>JACGWO010000002.1:23396063-24060073 GCA_034509735.1 Sesamum alatum | reverse complement strand
TCACATGGCTTATACACATTAGGAGAAAGCTCCAAATTCTCCTACAACATGCTTAAACTTGTATAAGATGTGGACTTGAATTCCATGCTTCTGGACTTTATTAATCTAATTAAATCAAAGTCCAAACAAGAATCATTGGGAATTAATTAATCTAATTAATCTCAATCCAATTGAATCCCAATAGTTTATTTAATCCAATTAAATAAACATAAGTCCAAATTAAGAATAATCGATCCAATCTATTATTCTAGCCAAAATCCAATAAATTAATCCAATTAATTTAAAGGTTCTTAGTCCAAAATTAACTAATCCAATTGATTAATCTTGGACCATCCATCAAATGGATTTTCCAATAAATGATCCAATCATTTATTTTCTCTCTTGAATAAATTTAATCCAATTAAATTTATTTGCTTATTCTAGAATTAATTCCAAATTAATTCCCCCAAATCAAAAGTGATTTGTGTGTGACTCATTTGGTTCACCCTCAGCTAGACTTGAGCTTGTGTCCAACACAATTGATTAATTAAATCTAATTTAATTTACTCCTTTTCCAATTAACCCTTAATCGGAAAAAACGCCTGTCACCATGGGTGGCCGTCTAGCAACGGTCCATGGCACTAGAGACTAGGTGAATGTTGGCGTGAACATTTAGGCTCCTAAGTTCCATACGAGTACAGTCCTTCCATCATCCGTCTCCCTGTCTAAGTCTAGGGCATAGAATTGGGCATCGGTTCCCATCCTGGACTAGACAACTATGCTCAATAACTCGAGACACATTTTCTCTATTGATCAACGTAGGAAACCATTCCCTACTCGACCAATCGCTGTAGCCACAGACTTAAAGGGCTTAAACTGTCTCAGAGCACATAGGAGACTCGACTGTCATATTCTGACAGGTGACGGATCCTATCATGGAATCTACCGTCCTCAATACATATTCCGACTACATTGGATAAGGCTTATGATAAACGTATCCCAGATACGGACATCTCTTGCCAGACCCTAGATACAGCCTTCATATGCATGTGACTGCCATGATTCCTCAAGTCCGAGGACTAATCTCATACTATCGGAGCCGGAAATTCCAGTCATACCGACCAAGCCTCCAAGGCTTCCATATGACGATTCCCGCAAGTCAGTTCAGTCAGCTAACACCCATGTCAACTAACCCACTAATATTGCATAGACGTCCAACATTTGTCGCGGATGAAACATGGCACTCATCCAATGAATGCAATCCTTATTGCAAGTCTCTGTAGGACCCTCGATGCCCTGTCTCGAGGTCCTCGACTTGGAACATTCCAGACCAACCCTCAGAAGTTGGTTTCATAGCTGCCATCCAATGCGCAGCTCAACTACATGGGTTATCCAATTGGTCTGTGGGCATTTGTTGTGACGTTAAAACGCCGTTTAACATAATCAGTAAGCACAACAAACACATAGTGCCACGGATGAATACTTACTATATTCATCAAGTCAATAAAGATTCCTAAATAGTACCCAAAACCGCCAATCCAATTAGCTTTCTGGTCACTTATTCTACCATCCTCCTCCCGCACTCTTGAACCTTTTCGGCCGATCGCTATCCCTCTTTGGCCTACCCGTCGGATTCCTCGCTTACCAACATCCGAGCAAATGATGGCGTATCTTGAACCACCTCCCGTTCCCCTTCTCACATTTCCGTCGGTGACATCCATGGCTTCCTCACCTACGCTAGCATTGAGTGGAGCTGCTGCAACCCTAGCACCGTCGTCCGCATGCACCGTTTTGGAAGGTTCCCAACAAGATCTGGATTTGATGATGCTTTCCTTCCAAGATGATGATCAGTCGCAACCTTCCATCCAAGTTAAGTCAACTTCCTTCCAATTTGATTCACTTTCCATCCATGGTGAAGCTCAACCGCAACATTCCTTACCTATCATGGAGAAAGAGCCGCCTTCACATTGCACCGATTTGGATATCTCTTTGAAACTTCCGAGACATATTGTTATTATGACTCCTACAGAGGACGGACAGGAAGTCCCTGTTAGAATAGGTGACCAGAAAGCCAATTAGATTGGCGGTTTTGGGAACTATTCGTCAATCTTTATTAATACAATATTATCCTGATGAATAGAGTAAGTATTCATCCCTGGCACTATGTCTGTTGTGCTTACTACTAACGCTGAACGGCGTTTCAACGTCATAACAAATGCCCACAGACCAATTGGATAACTAATGTAGTTGGGTTGCGCATTGGATGGCGGCTATGAAACCAACTTCTGAGGGTTGGTCTGAAACCTTCCAAGTCGAGGACCTCAAGACTGGGCATCGAGTGTCCTATTGAGACTTGCACTAAGTATTGCATTCACTAGGTGAGTGCCGAGTTTCATCGGCAACAGACGAAGGTCGCCTATGCAATTTTAGTGGGTTAGTTGACAAGGTTGTCGACTGACTGAAATGACTCGCGGGAATCATCAAATGGAAGCCTTGGAGGCTTGGTCGGTATGACTGGAATTCCTGGTTCCGATAGTACGGGATTAGTCCTCAGACTTGAGGAATTATGGCAGTCACATGCATATGAAGACTGTATCTTGGATCTGGCGAGAGGTGATCATTCTGTAAGATGGTCATTATAAGCCTTGTCCAGTGCAGTTGGAGTATGTAGCGAGGACGGTGCATTCCAAGATAGGATCTGTCCCCTGTCAGTACATGACGGTGATGTCTCTTATGCACTCTGAGATGGTTTAGACTCTGAAAGTCTATGGCCATAGCAATTGATTGAGTAGGAAAGGGTTTCCTATGGCAATCGATAGAGTAAACGCATCTCGGGTATGAAGTAATGTTGCCTAGTCAAGGATGGGAACCGACGCCCAGCTCCATACCCTAGACTAAGGCCGGGAGACGGTCGACAGTAGGACCGTAGCCGTAGGGAATCGGCGCCTAAATGTTCACGCCAACATTCACCTAGTCTCTAGTACCATGGATCATTGCTAGACGGCCACCCATGGTGACGGGCTCCTGTTGGACACGAGCCCAAGTCCAGCTGAGGGTGAACCTAAAGAGTCACACACAAATCACCAAGGAGGTGAAGGAATTGACTTGGAGTCAATTTCAGAGGATGATAAGTAATTGGATTACTTAAGGGATTGCCCATTGAATGGACGAGCCGATATTGTATCGGGCCCTCGTTTAATCGGTAAATAGGATTTATTGATTAATATGGAAAGTCGAGGTATTGAATCTTTTAATTGGATTAAAAGATCAACAGAAATTATTTAAGTTGACATTAAATTAAATTGGATTTAATTTTTGGGTTCGTCGTGATTGGATTATGATAGAACCCGATCCATTAAATTTTGACCCGAGAGGTGTGTTAATTCCATTTATAGAATAGGAAGAAGTTGGACTTCTTCCCTAAATAAGCATGGTCGAAAATCTCCACCTTGGAGGGAGCAAAAATCAGCCATGTTGGATGCTAAGTGTTAGTTGACTTGTCTCTTTTGGTAAGAGACAAATCAACTCCAATCAGGCCCGTCCCTTTTGGTATGATTTGATCATACCTTGAAAGTTGGTAGGCTTGATTGAATAATTGATGGTGATTGATTCAGATGTATCTAGACATCCTTGGATGAACCTAGACACATTCCAATAATCACATTAATTATGTATATATATGATATACTAACACCTATTGATGATGAATTTTCATTATTCATCTTTTTCTAGAAAAAGATGAAAACTCTCCATACATTCTCTCACTCTCTCTACTCTCAAAATCCTCTTTGTTGCTTCATTGATCTATGATCAATTGAAGGACAAAGTAAGATTAAGAAAGAACACTAATTTGATAGTGTAATTTCTTCTTTGATTTCATCCTCTAGATCCATTTTTTTGTAGCAAGAAAAACGATGTTAGAATAGGTGACCATGTAGCCAATCTTGGCAGGCGAATTGTAACCTATTTCTGAATAATTTCAAGGATTTGATAAATCATTAATGAATAAGAAGTGAAATTCATTTGGTATTTACTTTGTTTGTGTTTACTTTATCTGCTTTATATTTCTGTTCACTACGCAAACAAAGCCCATGGACTGAAAACACATTTCGGGGACTGGGACTACGCTTGGAGGTAGGACCATGAAATCAGTCCCGCCCAATCAGTCCGGAAATCTCCAAGTCAAGGAACCTCGAAAATGGGTACCGAGATTCCCCTTGAGACTTGCACTAAGCATCTGCTGTCGTATTTTCATCGACGGGTGACGAAGGTCGTCTAAACAGTGTTAGTGGGTTGGCCTGCTAGGGAGCAGCTGACTGAGGTGACTCGTGGGAACCGTCTTACGGAGGACCATGAGTAGGGTCGGTTAGGTATGACGAGTGTTCACGGTTCCAACAGTACAGGTCAAGTTCTTTTGACTTGAGGAACTGCTGAGTTTACCTGTATATCAGGGTTGTATCTTAGATATGGTGAGAGATTGCCAAGAAGCACTTGAGTAGTCATAAGCCATATCTAGTGCAGCTCCGGTGTACAGAGTGACAGTAGTTTCCAAGAAAGGATTTGTCTCCTGTCAAAGGTGTTGACAGTTGTGTCTCACAAATGCTCTGTGTCTTGTCCCTAAAATTTGTGGCCACAGTAACTGAACAGAGGGAAGGTTTCCCTTGTGGCGTTTAGTAAAGGACAGACCGACATTTAGGTCCAAAATGGGTACCTGCATTTTCCGTGCCCTAGACCCTAAGTGGTGAGACCGTAGACGGAAGGACAACTGTATTGTTAGAGCCTAAATGTTCATCCCCGTATATTCACCTAGTCTCTAGTGCCATGAACCGTTGCTAGATGGCCACCCATGGTAACGGGCGGATTCTAGGACTCCGACCAAGTCTAGCTGAAGGTGAACCTAAAGAGTCACACCCAATCCGCACACATTAAAGTATTTAATTTAGAATTAAATATTTGGAGAAATGGAATGATTAAATTGGATTTAATCGGGTCCTTAATTTTCTTGGAAAGAATTAATTCCTTTTATTAGATAAAAGGGATATATCTAATAAATTAGATTTATTAGAAAATTAATTTAATGGGCCTAGAATAAATATTTATATTTATTATATTTATTTATTGCTCTTGGAATATTTCAATAGGATTTAAATATTCCATTCAATTAATTGGATGGTTGAGATTAAATGGAGAGATGGATGGCTAGGATTTATTTGACTAGGTCAAAATCCTAGTCAAATTAGTCTTCCTAGAGTTGGAGTTTGAAGAGGATTAAACTCCTCCTCTATATATATTCGTAGCCCCTCACCATAAGAGAGATGATGAAACTCCAACACACACACAGCACACACTCTCTCTCGGTGTCCTCTCTCTCGTCCGCCACTCTCTCTCTCCCTCCAAGCTTTGTTCTTTTGTTTTGAACAATTGAACAAAAGGAGGATTAATCCCGTTAAGTAATAACGTGTGATTGATCCGTCCTCTCTAAAAGAAATCGGTGGATCGTCCCAGGAATTGCGCGAATGCGGAAGCGCGATAAAATTAAACATACAAAAAATAAAGCATGCTTTTAATTTAAAAGAACACGCTCAAGGGGTGTACCCTTGAGGTTCCCGGGCGTTCGGTGTATCTCATGATCATATAACATGTAAAGAAGTCATGGAGGCCATAGAGTTGACAAAATAAAGAGGGACGAAAAATAAAACGAGACCTACCCGTTGTCGTTTTCGTCTTCAACGGCTACACGCGTTGTTCCCCGTTTTGCACCGAGATCTCGTTCTTGAGACCCTCCAAATCGTGACACACAATCCACCCACGTATCTTGCATGTCGTGCTAGCAACGAACAAGTATTTTTGGAGAGGATAGATCAATCACACGTTATGAATTAACGGGACTAATCTTCCTTAGTTCTAATGTTCCAAGAACAAAAGAACAAGAAATAATTTTCTTGGAGAGTGAGAGAGAGAGGGGCGGACGAGATGGTAGAATAGGTGACCATGTAAGCCAATCTTGGCAGGAATCTGTAACCTATGTCTAGACAATTCTTTGGTATTTGATAAAAACATTTATGAATAAAGAAGTGAAAATTCATATGGCAATACTTTGTTTACGTTCACTTATCTGCATTTACATTTCTGTTCACTATGCAAACAAAGCCCACGGACTGAGAAACGATTTCGGGGACTGGGACTACACTTGGAGGTAGGTCCATGAAATCAGTCTTACCGAATCAGTCCGGAAATCTCCAAGTCAAGGAATCCCGAAAATGGTTACCGGGATTGCCTTTGAGACTTGCACTAAGCATCTGCTGTCGTATTTCATCGACGGGTGACGAAGGTCGTCTAAGCAGAGTTAGTGGGTCAGCATGCTAGGAAGCGGCTGACTGAGGTGACTCGCGGGAACCGTCTTACGGAGGACCTTGAGTATGGTCAGCAAGGTATGACGTGTATTCCCGGTTCCAACGGTACAGGCCAAGTCCTTTGACTTGAGGAACTGCTGAGTTTACCTGTGCATCAGGTCTGTATCTTAGATATGGTGAGAGATTGCCAAAATACTCTTGAGTAGTCATAAGCCATGTCTAGTGCAGCTCGGGTGTACAAAGTGACAGTAGTTTTCAAGAAAGGATCTGTCTCCTGTCAAAAGGTATTGACAGTTGAGTCTCATGTATGCTTTGTGTCTTGTCCCTGAAATCTGTGGCCACAGTAACTGAACAGAAGGGAAAGGTTTCCCTTGCGGCGTTTAGTAAGGACAGACCGACACTTAGGTCCAAAATGGGTACCTGCATTTTCCGTGCCCTAGACCCTAAGTGATGAGACCGAAGATAGAAGGACAAGTGTACTGTTAGAGCCTAAATGTTCATCCCCGAATATTTCACCTACTCTTTAGTGCCATGGACCGTTGCTAGATGGCCACCCATGATAACGGGCGGATTCTAGGAATCCGACCAAGTATAGCTGAATGGTGAACCTAAAGAGTCACACACTATCCACACACACACTTAGTATTTAATTTGGAATTAAATATTGGAGTAAAGGAATGATTAAATTAGATTTACTTGGGTCCTATATTTTCTTGGAGAAATTAATTCCTTCTATTTGATAAAGGGAATTAAATTAATAAATAGGATTTATTAAAGGGTTGATTTAATGGGCTTAGAATAAATAATAATATTTATTTATTATATTATATTTATTCTTTTAGCCTTTTGGAATATTTAATGGGATTTAAATATTTCATTAAATTAAATCAACGGTTGAGATGGAAAGGGGAGATGGAAGGCTAGGATTCGTTTGACTAGGTCAAACACTAATTTGACTAGAACTTTGACAAGGTGAAAATCCTAGTCAAATTAGAGTTCTTAGAGTTGGAGTTTAAAGAGGATTAAACTCCTCCTCTATATAAACCTCTAGATTCCAACAATTGAAGGATGATGATTCTTGAAAACACACACAACACACACTCTCCCCTTCTCCTTACCTCTCGTCCGCCCCTCTCTCTTTCTCCAACAAGAAAGTACTTTTTCCTTAGTTCTTTTGTTCTTGGAACATTAGAACTTAGATGAATCAATACAGTTAATTGATAACGTGCTGTTGATTCATCCACTCAAAAAATATACACTTATTCGTTGCTAGCACGACGTCAAGATACGTGGGTGGATCGTGTGTCACGATTTGGAGGATCTCAAGAACGAGATCTCGGTGCAAAACGGGGAACAACGCGAGTAGCCGTTGAAGACGAAAACGACAACGGGTAGGTCTCGATTTACTTTTTCGTCCCCTTTTAATTTTCAACTCTATGGCCTCCATGGTTTCTTTACATGCTTTATAATCATGAGATACACCGAACGCCCGGGAACCTCAAGGGTACACCCCTTGAGCGTGTTCTTTTAAATTAAAAGCATGTTTTAATTTTTCGTATGTTTATTTTTATCGCGCTTCCGCATTCGCGCAATTCCCGGGACGATCCACCTATTTCTTTCACGAGATGTAGGAGAAGGGGAGTGTGTGTTGTGTGTGTGATTTCAAGAATCATCATACTTCAATTGTTGGAGGCTAGAGGTTTATATAGAGGAGGAGTTTAATCCTCTTTAAACTCCAACTCTAAGAACTCTAATTTGTCTAGGATTTGACCTAGTCATCCTAGTCAAACTAGTGTTTGACCTAGTCAAACCAATCCTAGCCTTCCATCTCCCCTTTCCATCTCAACCGTTGATTTTAATTTAATGGAATATTTAAATTCCATTAAATATTCCAAAAGGCCAAATAAATATAAATAAATAAATATTAATATTTATTCTAGGCCCATTAAATCAATCCCTTTAATAAATCCAATTTATTAATTTAATTCCCTTTATCAAATAGAAGGAATTAATTTCTCCAAGAAAATATAGGACCCGGTTAAATCTAATTTAATCATTCCTTTACTCCAATATTTAATTCCAAATTAAATACTTAAGTGTGTGTGGATAGTGTGTGACTCTTTAGGTTCACCTTTCAGCTAGACTTGGTCGGCTTCCTAGAATCCGCCCGTTACCATGGGTGGCCATTTAGCAACGGTCCATGGCACTAGAGACTAGGTAAATAATCGGGGATGAACATTTAGGCTCTAACAGTACATTTGTCCTTATGTCTTTGGTCTCATCACTTAGAGTCTAGGGCACGGAAAAAATGCAGGTACCCATTTTGGACCTAAGTGTCGGTCTGTCCTTACTAAACGCCGCAAGGGAAACCTTCCCTTCTGTTCAGTTACTGTGGCCACAGATTTCTGGGACAAGACACAGATCATACATGAGACTCAACTGTCAATACCTTTTGACAGGAGACAGATCCTTTCTTGGAAACTACTGTCACTCTGTACACCCGAGCTGCACTAGACATGGCTTATGACTACTCAAGAGTATTTTGGCAATCTCTCACCATATCTAAGATACAGACCTGATGCACAGGTAAACTCAGCAGTTCCTCAAGTCAAAGGACTTGACCTGTACCGTTTGAACCGGGCATACGTCATACCTTGCAGACCATACTCAAGGTCCTCCGTAAGACGGTTCCCGCGAGTCACCTCAGTCAGCTGCTTCCTAGCGTGCTGACCCACTAACACCGCTTGGACGACCTTCGTCACCCGTCGATGAAATACGACAGCAGATGCTTAGTGCAAGTCTCAAAAGGAATCCCGGTACCCATTTTCGGGATTCCTTGACTTGGAGATTTCCGGACTGATTCGATAAGACTGATTTCATGGACCTACCTCCAAGCGTAGTCCCAGTCCCCGAAATCGATTCTCAGTCCGTGGTCTTTGTTTGCGTAGTGAACAGAAATGTAAAATGCAGATATAAGTGAACGTAAACAAAGTATTGCCATATGAATTTTCACTTCTTTCTTCATAAATGTTTTTATCAAATACCAAAAGTTGTCTAGACATAGGTTACATATTCCTGCCAAAATTGGCTTACATGGTCACCTATTCTAACAATCTCCCACTTGACCTTTAAAGCCAATTGCCCATATGCTTAATCCCCATCTTCTCAAGATGTTGCGTATGAGCGCTCCGCGACATAGACTTTGTCAGCGGGTCTGCTGTGTTGTTTGCCGAGTTGACTCGGTCCATCCGGACGTCACCTCTTCCTACCATTTCTCTAAGAAGATGGTAGCGTCTAAGAATGTGTTTCGAACGGTGATGAGATCTCGGTTCCTTTGCCTGCGCAATTGCTCCGTTGTTATCACAGAAGATGACAACGGGCTCGGGGATGCTAGGCACCACACCCAACTCTTGGATGTAGTTTCTCATCCAAACCGCTTCCTTAGCAGCTTCTGAAGCTGCTATGTATTCAGCCTCTGTGGTGGAGTCAGCAATAGTTGCTTACTTGGAACTTTTCCAAGCTACTACTCCGCCATTGAGTTTGAATACGTACCCCGATTGAGACTTGGCATCATCGTCATCAGACTGGAAGCTAGCGTCGCTAAAGCCTTCCAGAATTAGTTCTCCATTGCCATAGACTAAGAACATCTCCTTAGTCCTCCTTAGGTACTTAGGGATGCCCTTAACAACATTCCAATGTGCCTCTCCTGCACAGGACTGATATCTTCTTGTTACGCTCAAAGCGTATGCAACATCAGGCCTAGTGCAGTGGACCGCATATTGGATGCTACCTACGGCAGAAGCATAGGGGATGACTTTCATCCTTTCAAGTTCCTCATCAGTCTGTGGGGACTGCTTCTTAGACAACTTGATCCCATGCCTCATGGGAAGGAATACCCGTTTGGAGTTGTCCATTCGATATCTCTTTAGGACTTTCTCCATATACGAGTTTTGGGTGAGTCCTAACATCCTTTTAGATCTGTCCCTGACAATCTGGATGCCTAGGATGTAGGAGGCATCACCCAAGTCCTTCATGGAAAACTGGGTTGACAACCATGCTTTTGTGTTTCCTAACATTCTAACGTCATTCCCAATGAGTAGAATGTCATCCACATAAAGCACTAGGAACACTATTGAGCTCCCACTGACTTTCTTGTATACACAAGGGTCGGATTCGTTTCTGATGAAGTCATAACCCCGTATTACTTCGTCAAAGCAAATGTTCCAACTTCGGGAGGCTTGTTTGAGGCCATAGATGGACTTCTGGAGACGACAGACTTTCTGTTTTTCTCCAGTGACCGTGAAACCCTCCGGCTGATCCATATAGATCTCTTCTTCAACGAAACTGTTGAGGAACGCCGTTTTCATGTCCATCTGCCATATCTCATAGTCATACCATGCTGCTATGGCGAGCAGAATCCGAATGGATTTAGCCATGGCTACTGGCGAGTAGGTATCCTCAAAATTGACCCCAGGTCGTTGAGTGTATCCCTTAGCTACAAGCCTAGCCTTAAAGGTTGTGACTTCTCCATCAACGCCAAGTTTGCGCTTGTAGACCCACTTACAGCCTACTGGCTTAACACCTTTCGGTGGATCTACAAGACTCCAAACTTGGTTCTCGCTCATGGAGTCCATTTCGGCTTTCATGGCCTCAAGCCATTTCCCGGAGTCGATGTCAGATATCGCTTCCCCATAAGTCTTAGGATCGTTATCCAAAAGATCGGTCGCACCTAGAAAGCCATATCTCACTGGAGGTCTGGACTCTCTAGTGGACCTACGGAGAACAAGAACGTCAGTGGTGACTGTGGGCGCTGACTGTATCGGAGCCGGTGGTTCAGGAACCGGGACTGGCTGTTCCTGAGGCTGTCCTTCATGCCTAGCATGTTGGACTTCTCGTGGTTGGTCAGTCCTTTGGCTGTCTATCCTGAATCCTCTAAGTGAGGGTTCCGCGGCTGTGTCTGATGGTTGGATTCCATCACTTGATTCCTCAAGGATCAGCTCATCAGGTTGGATATCCTCCGGGAAGCCTTGCTCCAAGAATACTGCATTTCTTGAAACAAACACCTTTTGTTCCAAGGGGTCATAAAAGTAATAACCCACAGTTACCTTAGGGTATCCAACGAACCTGCATAAGTTAGACCTAGATTCTAACTTATCTCCCACTAACCTCTTGACGTATGCGGGGCTACCCCACACTTTCAAGTAGTTGTAGGATGCAGGCTTGCCGTGCCATATCTCATATGGCGTTTGGGTCAATGTACTAGTAGGCGCTAAATTCAACAATTTGGCCGCCGTTTCTAGTGCATAGCCCCAAAACGATAAGGGCAATTTGGTAAAACTCATCATGGACCTAACCATGTCCAACAGGGTTCGATTCCTCCTTTCAGAGACACCATTTAACTATGGTGTTCCTGGAGGTGTCCATTCTGATATTATACCATGTTATTTTAGATAATCTAGGAACTCTGTACTAAGGTACTCACCGCCTCGGTCCGACCGAAGGACTTTAATTTTACAGTTGGTTTGGTTCTCCACTTCAAGTCTGAATTCTTTAAACCTCTCAAGAGCTTCAGACTTGTACCTCATCAGGTAAACATAACCATACCGCGAATGATCATCGGTGAAGGTTATGAAGTAGGAGAACCCACCTCGGGCCTGCGTCCTTAGTGGTCCACATACGTCTGTATGGACCAAGTCCAACAGAACTGTGGCAAGCCTGCTTTGTCCTTCAAAGGGCTTCTTGGTCATTTTCCCTCTTAAACAGGACTCACAAGTTGGTAGATCGCTCAAGTCCCCAACCTCTAGGCACTTTGAGTCTACCAACCTTTTCATCCTATCTTGGGATATGTGACCTAGCGTAGCGTGCCACAGACGTGCGTTCCTGTTATTATCTAATTTTTGTTTGTGTTGTGCATTGAGGACGAAATTTGTTTGTTGGAAGATATAGGGTCCGTTATGCAATGTACCAAGTAGATGAGCAATTCCACACCTCATTAAATAAAAGCAATTTTTATTGATTCTAAACTCATAACCACTATTGTCCAACAATGGAATGGAAATGATGTTTTTAATCATACTGGGTACAAAATAAACTTGCTCTAAATCTATGCTAATACTATCACTAATCACTAGAGTGGCGGATCCTACTGCTTCTGCCGAGATGGCCTTGCCATTCCCAAGCTTCAGAATCATGTCCCCGCTACCCAGTTTTCTGCTTCTTTTCAACACCTGCAAGTTATTGCAAATGTGAGCTCCACAGCCGGTATCTAATACCCAAGAGGCAGAATTAGTGACCATATTAACCTCGATCACATAAATACCTTGGTTCGAGAAGAGTTTGGGGCACTCTCTCTTCCAATGCCCTTTCTCACGGCAGTTGATACATATGTCATATGCCTTCGACTGTTGCTTGGAGACAACCTTTCCCTTTCCTTTGCCTTTCCCCTCTTTGGCAATGGGAACACTCTTAGTGTTCGTAGCTGCTTTGACGGCCTTTCCCTTCCCTTTCTTCTTCTTCCAACGTCCGGCACCCTTGCCTTTCGTATTAGAAGTCGAAGCACCTCCAAACAATACCGAAGGCGTGGACTTCTTAGTCGTTGCCTCGTATTGCACCAACATATTGATCAACTCATGAATGCCCTTCTCAAGTGCGTTCATGTTGTAGTTGACGATAAATTGGTCAAAGGAGGGTGGGAGTGACTGAAGGATCACATCTATGTACGTTTCATTGTCGAGACCTGCCTTTAGGTCCTCGAGCTTTTCCACCAGGGTAAGCATTTTAACCCCGTGCTCTTGTACAGAGAATCCTTCTATCATTATAGTTCCAAAGAACGCCTTCGTCGCGACATACCTAGTATGCCGGTCCGGGACTGCATAGCAATTTTTAAAGCGAGCCATAATGGAAGGGACATCGTCTAGCCTTTCATATTGCTTCTGAATCTCATTGGTCATCGAAGCAAGTATGACGCTACGGACCTTCCGGTTATCCTTATGCCAAGTCTCGAATGTCTCACGTTCTTCTGGCGTGGATCCTTCCGGCAAGGTCCTAGGAGAGGCTCGTCCATGACGTAGCCTTGGTTCTCGTAATCTAGGACTATCCTGAGATTGCGGAACCAGTCGTTGTAGTTTGTTCCATTGAATTTGTTTGTCTCAAGAATGGTGGAAGGTGGGTTCTTAGATATTTTAAAATCTACATTTTAGAAAACAGCGCGCGATCAGCAGAAAATAAAAGACGGTGGTTTGATAAAATAATTAAATGCATGGACTTTAGTCATTTAATCCTCCCACTATTTATACGAAAACACGGTACTCTGAAATGTGATTTTCGGGAAATTCTTTCCTAGTGGGCTTGGGATCCATAGTGATTTTTTCCATACCCCGCTTTTACGATTCGCATGGAAAAGATCCTGTGGGAGGTATTCCATACCATTCTCGTTCCACGAGATTCCCAAGATTATTGCCTCACCCTTTCACATGATCCCGAGGACTCCAAGAGAATCATGTTAATTGGGCGTTAGACCCAACCCAATCAACCGAGCCACAGACCCACGGGTACCCCTACGACTCGTGAGACAGGTAGCAGCAACCCATTTTTCGTTCATGACATAGTGCAGCTTCCTTTAAGTACAATAACGTGCCACGACTCGTGAGACCACGCTATTGACCCAAAGCAGCTTCCTCACTATGCCATGGATTGGAAGGCATGGACAAACTCCTAGAGTTTATGTCCACTTTGTCTAGGGTCTAATATTTTGACATTGGTCCAACCAATGTGAGAGTAGTAAATGACCGAGATCTCAAATAAATAAACATCTACACATACATCCATAATGCGTAAATAAACCATCTGTTGGAATAGGTGACCAGAAAGCCAATAGGTTTGGCAATTTATAACCTATCGGACAACTTGATGTGAATGTAATATTATTATGTGATGAATAAAATGAGTATTCGTCACCAATGGTACCTTCTTTGTTGCGCTCATCTTACATTTGTTAAAATGGTGTTTAACTTATATCGCAACAAAGCCCACAGACCATGGATAACAACTCGTGCAGTTGGGCCACGCATTGGATGGTGGTCATGAAACCAACTGATTAAGAGTTGGGTCTGAAACGTTCCAAGTCGAGGACCTCGAGACAGGGCATCGAGAGTCCTATTGAGACTTGCGTCAAGAGTCGTGTTCATTAGATGAGTGTCGTGTTTCATCGGCGACAGGCGTGGGACGCCTACACGATCTTGATGGGTTGGTCGACTGGGGTCGAGCCGACTGGACTGACTCGCGGGGATCATCATATGGAAGCCTTGGAGGCTTGGTCAGTATGATTGGTTTTCCCCGGTTCAGATAGTACGGGAGTAATCCTCAGACTTGAGGGATCATGGCAGTCGCGTGCACAGGACGGCTGTATCTTGGATCTGGCGAGAGGTAATCATTCTGTAAGATGATTATCATAAGCCTTGTCCAGTGCAGTCAGAATGTGTAGCGAGGATGGTGGATTCCAAGAAGAGGATCCGTCCCCTGTCAGTATGTGACAGAGGTATCTCCTATGCACTCGGAGATACGTTCATGCTATTTGAAGCTGTGGCCACAGTGGTTGGTCGAACAGGGAATGGTTTCCTGTGTCGACGCAATGAAGCATACGTGGTCTCGAGTATTAAGCATAGATGCCTAGTCAAGGATGGGAACCGACGCCCAATTCTATACCCTAGACTAAGGCCGGGAGACGGTAGACGGAAGGATTGTACCCGTACGGAATCGGCGCCTAAATGTTCACGCCAATTCACCTAGTCTCTAGTGCCATGGACCGTTGCTAGACGGCCACCCCTGGTAACGGGCCCTTGTGAGACACGGGCCCAAGTCTAGCTGAGGGTGAACCTAAAGGGTCACACACAAATCACCGAGGAGGTTGACAGATCGACTTGGAGTCAATCTCGAAGGATAAAATAAGTAATTGGATTACTTAAGGGAAAGTCCATTGGATGGACGGGCCGATATTGTATCGGGCTTTCATTTAATCGGTAAATTGGATTTTCGATTAAATATGGAAAGTTGAGATGTTGAGACGTTGGATCTTTTAATTGGATTAAAAGATCAACGGGAATAATTTAAGTGGATATTAAATTGGATTTAATATTGGGTTTTTCGTAATTAGATTACGATAAAACCTGGTCCGTTAAACTATACCCGAGAGGAGAAATAATTCCTAATTTGGAATGGGAAGAAGTTGGACTTCTTTCCTTAATTAAACATGGCTGACACGCTCCCATGGAGGAAGCAAAATCAGCCATGTTTCATGCTAGGTGGTATGTTGACTTATCTCTTTTGGAAAGAGACAAATCAACTCCAATCAAGCTCTTCCCTTTTGGTATGATTTGATCATACCATAAATTTTGGTAGGCTTGATTGAAGAATTGATGGTGATTGATTGGAAGGAATCTAGACATCCTTGGATGAACCTAGACACATTCCAATAATCACATTAATTATGTATATATATTAGAATATACAACACCAAGCATAAGTGATTCATTATTCATCTTTTTTCTAGGAAAAAGAGAAGACAAAAATCCTCTCCTCTCTCTCAAATTTCGTGCTCTCTCCCTCTCTTACACTTGTGTTCTTCACTTGATTTTGAATCAAGAAGAAGAACAAAGTAAGTTTAAGAAAACACTAATTCATAGTGTTCTTCTCTTAAACCGATTCCTTCCTAAACCCGTTCTTTTCTAGCAAGAAGAACGTGTGATTCTTCCGGTCTCGTGTGGATCACCTTTGGAGAATCCATACATTTGGATTTCGTGAGCATTCCGGAGAAGGAACAACGCTAGTAGCCGGGAGCATACATCCGGTCTAGGTTTCGTGATCATCCATTTCCATTCAACACACATAATCACATGATCCAATCATATAATCACAATATACCAACAACACATGATATCCAATCATGAATATCCAAAATAACAAATGAATATGTGCATAACGTGTGAAAAATAAAACACAAATATTGGTAATAACATTTTCTCGTTTTAGGAAAACCTTTCCTCATTATTTTTAAGTAAAATAACCCCGGGATTCCAAATCCAATTTATTTTACTCCTAAAATAATGTCTTTAGAAAAATAGGCATAATTGAACCAAAAAATGATTTTTCAGAATTAATTCAAAATTAAAACTGAAAATAATTAAGAAAAAAAGAAAAACACTGCTAGGGTTTTGAAACCCTAGCAGCAGCAGCCGCCGCCGCCGCCGGTAACGGCCCGCCGGCGCGCGCACAGGGCAGCAGGCTAAGCCTGCCGCCTCTGCGCGCGCGCAGGCACTGCCCGGCCAGGCGCGCGCGCACAGGCCCCTTGCCTTGCGCGTGCGCTGGCCTGCTGGCTGTCGGTCGTGCCGTGCGCAGTGCGCGCGCAGACGCGCACTGGGCATGCCTGCCGGTCGCGCACGCGCAGACTCCTCCGTCTGCGTGCGCGCGCGCCTGGCGGCGCTGCCCAGAGTTCGTCCACGCGCAGACTCTCAGGCGCGCAACCTTGCGCGCGCAGACACCCTTGTCTGCGTGCGCGCGCGCCTGGAGGCGCTGCCCTGCGCGCAGCCTCCCTGGCTGCGCGCTGCCCCTACGCGACCGGCTAGGCGGGCGCGCGCAGGCTTCCCTTCCCTGCGCACGTCTGCCCTGCCGGCAGCGCGCGGGCTGCGCGCGGCCAGCCCTCCCGGCTGGCCGGCTGCGTTGTTTCTCGTTTTCCGTTCCATTTTCCACCCTGTTTCCCAAGAAAAACAGAAAAATACCAACATTCAAAAATTCACACGAGTTAAAAGCAATAAAACCGACATGCTTAAAATCAAGAAAAATCAAGATTTAATATAAAACTTGCCAATATCACGTTTCATGCTTAGAACGCACATTAACCGTAGGCCTATACACCGAACTGGGCTCTGATACCACTTAAAGAAATCGGTGGATCATCCCAGGAATTGCGCGAATGCGGAAGCGTGATAAAATTAAACATACAAAAAATAAAGCATGCTTTTAATTTAAAAGAACATGCTCAAGGGGTGTACCCTTGAGGTTCCCGGACGTTCGGTGTATCTCATGATCATATAACGTGTAAAGAAGTCATGGAGGCCATAGAGTTGAAAAAAATAAAGAGGGACGAAAAATAAAACGAGACCTACCCGTTGTCGTTTTCGTCTTCAACGGCTACACGCGTTGTTCCCCGTTTTGCACCGAGATCTCGTTCTTGAGACCCTCGAAATCGTGACACACGATCCACCCACGTATCTTGAACGCCGTGCTAGCAACGAACAAGTATTTTTGGAGAGGATAGATCAATCACACGTTATGAATTAACTGGACTAATCTTCCTTAGTTCTAATGTTCCAAGAGCAAAAGAACAAGAAATAATTTTCTTGGAGAGTGAGAGAGAGAGGGGCGGACGAGATGTAGGAGAAGGGGAGTTCTGTCTTCGGTCTCATCACTTAGAGTCTAGGGCACGGAAAAAATGCAGGTACCCATTTTGGACCTAAGTGTCGGTCTGTCCTTACTAAACGCCGCAAGGGAAACCTTCCCTTCTGTTCAGTTACTGTGGCCACAGATTTCAGGGACAAGACACAGAGCATACATGAGACTCAACTGTCAATACCTTTTGACAGGAGACAGATCCTTTCTTGGAAACTACTGTCACTCTGTACACCCAAGCTGCACTAGACATGGCTTATGACTACTCAAGAGTATTTTGGCAATCTCTCACCATATCTAAGATACAGACCTGATGCACAGGTAAACTCAGCAGTTCCTCAAGTCAAAGGACTTGACCTGTACCGTTTGAACCGGGAATACGTCATACCTTGCAGACCATACTCAAGGTCCTCCGTAAGACGGTTCCCGCGAGTCACCTCAGTCAGCTGCTTCCTAGCGTGCTGACTCACTAACAGTGCTTAGACGACCTTCGTCACCCATCGATGAAATACGACAGCAGATGCTTAGTGCAAGTCTCAAAGGGAATCCCGGTACCCATTTTTGGGATTCCTTCACTTGGAGATTTTCGGACTGATTTGGTAAGACTGATTTCATGGACCTATCTCCAAGCGTAGTCCCAGTCCCGGAAATCAATTCTCAGTCCGTGGGCTTTGTTTGCATAGTGAACAGAAATGTAATTGAAGATATAAGTGAACGTAAACAAAGTATTGCCATATGAATTTTCACTTCTTTATTCATAAAGTTTTTTATGAAATACCAAAAATTGTCTAGACATAGGATACATATTCCTGCCAAAATTGGCTTACATGGTCACCTACTCTAACACTCTCCAAATAAATACTTATTCGTTCGCTAGCACGACGTGCAAGATACGTGGGCGGATTGCGTGTCACGATTTAGAGAATCTCACACATGAGATTTTGGTGCAAATTAGGGAACAACGCGAGTACCGGTTAGAAGAAGAAAACGACGAACCGGTAATTTCTTTTTTACGTTTTCGTCTCTTCTTTTATTTTCAAATCCGATGGCCTCCATGATTGCTTGTATGTATTTTAATTCATGAGATACACCGAACACCCGGGAACTTCAAGGGCACACCCCTTGAACGTGTTCTTTATTTTTACGTATAAAGCATGTTTAAATTCTGTAATTTAAATTTATACCGCGCTTCCGCATTCGCGCTATTTCCCAGAACGATCCACAAGCCTCTCACAGGCTTTCACAGTCATGGTGTGCAACGTGACAATAGATTCCAAGAAAGGATCGGCCTCCTGTCAGAATGCTGACAGTAGCATCTCACTATGCTCTGAGTCTTGTCCCTGAATCTGTGGCCACAGTAATTGAACAGAAGCGAGGGATTCCTTGTCACGTTTAGTGTAGGACAAGCCGACACTTAGGTCCAAGATGGGTACCTACGTTTCCGTGCCCTAAACCCTAAGTGGTAAGACCGTAGGCAGAAGGATAAATGTACTGCAGAGCCTAAATGTTCACCGTCACCCATATTCACCTAGCCTCTAGTGCAATGGACCGTTGCTAGATGGCCACCCATGGTAACGGACGGATTCAAGGAATTAGACCAAGTCTAGCTGAAGGTGAACCTAAAGAGTCACACATAATCTGAAGGACAAGCGGATCCGACCGGGAGTGCGAGCGGAAGTGAGAAAGCGAAAGAATTGCATGAATTAAATCGCATATAAAAGCAAAATACCAAGGGGTGTACCCTTGGGTGCTCAACCGGGCATTCGATGTTGGATGTATTAATATTTAAACATATATTATACATAGGGCATAGATGAAATGTAAATCACCAAAAGCGTAAGTAACCGTTACCTTTGTAGATTTCACGTGTGTGCGGCTACTTGCCTTGTTCCTTCTCCGAAATGCTCACAAAGTCCAAACGCATGGACTGTCCAAAGGTGATCCACACCACACTGGAAGAAACTCACGTTCTCCTTGCTAGAAGAAAACGGGTTTATGAAGGAATCGGTATAAGAGAATAAACACTATGAATTAGTGTTCGCTTAACCTACTTTGTTCTTCCTTTTTTATCCAAGATCAAATAAAGAACACAAGTGGGAGAGGGAGAGAGAGGTTGAGAATGAGAGAGAGGAGAGGGGCCAAAAATTGCTTCTTCTTTTATTAGAAAAGATGAATTATGATTCTCTTATACAAGGTGTTGTATATACTCATATATATACATAATTAATGTGATTATTGGAATGTGTTTAGGTTCATCCAAGGATGTCTAGATACATCCCAATCAATCACCATTAATTCTTCAATCAAGCCTACCAACTTTTAAGGTATGATCAAATCATACGAAAAGGGAAGGGCTTGATTGGAGTTGATTTGTCTCTTACCAAAAGAGACAAGTCAACCGCCACCTTGCATGGAATATGGCTGAATTTTGCTTTCTCCAAGGGAGCATTTTCGGCCATGCTCAATATGGGAAGAAGACCAACATTTTTCTATTCCAAAATAGGAATTAATTCTCCTATCGGGTCAAAATTTAACGGATCGGATTTTATCGTAATCCAATTACGACGAGCCCAAAATTAAATCTAATTTAATGTCCACTTAAATTATTTCCGTTGGTATTTTAATCCAATCAAAAGATCTAATATCTCGAATTTCCATATTTAATCGATAAATCCAATTTATCGATTAAACGAGGGCCCGATACAATATCGGCCCGTCCATCCAATGGATTATCCCTTAAGTAATCCAATTACTTATTTATCCTCTGATATTGACTCTAAGTCAATCTCTCAACCTTCTCGCCCGGTCAGACAGCACCTGCGCGCGCGCCGGCTGGCTGCTGCCGGTTGCCGTCGTCGTGTTTTCTCGTTATTTTCAATTTTTTTAATTTTTTAATTAATTCTAAAATTCGTTTTGTTCAATTTTGCTTATTTTTTAAGACATTTTTTTGGGAGGTTAAGTTATGTTGGATTTGGAATCCCGGGGATAATTTACCTAGAAATAATGAGGAAGGGTCTTCCTAAAACTAGAAAAATTATTGCCAACGGTTGTACCATATTTTTCATACGTAACGCATTTATTTTATCTTGGATAATTGTGATTGGTAATCATGTAATGTTAGCATGTATTTTATGTGATTGGATCATGTGATTATCTGCGTTGGATGGAAATTGATGATCACGAGCCCTAAACCGGATGTATGGTTTAATTTTATGTTGGGCCTGTGTGCCTCTTTTTCTGCTTTCTCCTTCTCCCCTTCTAGTTGCCTTGGAATAATAAGGCATTCTTTCTCCCTCCTTATGTACTCCCCCCGGGTTTTCGCCGGGGTTTCTATTCTTTACATATGTAATGAGAGTAGAATAGGAGTGAGGTTTTAATTTTATGTATTTGGTGGAGAAGAAGGAAGGTCCACATGGAGACCCCAAACTGGAGGATCCAAGGCGTTTCCATGAAAAGAAGAAAGAGAAAAGAGACCAAGGCCCATCAGAATGATGATTGGGTTACTATTAATGTAATAGTGTAGGACCAACCCTAGATTGACCATAGATCCACTGCGGGCTCAGTGGATCGCATAGGATTCGGGCTCGTGATCATCCAACAGGGGTGTGCTAGGCTTTAATAGTACATATGGTTATTATGATGGATGAATGGTGTTTTATTTATCATATAACTGTCATGGGGTGCAATTTATTTAATTACGCATTGTGGATGAATGTGTTAATATTTATTTATGAGATCTCGGTCATTTACTACTCTCATTGGTTGGACCAATGTCCAAATATTAGACCCTAGACAAAATGGACATGGACTCTAGGAGTTTGTGCATGCCTTCCAGTCCATGGCATAGTGAGGAAGTTGATTTAGGTCGATAGCGTGGTCTCACGAGTCGTGGCACGACTATCGTACTTAAAAGAAGCTGCACTATGTCATGAACGAAAAGTACACCACTGTTACCTGTCTCACGAGTCGTGGAGGTAGCAGTAGGTCTATGGCTCGGTTGATTGGGTCGGGTCTAACGCTTGATTAGCATGATTCGTTTGGAGTCCTCGGGATCATGTGAAAAGGTTAGGCAATAATCTTGGGATTCTCGTGGAACGAGAATGGTATGGTATACCTCCCACAGGATTTTTCCCATGCGAATCGTAAAAGCGGGGTATGGAAAAATTCGCTGTGGATCCCAAGCCCACTAGGAAAGGGTTTCCCGAAAACAACATTTGAGAGTATCGTGTTTTTTAAATTCTGCTAATCGCGAACTCTGTTTTTTAAATGTAGATTAAAAAATGTCTAAGAACCCTTTGTCAACCATACTTGAGACCAACAAATTCAATGGAATCAATTACAACGACTGGTTGCGCAATCTCAGGATAGTCCTGGATTATGAGAACCAAGGCTACGTCATGGACGAGCCTCTCCCTAGGACCTTACCGGAAGGATCCACGCCAGAAGAACGTGAGACATTCGAGACTTGGCATAAGGATAACCAGAAGGTCCGTAGCGTCATACTTGCTTCGATGACAAATGAGATTCAGAAGCAATATGAAAGGCTAGACGATGTCCCTTCCATCATGACTCGCCTTAAGGATTGCTATGCAGTCTGTTAGAATAGGTGACAATATAGCCAATCTTGGCGGGCAAAATGTAACCTATGTCTATACAATTTCAGTGTTTTGATAAACTATTAATGAATAAAGAAGTGAAATTCATTCTGGCATTACTTTGTTTGCGTTCACTTTACTACTTTATATCTATCTGTTCACTACGCAAACAAAGCCCACGGACTGAAAACCTATTTCGGGGACTGGGAATACGCTTGGAGGTAGGTCCATGAAATCAGTCCCGCCGAATCAGTCCGGAAATCTCCAAGTCAACGAATCTCGAAAATGGGTACCGAGATTCCCCTTGAGACTTGCACTAAGCATCTGCTGTCGTATTTCATCGACGGGTGACGAAGGTCGTCTAAGCAGTGTTAGTGGGTTAGCCTGCTAGGGAGTAGCTGACTGAGGTGACTCGCGAGAACCGTCTTACGGAGGACCTTGAGTAGGGTCAGCAAGGTATGACGTGTATTCCCGGTTCCAACAGTACAGGGCAAGTCCTTTGACTTGAGGAACTGCTGAGTTTACCTGTATATCAGGTCTGTATCTTAGATATGGTGAGAGATTACCAAGAAGCACTTGAGTAGTCATAAGCCATGTCTAGTCCAGCTCTGGTGTACAGAGTTACAGTAGTTTCCAAGAAAGGATCTGTCTCCTGTCAAAGGCATTGACAGTTGAGTCTCACGTATGCTCTGTGTCTTGTCCCTAAAATCTGTGGCCACAGTAACTGAACAGATGGGAAGGTTTCCCTTGCGGCGTTTAGTAAGGACAGACCGACACTTAGGTCCAAAATGGGTACCTGCATTTTCCGTGCCCTAGACCCTAAGTGGTAAGACCGTAGAGAGAAGGACAAGTGTACTGCTAGAGCCTAAATGTTCATCCCCAAAATTTCACCTAGTCTCTAGTGCCATGGACCGTTGCTAGATGGCCACCCATGCTAACGGACGGATTCCAGGAATCCGACCAAGTCTAGCTGAAAGGTGAACCTAAAGAGTCACACACAATCCACACACATTGAGTATTTAATTTAAAATTAAATGTTGGAGAAAAAGAATGATTAAATTGAATTTAATCGGGTCTTTTTATTTTCTTGGAGAATTAATTCCTTTTATTTGATAAAGGGATTAATCTAATAAATTGGATTTATTAGAGAATTAATTTAATGGCCTTAGAATAAATATTTATATTTATTATATTTATTTATTTGGCCCTTTGGAATATTTAATAGGATTTAAATATTCCATTAAAATTAAATTAATGGTTGAGATGGAAAGGGAGAGATGGATGGCTAGGATTGATTTGACTAGGTCAAACACTACTTTGACTAAGACTTTGACTAGGTCAAAATCCTAGTCAAAATAGACCTCTTTAGAGTTGGAGTTTAAAGAGGATTAAACTCATCCTCTATATATAGTCCTAGCCTTTCACTATTTGAGAAGTGATGAAATTCCAACACACACACAACACAAACATAATTTCGGCTCCTCTCTCCCCTACTCGTCCGCCCTCTCTCTCTCACAACAAGAAAATAATTCTTGTTCTTTTGTTCTTGGAACAATAGAACCTAGGAGAACTAATACCTTTAATCAATAACCTGTTATTAATTCATCCTCTCCAAAATATACTTGTTCGTTCGCTAGCACGACGTGCAAGATACGTGGATGGATTGCGTGTTACAATTTGGAGAATCTCACATCTGAGATTTGGTGCAAAACGGGGAACAACGCGAGTACCGGTTAGAAGACGAAAAAGACAATCGGTAGGTTCCGATTTAATTTTTCGTTCATCTTTAATTTTAATCCCTATGGCCTCCGTGATTATTTTTGTATGTTTTTAATTCATGTGATACACCAAACACCCGGGAAACTTCAAGGGTGCACCCCTTGAACGTGTTCTTTCATTAATTCAAAGCATGTTTAAATTTTTGTATTTTAATTTTATACCGCGCTTCCGCATTCGCGCTATTTCCCGGGACGATCCACAATCTTTCAGAGTCCCGGACCGGCATACTAGGTATGTCGCGACTAAGGCATTCTTTGGAACTAAAATGACAGAAGGATCATCTGTACAAGAGCACGGGGTTAAAATGCTTACCCTGGTGGAAAAGCTCGAGGACGTAAAGGCAGGCCTCTGTTAGAATAGGTGACCATGTAAGCCAATTTTGGCGGGAATATGTAACCTATGTCTAGAAATTTTTAAGGTGTTTGATAAATCATTTATGAATAAAGAATATGTAACCTATTCATATAGCAACACTTTGTTTACGTTCACTTATATCTGATATTACATATCTGTTCACTATGCAAACAAAGCCTACGGACTGAGAATCGATTTCGAGGACTGGGACTACGCTTGGAGGTAGGTCCATGACATCAGTCTTACCGAATCAGTCTCGAAAATGGGTACTGAGATTCCCCTTGAGACCTGCACTAAGCATCTGCTGTCGTATTTCATCGACGGGTGACGAAGGTCGTCTAATCAGTGTGGGTTAGCATGCTAGGAAGCAGCTGACTGGGGTGACTCGCGGGAACCGTCTTACGGAGGACCTTGAGTATGGTCAGCAAGGTACGACGTGTATTCTAGGTTCCAACAGTACAGGTCAAGTCCTTTGACTTAAGGAACTACTGAGTTTACCTGTACATCAGGTCTGTATCTTAGATATGGTTAGAGATTGCCAAAATACTCTTGAGTAGTCATAAGCCATGTCTAGTGCAGCTCTAGTGTACAGCGTGACGGTAGTTTCCAAGAAAAGATATGTCCTGTCAAAAGGCATTGACAGTTGAGTCTCATGTATGCTCTGTGTCTTGTCCCTAAAATCTGTGGCCACAGTAACTGAACAGAAGGGAAGGTTTCCCTTGCGGCGTTTAGTAAGGACAGACCGACACTTAGGTCCAAAATGGGTACCTGCATTTTCCGTGCCCTAGACCCTAAGTGATGAGACCGAAGACAGAAGGACAAGTGTACTGTTAGAGCCTAAATGTTCATCCCCGAATATTTCACCTAGTCTCTAGTGCCATGGACCGTTGCTAGATGGCCACCCATGGTAACGGACGGATTCTAGGAATCCGATCAAGTCTAGATGAAAGGTGAACCTAAAGAGTCACACACTATCCACACACACACTTAGTATTTAATTTGGAATTAAATATTGGAGTAAAGGAATGATTAAATTTGATTTAATCGGGTCCTATATTTTCTTGGAGAATTAATTCCTTCTATTTGATAAAGGGAATTAAATTAATAAATTGAATTTATTAAGGGGATTAATGTAATGGGCCTAGAATAAATATTAATATTTATTTATTTTATTTATTTGGTCTTTTGGAATATTTAATAGGATTTAAATATTCCATTAAATTAAATTAATGGTTGAGATTTAATGGGAGAGATGAAAGGCTAGGATTGAATTTGACAAGGTCAAATTCTACTTTGACTAGGTCAAAATCCTAGTCAAATTAAGCTTCTAAAGAGTTGGAGTTTAAAGAGGATTAAACTCCTCCTCTATATAAACCCCTAGCCTTGCACCTTTTGAAGGATGATGAAATTCCAACACACACACACACAACTCTCTCCCTCTCCCCTCTCGTCCGCCCCCCCTCTCTCTCTTAGCAAGAAAATAATTCTTGTTCTTTTGTTCTTGGAACATTAGAACATTGATGAATCAATACCGTTAATTCATAACGTGTTGTTGATTCATCCACTCCAATAAATTACATAATTGTTCGTTGCTAGCACGACGTGCAAGATACGTGGGTGGATCGTGTGTCACGATTTGGAGGGTCTCAAGAACGAGATCTTGGTGCAAAACGGGGAACAACGCGTGTAGCCGTTGAAGACGAAAACGACAACGGGTAGGTCTCGGCTTACGTTTTCGCCTCTTTTATTTTTCAACCCTATGGCCTCCATGATTTCTTACGTGTTATTTTATTCATGAGATACACCGAACACCCAGGAAATTTCAAGGGCACACCCCTTGAAACGTGTTCTTTATTTTAAAAGCATGTTTTAAATTCCGCTATTTTATTTTATACCGCGCTTCCGCATTCGCGCAATTTTCCCGGGACGATCCACGCATTCTTTCAGTGGTATCAGAGCCCGGTTCGGAGTATAGGCCTAGGGTTTATGTGCATTTTCAGCATGAAACGTGATTTTGGCATGTTTTAATTAAATCTTGATTTTCTTGATTATTAAAAGCATGTCGTTTTATTGCTTTCAATTCGTGCGAATCTCTGCAAATTGGTATTTTTTCTGTTTTTCTTGGGAAACGGGCTGGAAAAATTGAACGGTAAACGAGAAACACCACAACCGGCCAGCCGGGAGGGCTGACCGCGCACAGCCATGCACTGCCGGCAGGGCAGACGCGCGCAGGCAAAGGAAGCCTGCGCGTGCCCGCCCAGCCGGTCGCGCAGGGGCAGCGCGCACGTAGACGATGGTGTCTGCGCGCGCGCGCCCGGAAGGCAAGCTCATGCGCGCGCGCCCGGAAGGCAAGCTCATGCACACCCCTTGAAACGTGTTCTTTATTTTAAAAGCATGTTTTAAATTCCGCTAATTTATTTTATACCGCGCTTCTGCATTTGCGCAATTTTCCCGGGACGATCCACGCATTCTTTCATCCTCGATAATGAGACGCACATAGATGTGATCCTTCAGTCTCTCCCACCCTCCTTCGATCAATTTATTGTCAACTACAACATGAACGCACTTGAGAAGGGCATTCATGAGTTGATCAATATGTTGGTGCAATACGAGGCAACGACCAAAAAGTCCACGCCTTCCGTATTGTTTGGAGGTGCTTCAACTTCTAAAACAAAAGGCATGGGTGCCGGACGTTGGAAAAGGAATAAGGTAAAGGGAAAAGCCGTCAAAGCAGCTACGAACACTAAGAGTGTTCCCATTGCCAAAGAGGGGAAAGGCAAAGGAAAGGGAAAGGTTGTCTCCAAGCAACAGTCGAGGTGGGTTCTCCTACTTCATAACCTTTATCGATGATCATTCACGGTATGGTTATGTTTACCTAATGAGGTACAAGTCTGAAGCTCTTGAGAGATTTAAAGAATTCAGACTTAAAGTAGAGAACCAAACCAACTGCAAAATTAAAGTCCTACGGTCAGACCGAGGCGGAGAATACCTTAGTACCGAGTTCCTTAATTATCTAAAAGAAAATGGTCTAATATCGGAATGGACACCGCTCGGACAACACAATTAAATGGTGTCTCTGAAAGGAGGAATCGAACCCTGTTGGACACGGTTCTATCCATGATGAGTTTTACCAAATTGCCCTTGTCCTTTGGGGGCTAAGCATTTGAAACGGCGGCCAAGTTGTTAAATTTGGCGCCAACCAGTGTATTGACCCAACGCCATATGAAATATGGCACAACAAGCCTGCGTCCTACAACTACTTGAAAGTGTGGGATAGCCCTGCATACGTCAAGAGGTTAGTGGGAGATAAGCTGAATCCAGGTCCAGCTTATGCGGGTTCGTTGGATACCCTAAAGAAACTGCAGTTATTACTTTTATGACCCCTTGGAACAAAAGGTATTTGTTTCAAGGAACGCAGTGTTCTTGGAACAAGGCTTTCCAGAGGATATCCAACCTGATGAACTGATCCTTGAGGAATCAAGTGATGGAAACCAGTCACCAGAGGTAGCCGCGGATTCCTAACTTAGAGAATTCAGGATAGATACCCGAAGGGCTGATCGACCTCGAGAGGTCCAGCATGCTAAGCATGAAGGACAACCTCGGGAAGAGCCAGCCCCGGTACCTGAACCGCCAGCTCCAGTACAGTCAGCGCCCACAGTCACCACTGACGTTCCCGTTCTTCGTAGGTCAACTAGAGAGTCCAGACCTCCAGTGAGATATGGCTTTCTAAATACGACCGGTCTATTGGATAACGATCCTAAGACATACGGAGAAGCGATGTCTAACATCGACTCCGGGAAATGGCTTGAGTCCATGAAAACCGAAATGGACTCCATGAGCGAGAACCAAGTCTGGAGACTTGTAGACCCACCGAAAGGTGTTAAGCCAGTTGGCTGTAAGTGGGTCTACAAGCGCAAACTTGGTGTTCATGGAGAAGTCACAACTTTTAAGGCTAGGCTAGTAGCTAAAGGGTACACTCAACGACCTGGGGTTGATTTTGAGGACACCTACCGCCGGTAGCCATGGCTAAATCCATTCGGATCCTGCTCGCCATAGCAGCATGGTATGACTATGAGATATGGCAGATGGACATGAAAACGGCCTTCCCCAATGGTTTCGTTGAGGAAGAGATCTACATAGATCAACCGGAGGGTTTCACGGTCACTGGAGAAGAACAGAAGATCTGTCGTTTCCAGAAGTCCATCTATGGCCTCAAACAAGCATCCCGAAGCTGGAACATAGCAACCACTGTTGATTCCACCATTGAGGCCGAATACATAGCAGCTTCAGAAGCTGCCAAGGAAGCGGTCTGGATGAGAAACTATATCCAAGAGTTGGGTGTGGTGCCTAGCATCGCCGAGCCCGTTGTCATCTTTTGTGATAACAACGGTGCAATAGCACAAGCAAAGGAACCGAGATCTCATCACAACTCCAAACACATTCTTGGATGCTACCATCTTCTAAGAGAAATGGTAGGAAGAGGTGACGTTCGGATGGACCGAGTCAACTCAGCAGACAACACAGCAGATCCGCTGACAAAGCCTATGTCGCAGAGCGCTCATACGCAACATCTTGAGAAGATGGGGGTTAGACATATGGGCAATTGGCTTTAAGGTCAAGTGGAAGATTGTTAGAATAGGTGACCATGTAGCCAATCTTGGCAGGCAAAATGTAACCTATGTCCATACAATTTCAGGGATTTGATAAATCATTAATGAATAAGAAGTGATATTCATTTGGCATTACTTTGTTTGTGTTCACTTTATCTGCTTTATACTTATCTGTTCACTACGCAAACAAAGCCCACAGACTGAAAACGTATTTCGGGGACTCGGACTACGCTTGGAGGTAGGTCCATGAAATCAGTCCTACCGAATCAGTCCGAAAATCTCCAAGTCAAGGAATATCGAAAATGGGTACCGAGATTCCCCTTGAGACTTGCACTAAGCATCTGCTGTCGTATTTCATCGACGGGTGACAAAGGTCGTCTAAGCAATGTTAGTTGGTTAGCCTGCTAGGGAGCAGCTGACTGAGGTGACTCACAGGAACCGTCTTACGGAGGACCTTGAGTAGGGTTGGCTAGGTATGACGTGTGTTACCGGTTCCAACAGTACAGGTCAAGTCCTTTGACTTGAGGAACTGCTGAGTTCACCTGTATATCAAGGCTGTGTCTTAGATATGGTGAGAGATTGCCAAGAAGCACTTGAGTAGTCATAAGCCATGTCTAGTGCAGCTCCAGTTTACAGAGTGACTGTAGCTTCCAAGAAAGGATCTGTCTCCTGCCAAAATGTATTGACAGTCGAGTCTCACATATGCTCTGTGTCTTGTCCCTAAAATCTGTGACCACAGTAACTGAATAGAAGGGAAGGTTTCCCTTGCGTGCCCTAGACCCTAAGTGGTGAGTGTTAGAATAGGTGACCAGAAAGCCAATAGGTTTGGCGATTTGTAACCTATTATACAACTTGATGTAAATATAATATTATTATGTGATGAATAAAATTAGTATTTATCACTTCTGGTTCTTACTTTGTTGCGCTCATTTCACATTTGTTAAAATGGTGTTTAGCTTATATCGCAACAAAGCCCATAGACCATGGATATCATCATATGGAAGCCTTGGAGGCTTGGTCGGTATGATTAGTTTTCCCCGGTTCCGATAGTACGGGAGTAATCCTCAGACTTGAGGGATCATGGCAGTCGTGTGCACAGAACGACTGCATCTTGGATCTGGCGAGAGGTAATCATTCTGTAAGATGATTATCATAAGCCTTGTCCAGTGCAGTCGGAATGTGTAGCGAGGACGGTGGATTCCAAGAAGAGGATCCGTCCCCTGTCAGTATGTGACAGAGGTATCTCCTATGCACTCGGAGACACGTTCATGCTGTTTAAAGCTGTGGCCACAGTGGTTGGTCGAACAGGGAATGGTTTCCTGTGTCGACGCAATGAAGCATACGTTGTCTCGAGTATTAAGCATAGATGCCTAGTCAAGGATGGAAACCGACGCCCAATTCCATACCCTAGACTAAGGCCGGGAGACGGTAGACGGAAGGATCGTACCTGTACGGAATCGGCGCCTAAATGTTCACGCCAATTCACCTAGTCTCTAGTGCCATGGACCGTTGCTAGACGGCCACACATGGTAACGGGCCCTTGTGGGACACGGGCCCAAGTCTAGCTGAGGGTGAACCTAAAGGGTCACACACAAATCACCGAGGAGGTTGACAGATCGACTTGGAGTCAATCTCGAAGGATAAAATAAGTAATTGGATTACTTAAGGGAAAGTCCATTGGATGGACGGGCCGATATTGTATCGGGCTTTCATTTAATCGGTAAATTGGATTTTCGATTAAATATGGAAAGTTGAGATGATGAGACGTTGGATCTTTTAATTAGATTAAAAGATCAACGGGAATAATTTAAGTGGACATTAAATTGGATTTAATATTGGGTTCGTCGCAATTGGATTAAGATAAAACCCAGTCCGTTAAATTATACCCGAGAGGAGAAATAATTCCTAATTTGGAATGGGAAGAAGTTGGACTTCTTTCCTTAATCAAACATGGCCGACGCGCTCCCTTGGAGGAAGCAAAATCAGCCATGTTTCATGCTAGGTGGTATGTTGACTTATCTCTTTTGGAAAGAGACAAATCAACTCCAATCAAGCTCTTCCCTTTTGGTATGATTTGATCATACCATAAATTTTGGTAGGCTTGATTGAAGAATTGATGGTGATTGATTGGAATGAATCTAGACATCCTTGGATGAACCTAGACACATTCCAATAATCACATTAATTATGTATATATATTAGAATATACAACACCAAGCATAAGTGATTCATTATTCATCTTTTTCTAGGAAAAAGAGAAGACAAAAATCCTCTCCTCTCTCTCAAAAATTCGTGCTCCCTCCCTCTCTCACACTTGTGTTCTTCACTTGATTTTGAATCAAGAAGAAGAACAAAGTAAGTTTAAGAGAACACTAATTCATAGTGTTCTTCTCTTAAACCGATTCCTTCTAAACCCGTTCTTTTCTAGCAAGAAGAACGTGTGTTTCTTCCGATGTGGTGTGGATCACCTTTGGAGAATCCATACGTTTGGATTTCGTGAGCATTCCGGAGAAGGAACAACGCAAGTAGCCGGGAGCATACGCTAAACAATCAAAGGTAACGGTTTATTACGCTTTGATTGATTTCATTTATATATCTATGCCCTATGTGCTTAAATGTATGTTTTAATATTTACACATCCTACATCGAATACCCGGTTGAGCACCCAAGGGTACACCCCTTGGGATTCGCGTATTTTTGAATTTGATTTAAATTTACGCACTTTCTCGCTTTTCTCACTTCCGCTCGCGCTCCCGGGCGATCCGCTTGTCCTTCATATACATATCTAATATTTACACATCCTACATCGAACGCCCGGTTGAGCATCCAAGGGTACACCATTTGGATTCGTTTATTTAAATTAGATTTAAATTTACGCACGTTATTTCTCGCTTTTTCGCTTCCGCTCGCGCTCCCAGGCAGATCCGCTTGTCCTTCACGAGGACTGGGCCATTCCTAACATCCTTCTAGATCTATCCCTGTAGATCTTGATGCCAAGGATGTAGGGCGCCTCGCCCATGTTCTTCATGGAAAATTGTGTTGACAACCAAGCTTTAGTTGTTCCCAACATCTTAGCATCATTCCCAATGAGCAAGATGTCATCCACGTAAAGCATAAAAAACGCAACTGAGCTCCCACTGATCTTCTTGTATATACAAGGATCGGACTCGTTCTTGATGAAATCATATCCTCGTATGACTTCATCGAAACGTATGTTCCATTTTTGGGAAGCTTGTTTGAGGCCATAGATGGACCTTTGGAGACAGCAGACCTTCTGCTCTTCTTCAACAGATGTGAAACCTTCCAGTTGATCCATATATATCTCTTCCTCCACAAAACCGTTGAGGAAGGCGGTTTTTCACGTCCATCTACCATATTTCATAGTCATACCATGTTGTTATGCCAAGCAGTATCCGAATGGACTTAACCATTGCTACGGGCGAGTTGGTTTCCTCAAAATTGACCCCGGGTCGCTGAGTGTAACCCTTCGCCACAAGTCTGGCTTTGAAGGTTGTAACCTCTCCGTCAGCTCCAAGCTTACGTTTGCAGACCCATTTACACCCTACGGGTTTTACCCCCTTGGGTGGGTCCACTAGGGTCCAAACCTGGTTTGTACCCATTCAGTCCAGCTCGGATTTCATGGCCTCAAGCCACTTATCCGAATCGATGTCCGACATCGCTTCTCCGTACATCTTTGGATCACTATCCAACTGACTGGTCAGGCCCAGAAATCCATACCTATCAGGTGCATGGGATACTCTGGCCGACCTACGGAGGATTGGAACACTATCAGTGGATCGGCTTAAATGTCACTGCCGCCTCATGGGGTACCTCACTTGATTCCTCAAGGAGTACCTCATCACGTCGACTATCCGATGAAAAACCCTTTTCCAAGAACACTGCGTTTTGAAACGTTATGTGGATCATCCCGGGAGATGAACGCGAATAGCGGAAGCGCGAAAGATTGCATAATGAAAATTGCAAAGCATAATTAAATGGAATTTAAAGCATGCATCATATACATAACCAGATCAAGGGGTGTGCCCTTGATTCTCCCGGGCATTCGGTGTATCTCATGGTCAATAAAACACAACATGGAGGCCATAGAATTAGAACCGAAAAACATAATTAAAGAACCTACCCGGTTGTAGTTTTGTCTTCGTTCGGCTAGATGCATTGTTCCCCATTTTGCACCAAGATCTCAAAGAAGAGAGACGCTCTAAATTATCTCACTCGCTACACCAGAAAGCAAAGAACCCTTGTGCTAGCAAGAAATTATTTAGGGAGAAGACATTGATACACGCTATCAATTAACGGAATCAATGTCTCATATGTTCTAGCTTGAATAAATCAAGAAGAATAAAGTAGAAATCTTGGAGAGTGAGAAAAGGGTGGACGAAAATCTTGAGAGAGAATTGAGAGATGAGAGTTGTAGAGATTAGTAGGTGTGTGTGTGTGTGTGTGTGTTTTTGAGTATTTATAGAAAATAGAATTTCCTATTCCTACTCAACTTCTTACAAAGAGGCAAACTTGACTAGGATTTTGACCTAGTCAAATCCTAGTCAATCTAGGCTTTGATTAAGTTAAATTAATCATGGCCCTTCATCTCATCAATCCCTTGATCAAATCTTGTCCTTCCATTTTGATGGGTTTATGGAATGGGCCTATTTAATTCTAAATTAAATAGTCCCATGGACTTTATCTTAAGTCCTATTTAATATCTAAGCCCATTAATTAAATAATGGAATGGACTTCATTTAACTCCAAATTAAATAGTCCCATGGACTTTATATTAAATCTTATTTAATATACCAAGCCCATTAATTAATTCACCCTTTTAATCTAATTAAGAGGGAAGCCCATGCTTTATAAAATCCATAAATCTAATTTATGATCTCAAGCCAATTATTCCAAATAATCCATCGAGGCTTAAATCTCCAAGAAGTATAATTTAATTCTATTAAATTAAACCATCTCCCGGAATTAATTCCAAATTAATTCCCTTTCATTTGGTGTAGCGGGTGTGACTCTTTAGGTTCACCTTTTCAGCTAGATTTGGACCTACTTATTGTTATTTCATAACCAAAGTAGTCCATTACCATGGGTGACCATCTAGTAACGGCCCATGGGACTAGAGACTAGGTGAATATTTGGTGTGAACATTTAGGCTCCGAGTTACGTGCAGGAACGGTACCATCGCTCGATATGTATGAGTACGGTCCTACTATCGCCTGTCTCTCGGCCTTTAGTCTAGGGCATGGAATTACGATGTCGGTTCCCATCCTTGACTTAGGCATCTATGCTTAATGCTCGAGATAGGTTTAACTCTATGCAGGAAATCTTTTCCAACTAGATCAAGTGCTATGGCCATAGACTTTGTGAGTCTAAACCATCTCAGAGCGCATAGGAGATCTCGTTGTCATATCCTTTGACAGGGGACAGATCCTATCTTGGAATACACCGTTCTTACATACTTCGACTGCACTGGACAAGGCTTATGATGACGATGTGATATAACCCGGTCAAATTTCACCAGATCCAAGATACAGCCTTAGTATGTAGGAGACTACTGTGATCCTCAAGTCCGAGGACTAATCCCGTACTATCGGAACCGGGAATACGAGTCATACCGACCAAGCCCGAGTGGCTTCCATATGACGATTCCCGCAAGTCACCTCAGTCAGCAGCCACCTAGCTGGCTGACCCACTAACACTGCATGGACGAGCCTAGTCACTTGTCGATGAAATGCGACTACAGATGCTTAGTGCAAGTCTCAAATAGATTCTCGATGCCCTGTCTCGAGATTCCTTTGACTTGGAGTATTTTAGACCGATTCGGCGAAACTGATTTCATGAACCTACCACCAAGCGCAGTTCCAATTTCCCGAAATGTAATTTCAATCTGTGGGCATTTGTTGTGACATCGAAATGATGCAAGCACTAAGTACAACAAACTTATGCCTATGAATCCTTACTACATTCATTATCATAATATTACTTGTTCAAAGACTGACGAATGGTTCTCAGAACAGCGAATACCATTGACTTTCCGGTCACCTATTCTAACAATCTCTCACTTGACCATTAAGTCAAATACCCACTTTGTTCAGAATCCTCTGAGTATGAGTAATCTCGATACCGACTAAGGTATTGTAAGTCCGCTTATATTTCCTTGCCGAAGCAATACGGTCTAACCGTGTTACCTCTATCCACCATCGCCTCCTAGAGATGGTGGTTGTCTAAGAGTATTTTCGTGGATCTTGTGATGAGATCTCGTGCTAATACTCCCATAGCCAAGTTCCCTGCTATATAGGAGAACATAGCTTGGCCGTGCTAGGCGCCACGTCCATTTTATTGATGCAGTCTTCATCCGTGACCACTATCTAATGCACTCGTCATTGGGCCTGACCGTGCATATCTTTGAGACTAACTGGTTTTCACTTATGCTCTGGAAGCTAGTATCGCTTTAGCCTTCCAAAGCAACTCTCAACAGACGGTGCATCATGAACACATCTTTAGTTCTTATTCAGGTACTAAGGATCGTTCTTGATTGTTGTCTTCAACCCCTCAGTGCATTACCGATTTCTGTTGAGTCATGCAAGAAGCATACTCAACATTGGTTCCTATGCGCCGAGTAAACATATCGTATGTTTGCCTAGGTTAAAACGTACGGGATACTCAACATCCAAGCCTTCTCATTAGTCCACCGTGAGTAAGTCTCAAATGATTTGATGCTTTATTCATAGTATCTAAGCTTTCTCGTCAGTCTTATCATGATTGAGCTCGAACAACTTGTCCCTCTACATATATGAGTTTTCTCATCAGTCTACCATGACCGAGTCTTTGAAAAGCTCAATTCATGATGTGTATGTGGGAACCCTAAAATATCATGGAGAATTTTCGTGAGTTACATTTGTGTTTTAGTGATACCTAATGTCTTGAGTTCATCCATGAATCAAGACATTACACACTTAAACACATGGAACACCATTTCTACTCCTACTGTTCACCTACGTCGTTTAAGACCGAGTCATGCTCCAGCGTCAAAACGAATATTCCAGTTATGCGGTGTTTCAAACCTTCTTTGAACTTCCTAGCGGATTCTATGGTTCCTCTCCATAAATCCTACAATGATGTCCAACATTACGTTCCGCAGGTCATTTGGATCACTATCCAAATTTGACCGAACATATTCCGATCACTCGTACCTCTTACGATATTCGGGTTCGTTCATAAGGGGACTGAAATATGATCAATTTATGTAAGAAATGCTATTATAAGCAACATTAGTATTATTCTATCATAAACCTATACAAACCAGACACCGTGTCTAATTTGTCTCCCACTAGTCCCTTGGCGTATGTAGGATCCTTCTACATGCTCAAGGACTTTGTTGGGACACAAAGCTTGCCAAAGCATGGCTCCTTGTGCATGACTCCTGGCAAAGTACCACGTTCCTTACATTGGCAATTTTCGAGTCTACGTCTACACGAGCTAAGGTAATTTGGTGAAACTTCGATCGATCTTCGTCCAACGAGACTCGGTCGTTCCCTTTATCAGAGACCGTCATACTTGGCCTTTACAGGAAACGTTTCATTGAGAATTCCATTCTCAACTGGATGCTCAAGAGCTCCTACTAAATACACGGCCTTTTCGATCCTATCGAAATAGGTTTAATTTTGCGATCATTTACGGTTCACCACCTTAAGTCTAATTCCCAAACCTCCTATGGGACCTTTAGACTTTTAAACCCTCTTATGGTCTTGTGTAATAGTAACCTACAGTTGTCTTATTGGATCCCTTCCAACAGACGATTTGGCAAACCTACTTCGTCCAACAAAGAGCTTTGGGACTTTCCTCTTCATAAAAGACTTGTAAATTTAGTCGATTCAAATAATCTATTTCTAGATTCATCGAACTTTCCAATTTACTTATCTTTTAACAAGAGGAAACGTCCTAGCTGTTGCAGATGCCAAATCTGTAAGTTAGTCTTGATTAATCCATTTAGATAATTTGAATTTTGAGTATGCATAAACCTTTTATGGGATGGTATTATAGGAATATACGTGTAAAACCTAGCAAACATGAATCAGTATTCAATAATTTTGTTTGATCAAATATGTATGAAATAAAAACCTTTGTCTAACAAAGAGACATAGTTTTGATCATGCTAGATTACGTAATTCGTATAAACTATCCTAACATGATCATGATTATGGGCCTAACAAGTCTCTAGTCCTTTTCAGCAATGGCCCTTGCCATTGTTGAATCCTAGAACTGTTCTTGGCTTTTAAGTCCTTATTCACTTTCAGCAAACCACCCGCAGATTAGTGACTGGAACGGTATCAAATACCAAATAGAGTAAAAGTGATCATGTCAATACTCAATACCAAATTTTACCTACATTGGAGAGGGGTTTAGGATACTCCCTTTCAAAGAAATCGGTGGATCGTCCCGGGAATTGCGCGAATGCGGAAAGCGCGATAAAAATAAACATACAAAAATTAAAGCATGCTTTAAATTTAAAAGAACACGCTCAAGGGGTGTGCCCTTGAGGTTCCCGGGCATTTGGTGTATCTCATGATCATATAACATGTAAAGAAATCATGGAGGCCATAGAGTTGAAAATTAAAGAGGGACGAAAAAAGTAAAACGAGACCTACCCGTTGTCGTTTTCGTCTTCAACGGCTACTCACGTTGTTCCCCATTTTGCACCGAGATCTCGTTCTTGAGACCCTCCAAATCGTGACACACGATCCACCCACGTATCTTGCACGTCATGCTAGCAACGAACAAGTATTTTTGGAGAGGATAGATTAATCACACGTATGAATTAACGGGACTAATCTTCCTTAGTTCTAATGTTCCAAGAACAAAAGAACAAGAAGTAATTTTCTTGTAAAGAGAGAGGGGGCGGACGAGAGGTGAGGAAGGGGGAGATGAGTGTGTGTTGTGTGTGTGATTTCAAGAATCATCATCCTTCAAAAGGTTGGAAGCTAGAGGTATTTATAGAGGAGGAGTTTAATCCTCTTTAAACTCCAACTCTAAGAACTCTAGTTTGACTACTCAAGAGTATTTTGGCAATCTCTCACCATATCTAAGATACAGACCTGATGCACAGGTAAACTCAGCAGTTCCTCAAGTCAAAGGACTTGGCCTGTACCGTTGGAACCGGGAATACACGTCATACCTTGCTGACCATACTCAAGGTCCTCCGTAAGACGGTTCCCGCGAGTCACCTCAGTCAGCTGCTTCCTAGCATGCTGACCCACTAACACTGCTTAGACGACCTTCGTCACCCGTCGATGAAATACGACAGCAGATGCTTAGTGCAAGTCTCAAAGGGAATCCCGGTACCCATTTTCGGGATTCCTTGACTTGGAGATTTCCGGACTGATTCGGTAAGACTGATTTCATGGACCTACCTCCATGCGTAGTCCCAGTCCCCGAAATCGTTTCTCAGTCCGTGGGCTTTGTTTGCGTAGTGAACAGAAATGTAAATGCAGATAAGTGAACGTAAACAAAGTATTGCCATATGAATTTTCACTTCTTTATTCATAAATGTTTTTTTTTTATCAAATACCAAAAAATTGTCTAGACATAGGCTATATATTCCTGCCAAAATTGGCTTACATGGTCACCTATTCTAACACCCTTTTCCAATGGCCCTCTTTACGGCAGTGAATGCTTACATTCTTAGAAATCTATGAACTTGACTGCTGAACCTTCTACTCTTTCCTTTACCTCCATCTTGTGTTGTAAAGAAACAACACTTGAAGTGCTTAATTGGTGATGTCACCTTACCCTTCTTCCTCTTTTGGCCTCTGGCACCCTTGCCTTTCGCTTATGGAGGTTGAAGCCTCTCCTACTAGTACCGATGGCGCAGATTTTGCAATCGTTGCCTCATACTAGACCAACATAATTACCAACCTATGAAGATCTTTTCTAAGCTCATTGATGTTGATAATTAATGGTTCGTAGGAGGAAGGAAGAGACTGAAGGATCATGTCAATGTACGTCTCTATTTCAAGACTGACGTGGAGATCTTTTGAGCTTCTCCACTAGGGATTGCATCATCACTCCATGTTCTTTGTACAGACATCCCTTCCATCATCTTAGCTTCAAAAATGCCCTCGTTGCATTTTACCCTACATGCTGGTCCGGGACCATATAAACATGATGCAAACGAAGCATAGTTTGAGCCAACATCATTATATCCTACTTGTCGGTGGTCGTCCTGAAAGATTGTGGATCGTCCCGGGAAATAGCGCGAATGCGGAAGCGCGGTATAAAATTAAAAATACAAAAAATTTAAACATGCTTTAATTAAATAAAAGAACACGTTCAAGGGGTGTACCCTTGAAGTTCCCGGGCGTTCGGTGTATCTCATGAATTAAAATCATAAACAAATCATGGAGGCCATAGGATTAAAAACAAGGAGAAACGAGAAATTAAATCGGAACCTACCGATTGTCGTTTACGTCTTCTAACCGGTACTCGCGTTGTTCCCCGATTTGCTCCAAGTCTCGTATGTGAGACTCTCCAAACAGTAACACGCAATCCACCCACGTATCTTGCAGGTGTGCTAGCAAACGAACAAGTATTAATTTGGAGAGGATGAATTAATAACACGTTATTGATTAACGGTATTAATTCTCTTAAGTTCTATTGTTCCAAGAACAAAAGAACAAGAAAAGTATTTTCTTGTGAGAGAAAGAGAGTGGGCAAACGAGTAGGGGAGAGGGAGAGAGGCCGAAATTGTGTGTGTGTGTGTGTGTGTGTGTTGGAATTTCATCACTTTTCAAATAGTGAAAGGCTAGGACTATTTATATAGGAGGAGTGTAATCCTCTTTAAACTCCAACTCTAAAGAAGTCTATTTTGACTAGGATTTTGACCTAGTCAAAGTCCTAGTCAAAGTAGCAATTGACCTAGTCAAATTAATCCTAACCATCCATCTCTCCCTTTCCATCTCAACCATTAAATTAATTTAATGGAATATTTAAATCCTATTAAATATTCCAAAGGCCCAAATAAATAAATATAATAAATATAAATATTTATTCTAAGGTCATTAAATTAATTCTCTAATAAATCTAATTTATTAGATTATCCCTTTTATCAAATAAAAGGAATTGATTCTCCAAGAAAATAAAGAACCCGATTAAATCCAATTTAATCATTCCTTTTCTCCAATATTTAATTCTAAATTAAATAGTTAGTGTGTGTGGATTGTGTGTGACTCTTTAGGTTCACCATTCAGCTAGACTTGGTTGGATTCCTAGAATCCGTCCGTTACCATGGGTGGCCATCTAGCAACGGTCCATGGCGCTAGAGATTAGGTGAATTTTCGGGGATGAACATTTAGGCTCTGACAGTACACTTGTCCTTCTGTCTATGGTCTCACCACTTAGGGTGTAGGGCACGGAAAATGCAGGTACCCATTTTGGACCTAAGTGTCGGTCTGTCCTTACTAAATGCCGCAAGGGAAACATTCCCTTCTGTTCAGTTACTGTGGCCACAGATTTTAGGGACAAGACACAGAGCATGCGTGAGACTCAACTGTCAATGCCTTTGACAGGAGACAGATCGTTTCTTGGAAACTACTGCCACTCTGTACACCAGAGCTGTACTAGACATGGCTTATGACTACTCAAGTGCTTCTTGGCAATCTCTCACCATATCTAAGATACAGACCTGATATACAGGTAAACTCAGCAGTTCCTCAAGTCAAAGGACTTGACCTGTACCGTTGGAACCGGGAACACACGTCATACCTAGCCGACCCTACTCAAGGGCCTCCGTAAGACGGTTCCCACGAGTCACTTCAGTCAGCTGCTTCCTAGCAGGCTAACCGACTAACATTTCTTAGACGACCTTCGTCCCGCGTCTATGAAATACGACGGCAGATGCTTAGTGCAAGTCTCAAGGGGAATCTCGGTACCCATTTTCGAGATTCCTTGACTTGGAGATTTTCGGACTGATTTCATGGACCTACCTCCAAGCGTAGTCCCAGTCCCCGAAATAGGTTTTCAGTCCGTGGGCTTTGTTTGCGTAGTGAACAGATAGATATAAAGCAGATAAAGTGAACGTGAACGAAGTAATGCCAAATGAATTTCACTTCTTTATTCATTAATAGTTTATCAAAACACTGAAATTGTCTAGACATAGGTTACATTTTGCCTGCCAAGATTGGCTACATGGTCACCTATTCTAACACGTCCTTCAACTTTTTGAAGGACAAGCGGATTCGCCGGGAGCGCGAGCGGAAGCGAGCAAGCGAGAAATTGCATAAATTTAAATCAAATTCAAAATACGCGAATCCCAAGGGGTGTACCCTTGGGTGCTCAACCGGGCGTTCGATGTAGGATGTGTAAATATTAAAACATATATTTAAACACATAGGGCATAGATATATAAATGAAATCAATCAAAGCGTAATAAACCGTTACCTTTGATTGTTTAGCGTATGCTCCCGGCTACTAGCGTTGTTCCTTCTCCGGAATGCTCACGAAATCCAAACGTATGGATTCTCCAAAGGTGATCCACACCACACCGGAAGAAACACACGTTCTTCTTGCTAGAAAAGAACGGGTTTAGGAAGAAATCGGTTTAAGAGAAGAACACTATGAATTAGTGTTCTCTTGAACTTACTTTGTTCTTCTTCTTGATTCAAAATCAAGTGAAGAACACAAGTGTAAGAGAGGGAGAGAGCACGAAAATTGAGAGAGAGGAGAGGATTTTTGTCTTCTCTTTTTTTTTTTTCTAGAAAAAGATGAATAATGAATCACTTATGCTTGGTGTTGTATATTCTAATATATATACATAAATAATGTGATTATTGGAATGTGTCTAGGTTCATCCAAGGATGTCTAGATTCATTCCAATCAATCACCATCAATTCTTCAATCAAGCCTACCAAAATTTATGGTATGATCAAATCATACCAAAAGGGAAGAGCTTGATTGGAGTTGATGGCGATGTGGACATTGGTGGAGATGAGCGCGTATAGCGGAAGCGCGAAAGAGTGCGTAATAAAAATACAAAGCATAATTAAAAGGAATTTAAATCATGCATAACATACATAAACGGATCAAGGGGTGTGCCCTTGATTCTCCCGGGCGTTCGGTGTATCTCATGTGCAATAAAACACAACATGGAGGCCATAGAATTGAAACCGAAAAAACGAAATTAAAGAACCTACCCGGTTGTAGTTTTGTCTTTGTTTCGGCTACATGCATTGTTCCCCGTTTTGCACCAATATCTCAAAGAAGAGACTCTCTAAATCATCTCACTCGCTCCACCGGAAAGCAAACAACCCTTGTGCTAGCAAGAAATTATTTGGGGAGAAGAGACATCGATACACGCTATGAATTAACGCAATCAATGTCTCTTATGTTCTTAACTTGAATAAAATCAAGAAGAACAAAGTAGAATTCTTGGAGAGAAGAAAGAGGGGTGGACGAAAATCTTGAGAGAGATGAGAGATGAGAGTTGTAGAGAATACTAGGTGTGAGTGTGTGTTTTTTGAGTATTTATAGAAGATGGAATTTCCTATTCCTTCTCAAACTCTTCCAAAGAGACACACTTTGACTAGGATTTTGACCTAGTCAAATCCTAGTCAAATTAGGCTTTGGTTAAGTCAAATTAATCATGGCCCTTCATCTCATCATTCTCTAGATCAAATCTTGTCCATCCATTTTGATGGGCTTTATGGAATGGGCCTATTTAATTCTAAATTAAATAGTCCCATGGACTTTATATTAAATCCTATTTAATATACCAAGCCCATTAATTAATTCCATAGAATGGGATTATTTAATTCTAAATTAAATAGTCCCATGGACTTTATATTAAATCATATTTAATATACTAAGCCCATTAATTAATTAATGGAAAGAACTTATTTAATTCTAAATTAAATAGTCCCATGGACTTTATATTAAATCCTATTTAATATACCAAGCCCATTAATTAATTCCATAGAATGGGATTATTTAATTCTAAATTAAATAGTCCCATGGACTTTATATTAAATCCTATTTAATATACCAAGCCCACTAATTAATTAATTCACCCTTTTAATCTAATTAAAAGGAAAGCCCATGCTAAAATTCATAAATCTAATTTATGAACTCAAGCCCGATTATTCCAAATAATCCATCGAGGCTTGAATCTCCAAGAAGTATAATTTAATTCCATTAAATTAAACCTTCTCCCGGAATTAATTCCAAATTAATTCCCTTTCATTTGGTGTAGCGGGTGTGACTCTTTAGGTTCACCTTTCAGCTAGACTTGGACCTACTTTTTGTTATTTCATAACCAAAGTAGTCCGTTACCATGGGTGGCCATCTAGCAACGGTCCATGGCACTAGAGACAAGGTGAATTTATGGTGTGAACATTTAGGCTCCGAGTTATACGCAGGTGCGGTCTGACCGACGCTCGATACGTACGGGTACGGTCCTACTGTCGCCTGTCTCCCGGCCTTTAGTCTAGGGGTCGGTTCCCATCCTTGACTAGGAAACTATGCATAATGCTCGAGATAGGTTTAACTCGACGTAGGAAATCCTTTCCCACTACATCAAGTGCTATGGCCATAGACTTTGTCAGTCTAAACCATCTCCGAGCGCATAGGAGATCTTGCTGTCATATCCTTTGACAGGGGACAGATCCTATCTTGGAATTCACCGTTCTTACATACTCCGACTGCACTAGACAAGGCTTATGATGACCATGTGATATAATCGGTCAAATTTCACCAGATCCAAGATACAGCCTTAGTATGTAGGGGACTCCCGTGATCCTCAAGTCCAAGGACTAATCCCGTACTATCGGAACCAGGAATACGAGTCATACCGACCAAGCCCGAGTAGCTTCCATATGACGATTCCCGCGAGTCACCTCAGTCGGCTGCTCCCCAGCAGGCCGACCCACTAACACTGCTTAACGATCCTCGTCACCCGTCGATGAAAAACGACAGCAGATGCTTAATGCAAGTCTCAAATGGATTCTCGATGCCCTTTCTCGAGATTCCTTTGACTTGGAGTATTTCAGACTGATTCGGCGAAACTGATTTCATGAACCTACCTCCAAGCGTAGTTCCAATTTCCCGAAATGTTTATTTCAGTCTGTGGGCGTTTGTTGTGACATCGTAACGATGCAAGCAGTAAGTACAACAAACTCATGCCTATGAATCCTTACTACATTCATTAACATAATATTACTTGTTCACAGATTGACGAATGGTTCTCAAAACAACCAATACCATTGAATTTCTGGTCAGCTATTCTAACAGTTGATTTGTCTCTTTCCAAAAGAGACAAGTCAACATACCACCTAGCATGCAACATGGCTGATTTTGCTTCCTCCAAGGGAGCATGTCGGCCATGTTTAATTAAGGGAAGAAGTCCAACTTCTTCCTATTCAAAATTATGAATTATTTCTCCTCTCGGGTATAATTTAACGGACCGGGTTTTATCGTAATCCAATTACGACGAACCAAATATTAAATCCAATTTAATGTCCACTTAAATTATTCCTGTTGATCTTTTAATCCAATTAAAAGATCCAATGTTTCAACATCTCAACTTTCCATATTTAATCGAAAATCCAATTTACCGATTAAATGAAAGCCCGATACAATATCGGCCCGTCCATCCAATGGACTTTCCCTTATGTAATCCAATTACTTATTTTATCCTTCGAGATTGACTCCAAGTCGATCTCTCAACCTCTTCGGTGATTTGTGTGTGACCCTTTAGGTTCACCCTCAGCTAGACTTGGGCCCGTATCCCACAAGGGCCCGTTACCATGGGTGGCCGTCTAGCAACGGTCCATGGCACTAGAGACTAGGTGAATTGGCGTGAACATTTAGGCGCCGATTCCGTACGGGTACGATCCTTCCGTCTACCGTGTCCCAGCCTTAGTCTAGGGTATGGAATTGGGCGTCGGTTCCCATCCTCGACTAGGCATCTATGCTTAATACTCGAGACCACGTATGCTTCATTGCGTTGACACAGGAAACCATTCCCTGTTCGACCAACCACTGTGGCCACAGCTTCAAACAGCATGAACGTGTCTTCGAGTGCATAGGAGATACCTCTGTCACATACTGACAGGGGACGGATACTCTGTTAGAATAGGTGACCAGAAAGTCAATGGTATTGGCTGTTCTTAGAACCATTCGTCAATCTGTGAACAAGTAATATTATGTTAATGAACATAGTAAGGATTCATAGGCATGAGTTTGTTTGTACTTACTGCTTGCATCGTTACGATGTCACAACAAACGCCCACAGACTGAAATAACATTTCGGGAAATTGGAACTACGCTTGGAGGTAGGTTCATGAAAACCAGTTTCGCCGAATCAGTCTGAAATACTCCAAGTCAAAGGAATCTCGAGACAGGGCATCGAGAATTCATTTGAGACTTGCACTAAGCATCTGCTGTCGTGTTTCATCGACGGGTGACGAGGATCGTCATAGCAGTGTTAGTGGGTCTGCCTACTGGGGAGCGGCCGACTGAGGTGACTCGGGGGAATCGTCATATACAAGCTACTCGGGCTTGGTCGGTATGACTCGCATTCCCGGTTCCGATAGTACGGGATTAGTCCTCGGACTTGAGGATCACGGCAGTCCCCTACATACTAAGGCTGTATCTTGGATCTGGTGAAATTTGACCGATTATATCACATGGTCATCATAAGCCTCGTCCAGTGCAGTCGGAGTATGTAAGAACGGTGAATTCCAAGATAGGATCTGTCCCCTGTCAAAGGATATGACAGCAAGATCTCCTATGCGCTCAGAGATGGTTTAGACTCACAAAGTCTATGGCCATAGCACTTGATGTAGTGGGAAAGAATTTCCTACGTGGAGTTAAACCTATCTCGAGCATTATGCATAGTTGCCTAGTCAACGATGGGAACCGACCCCTTGACTAAAGGCCGGGAGATAGGCGATGTTGGAATAGGTGACCAGAAAAGCCAATAGGTTTGGCAATTTGTAACCTATCCGACAACTTGATGTGAATTTAATATTATTATGTGATGAATAAGATGAGTGTTCGTCACCAATGGTACCTTCTTTGTTGCGCTCATCTTATATTTTGTTAAACCGGTGTTTAACTTATATCGCAACAAAGCCCACAGACCATGGATAACAACTCGTGCAGTTGGGCCACGCATTGGATGGTGGTCATGAAACCAACTGATTAAGAGTTGGGTCTGAAACGTTCCAAGTCGAGGACCTCGAGACAGGGCATCGAGAGTCCTATTGAGACTTGCGTCAAGAGTCGTGTTCATTAGATGAGTGCCGTGTTTCATCGGCGACAGGCGTGGGACGCCTACACGATCTTGATGGGTTGGTCGACTGGGGTCGAGCCGACTGGACTGACTCGCGGGGATCATCATATGGAAGCCTTGGAGGCTTGGTCGGTATGATTAGATTCCCCGGTTCCGATAGTACGGGAGTAATCCTCAAACTTGAGGAATAATGGCAGTCACGTGCACAGGACGGCTGTATCTTGGATCTGGCGAGAGGTGATCATTCTGTAAGATGATCATTATAAGCCTTGTCCAGTGCAGTCAGAATGTGTAGCGAGGACGGTGGATTCCAAAAAGAGGATCCGTCCCCTGTCAGTATGTGACAGAGGTATCTCCTATGCACTCGGAGACACGTTCATGCTGTTTTGAAGCTGTGGCCACAGTGGTTGGTCGAACAGGGAATGGTTTCCTGTGTCGACGCAATGAAGCATACGTGGTCTCGAGTATTAAGCATAGATGCCTAGTCAAGGATGGGAACCGACGCCCAATTCCATACCCTAGACTAAGGCCGGGAGACGGTAGACGGAAGGATCGTACCCATACGGAATCGGCGCCTAAATGTTCACGCCAATTCACCTAGTCTCTAGTGCCATGGACCGTTGCTAGACGGCCACCCATGGTAACGGGCCCTTGTGGGACACGGCCCAAGTCTAGCTGAGGGTGAACCTAAAGGGTCACACACAAATCACCGAGGAGGTTGAGAGATCGACTTGGAGTCAATCTCGAAGGATAAAATAAGTAATTGGATTACTTAAGGGAAAGTCCATTGGATGGATGGGCCGATATTGTATCGGGCTTTCATTTAATCGGTAAATTGGATTTTCGATTAAATATGGAAAGTTGAGATGTTGAGACGTTGGATCTTTTAATTGGATTAAAAGATCAACGGGAATAATTTAAGTGGACATTAAATTCGATTTAATATTGGGTTCGTCGTAATTGGATTACGATAAAACCCGGTCCGTTAAATTATACCCGAGAGGAGAAATAATTCCTAATTTGGAATAGGAAGAAGTTGGACTTCTTCTCTTAATTAAACATGGCGGACATGCTCCCTTGGAGGAAGCAAAATCAGCCATGTTGCATGCTAGGTGGTATGTTGACTTGTCTCTTTTAGAAAGAGACAAATCAACTCCAATCAAGCTCTTCCCTTTTGGTATGATTTGATCATACCATAAATTTTGGTAGGCTTGATTGAAGAATTGATGGTGATTGATTGGAATGAATCTAGACATTCTTGGATGAACCTAGACATATTCCAATAATCACATTAATTATGTATATATATTAGAATATACAACACCAAGCATAAGTGATTCATTATTCATCTTTTTCTAGGAAAAAGAGAAGACAAAAATCCTCTCCTCTCTCTCAATTTTCGTGCTCCCTCCCTCTCTTACACTTGTTCTCTTCACTTGATTTTGAATCAAGAAGAAGAAATAAGTAGGTTTAAGAGAACACTAATTCATAGTGTTCTTCTCTTAAACCGATTCCTTCTAAACCCGTTCTTTTTCTAGCAAGAAGAACGTGTGTTTCTTCCGGTGTGGTGTGGATCACCTTTGGGAGAATCCATACGTTTGGATTTCGTGAGCATTCCGGAGAAGGAACAACGCTAGTAGCCGGGAGCATACACTAAACAATCAAAAGGTAACGGTTTATTACGCTTTGATTGATTTCATTTGTATATCTATGCCCTATGTGTTTAAATATATGTTTTAATATTTATACATCCTACATCGAATGCCCGGTTGAGTACCTAAGGGTACACCCCTTGGGATTCGCGTATTTTGAATTTGATTTAAATTTACGCACAATTTTCTCGCTTTTCTCGCTTTTCTCGCTTCCGCTCGCGCTCCCGGGCGGATCCGCTTGTCCTTCAAGTGGTATCAGAGCCCGGTTCGATGTAAGGGGCATAGATCTATGTGTTTGTCATGATCTACTTGCTTTTAAATGGCTTTATTGGCATGTTAGATTACATAAATATATGAATAATATGATGATTCAATTGTTTGGATTTAATGGACTTTTGGCATGCTTAATTTTGTTATGTTGGATCTAAAATTGCATGCTTATTTTCAGAATAATATTAATGTTATTGTGCTGAAACAATTTTGAAAAACACAAAAAAAAAAAAAAAAAAAAATTGGTCCGGCCGGCAGTGGCCGCGCGCAGGCGGGCGCCTGCGCGCGCGCGCTGTGCGCAGCCGGCCACTGCTGGCCGAGGGCCAGCGCGCGGCACAGTGCGCGCGCGCGCACGCTGCCTTGTGCGCGCGGGCGGCCGGCCAACACAACGGTTGGGCCGTTTTGTGCCGTTTTTTCGACTTTTTTCGGAAAATTTTAATTTTCTGCACAATATTCTGAAAATATATTAATTTTGCATTTTTTATTTTGGAATAATTGGATTATTCCTCGGATTAATTTTGCTTAATTAATCTGGGATTAATACATGCATTGGATGCATTGTGTAAAATGTCCATTAAATTTAAAATTTTTATTTTGCATATTATTTATATGTTTATGCTTTTGTGATGTTGGACATCACTTGGATATTTGGAATATCCATTGGTTATTTATGCATGATTATTTGGAATAATTATGTTATGTGAGTTGATGGAATCAACATGGGATGATCACAAAGCCCTAGACCTTGTGTATGGATGAATGAATGTTTATTTATTTTCTGTTGGGTGGGGCCTGCGTGCCTCTTGCTTTTCGGACTATCATCTCCCGTATTTTCAGCCTCATGATGTTAAGGCTTGTTTTCCTTATTACCAATGTATTACTTTTAGTTGTAATGACAGTAGATAGGATTGGTGAGGTTTTAATTTTACAAGCAATTGGAGTCGGAGACCCCAAGAGGAGCATCAAGGCGTGAAATAAGAGCACTACAAGGCCCATTGGAATGACAATGGGTATATTACTATTGTAATAATTTAGGCTCACCCTAGACAGACCATAGACTCACTGCGGGCTCAGTGGGTCGCATAGGTTGGGCTTGTGATCATCCTAACAGGGTATGCTATGTTTTCTGCATGCGGCGTATTTATTTATCGCTTTAAATATTGGATATTTATGCATGCTAAAACACAATAATGTGATGAGGTCTCGGTCATACACAAACTCTCATTTGGTTGGACCAAATTAAATATTTAGGCCCAGAACGGACTTGGATCAAAATGGTATTTTGGTCTGTCCGAGCCTTCCATCCACAGCAATGTGGTGAGGAAGCTACCTCTACCCAAGTGTGGTCTCACGAGTCGTGGCACACTTGGACTAGGGGAAAGCTGCACTATTGTTGTGAACAAAAAGACTGCGCTCGTTGTTTCCCTGTCTCACGAGTCGTGGGGGGTGACAGTTTGAGGTATGATTTGGTTGATGGGTCGGGCCTAACACTGAGTAACATGGTTCACTTGGAGTCCTCGGAACCATGCGAATAGGTGAGGCAAAATATCTTGGGAATCTCATTGGATGAGAATGATATTGGATATCTCCCACAAGGTCTTCTTCATGTGAATCGTAAAAGCGGGGCATGGAGATTACGCTTGTGGATCCCAAGCCCACTAGGAAATGGTTTCCCGAAACTCCGCTTGAGAGTGGCGGATTTTCGTATAAATAGTGGGAGGGTTAAATACTAAAAGACCAAGTCTTCAACTTGAACAATAATATTACCATCATCTGCAAATTTCTGCTTTACATTTTCATTAATGTTGATATGTCTAAGAACCCGTTAACCATGATTCTTGAGACTAACAAATTCAACGGAACGAACTACTCGGACTGACTGAGAAACCTGAGGATTGTCCTCGGTTTCGAGAACCAAGGCTACGTCTTGGATGAGCCGCCACCGAGCGACTTACCGGAGGGGTCCACGCCTGAAGAACGTTTGACGTTCGAGAAATGGCATGAGGACAACCGGAAAGTACGAAGTATCATACTGGCTTCGATGTCTAACGACATCCAGAAGCAGTATGAGAGGCTGGACAACGTCTCCGCCATAATGCTCTGCATGAACGAGGTTTATGCGGTTCCGGATAGGCATATTAGATATGCCGCCACAAAAGCATTCTTTGGCACCAAGCTCGCTGAAGGAGTGTCTGTACAGAGTCATGGGGTCAAGATGCTCTCCCTAGTGGAGAAACTCGAGGACCTTAAAGCTGGGCTTAACAATGACACGTACATTGACGTGATCCTCCAGTCGCTTCCTCCATCCTATGACCCATTTGTTGTAAACTACAACATGAACGGACTTGAGAAGTCTATTCATGAGTTGATCAACATGCTGGTCCAATACGAGGCAACGACCCACAAGTCGGCGTCGGCGATATTGATAGGAGAGGCTTCAACCTCCAAGGCAAATGGCAAGAGGGCCGGACGCTGGAAGAGGAAGAAGGGCAAAGGGAAGACGGTTGCGGCCCCTACTCGCGCTCTGGGGGTCCCTGTTGCTCCGGTTGGACCGAGCAAAGGGAAAGGGAAGACCCGTAGTTCTCAGTGGTCCAAGGGAAATGATGTATGCATGCATTGCCAAGGGAAAGGGCATTGGAAGAGGGAGTGCCCACAACTCCTCTCCAACCCAGGTGTGTTTGTGGTTGAAGTTAATATGATTAGTAATTCTGCTTCATGGGTATTGGATACCGGGTGTGGTGCTCACATCTGCAATGATTTGCAGGCACTGCAAAGAAGCAGAAGGCTAACCAAGGATGAGATGATCCTGAGGCTAGGCGATGGCAAGGCCGTTGCTGCGAAGGCCGTAGGATCACTAGAGTTAGCCATTAGTAGTCATGTTAGGATTGTACTGAATGACTGTTTCTATGTACCTAGCGTGATTAAAAACATTGTTTCCATCCCGGTCCTTGATAAGGAGGGATATGAATTTACCATCAATAAAAACGGTTTTTTCATTATCAAAGATGGTATTTCTCATTTGCTTGGTACATTGGTCAACGGTCTGTACATACTTCAACAGTCTAATTGGATTATGACTGCAGAACACAAACGAAAACATGATGATCATAATAACGCACAGATATGGCATGCGAGGTTAGGTCATATCTCTAAAGATAGGATAAGAAGGTTGGTGGACTCAAAGAGTCTAGAAATAGACGATTTGGACAACCTACCGACCTGCGAATCCTGTCTAAAAGGAAAGATGACCAAGAAACCCTTTGTTTGACAAAGTACGCTAGCCAGTGGTCTATTGGATTTGATCCATACAGATGTCTGTGGTCCACTAAATACTCAGGCTAGAGGTGGGTACTCGTACTTCATAACCTTTACCGATGATCACTCACGGTATGGTTATGTTTACCTGATAAGGTACAAGTCTGAAGCCTTTGGAAGGTTTAAGGAATACAGACTTGAAGTAGAGAACCAAACCGGTCGAAAGATCAAAGCCTTCGGTCGGACCGAGGTGGAGAGTATTTGAGTGGTGAGTTTACTGATTATCTAAAAGAGAATGGGATTCTCTCTCAGTGGACCCCTCCTGGAACACCGCAACTTAATGGTGTGTCTGAAAGGAGGGATCGGACCCTGTTGGACATGGTCCGATCCATGATGAGTTTTACCGAACTACCCCTTTCCTTCTGGGGATACGCTCTTGAGACGGCAGCCAAAGTTTTGAACTTGACGCCATCTAAAAGGGTATTCCAGACGCCATATGAGATATGGCATGGCAAGCCTGCCTCCTACAAATACTTGAAAATGTGGGGTTTGCCCCGCATATGTCAAGAGATTAGTGGGAGATAAACTGCACTTGAGGTCTAGTTTATGCAGGTTCATCGGCTATCCGAAAGAAACTGCGGGTATTATTTCTATGATCCCTCCGAGCAAAAGGTTTTTGTCTCGCAAAACGCAGTGTTCTTGGAAAAAGGTTTTCCATCGGATAGTCGACGTGATGAGGTGCTCCTTGTGGAATCAAGTGAGGCACCCCATGAGGCGGCAGTGACATCTGAGCCAGTGGTTCCCACTGATATTGTTCCAGTCCTCCATAGGTCGGCCAGAGTATCCCATGCACCTGATAGGTATGGATTTCTGGCCTGACCGGTCAGTTGGATAATGATCCAAAGACGTACAGAGAAGCGATGCTGGACATCGATTCGGACAAGTGGCTTGAGGCCATGAAATCCGAGATGGACTCGATGGGTACAAACAAGGTTTGGATCCTAGCAGATCCACCAAAAGGGGTTAAACCCGAAGCTGGAATATACGTTTTGATGAAGTCATACGGGGATATGATTTCATCAAGAACGAGTCCGATCCTTGTGTATACAAGAAGATCAGTGGGAGCTCAGTTGCATTTTTGGTGCTTTACGTGGATGACATCTTGCTCATTGGGAATGATGCTAAGATGTTAGGTACCACTAAAGCTTGGTTGTCAACGCAATTCTCCATGAAGGATATGGGCGAGGCATCATACATCCTTGGCATCAAGATCTACAGTGATAGATCTAGAAGGATGTTAGGAATGACCCAGTCCTCGTATATGAGGCATGAAATTAAGTTATCCAAGAAGCAGTCTCCTAAGACTGATGAGGAGCTTAAAAGGATGTTGGACATCCCCTATGCTTCAGCCGTAGGCAACATACAGTGGGCTGTTCAATGCACTAGACCTGATGTGGCTTTCGCTTTGAGCGTAACAAGTCAATATCAGTCGTGTGCCGGGAGGCACACTGTAGTGCAGTCAAGACTATCCTGAAGTACCTAAAAAGGACTAAGGACATGTTCTTGATCTACGGCGGTGGAGAGTTGATACTGGAAGGCTAATAGCGACACTAGCTTCCAGTCGGATGATGATGATGCCAAGTCTCAGTATAGTTTTGTATTTAGACTAAATGGTGGCGTGGTTACTTGGAAGAGTTCCAAGTAGGCTACCACGACGGACTCCACCATAGAGTTTTGAATACATAGCGGCTTTGGAAGCTGCTAAGGAGTGGTTTGGTTGATGAGCTACATCCAAGGGTTGGATGTAATACCTAGCATTGCTAAGCCTGTAATTATCTTTTATGATAACAACGAGGCGATAGCGCTAGCAAAGGAACCGAGATCTCATCACGATCCAAGAATATTCTTAGACGCTACCATCTACTTAGAGAGATGGATAGCAGGAGTGACGTTCGGTTGGACCGAGTCAGCTCCGCAGAAAACATAGCAGATCCACTTGCTAAGCCCATGTCGCAAGTTGCCCACACTCACCATCTGAATAAGAGGTTTGAGGCCAATGGGTGATTGGCTTTAGGTCAAGTGGGAGATTGTTGGAATAGGTGACCAGAAAGCCAATAGGTTTGGCAATTTGTAACCTATCCGACAACTTGATGTGAATGTAATATTATTATGTGATGAATAAGATGAGTGTTCGTCACCAATGGTACCTTCTTTGTTGCGCTCATCTTACATTTGTTAAACCGGTGTTTAACTTATATCGCAACAAAGCCCACAGACCATGGATAACAACTCGTGCAGTTGGGCCACGCATTGGATGGTGGTCATGAAACCAACTGATTAAGAGTTGGGTCTGAAACGTTCCAAGTCGAGGACCTCGAGACAGGGCATCGAGAGTCCTATTGAGACTTGCGTCAAGAGTCGTGTTCATTAGATGAGTGCCGTGTTTCATCGGCGACAGGCGTGGGACGCCTACAGGATCTTGATGGGGTTGGTCGACTGGGGTCAAGCCGACTGGACTGACTCGCAGGGATCATCATATGGAAGCCTTGGAGGCTTGGTCGGTATGATTGGATTTCCCGGTTCCGATAGTACGGGAGTAATCCTCAGACTTGAGGAATCATGGCAGTCACGTGCACAGGACGGCTGTATCTTGGATCTGGCGAGAGTGATCATTCTGTAAGATGATCATTATAAGCCTTGTCCAGTGCAGTCAGAATGTGTAGCGAGGACGGTGGATTCCAAGAAGGGGATCCGTCCCCTGTCAGTATGTGACAGAGGTATCTCCTATGCACTCGGAGACACGTTCATGATGTTTGAAGCTGTGGCCACAGTGGTTGGTCGAACAGGGAATGGTTTCCTGTGTCGACGCAATGAAGCATACGTGGTCTCGAGTATTAAGCATAGATGCCTAGTCAAGGATGGGAACTAACGCCCAATTCCATACCCTAGACTAAGGCCGGGAGACGGTAGACGGAAGGATCGTACCCGTACGGAATCGGGGCCTAAATGTTCATGCCAATTCACCTAGTCTCTAGTGCCATGGACCGTTGCTAGACGGCCACCATGGTAACGGGCCCTTGTGGGACACGGGCCCAAGTCTAGCTGAGGGTGAACCTAAAGGGTCACACACAAATCACCGAGGAGGTTGAGAGATCGACTTGGAGTCAATCTCGAAGGGTAAAATAAGTAATTGGATTACTTAAGGGAAAGTCCATTGGATGGACGGGCCGATATTGTATCGGGCTTTCATTTAATCGATAAATTGGATTTTCGATTAAATATGGAAAGTTGAGATGTGGAGACGTTGGATCTTTTAATTGGATTAAAAGATCAACAGGAATAATTTAAATGGACATTAAATTGGATTTAATATTGGTTCGTCGTAATTGGATTACGATAAAACCCGGTCCGTTAAATTATACCCGAGAGGAGAAATAATTCCTAATTTGGAATAGGAAGAAGTTGGACTTCTTCCCTTAATTAAACATGGCCGACATGCTCCTTGGAGGAAGCAAAATCAGCCATGTTGCATGCTAGGTGGTATGTTGACTTGTCTCTTTTGGAAAGAGACAAATCAACTCCAATCAAGCTCTTCCCTTTTGGTATGATTTGATCATACCATAAATTTTGGTAGGCTCGATTGAAGAATTGATGGTGATTGATTGGAATGAATCTAGACATCCTTGGATGAACCTAGACACATTCCCATAATCACATTAGTTTTCGATCCGATTTATCATTTATTCTCTTCAATAGCGCCGATAGCATTTGTCAACCATGATTTCGCTACAACTCTGTATAGACTAAACGAACAACCGGGGAAGGGCATTTTTTTTTTCTTTTTTCCCAGACTATGTATCCTATCATCTCTATAGGACTCATTTTATTTTTTTTAGTTGTAGTAGCTTCCGCGCCAGCAAGATAGGGCGAAGCCAAAGCAATACGTCACTATCAAAGCCCTATATATCTTAGTTGATTAACAGCTATGTATATATATTAGAATATACAACACCAAGCATAAATGATTCATTATTCATCTTTTTCTAGGAAAAAGAGAAGAAAATCCTCTCCTCTCTCTCAATTTTCGTGCTCCCTCCCTCTCTTACACTTGTGTTCTTCACTTGATTTTGAATCAAAAAGAAGAACAAAGTAGGTTTAAGAGAACACTAATTCATAGTGTTCTTCTCTTAAACCGATTCCTACTAAACCCGTTCTTTTCTAGCAAGACAAACGTGTGTTTCTTCCGGTGTGGTGTGGATCACCTTTGGAGAATCCATACGTTTGGATTTCGTGAGCATTCCGGAGAAGGAACAACGCTAGTAGCCGGGAGCATACGCTAAACAATCAAAGGTAACGGTTTATTACGCTTTGATTGATTTCATTTGTATATCTATGCCCTATGTGTTTAAATATATATTTTAATATTTACACATCCTACATCGAATGCCCGGTTGAGCACCCAAGGGTACACCCCTTGGGATTCGCGTATTTTGAATTTGATTTAAATTTACGCACAATTTTCTCGCTTTTCTCGCTTCCGCTCGCGCTCCGGGCGGATCCGTTTGTCCTTCAGGCGACCAGTAGGACCGTACCCGTACGTATCGAGCGGCGGTAGGACCGCACCTGCGTATAACTCGGAGCCTAAATGTTCACACCACATATTCACCTAGTCTCTAATGCCATGGACCATTGCTAGATGGCCACCCATGGTAACAGACTACTTTGGTTATGAAATAACAAAAAGTAGGTCCAAGTCTAGCTGAAAGGTGAACCTAAAGAGTCACACCCGCTACACCAAATGAAAGGGAATTAATTTCGAATTAATTCGGGAGAAGGTTTAATTTAATGGAATTAAATTATACTTCTTGGAGATTCAAGCCTCGATTAATTATTTGGAATAATCGGGCTTGAGTTCATAAATTAGATTAATGAATTTTGTAAAGCATGGGCTTTCCCTTTAATTAGATTAAAAGGGTGAATTAATTAATTAGTGGGCTGGTATATTAAATAGGATTTAATATAAAGTCCATGGGACTATTTAATTTAGAATTAAATAATCCCATTCTATGGAATTAATTAATGGGCTTGATATATTAAATAGGATTTAATATAAAGTCCATGGGACCATTTAATTTAGAATTAAATAAGTCCTTTTCATTAATTAATTAATGGGCTTAGTATATTAAATATGATTTAATATAAAGTCCATGGGAATATTTAATTAGAATTAAATAGGCCCATTCCATAAAGCCCATCAAAATGGATGGACAAGATTTGATCTAGAGAATGATGAGATGAAGGGCCATGATTGATTTGACTTAATCAAAGCCTAATTTGACTAGGATTTGACTAGGTCAAAAATCCTAGTCAATGTGCGTCTCTTTGGAAGAGTTTGAGAAGGAATAGGAATTCCATCTTCTATAAATACTTAAAAAAACACACACTCACACCTAGTATTCTCTACAACTCTCATCTCTCAAATTCCCTCTCAAATTCGTCCACCCCTCTTTCTTCTCTCCAAGAATATTACTTTGTTCTTCTTGATTTATTCAAGTTAAGAACATAAGAGACATTGATTGCGTTAATTCATAGCGTGTATCGATGTCTCTTCTCCCCAAAATAATTTCTTGCTAGCACAAGGGTTGTTTGCTTTCCGGTGGAGCGAGTGAGATGATTTAGAGGGTCTCTTCTTTGAGATCTTGGTGCAAAATGGGGAACAATGCATGTAGCCGAAACGAAGACAAAACTACAACCGGATAGGTTCTTTAATTTCGTTTTTCGATTTCAATTCTATGGCCTCCATGTTGTGTTTTATTGAACATGAGATACACCGAACGCCCGGGAGAATCAAGGGCACACCCCTTGATTCGTTTATGTATATTATGCATAGTTTAAATTCTATTTAATTGTGCTTTGTAATTTTTTATTACGCACTATTTCGCGCTTCCGCTATTCGCATTAATCTCCTGGGACGATCCACACAATCTTTCAGTGGTATCAGAGCCCGGTTCGGTGTATAGGCCTAGAATTCTATGTGCTATATGCGTTTAAGCATGATAAACGTGTTTTAATTTACGTTTATAGCATGTTTATCGTAGATATTTATTGGCGTTTAATTTTGCATGGGTGTTTGGATCTTGGTTTTCTTGAATGTGTTTATACATGTTCTAGGGTTTAATTTATCTTGTGGTTCAGAAAAAATTGCATGAAAAAGTCGAAAAGAGTGAAAAACGGCGAACCGGCAGCAGCAGCACGCTGGCCGTGCGCACAGGGGCGCGGCCGGGCGCGCGTGCAGGCAGGGGCCTGCGCGCGCCCGGCCAGCGCGCCCAGCGTGCGCGGACAGCGCGCGGCGCGCAAGCGCTAGGCGCAGGCGCGCGCTGGACCGCGCGCGCCTGGCCGGCCGGCTGTGCCGTTTTCCGTTTCTCTCCCGTTTTTGGCTCGTTTTTCAAAACTATTTTTACTGAATAATTTTTATGATATTTTCTGCATTATTCTGAACCGTTGACTTAGAATATTTATTTTTTGATATTTGGAATTTCTTAAAATAAATATTGCTTGGTTGATGAGGAAAGAGTTTCCTAACAAGATTTAATTTTTGCAATGGGTGCACCAATGATCAAAATTCATATGTGAAATTTCGCAATAACTTCTGCGTTTTATGATGTTGGACATCATGGTTATTTTATGGCTTGAGTATGAGTAGATCTTGACATGTATTAATATTGCACAAATTGTTGGATTTTGGAATTCTTGAATAAATGGGCATATTCTTGAATTGTTGATTTTTGTGTTTCAGAAAATCTGATTTTTCTGAGTTAATTAACTTGGGGGCATTTTAATTTTGGTTGAGATTTTATATTTCATAGAATTAATATTGCCTTGTTAATTATGGAAAAGGTTTTTCCAACAAAAATCGTTGTGCATAGGTTGCACTATTATCCAATGTTTGGTGTGAATATTTTACATGTAGTTTCTGCATTTATTTTATGGTATGGATTATCATGGATCTTGGTATAGCATATTTTACGTGGGATATGTATTTGTGCTATTTGTGTTAATTGATTTGACAAAGGATGATCACAAAGCCCCTAGACCGCATTATGGTTTATTTACATTTATTTGTTGGGTTGTGGCCTGTGTGCCTCTTTATTTTCCTCTCTGTCTCTTTTCTAGTTGCCTTGGAATAATAAGGCTTTCTCTCTCCCTCCTAATGTACTCCCCCCAAATGTTTAATTGGGGTTTCTTATTTTATGATGTAATGAGAGTAGAATTAGTGGTGAGGTTTTATTTTTTTGTAAATAAAGGCTGCAAGAGAAGACAAGCCCAAGGTGTTGGAGGCCCATGGAGGTAGCCATCAGATGGCCCACGGAGGATCCATGGAGAAGGAGCCCGGTGTAGGCCCAAGATGGAGAGCCCAAGAAGATAAAGAGGACTTACAAGGCCCATTGCATGTAATGGGTTATTAAAACTTATAATAGCATAGGGCCTACCCTTAGATTGACCATAGATCCACTGCGGGCTCAGTGAGTCGCATAGGTTTGGGCTTGTGATCATCCTACAGGGGCGTGCTAGGCTTTATTTTGCATGCGATGCGTATTAATTGCTTATGATTATTCTATATGCTTTATGTATGGTTACATTCACTCTTAGAATATTTCTGCCATAACGCACGCAATACAATACTTAATATATGTGATGAGGTCTCGTTCTATCAAAACTCTCACTTGGTTGAACCAAGTTAAATATAGACCCTTAATAAATGGACTAGGACTCTAGGAGTCTGTCCAAGCCTTCCATCCATGGCAAAAGTGAGGAAGATCTTTTAGGTCGATAGCGTGGTCTCACGAGTCGTGGCACGAGTATCGTGCTTAAAAGAAGCTGCACTTTGTCATGAACGATGAGTAGACTGTTGTTACCTGTCTCACGAGTCGTGGAGGTAGCAGTGAGTCTATGAATCGGTTGATTGGGTCGGGTCTAACGCCCGAATAACGTGATTCGCTTGGAGTCCTCGGGATCATGTGAAAGGGTGAGGCAATTATCTTGGCAATCTCGTGGAATGAGAATGGTATGGAATACCTCCCACGGGTTCTTTTCCCATGCGAATCGTAAAAGCGGGGTATGGGGGAAGATCCCTGTGGATCCTGAGCCCACTAGGAAAGGATTTCCCGAAAACAACGTTTGAGAGTGCCGTGTTTTCGTAGAAATAGTGGGAAAGGTTAAGGACTAAAGACCGAGACTTAACCAAAATATTACTTCATTCTGCTTATTATTTTCTGTTTTATATATTATTAATGTCTAAGAATCCACCAAACACATCACTAAGAGGCTCATTAAAAAGGAACCAATTACACGAATTGACTGCGAAATCTTAATATGGTCTTAGATTTCCAGAACCTTAACTCACATACCGGAATGAGGACGTTCCTCAGCCCTTGCCGGAGGGGTCGACAACTAAGGTAACGCTTGGCGTTCAAAAGTTGAAGGATGACCACCGGCAAGTAGGATATAATGATGTTGGCTCAAACTATGCTTCGTTTGCATCATGTCAATATGGTCTTGGACCAGCATGTGGGGTAAAATGCAACGAAGGCATTTTTGAAGCTAAGATGACTGAAGGGATGTCTGTACAAAGAACATGGAGTAATGATGCAATCCCTAGGGGAGAAGCTCAAAAGATCTCCACGCCAGTCTTGAAATAGAGACGTACATTGACATGATCCTTCAGTCTCTTCCTCCCTCCTACGAACCATTAATTATCAACATGAATGAGCTTAGAAAAGATCTTCATAGGTTGGTAATTATGTTGGTCTAGTACGAAGCAACGATTGCAAAATCTACACCGTCAGTACTAGTAGGAGAGGCTTCAACCTCCATAGCGAAAGGTAAGGGTGCCAGACGCCAAAAGAGGAAGAAGGGTAAGGTAACATTAACTATTAAAGCACTTCAAGTGCTGTTCCTTTACAACACAAGGTGGAGGTAAAGGAAAGAGCAAAAGGTTCAAGCAGTCAAGTTCATAGATTTCTAAGAACGTAAGCATTCACTGTCGTAAAGAGGGCCATTGGAAAGGGGAGTATTCTAAACCCCTCTCCAATGTAGGTAAAATTTGATATTGAGTATTGACATGATCACTTTTACTCTATTTGGTATTTGATACCATTCCTATCACTAATCTGCGGGTGGTTTGCAGAAAGTGAATAAGGACTTAAAAGCCAAGAACAGTTCTAGGATTCAACAATGGCAAGGTCCATTGATGAAAATGACTAGAGACTTGTTAGGCCCATAATCGTGATCATGTTAGGATAATATAGGAATTACGTAACCTAGCATGATCAAAAGTATGTCTCTTTGTTGGACAAAGGTTTTATTACATACATGTTTGATCAAACAAAATTATTGAATATTGATTCATGTTTGCTAGTAGTTACACGTAAATTCCTAGAACACCATCCCATAAAAGGTTTATGGATACTCAAAATTCTAATTATCTAAATGGATTAATCAAGACCAACTTACAGATTTGGCATCTACAACAGCTAAGACGTTTCTTCTTATTAAAAGATAAGTAAATTGGAAAGTTCGATGAATCTAGAAATAGATGATTCGAATCGACTAAAATTACAAGTCTTTTATAAAGAAGAAAGTCTGAAAGCTCTTTGTTGGACAAAGTAGGCTTGCCAAATAGTCTATTGGAAGGGAGCCAATAAGACAACTGTAGGCTACTAATACACAAAACCATAAGAGGGTTCAAAAGTCTAAAGGTCCCATAGGAGGTTTGGGAATTAGACTTAAGGAGGTGAACCATAAATGGTTGCAAAATTAAACCTGTTTCGATAGGATCGAAAAGGCCGTGTATTTAGTGGGAGCTCTTGAGCATCCAAGTTGAGAATGGAATTCTCAATGAAACGTTTCCTGTAAAGGCCAAGTATGACGGTCTCTGATAAAGGGAACGATCGAATCTCGTTAGACGAAGATCGATCGAAGTTTCGCCCAATTACCTTAGCCCGTGTAGACGTAGACTCAAAATTGCCAACTTAAGGAACGTGGCACTTTCCTAGGAGTCACGCACAAGGAGCCATGGTTTGGCAAGCCTGTGTCCCGACAAAGTCCTTGAGCATGTAGAAGGATCCTACATACGTCAAGGGACTAGTGGGAGACAAATTAGACTCGGTGTCTAATTTGTACAAGTTTACGACAGAATAATAGTAACGTTGCTTAGAATCGCATTTCTTAAATTGATTATATTCCAAGTCCCCTTAAGAACGAACCCGAATGTCGTAAGAGGTACGAGTGATCGGGATATGTTCGGTCAAATTTGGATAGTAATCCAAATGACCTGCGGAACGTGATGTTGGACATCATAGTGAGATTTATGGAGAGGAGCCATAGAATCCACTAGGAAATTCAAACAAGGTTTGAAACACCGCATAACTGGAATATTCGTTTTGACGAGCTCATACGGAGCATGACTCGGTCTTAAACAACGTAGGTGATCAGTGGGAGTAGAAATGGTGTTCCAAGTGTTTAAGTGTGTAATATCTTGATTCATGGATGAATTCAAGGCATTAGGAATCACTAAAACACAAACCGTAACTCACGAAAATTCTCCATGACATTTTAGGGTTCCCACATACATATCATGAATTGAATTTTTTTCAAAGACTCAGTCATGGTGGACTGATGAGAAAAACTCATATATGTAGAGGGACAAGTTGTTCGAGACTCAGTCATAGTAAGACTGATGAGAAAACTTGGATACTATGCATAAAGCATCAAGCCATTCAAGACTTAGTCACGGTGTACTAATGAGAAGGCTTGGATGTTGAGTATCCCCTACGTCTTAACCCTAGGCAAACATATGACATGTTTACTCAGTGCATAGGAACCGATGTTGAGAGTACTTCTAGCATGGCTCAACATAAATCGGTAATGCACTGAGGGGTTGAAGACAGCAATCAAGAACGATCCTTAGTACCTGAATAAGGACTAAAGATGTGTTCATGATGCACCGTCTGTTGAGAGTTGCTTTGGAAGGCTAAAGCGATACTAGCTTCCAGAGCATAAGTGAAAACCAGTTAGTCTCAAAGGTATGCACAGTCAGGCCCAATGAAGAGTGCATCGGATAGTGGTCACTGATGAAGACCGCGTCCATAGGATGGATGTGGCGCCTAGCACGACCAAGCCATGTTTGCCTATATGGCAGGCAACTTGGCTATGGGAAGTATTGGCACGAGATCTCATCACAAGATCCACGAAAATATTCTTAGACAACCACCATCTCTAGGAGGCAATGGTGGATAGAGGTAACACGGTTAGACCGTATTGCTTCGCAAGGAAATATAAGTGGACTCACAATACCTTAGCCGGTATCGTAGATTACTCATACTCAGAGAATTCTGAACAAAGTGGGTAATTGACTTATTGGTCAAGTGGGAGATTGTTAGAATAGGTGACCAGAAAGTCAATGGTATTGGCTGTTTTGAGAACCATTCGTCAATCTGTGAACAAGTAATATTATGTTAATGAATGTAGTAAGGATTCATAGGCATTAGTTTGTTGTACTTACTGCTTGCATCGTTACGATGTCACAACAAACACCCACAGACTGAAATAACATTTCGGAAAATTGGAACTACGCTTGGAGGTAGGTTCATGAAACCAGTTTCGCCGAATCAGTCTGAAATACTCCAAGTCAAAGGAATCTCGAGACAGGGCATCGAGAATTCATTTGAGACTTGCACTAAGCATCTGCTGTCGTGTTTTCTCGACGGGTGACGAGGATCGTCTAAGCAGTGTTAGTGGGTCGGCCTGCTGGGGAGCGGCCGACTGAGGTGACTCGCGGGAATCGTCATATAGAAGCTACTCGGGCTTGGTCGGTATGACTCGCATTCTCGGTTCCAATAGTACGAGATTAGTCCTCGGACTTGAGGATCACGGCAGTCCCCTACATACTAAGGCTGTATCTTGGATCTGGTGAAATTTGACCGATTATATCACATGGTCATCATAAGCCTCGTCCAGTGCAGTCGGAGTATGTAAGAACGGTGAATTCCAAGATAGGATCTGTCCCTTGTCAAAGGATATGACAGCAAGATCTCCTATGCGCTCGGAGATGGTTTAGACTCACAAAGTCTATGGCCATAGCACTTGATGTAGTGGCAAAGGATTTTCTACGTGGAGTTAAACCTATCTCGAGCATTATGCATAGTTGCCTAGTCAACGATGGGAACCGACCCCTAGACTAAAGGCCGGGAGACAGGCGACAGTAGGACCGTACCCGTACGTATCGAGCGGCGGTAGGACCGCACCTGCGTATAACTCGGAGCCTAAATGTTCACACCACATATTCACCTAGTCTCTAATGCCATGGACTGTTGCTAGATGGCCACCCATGGTAACAGACTACTTTGGTTATGAAATAACAAAAAGTAGGTCCAAGTCTAGCTGAAAGGTGAACCTAAAGAGTCACACCCGCTACACCAAATGAAAGGGAATTAATTTGGAATTAATTCCGAGAGAAGGTTTAATTTAATGGAATTAAATTATACTTCTTGGAGATTCAAGCCTCGATGAATTATTTGGAATAATCGGGCTTGAGTTCATAAATTAGATTTATGAATTTTGTAAAGCATGGGCTTTCCCTTTAATTAGATTAAAAGGGTGAATTAATTAATTAGTGGGCTTGGTATATTAAATAGGATTTAATATAAAGTCCATGGGACTATTTAATTTAGAATTAAATAATCTCATTCTATGGAATTAATTAATGGGCTTGATATATTAAATAGGATTTAATATAAAGTCCATGGGACTATTTAATTTAGAATTAAATAAGTCCTTTCCATTAATTAATTAATGGGCTTAGTATATTAAATATGATTTAATATAAAGTCCATGGGAATATTTAATTTAGAATTAAATAGGCCCATTCCATAAAGCCCATCAAAATGGATGGACAAGATTTGATCTAGAGAATGATGAGATGAAGGGCCATGATTGATTTGACTTAATCAAAGCCTAATTTGACTAGGTCAAAATCCTAGTCAATGTGTGTCTCTTTGGAAGAGTTTGAGAAGGAATAGGAATTCCATCTTCTAAAAATACTTAAAAAAAACACACACTCACACCTAGTATTCTCTACAACTCTCATCTCTCAAATTCCCTCTCAAATTCGTCCACCCCTCTTTCTTCTCTCCAAGAATATTACTTTGTTCTTCTTGATTTATTCAAGTTAAGAACATAAGAGACATTGATTGCGTTAATTCATAGCGTGTATCAATGTCTCTTCTCCCCAAAATAATTTCTTGCTAGCACAAGGATTGTTTGCTTTCCGGTGGAGCGAGTGAGATGATTTAGAGGGTCTCTTCTTTGAGATCTTGGTGCAAAACGGGGAACAATGCGTGTAGCCGAAACAAAGACAAAACTACAACCGGGTAGGTTCTTTAATTTCGTTTTTCGATTTCAATTCTATGGCCTCCATGTTGTATTTTATTGAACATGAGATACACCGAACGCCCGGGAGAATCAAGAGCACACCCCTTGATTCGTTTATGTATATTATGCATAGTTTAAATTCCATTTAATTATGCTTTGTAATTTTTTATTACGCACTATTTCGCGCTTCCGCTATTCGCGTTAATCTCCCGGGACGATCCACCGATTTCTTTCATACTCTTCTTGGAATCCACCGTCGTCGCTACACATTCTGACTGCACTGGACAAGGCTTATGATAATCATCTTACAGAATGATTACCTCTCGCCAGATCCAAGATACAGCCGTCCTGTGCACGCAACTGCCATGATCCCTCAAGTCTGAGGATTACTCCCGTACTATCGGAACCGGGGAAAACCAATCATTCCGACCAAGCCTCCAAGGCTTCCAAATGATGATCCCCGCGAGTCAGTCAAGTCGGCTCGACCCCAATCGACGAACCCATCAAGATCGTGTAGGCGTCCCACGCCTGTCGCCGATGAAACACGGCACTCATCCAATGAACACGACTCTTGACGCAAGTCTCAATCGGACTCTCGATGCCCTGTCTTGAGGTCCTCGACTTGGAACGTTTCAGACCCAACTCTTAATCAGTTGGTTTCATGACCACCATCCAATGCGTGGCCCAACTGCACGAGTTGTTATCCATGGTCTGTGGGCTTTGTTGCGATATAAGTTAAACACCATTTTAACAAATGTAAGATGAGCGCAACAAAGAAGGTACCATTGGTGACGAATACTCATCTTATTCATCACATAATAATATTACATTCACATCAAGTTGTTGGATAGGTTACCAATTGCCAAACCTATTGGCTTTCTGGTCACCTATTCCAACAATCTCCCACTTGACCTAAAGCCAATCACCCATTGACCTCGAACCTCTTATGCAGATGGTGAGTATGGGCAACTTACAACATCGGCTTAGCAAGTGGATCTGCTATGTTTTCTGCGGAGCTGACTCGGTCCAACTGAACGTCTGTCCTGCTATCCATCTCTCTAAGTAGATGGTAGCGTCTAAGAATATGCTTGGATCGTGATGAGATCTCGGTTCCTTGGCTAGAGCTATCGCCCCGTTGTTATCATAAAGATAATTACAGGCTTAGCAATGCTAGGTACTACATCCAACCCTTGGATGTAGCTCATCAACCAAACCACTCCTTAGTAGCTTCCAAAGCCGCTATGTATTCAAAACTCTATGGTGGAGTCCGCCGTGGTAGCCTACTTGGAACCCTTCTAAGTAACCACGCCACCATTTAGTCTAAATACAAAACCAGACTGAGACTTGGCATCATCGTCATCCGACTGGAAGCTAGTGTCGCTATAGCCTTCCAGTATCAACTCTCCACCGCCGTAGATCAAGAACATGTCCTTAGTCCTTTTCAGGTACTTTAGAATATCTTGACTGCACTCCAGTGTGCCTCCCCAGCACACGACTGATATCGGCTGGTTACGCTCAAAGCGAAAGCCACATCAGGTCTAGTGCACTGAACATCATACTGTATGCTGCCTACGACTGAAGCATAGGGGATGTCCAACATCCTTTTAAGCTCCTCATCAGTCTTAGGAGACTGCTTCTTGGATAACTTAATTCCATGCCTCATTGGAAAGAATCCTCGTTTTGAGTTCTCCATCTTGAATCTCTTCAAGACTTTCTCAATGTACGAGGACTGGGCCATTCCTAACATCCTTCTAGACCTATCCCTGTAGATCTTGATGCCAAGGATGTAGGATGCCTCGCCCATATCCTTCATGGAGAATTGCGTTGACAACCAAGCTTTAGTGGTACCCAACATCTTAGCGTCCATTCCCAATGAGCAAGATGTCTTCCACGTAAAGCACCAGAAACGCAACTGTGCTCCCACTGATCTTCTTGTATACACAAGGATCGGACTCATTCTTGATGAAATCATATCCCCCTATGACTTCATCAAAGCGTATGTTCCAGCTTCGGGAAGCTTGTTTGAGACCATAGATGGACCTTTGGAGACGGCAGACCTTCTGCTCTTCTCCAACAGTTGTGAAACCTTCCGGCTGATCTATATAGATCTTTTCCTCTACGAAATCGTTGAGGAAAGCCGCTTTCACATCCATTTGCCATATTTCATAGTCATACCATGCTGCTATGGCAAGCAGTATCCGAATGGACTTGGCCATTGCTACGGGCGAGTAGGTTTCCTCAAAATCGACCCCGGGTCGTTGAGTGTAACCTTTCGCCACAAGCATGGCTTTGAAGGTTGTAACCTCCCCGTCAGCTCCAAGCTTACGTTTGTAGACCCATTTACACCCTACGGGTTTAACCCCTTTGGGTGGATCTACTAGGGTCCAAACCTTGTTTGTACCCATCTAGTCCATCTCGGATTTCATGGCCTCAAGCCACTTGTCCGAATCAATGTCCGACATCGCTTCTCCGTACGTCTTCGGATCATTATCCAATTGACTAGTCAGGCCCAGAAATCCATACCTATCAAGTGCATGTGATCCTCTGGCCGACCTACGGAGGACTGGAACAATATCAGTGGGAACTTCTGGCTCAGATGTCACTGCCGCCTTTTGGGGTGCCTCACTTGATTCCTCAAGGAGCACCTCATCGCGTCGACTATCCGATGGAAAACCTTTTTTTCAAGAACACTGCGTTTCGCGAGACAAAAATCTTTTGCTCGGAGGGATCATAGAAATAATACCCCGCAGTTTCTTTTGGATAGCCGATGAACCTGCACAAACTAGACCTCGAGTCCAGTTTATCTCCCACTAATCTCTTGACATATGCGGGGCAACCCCACACTTTCAAGTATTTGTAGGAGGCAGGCTTGCTATGCCATATCTCATATGGCGTCTGGGATACCTTTTTAGATGGCGCCAAGTTCAAAACTTTGGCCGCCGTCTCAAGAGCGTATCCCCAGAAGGAAAGGGGTAATTCGGTAAAACTCATCATGGATCGAACCATGTCCAACAAGGTCCGATTCCTCCTTTCAGACACACCATTAAGCTGTGGTGTTCCAGGAGGGGTCCACTGAGAGAGAATCCCATTCTCTTTTAGATAATCAGTAAACTCACCATTCAAATACTCTCCACCTCGGTCCGACCGAAGGGCTTTGATCTTTCGACCGGTTTGGTTCTCTACTTCAAGTCTGTATTCCTCAAACCTTCCAAAGGCTTCAGACTTGTACCTCATCAGGTAAACATAACCATACCGTGAGTGATCATTGGTAAAGGTTATGAAGTACGAGTACCCACCTCTAGCCTGAGTATTTAGTGGACCACAGACATCTGTATGGATCAAATCCAACAGACCACTGGCTAGCGTACTTTGTCCAACAAAGGGTTTCTTGGTCATCTTTCCCTTTAGACAGGATTCGCAGGTCGGTAGGTTGTCCAAATCGTCTATTTCTAGACTCTTTGAGTCCACCAACCTTCTTATCCTATCTTTAGAGATATGACCTAACCTCGCATGCCATATCTGTGGGTTATTATCATCATCACGTTTTCGTTTGTGTTCTGGAGTCATAATCCAATTAGAATGTTGAAGTATGTACAGACCGTTGACCAATGTACCAAACAGATGAGAAATACCATCTTTGATAATGAAAAAACCGTTTTTATTAATGGTAAATTCATATCCCTCCTTATCAAGGACCGGGATGGAAACGATGTTTTTAATCATGCTAGGTACATAGAAACAGTCGTTCAGTACAATCCTAACATGACTACTAATGGCTAACTCTAGTGATCCTACGGCCTCCGCAGCAACGGCCTTGCCATCGCCTAGCCTCAGGATCATCTCATCCTTGGTTAGCCTTCTGCTTCTTTGCAGTGCCTGCAGATCATTGCAGATGTGAGCACCACACCCGATATCCAATACCCATGAAGCAGAATTAGTAATCATATTAACTTCAACCACAAACACACCTGGGTTGGAGAGGAGTTGTGGGCACTCCCTCTTCCAATGCCGTTTCCCTTGGCAATGCATGCAGACATCATTTGCCTTGGACCGCTGAGAACCACGGGCCTTCCCTTTCCCTTTGCTCGGTCCAACCGGAGCAACAGGGACGCCCGGAGCGTGAGCAGGGGCCACAATCGTCTTCCCTTTGCCCTTCTTCCTCTTCCAGCATCCGGCCCTCTTGCCATTCGCCTTGGAGGTCGAAGCCTCTCCTATCAATACCGCCGGCGCTGACTTGTGGGTCGTTGCCTTGTATTGGACCAGCATGTTGATCAACTCATGAATAGACTTCTCAAGTCCGTTCATGTTGTAGTTTACAACAAACGGGTCATAGGATGGAGGAAGCGACTGGAGGATCACGTCAATGTACGTGTCATTGTTAAGCCCAGCTTTAAGGTCCTCGAGTTTCTCCACTAGGGAGAGCATCTTGACCCCATGACTCTGTACAAACGCTCCTTCAGCGAGCTTGGTGCCAAAGAATGCTTTTGTGGCGGCATATCTAATATGCCTATCCGGAACCGCATAAACCTCGTTCATGCGGAGCATTATGGTGGAGACGTTGTCCAGCCTCTCATACTGCTTCTGGATGTCGTTAGACATCGAAGCCAGTATGATACTGCGTACTTTCCGGTTGTCCTCATGCCATTTCTCGAACGTCAAACGTTCTTCAGGCGTGGACCCCTCCGGTAAGTCGCTCAGTGGCGGCTCGTCCAAGACGTAGCCTTGGTTCTCGAAACCGAGGACAATCCTCAGGTTTCTCAGCCAGTCCGAGTAGTTCGTTCCGTTGAATTTGTTAGTCTCAAGAATCATGGTTAACGGGTTCTTAGACATATCTACATTAATGAAAATGTAAAGCAGAAATTAGCAGATGATGGTAATATTATTGTTCAAGTTGAAAACTTGGTCTTTTAGTCTTTAACTCTCCCACTATTTATACGAAAGTCCGCCACTCTCAAGCGGAGTTTCGGGAAACCATTTCGTAGTGCGCTTGGGATCCACAAGCGTAATCTCCATGCCCCGCTTTTACGATTCACATGAAGAAGACCTTGTGGGAGATATCCAATATCATTCTCATCCAATGAGATTCCCAAGATATTTTGCCTCACCTATTCACATGGTCCCGAGGACTCCAAGCGAACCATGTTACTCAGTGTTGGGCCCGACCCATCAACCAAATCATGCCTCAAACTGTCGCCCCCCACGACTCGTGAGACAGGGAAACAGCGAGCGCAGTCTTTTTGTTCACAACAATAGTGCAGCTTTCCCCTAGTCCAAGTGTGCCGCGACTCGTGAGACCACACTTGTGTAGTGGTAGCTTCCTCAAAACATTGCTGTGGATGGAAGGCTCGGACAGACCAAAATACCATTTTGATCTAAGTCCGTTCTGGGCCTAATATTTAATTTGGTCCAACCAAATGAGAGTTTGTGTATGACCAAGACCTCATCACATTATTGTGTTTTAGCATGCATAAATATCCAATATTTAAAGCGATAAATAAATACGCCGCATGCAGAAAACATAGCATACCCCTGTTAGGATGATCACAAGCCCAACCTATGCGACCCACTGAGCCCGCAGTGAGTCTATGGTCTGTCTAGGGTGGTCCTAAATTATTACAATAATAATAAACCCATTGTCATTCCAATGGGCCTTGAAGTGCTTCTTGTTAAACGCCTTGATGCTCCTCCTTGGGGTCTCGGACTCCAATTGCTTGTTAAAATTGAAACCTCACCAATCCTATCTACTCTCATTACAACTAAAAGTAATACATTGGTAATAAAGAAAACAAGCCTTAACATCATGAGGCTGAAAATACGGGAGATGATAGTCCCAAAAACAAGAGGCACGCAGGCCCCACCCAACAGAAAATAAATGATCATACATTCATCCATACATAAGGTCTAGGGCTCTTGTGATCATCCCATGTTGATTCCATCAACTCACATAACATAATTATTCCAAATAATCATGCATAAATAACCAATGGATATTCCAAATACCCAAGTGATGTCCAACATCACAAAAGCATAAATATACAAATAATATGCAAAATTCAAATTTTAAATTTAATGGACATTTTAAACAATGCATCCAATGCATGTATTAATCCCAAATTAATTAAGCAAATTTAATTCAAGGAATAATCCAATTATCCCAAAATCAAAAATGCAAAATTAACATATTTTCAGAATATTGTGCAGAAAATACAGAAAATCGAATTCTTCGGAAAAAGTCGAAAAAACGGCACAAAACGGCCCAGCCGTTGTGCTGGCCGGCCGCCCGCGCGCACAGGGCCGCGCGCTGGCAGCGGCCGGCTGCGCACAGCGCGCGCAGGCGCCCGCCTGCGCGCCTGCGCGCGGCCGCTGCCGACCGATCCCAATTTTTTTTTTTTTTGTCTTTCAAAACTGTTTCAGCACAATAACATTAATATTATTCTGAAAATAAGAATGCAACTTTAGATCCAATCTAATAAAATTAAGCATGCCAAAAGTCCATTAAATCTAAACAATTGAATCATCATATTATTCATATATTTATGTAATCTAACATGCCAATAAAGCCATTTAAAAGCAAGTAGATCATGCCAAACACATAGATTTATGCCCCTTACATCGAACCGGGCTCTGATACCACTTGAAGGACAAGCGGATCCGCCCGGGAGCGCGAGCGGAAGCGAGGAAGCGAGAAATTGCGTAAATTTAAATCAAATTCAAAATACGCGAATCCCAAGGGGTGTACCCTTGGGTGCTCAACCGGGCGTTCGATGTAGGATGTGTAAATATTAAAACATATATTTAAACACATAGGGCATAGATATATAAATGAAATCAATCAAAGCGTAATAAACCGTTACCTTTGATTGTTTAGCGTATGCTCCCGGCTACTAGCGTTGTTCCTTCTCCGGAATGCTCACGAAATCCAAACGTATGGATTCTCCAAAGGTGATCCACACCACACTGGAAGAAACACACATTCTTCTTGCTAGAAAAAAAACGGGTTTAGGAAGGAATCGGTTTAAGAGAAGAACACTATGAATTAGTGTTCTCTTATACTTAGTTTGTTCTTCTTCTTGATTCAAAATCAAGTGAAGAACACAAGTGTAAGAGAGGGAGAGAGCACGAAAATTGAGAGAGAGGAGAGGATTTTTATCTTCTCTTTTTTTTTTTCTAGAAAAAGATGAATAATGAATCACTTATGCTTGGTGTTGTATATTCTAATATATATACATAATTAATGTGATTATTGGAATGTGTCTAGGTTCATCCAAGGATGTCTAGATTCATTCCAATCAATCACCATCAATTCTTCAATCAAGCCTACCAAAATTTATGGTATGATCAAATCATACAAAAAGGGAAGAGCTTGATTGGAGTTGATTTGCTTCTTTCCAAAAGAGACAAGTCAACATACCACCTAGCATGCAACATGGCTGATTTTGCTTCCTCCAAGGGAGCATGTCGGCCATGTTTAATTAAGGGAAGAAGTCCAACTTCTTCCTATTCCAAATTAGGAATTATTTCTCCTCTCGGGTATAATTTAACGGACCGAATTTTATCGTAATCCAATTACGACAAACCAAATATTAAATCCAATTTAATGTCCACTTAAATTATTCCCGTTGATCTTTTAATCCAATTAAAAGATCCAACATCTCAACATCTCAACTTTCCATATTTAATCTAAAATCCAATTTACCGATTAAATGAAAGCCCGATACAATATCGACCCGTCCATCCAATGGACTTTGCCTTAAGTAATCCAATTACTTATTTTATCCTTCGAGATTGACTCCAAGTCGATCTCTCAACCTCCTCGGTGATTTGTGTGTGACCCTTTAGGTTCACCCTCAGCTAGACTTGGGCCCGTGTCCCACAAGGGCCCGTTACCATGGGTGGCCGTCTAGCAACGGTCCATTGCACTAGAGACTAGGTGAATTGGCGTGAACATTTAGGCGCCCGATTCCGTACGGGTACGATCCTTCCGTCTACCGTCTCCCGCCCTTAGTCTAGGGTATGGAATTGGGCGTCGGTTCCCATCCTTGACTAGGCATCTATGCTTAATACTCGAGACCACGTATGCTTCATTGCGTCGACACAGGAAACCATTCCCTGTTCAACCAACCACTGTGGCCACAGCTTCAAACAGCATGAACGTGTCTCCGAGTGCATAGGAGATACCTCTGTCACATACTGACAGGGCACGGATCCTCTTCTTGGAATCCACCGTCCTCGCTACACATTCTGACTGCACTGGACAAGGCTTATGATAATCATCTTACAGAATGATTACCTCTCGCCAGATCCAAGATACAACCGTCCTGTGCACGCGACTGCCATGATCCCTCAAGTCTGAGGATTACTCCCGTACTATCGGAACCGGGGAAAAACCAATCATACCGACCAAGCCTCCAAGGCTTCCATATGATGATCCCCGCGAGTCACTCCAGCCGGCTCGACCCCAGTCGACCAACCCATCAAGATCGTGTAGGCATCCCACGCCTGTCGCTGATGAAACACGGCACTCATCCAATGAACACGACTCTTGACACAAGTCTCAATAGGACTCTCGATGCCATGTCTCGAGGTCCTCGGCCTGGAACGTTTCAGACCCAACTCTTAATCAGTTGGTTTCATGACCACCATCCAATGCGTGGCCCAACTGCACGAGTTGTTATCCATGGTCTGTGGGCTTTGTTGCGATATAAGTTAAACACCATTTTAACAAATGTAAGATGAGCGCAACAAAGAAGGTACCATTGGTGACGAATACTCATCTTATTCATCACATAATAATATTACATTCACATCAAGTTGTCGGATAGGTTACAAATTGCCAAACCTATTGGCTTTCTGGTCACCTATTCCAACACTTTTGAATGCCAAGCATTGCTTTTGTTGTCGACCCCTCCGGCAAGGGCTGAGGAACGTCCTCATCCGCTATGTGAGTTAAGGTTCTGAAAATCTGAGACCATCTTAAGATTTCGCAGTCAATTCGTGTAATTGGTTCCCTTTCAATAAGCCTCTTAGTGATATGTTTGGTGGATACTTAGAAATTCACAATATATAAAGCAGAAAATAATAAACAGAATGAAGTAATATTTTGGTTAAGTCTCGGTCTTTAGTCCTTAACCTCTCCCACTATTTCTACGAAAACACGGCACTCTCAAGCGTTGCTTTTGGGAAATCCCTTTCCTAATGGGCTTGGGATCCATAGCAATATTCCCCATACCCCGCTTTTACGATTCGCATGGGAAATAACCTGTGGGAGGTATTCCATACCATTCTCGTTCCACGAGATTCCCAAGATAATTGCCCCAGCCTTTTACGTGATCCTGAGGGCTCCAAGCGAATTATGTTATTCGGGCGTTAGACCCGACCCATGAACCAATTCATAGACCCACTGCTACCTCCACGACTCGTGAGACAGGTAACAGCAGTCTACTCCTCGTTCATGACAAATTGCAGCTTCTTCTGATCATGATAGTCGTGTCCTCTGAGCACGATAGTCGTGCCACGACTCGTGAGACTACGCTATCGACTCAAAAGATCTTACTTACTTTGCCATGGATGGAAGGCTTGGACAGACTCCCAGAGTCCTAGTCCATTTATTAAGGGTCTATACTTAACTTGGTTCAACCAAGTGAGAGTTTTCATAGAACGAGACCTCATCATATATTAAGTGTTTTGCATGCGTTATAGCAGAAATATTCTAAGCATGAATGTAAACATACATAACCATATAGAATACTCATAAGCATATAAAACGCATCGCATGCAAAATAAAGCCTAGCACGCCCCTGTAGGATGATCACAAGCCCAAACCTATGCGACCCACTGAGCCCGCAGTGGATCTATGGTCAATCTAAGGGTAGGCCCTATGCTATTACAAGGTTTAATAACCCATTACATGCAATGGGCCTTGTAAGTCCTCTTTATCTTATTGGGCTCTCCATCGTGGGCCTACACCGGGCTTCTTCTCCATGGATCCTCCGTGGGCCATCTGATGGCTACCTCCATGGGCCTCCAACACCTTGAGCTTGTCTTCTCTTGCAGCTTTTATTTACAAAAATAAAACCTCACCCCTAATTCTACTCTCATTACATCATAAAATAAGAAACCCCAATTAAACATTTGGGGGGAGTACATTAGGAGGGAGAGAGAAAGTCTTATTATTCCAAGGCAACTAGAAGAGAGAGAGAGAGAGAGAGAGAGAGAGAGAGAGAGGAAAATAATGAGGCACACAGGCCACAACCCAATAAATGACTATAAATAAACCATACATGCGGTCTAGGGGCTTTGTGATTATCCTTCGTCAATCCAATTAACACAAATAGCACAAATACATATCTCACGTAAAACATGCTATTCAAATATCCATGATATCCCATACCATAAAATAAATACAGAAATTACATGCAAAATATTCACACCAAACATTGGATAATGGTGCAACCTATGCACAACGATTTTTATTGCAAAATCCTTTTCCATAATTAACAAGGCAATATTAATTCTAGGAAATATAAAAACTCAACAAAAATTAAAATGCCCCAAGTTAATTAATTCAGAAAAATTCCCAGAATTATACAAAATCAAATTTTCTGAAAACGCACGAAAACAATGAAAAATCAAAAAACGAACCAGCACGGACGGCTAGGTGCGCAGTCTGCAGAGGACGTGCGCTTGCGCGCGCACGGGCCCTCGCCCGTGCGCACAGGTGCTGTCCTTGCCCAGCTGCTGCGCAACGGCGCGCGTACGCAGTGCAGTGCGCACGCCTACGCGGATGGGCCCTCGCCCGCGCACGCTCAGGCGCACGCCTGCTGCCTGTCGTGCGGCCTCCCTGCCGACCACCACCGTTTTTCATGTTTAAATGTTTTGCTGCAATTAATTTTCTGAAACACAAAAACCAATAATTGAAGAATATGCCCATATATTCAAGAATTCCAAAATCTAACATTTGTACAATATTAGTACGTGTCAAGATCTACTCATGCTCAAGCCATAAAATAATCATGATGTCCAACATCATAAAACGTAGAAATTAATGCGAAATTTCACATTTAAATCTTGATCTTTGGTGAAACAATTGCAAGAATTAAATCTTGTTAGGAAACCCTTTCTCATCATCCAAGCAATATTTATTTTAAAAAATTCCAAATCTAAAAAATAAATATTCTAAGTTAACGGGTTCAGAATAATGCAGAAAATGTTAGAATATGTGACCATGGAGCCAATCTATGTAGGCGAATTGTAACCTATGTCTGAACAATTTCGAGGATTTGATAAATCATTAATGAATAAGAAGTGAAATTCATTTGGCAGTTACTTTGTTTGTGTTCACTTTATCTGCTTTATATTTCTGTTCACTACGCAAACAAAGCCCACGGACTGAAAACACATTTCAGGGACTGGGACTACGCTTGGAGGTAGGTCCATGAAATCAGTCCCGCCGAATCAGTTCGGAAATCTCAAAGTCAAGGAATCTCGAAAATGGGTACCGAGATTCCCCATGAGACTTGCATAAGCATCTTCTGTCGTATTTCATCGACGGGTGACGAGGGTCGTCTTGTAAGCCTTGGATAGGCGTGTGGATCGTCCCGGGAATAACGCGAATGCGGAAGCGCGGTATAATTTAAATTACAAAATTGAAACATGAAAGAAATCCGGTGGATCGTCCCGGGAATTGCGCGAATGCGGAAGCGCGGTAAAAATAAACATATTAAAATAAAGGCATGCTTTTAATTTAAAGAACACGCTCAAGGGGTGTGCCCTTGAGGTTCCCGGGCGTTCAGTGTATCTCATGATCATAAAACAATTAAAGAAATCATGGAGGCCATAGAGTTAAAAACAAGAGGGACGAAAATCTTAAAACGAGACCTACCCGTTGTCGTTTTCGTCTTCAACTGCTACTCGCGTTGTTCCCCGTTTTGCACCAAGACCTCGTTCTTGAGATCCTCCAAATCGTGACACACGATCCACCCACGTATTCTTGTACGTCGTGCTAGCAACGAACAAGTATTATTTTTGGAGTGGACGAATCAATAACACGTTATCAATTAACGGTATTGGTTCGTCTAAGTTCTTGATGTTCCAAGAACAAAAAGAACTAAGAAAAAAATACTTTCTTGTTGGAGAAAGAGAGAGGGGCGGACGAGAGAGGAGGAAGGGGAGAGTGTGTGTTGTGTGTGTTTTTCAAGAATCATCAATCTCATAAATGTTGGAAGCTAGAGGTTTATATAGAGGAAGAGTTTAATCCTCTTTAAACTCAAACTCTAAGTAACCTAATTTGACTAGGATTTTGACCTAGTCAAAGTCCTAGTCAAACTAGTGTTTGACCTAGTCAAACGAATCCTAGCCTTCCATCTCCCCTTTCCATCTCAACCGTTGATTTTAATTTAATGGAATATTTAAATCCTATTAAATATTCCTAAAGGCTAAAAGAATAAATATAATATAATAAATTAATATTATAACTTATTCTTAAGCCTATTAAATCAACCCTTTTAATAAATCCTATTTATTAATTTAATTCCTTTTATCAAATAGAAGGAATTAATTTCTCCAAGAAAATATAGGACCCGATTAAATCTAATTTAATCATTCCTTTACTCCAATATTTAATTCTAAATTAAATACTAAGTGTGTGTGGATAGTGTGTGACTCTTTAGGTTCACCATTCAGCTAGACTTGGTCGGATTCCTAGAATCCGTCCGTTACCATGGGTGGCCATCTAGCAACGGTCCATGGCACTAGAGACTAGGTGAAATATTCGGGGATGAACATTTAGGCTCTAACAGTACACTTGTCCTTCTGTCTTCGGTCTCATCACTTAGGGTCTAGGGCACGGAAAATGCAGGTACCCATTTTGGACCTAAGTGTCGGTCTGTCCTCACTAAACGCCGCAAGGGAAACCTTTTCCCTTCTGTTCAGTCACTGTGGCCACAGATTTCAGGGACAAGACACAGAGCATATATGAGACTCAACTGTCAACACCTTTTGACAGGAGACAGATCCTTTCTTGGAAACTACTGTCACGTTGTACACCCGAGCTGCACTAGACATGGCTTATGACTACTCAAGAGTACTTTGGCAATCTCTCACCATATCTAAGATACAGACCTGATGCACAGGTAAACTCAGCAGTTCCTCAAGTCAAAGGACTTGGCCTGTACCGTTGGAACCGGGAATACACGTCATACCTTGCTGACCATACTCAAGGTCCTCCGTAAGACGGTTCCCCCGAGTCACCTCAGTCAGCTGCTTCCCAGCACGCTGACCCACTAACACTGCTTAGACGACCTTCGTCACCCGTCGATGAAATACGACAGCAAATGCTTACTGCAAGTCTCAAAGGGAATCCCGGTACCCATTTTCGGGATTCCTTGACTTGGAGATTTCCGGACTGATTCGGTAAGACTGATTTCATGGACCTACCTCCAAGCGTAGTCCCAGTCCCCGAAATCGTTTCTCAGTCCGTGGGCTTTGTTTGCGTAGTGAACAGAAATGTAAATGCAGATAAGTGAACGTAAACAAAGTATTGCCATATGAATTTTTTACTTCTTTATTCATAAATGTTTTATCAAATACCAAAGAATTGTCTAGACATAGGTTACATATTCCTGCCAAAATTGGCTTACATGGTCACCTATCTAACAAAACATGCATAATACGTATTAAAATAAAACACGTTCAAGGGGTGTGCCCTTGAAATCCCCGAGTGTTCGGTGTATCTCATGAATTATAAACACATGCATAGCAATCATGGAGGCCATAGGATTTGTAAAATAAAGAGGACAAAAAACGTAAACGAAAACCTACCGATTCGTCGTTTTCCTCTTCTAACCGATACTCGCGTTGTTCCCTGATTTGCTCCAAGATCTCATATGTGAGATCCTCTAAACCGTGACACGCAATCCGCCCACGTATCTTGTACTTCGTGCTAGGGAACGAACAAGTATTTTTATTTGGAGAGGACGGATCAATCACACGTTATTATTTAACGGGATTAATCCTCCTTTTGTTCAATTGTTAACACAAAAGAACAAGAAGAAATCTTGGAGAGAGAGAGGAGAGAGGCGGACGAGAGAGAGAGGAGAGGCACACGAGTTCCAGTGTGTGTGTGTGTGTTGAAGAATCATCATCTCTCTAAAGGTGAAGGGCTAGGAGTATATATAGAGGAGTTTAATCCTCTTCAAACTCCAATTGTAGGAAGACTAATTTGACTAGGATTTTGACCTAGTCAAAGTCCTAGTCAAAGTAGTAATTTGACCTAGTCAAAGTAGTAATTTGACCTAGTCAAATTAATCCTAGCCATCCATCTCTCCTTTTAATCTCAACCATTAATTTAATTTAATAGAATATTTAAAACCTATTTAAATATTCCAAGTGCAATAAATAAATATAATAAATATAAATATTTATTCTAAGCCCATTAAATTAATTTTTTAATAAATCTAATTTATTAGATAAATCCCTTTTATCCAATAAAAGAATTAATTCTCACCAAGAAAATTAAGGACCCGATTAAATCCAATTTAATCATTCCATTTCTCTAAATATTTAATTCTAAATTAAATACTTTAATGTGTGCGGCTTGTGTGTGACTCTTTAGGTTTACCTTCAGCTAGACTTGGTCGGATTCCTAGAATCCGCCCATTACCATGGGTGGCAATCTAGCAACAGTCCATGGCACTAGAGACTAGGTGAATGTACGGGGATGAACAGTTAGGCTCTGACAATACACTTGTCCTTCCGTCTACGGTCTCGCCACTTAGGGTGTAGGGCACGGAAAATGCAGGTACCCATTTTGGACCTAAGTGTCGGTCTGTCCTTTACTAAACGCCGCAAGGGAAACCTTCCCTTCTGTTCAGTTACTGTGGCCACGGATCTTAGGGACAAGACACAGAGCATTTGATGCCTTTTGACACGAGACAGATCCTTTGTTGAAAACTACTGTCACTCTGTATACTGGAGTTGCACTAGACATGACTTATGACTACTCAAGTGCTTCTTGGCAATCTCTCACCATATCAAAGATACAACCCTTATATACAGGTAAACTCAGCAGTTCCTCAAGTCAAAGGACTTGACCTGTACTGTTGGAACCGGGAACACACGTCATACCTAACCGACCCTACTCAAGGTCCTCCATAAGACGGTTCCCGCGAGTCACCTCAGTCAGCTGCTCCCCCAGCAGGCTAACCCACTAACACTGCTTAGACGATCTTCGTCACCCGTCGATGAAATACGACAGCAGATGCTTAGTGCAAGTCTCAGGGGGAATCTCGGTACCCATTTTCGAGATTCCTTAACTTGGAGATTTTCGGATTGATTCGGCGGGACTGATTTCATGGACCTACCTCCAAGCGTAGTCCCAGTCCCCGAAATGTGTTTTCAGCCCGTGGGCTTTGTTTGCGTAGTGAACAGATATGTATAAAGCAGATAAAGTGAACACAAACAAAGTAAATGCCAAAATGAATTTTACTTCTTATTCATTAATAATTTATCAAATCCTTGAAATTGTTTAGACATAGGTTACATTTTGCCTGCCAAGATTGGTTACATGGTCACCTATTCTAACAATCTCCCACTTAACCTTATAGCCAATCGCCCATATGTCTAATCCCCATTTCTCAAGATGTTGCGTATGAGCGCTCTGCGACATAGGCTTTGTTAGTGGATCTGCTGTGTTGTCTGCTGAGTTGACTCGATCCATCCGAACGTCACCTCTTCCTACCATTTCTCTTAGAAGATGGTAGCGTCTAAGAATGTATGGTTTAATTTATGTTGAGCATGTGTGCCTCTTTTGCTTTCTCCTTCTCTTCTTCTAGTTGCCTTGGAAAAATAAGGCATTCTTTCTCCCTCCTAATGTACTCCCCCCGAATTTTCACTGGGGTTTCTTTTTACATATGTAATGAGAGTAAAATAGGAATGAGGATTTTATTTTATGCATTTGGTGGAGAAGAAGGAAGGCTCACATGGAGAGCCCAAAATGGAGGTTCCAAGGCGTTTCCATGGAGATCTGAAAGAGAAAAGAGACCAAGGCCCATCAGCATGATGATCGGGTTGCTATTAATGTAATAGTGTAGGACCAACCCTAGATTGACCATAGATCCACTAGGGGCTCAGTGGGTCGCATAGGATTTGGTCTCGTGATCATCCAATAGGGGCGTGATAGGCTTTAATTTTGCATGTGGCTGTTATGGTGAATGAATGGTTTTATTTATCGTATAACTGCTATGGGGTGCAATTTTTAATTACGCATTATGGAAGAGGTGCCTGCGCGTGCGGCAACTTGCCAGCGCGCGCCGGGACAGCAGGCTGGGCCTGCTGACCTGCGTCCGCCGGTAGAAACGTTGCTGGTGGCGACGGCCGGCTAACGTTATCGTTTTCTCGTTATTTTAATTTTTTGGATAATTCTGAAAAATTTATTTTATTTAATTTTGCATGTTTTCTCAAAGAACATTATTTGGGAGGTTAATTGTATTGGATTTGGAATGATGATCGGGTTGCTATTAATGTAATAGTGTAGGACCAACCCTAGATCGACCATAGATCCACTGCGGGCTCAGTGGGTCGCATAGGATTCGGGCTCGTGATCATCCAACAGGGGCGTGCTAGGCTTTAATTTTGCATGTGACTGTTATGATGAATGAATGATTTTCTATTTATCGTATAACTGCTATGGGATGCAACTTTTATTTACGCATTACGGATGAATGTGTTTATATTTATATATGAGATCTCGGTCATTTACAACTCTCACTTGGTTGGACCAATGTTCAAATATTAGACCCTAGACAAAGTGGACATGGACTCTAGGAGTTTGTCTATGCCTTCCAATCCATGGCATAGTGAGGAAGCTAATTTAGGTCGATAGCGTGGTCTCAGGAGTCGTGGCACGTCTATCGTACTTAAAAGAAACTGCACTGTGTCATGAACAAAAATTAGACCACTGTTACCTGTCTCACAAGTCGTGGAGGTAGCAGTAGGTCTATGATTCGGTTGATTGGGTCGGGTCTAACGCCCGATTAGCATGATTCGCTTGGAGTCCTCGGGATCATGTGAAAGGGTGAGGCAGCTATCTTGGAAATCTCGTGGAACGAGAATGGTATGGAATACCTCCCATAGTATTCTTCCCATGCGAATCGTAAAAGCGGTATGGGAAAATTCGTTGTGGATCCCAAGCCCACTAGAAAAAGGTTTCCCGAAAATGACGTTTGAGAGTATCATGTTTTCGTATAAATAGTGGGAGCATTAAATGACTAAAGACCAAGCATTTAATTATTTATCAAAAATTCCGTCTTTTAAATTCTCCTGTAGTTCTGTTTTAAATGTAGATTTAAAAATGTCTAAGAACCCATTATCAACCATACTTGAGACCAACAAGTTTAATGGAACAAATTACAATGACTGGTTGCGCAATCTGAGGATAGTCCTAGATTACGAGACCTAAGGCTACGTCATGGACGAGCCACTCCCTAGGACCTTGCCGGAAGGTTCCACGCCAGAAGAACGTGAGACGTTCGAGACTTGGTAAAAGTATAACCGGAAAGTCCATAGCATCATACTTGCCTCTATGACAAATGAGATTCAGAAGCAGTATGAAAGGCTAGACGATGTCCCTTCCATTATGGCTCGCCTGAAGGATTGCTACGCAGTCCTGGATCGGCATACTAGGTATGTCGCGACGAAGGCGTTCTTTGGAACTAAAATGACCAAAGGATCCTCTGTACAAGAGCACGGGGTTAAAATGCTTACCCTGGTGGAAAAGCTCAAGGACCTCAAGGCAGGCCTCGATAACAAGACGTACATAGATGTGATCCTTCAGTCTCTCCCACCCTCCTTTGACCAATTTATTGTTAACTGTAACATGAACACACTTGACAAGGGTATTCATGAGTTAATCAATATGTTGGTGCAATACGAGGCAACGACCAAAAAGTCCACGCCGTCGGTATTGTTTGGAGATGCTTCGTATTCCAAGACGAAAGGCAAGAGTGTTCCCATTGCCAAAGAGGGGAAAGGCAACAGAAAAGGGAAGGTTGTCCCCAAGCAACAGTCGAGGGCATATGACATATGTATCAATTGCCGTGAGAAAGGGAATTGGAAGAGGGAGTACCCCAAACTCCTCTCGAAACAAGGTATCTTTGTGATTGAGGTTAATATGGTTACTAACTCTGACTCTTGGGTATCAGATACCGGCTGTGGAGCTCACATTTGCAATGATTTGCAGGTGCTGAAAAGAAGCAGAAAACTGGGTAGCGGGGATATGATCCTGAAGCTTGGGAATGGCAAGGCCATCTCGGCAGAAGCAGTAGGATCCGCCACTCTAGTAGTTAGTGATCGTATTAGTATAGAGTTAAAGCAAGTTTATTATGTACCTAGTATGATTAAAAACATCATTTCCATTCCATTGTTAGACAATAGTGGATATGAGTTTAGGATCAATAAAAATTACTTTTATTTGCTGAGGTGTGGATTTGCTCATCTGCTTTGTACGCTTAATAATAGGATCTATATCTTACAACAAACGAAATTCGTTCTAAACTCTCAACACAAATGTAAAATAGATAACAACGGGAATGCACGACTGTGGCACGCTAGGCTAGGTCACATATCCCAAGACAGGATGAAGAGATTGGTAGACTCAAATAACCTAGAGGTAGAGGACTTGAGTGAGCTACCAACTTGTGAATCCTATTTAAGAGGGAAAATGACCAAGAGGTCCTTTCTAGGACAAAGCAGGCTTGCCATAGGTCTGTTGGACTTGGTCCATACAGACGTATGTGGACCACTAAGGACGTAGGCCCGAGGTGGTTTCTCCTACTTCATAACCTTCACCGATGATCATTCACGGTATGGTTATGTATACCTGATGAGGTACAAGTCTGAAGCTCTTGAGAGGTTTAAAGAATTCAGACTTGAAGTTGGGAACCAAACCGGCTGCAAAATTAAAGTTCTACGGTCAGACTGAGGCGAAGAGTACCTTAGTACTGAGTTCCTTGATTATCTTAAAGAAAATGGTATAATATCTGAATGGACACCTCCCGGGACACCACAGTTAAATGGCGTCTCTGAAGGGAGGAATCGAACCCTGTTAGACATGGTTCGATCCATGATGGGTTTTACCAAATTGCCCTTGTCCTTTTGGGGCTACGCATTGGAGACTGCGGCCAAATTATTAAATTTGGCGCCAACAAGTGTATTGACCCAAACGCCATATGAAATATGGCACGGCTGAAGGACAAGCGGATCCGCCCGGGAGCGCGAGCGGAAGCGAGAAAGCGCGAAATGGTGCACAAATTTAAAATCTAATTTAAATATGTGAATCCCAAGGGGTGTACCCTTGGGTGCTCAACCGGGCGTTCGATGTAGGATGTGTAAATATTAGAAACATATATTTAAACACATAGGGCATAGATGTATATTAAATCAATCAAAGCGTAATAAACCGTTACCTTTCATTATTTAGCGTATGCTCCCGGCTACTTGCGTTGTTCCTTCTTCGGAATGCTCACGAAATCCAAACTTATGGATTCTCCAAAGGTGATTCACACCACACCGGAAGAAACACACATTCTTCTTGATAGAAAAGAACGGGTTAAAGAAGGAATTGGTTTAAGAGAAGAACACTATGAATTAGTGCTCTCTTAAACTTACTTTGTTCTTCTTCTTGATTCAAAATCAAGTGAAGAACACAAGTGTAAGAGAGGGAGAGAAGCCGAGAGTTTGAGAGAGAGGAGAGGATTTTTGTCTTCTCTTTTTCCTAGAAAAAGATGAATAATGAATCACTTATGCCTGGTGTTGTATATTCTCATATATATACATAATTAATGTGATTATTGGAATGTGTCTAGGTTCATCCAAGGATGTCTAGATTCATTCCAATCAATCACCATCAATTCTTCAATCAAGCCTACCAAAATTTATGGTATGATCAAATCATACCAAAAGGGAAGAGTTTGATTGGAGTTGATTTGTCTCTTTCCAAAAGAGATAAGTCAACATACCACCTAGCATGAAACATGGCTGATTTTGCTTCCTCCAAGGGAGCATGTCGGCCATGTTTAATTAAGGGAAGAAGTCCAACTTCTTCCTATTCCAAAATACGAATTATTTCTCCTCTCGGGTATAATTTAACGGACCGGGTTTTATCGTAATCCAATTACGACGAACCCAATATTAAATCCAATTTAATGTCCATTTAAATTATTCCCATTGATATTTTAATCCAATTAAAAGATCCAACGTCTCAACTTTCCATATTTAATCGAAAATCCAATTTGCCGATTAAACGGAAGCCCGATACAATATCGGCCCGTCCATCCAATGGACTTTCCCTTAAGTAATCCAATTACTTATTTTATCCTTCGAGATCAACTCCAAGTCGATCTTTCAACCCCTCGGTGATTTGTGTGTGACCCTTTAGGTTCACCCTCAGCTAGACTTGGGCCCGTGTCCCACAAGGGCCCGTTACCATGGGTGGCCGTCTAGCAACAGTCCATGGCACTAGAGACTAGGTGAATTGGCGTGAACATTTAGGCGCCGATTCCGTATGGGTACGATCCTTCCGTCTACTGTCTCCCGGCCTTAGTCTAGGGTATGGAATTAGCGTCGGTTCCCATCCTTGACTAGGCATCTATGCTTAATACTCGAGATCATGTATGCTTCATTGCGTCGACACAGGAAATCATTCCCTGTTCGACCAACCACTGTGGCCACAGCTTCAAACAGCATGAACGTGTCTCCGAGTGCATAGGAGATACCTCTGTCACATACTGACAGGGGATGGATCCTCTTCTTGGAATCCACCGTCCTCGCTACACATTCCGACTGCACTGGACAAGACTTATGATAATCATCTTATAGAATGATTACCTCTCGCCAGATCCAAGATACAGCCGTCCTGTGCACGTAACTGCCATGATCCCTCAAGTCTGAGGATTAATCCCGTACTATCGGAACCGGGGAAAACCAATCATACCGACCAAGCCTCGAAGGCTTCCATATGATGATCCCCGCGAGTCAGTCCAGTCGGCTCGACCCCAGTCGACTAACCCATCAAGGTTGTGTAGGCGTCCCACGCCTGTCGCCGATGAAACACGGCACTCATCCAATGAACACGACTCTTGACGTAAGTCTCAATAGGACTCTCGATACCCTGTCTCGAGGTCCTCGACTTGGAACGTTTCAGACCCAACTCTTAATCAGTTGGTTTCATGAACACCATCCAATGCGTGGCCCAACTGCACGAGTTGTTATCCATGTTCTGTGGGCTTTGTTGCGATATAAGTTAAACATCGTTTCAACAAATGTAAGATGAGCGCAACAAAGAAGGTACCATTGGTGACGAACACTCATCTTATTCATCACATAATAATATTACATCTACATCAAGCTGTCGAATAGGTTACAAATTGCCAAACTTATTGGCTTTCTGGTCACCTATTCCAACAACGGCAAGCCTGCGTCCTACAACTACTTGAAAGTGTGGGGTAGCCCAGCATACATCAAGAGGCTAATGGGGGACAAGCGAGAATCTAGGTCTAGCTTGTGCAGGTTCGTTGCATAACCTAAAGAAACTGCAGGTTATTACTTCTATGACCCCTTGGAACAAAAGGTATTTGTTTCAAGGAACGCAGTGTTCTTGGAACAAGGCTTTCCAGAGGATATCCAACCTGATGAATTGATCCTTGAAGAATCAAGTGATAGAAACCAGTTATCAGAGGAAGCCGCTGATTCCTCACTTAGAGGATTCAGGATAGATACCCGAAGGGCTTATCAACCTCAAGAAGTCCAGCATGCTAGCCATGAAGGACGGCCTCAGGAAAGGCCAGCCTCGGTACCTGAACCGCCAGCTCCTATACAGTCAGCGCCCACAGTCACCACTGACATTCCCATTCTCCGTAGGACAACTAGAGAGTCTCGACCTCCGGTGAGATATGGCTTTCTCAATACGACCAGCTTGCTGGATAAGGATCCTAAGACATACGGGGAAGCGATGTCTGACATCTACTCTGGGAAATGGCTTGAGGCCATGAAAACCGAAATGGACTCCATGAGCGAGAACCAAGTCTGGAGACTTGTAAACCCACTGAAAGGGGTTAAGCCAGTTGGCTGTAAGTGGGTCTATAAGCGCAAACTTGGCATTGGTGGAGAAGTCACAACCTTTAAGGCTAGGCTAGTAGCTAAAGGGTACACTCAATGACCCGGGGTCGATTTTGAGGACACCTACTCACCAGTAGCCATGGCTAAGTCCTTTCGGATCCTGCTTGCCATAGCAGCATGGTATGACTATGAGATATGGCAGATGGACGTGAAAGTGGCTTTCCTCAATGGTTGCATTGAGGAAGAGATCTACATGGATCAACCGGAGGGTTTCACGGTCACTGGAGAAGAGCAGAAGGTCTGTCGTCTCCAGAAGTCCATCTATGGCCTCAAACAAGCATCCCGAAGTTGGAACATTCGCTTCGATGAAGTAATACGGGGTTATGATTTCATCAAAAATGAATCCGACCCTTGTGTATATAAGAAGGTCAGTAGGAGCTCTATAGTGTTCCTAGTTCTTTATGTGGATGACATTCTGCTCATAGGAAATGACGTTAGAATGTTGGGTGACACAAAAGCATGGTTATCAACCCAATTTTCCATGAAGGATTTGGGTGAAGCCTCCTACATTCTAGGCATCCAGATTGGCAGGGACAGATCTAAGAGAATGTTAGGACTCACCCAAAACTCGTATATGGAGAAAGTCCTAAAAAGGTTTCGGATGGACAACTCCAAACGAGGATTCCTTCCGATAAGGCATGGGATCAAGTTATCCAAGAAACAGTCCCCGCAGACTGATACGGAACTTGAAAGGATGAAAATCATGCCCTATGCTTTTGCCGTAGGAAGCATCCAATATGTGGTCCACTGCACCAGACCTGACATTGCTTATGCTTTGAGTGTAACAAGCAGATATCAATCTTGTGCAGGAGAGGCCCATTGGAATGCAGTTAAGGGCATCCTTAAGTACCTAAGGAGGACTAAGGAAATGTTCTTGGTCTATGGCAATGGAGAACGAATCCTGGAAGGCTTTAGCGATGCTAGCTTCCAGGCTGATGACGATGATGCCAAGTCCCAATCGGGTTATGTATTCAGGCTCAATGGAGGAGTAGTGGCTTGGAAAAGTTCCAAGCAAGCAACCACTGTTGATTCCACCACTGAGGCCGAATACATAGCAGCTTCAGAAGCTGCCAAAGAAGCGGTTTAGATGAGAAACTATATCTAAGAGTTGGGTGTGGTGCCTAGCATCGCCGAGCCCGTTGTCATCTTTTGTGATAACAAGAGCAATAGCGCAAGCAAAGGAACCGAGATCTCATCACCGTTCCAAACACATTCTTAGACGCTACCATCTTCTAAGAGAAATGGTAGGAAGAGGTGACATTCGGATGGACCGAGTCAACTCAGCAGACAACACAACAGTTCCGCTGACAAAGCCTATGTCGCAGAGCGCTCATATGCAACATCTTGAGAAGATGGGGACAGGCATATGGGCGATTGGCTTTAAGGTCAAGTGGGAGATTATTAGAATAGGTGACCATGTAGCCAATCTTGATAGACGAATTGTAACCTATGTCTGAACAATTTCTAGGTTTTAATAAATCGTTAATGAATAAGAAGTGAAATTCATTTGGCATTTAATTCGTTTGTGTTCACTTAATCTGCTTTATAACTGTTCACTACGCAAACAAAGCCCACAGACTGAAAACGCATTTCGGGGACTGGGATTACGCTTGGAAGTAGGTCCATGAAATCAGTCCCGCCGAATTAGTCTTGAAATCTCCAAGTAAAGGAATATCGAAAGTGGGTACCGAGATTCCGTTTTAGACTTGCACTAAGCATCTGCTGTCGTATTTAATCGACGGGTGACGAGGGTCTTCTAAGCAATGCTAGTGGGTGAAAACCTGGGATAGGCGTGTGGATCGTCTCGGGAAATAGCGCGAATGCGGAAATGCGGTATAAATTTAAATTACAGAATTTAAACATGCTGTTTACGTAAAATAAAAAACACGTTCAAGGGGTGTGCCCTTCAAGTTCCAGGGTGTTTGGTGTATCTCATGAATTAAAGACATACAAGCAATCATAGAGGCCATAGGATTTGAGAAGAAAAAGGGGACGAAAACGTAAAAGAGACCTACTGATTTGTCGTTTTTGTCTTCTAACCAGCACTCGCGTTGTTCCCCGATTTGCTCCAAAATCTCGTATGTGAGATCCTCCAAATTGTGACATGCAATCCGCCCACGTATCTTGTACGTCGTGCTAGCGAACGAACAAGTGTATATTATTTAGAGAGGACGGATCAATCACACGTTATTACTTAACGGGATTAATCCTCCTTTTTGTTCAATTGTTAACACAAAAGAACAATTCTTGGGAAGAGAGAAAGAGAGTGGCGGATGAGGGAGAGGGAGAGGCACACGAGTTGTGTGTGTGTGTGTGTGTGTGTGTTGAAGTTTCATCATCCCTCTTATGGTGAGGGGCTAGGACTATATATAGAGGAGGAGTTTAATCCTCTTCAAACTCCAACTCTAGAAGACTAATTTGACTAGGATTTTGACCTAGTCAAAGAAGTAATTTGACCTAGTCAAATTAATCCTAGCCATTCATCTCTCCTTTAATCTCAACCATTAATTTAATTTAATAGAATATTTAAAATCTATATAAATATTCCAAGGGCAATAAACAGATATAATAAATATAAATATTTATTCTAAGCCCATTAAATTCATTTTCTAATAAATCTAATTTATTAGATAAATCCATTTTATCTAATAAAAGGAATTAATTCTTTTCAAGAAAATTAAGGACCCGATTAAATCCAATTTAATCATTCCATTTCTCCAAATATTTAATTCTAAATTAAATACTTAATGTGCGCGGATTGTGTGTGGCTCTTTAGGTTTACCTTTCAGCTAGACTTGGTTAGATTCCTAGAATCCGCCCGTTACCATGGGTAGCCATCTAGCAACGGTCCATGGCACTAGAGACTAGGTGAAATTACGGGGATGAACATTTGGCTCCAACAGTACACATGTCCTTCCGTCTACGGTCTCATTACTTAGGGTCTATGGCACGGAAAATGCAGGTACCCATTTTGGACCTAAGTATCGGTCTGTCCTTTACTAAACGTCGCAGAGTGACAGTAGTGTCCAAAAAAGGATCTGTCTCCTGTCAAAAGGTGTTGACAGTTATGTCTCACAAATGCTCTGTGTCTTGTCCCTAGAATCTGTGGCCACAGTAACTGAACAGAAGGGAAGGTTTCCCTTGTGGCGTTTAGTAGAGGACAGACCGATACTTAGGTCCAAAATGGGTACCTGCATTTTCCGTGACCTAGACCCTAAGTGGTGAGACCGTAGACGGAAGGATAGATGTACTGTAGAGCCTAAATGTTCATCCCCGTATATTCACCTAGTCTCTAGTGCCATGGACCGTTGCTAGACGACCACCCATGGTAACGGGCGAATCTAGGAATCCAACCAAGTCTAGCGGAAGGTGAACCTAAAGACTCACACACAATCCACACACATAAACATATTTAATTTAAAATTAAATATTTGGAGAAGTGGAGCGATTAAATTGGATTTAATCGGGTCCTTATTTTCTTGGGAAGAATTAGTTCCTTCTGTTAGATAAAAGGGATTTATCTAATAAATTAGATTTATTAAAAAATTAATTTAATGGGCTTGGAATAAATATTTATAATATTTATTTATTTATTGCCCTTCGAATATTTAAATAAGATTTAAATATTTCATTAAATTAAAGCAATGGTTGAGATTAAAAGGGAGGATTCTATGGCTAAGATTGGTTTGACCAAGAAGCAAGAATTTGACTAGGATTTGCCTAGGTCAAATCTTAGTTATGGTGGAGTCTTCAAAGTATAGGAAACTAGAAGAGGAATAGGATTCCTCTTCTATAAATACTCCTTAGCACACACTTTGAAGAAGATGATGATTCTTGAAACACACACACACACTCAACTCCTCCCTCTCCCTCTCTCGGCCGCGCCTCTCTTCCCTTTCCAAGAAAGTATGTTCTTGTTCTTTTGTTTTAACAATTGAACATTAAAGGATGATTGATCTCGTTAAGTCAATAACGTTTGATCGATCCGTCCTCTCCAAAATATACTTGCTCTTTTGCTAGCACGAAGATCAAGATACGTGGGCGGATTGCGTGTCACGAGTTAGAGGGTCTCCTACACGAGATCTTAGAGCAAATCGGGGAACAACGCGAGTACCGGTTAGAAGACGAAAATGACAATCGGTAGGTTCCCGGTTTATGTTTCTCGTCCTCTTTTATTTTAGAATCCTATGGCCTCCATGAATGCTATGTATGTTTAATTATTCATGAGATACACCAAACACCCGGGAGTTTCAAGGGCGCACCCCTTGAACGTGTTTATTTTAATATATTTTTATGCATGTTTAAATTTTTGTAATTTAAATTATACCGCGCTTCTGCATTCGTGCTACTCCTGGGACGACCCACACGCCTACCCTAGGCTTTCAGTCGCGACGAGGCATTCTTTGGAACTAAAATGACCGAAGGATCCTCTGTACAAGAGCACGGGGTTAAAATGCTTACCCTGGTGGAAAAGCTCGAGGACCTCAAGGCAGGCCTCGATAACAAGACGTACATAGATGTTATTGTTAACTATAACATGAACACACTTGAGAAGGGTATTCATGAGTTAATCAATATGTTGGTGCACTACGAGGCAACAACCAAAAAGTCCACGCCGTCGGTATTGTTTGGAGATGCTTCAACTTCCAGGACGAAGGGCAAGGGTGCCGGACGTTGGAAAAGGAAGAAGGGAAAGGGAAAAGCCATCAAAGCAGCTATAAACACTAAGAGTGTTCCCATTGCCAAAGAGGGGAAAGGCAAAGGAAAGGGGAAGGTTGACTCCAAGCAACAATCGAGGGCATATGACATATGTATCAATTGCCGTGAGAAAGGGCATTGGAAGAGGGAGTGCCCCAACCTCCTCTCCAAACAAGGTATCTTTGTGATTGGGGTTAATATGGTTACTAACTCTGCCTCTAGGGTATTAGCTACCGGCTGTGGAGCTCACATTTGCAATGATTTGCAGGTGCTGAAAAGAAGCAGAAAACTGGGTAGCGGGGATATGATCCTGAAGCTTGGGAATGGCAAGGCCATCTCGGCAGAAGCAGTAGGATCCGCTACTCTAGTAGTTAGTGATCGTATTAGTATAGAGTTAAAGCAAGTTTATTATGTACCTAGTATGATTAAAAACATCGTTTCCATTCCATTGTTAGACAATAGTGGATATGAGTTTATGATCAATAAAAATTGCTTTTATTTGCTGAGGTGTGGATTTGCTCATCTGCTTGGTACGCTTAATAATGGGCTCTATATCTTACAACAAACGAAATTCGTTCTAAACTCTCAACACAAATGTAAAATAGATAACAACGAGAATGCACGACTGTGGCACGCTAGGCTAGGTCACATATCCCAAGACAGGATGAAGAGATTGGTAGACTCAAATAATCTAGAGGTAGAGGACTTGAGTGAGCTACCAACTTGTGAATCCTGTCTAAGAGGGAAAATGACCAAGAGGCCCTTTCAAGGACAAAGCAGGCTTGCCATAGGTCTGTTGGACCTGGTCCATACAGACATATGTGGACCACTAAGGACGTAGACCCGAGGTGGGTTCTCCTACTTCATAACCTTCACCGATGATCATTCACGGTATGGTTATGTATACCTGCTGAGGTACAAGTCTGAAGCTCTTGAGAGGTTTAAAGAATTCAGACTTGGGGTTGAGAACCAAACCGGCTGCAAAATTAAAGTCCTACGGTCAGATTGAGGCGAAGAGCACCTTAGTACTGAGTTCCTTGATTATCTTAAAGAAAATGGTATAATATCTGAATGGACACCTCCGGGGACACCACAGTTAAATGGGGTCTCTGAAAGGAGGAATCGAACCCTGTTAGACATGATTCGATCCATGATGGGTTTTACCAAATTGCCCTTGTCCTTTTGGGGCTACGCATTGGAGACTGCAGCCAAATTATTAAATTTGGCGCCAACAAGTGTATTGACCCAAACGCCATATGAAATATGGCACGGCAAGCCTGCGTCCTACAACTACTTGAAAGCGTGGGGTGAAAGATTGTGGATGGTCCCGGAAAATATTTCATTAAACTAAATTAATATCAACTACCTAAGGCTTTCAGTAGCGACTAAGGCGTTCTTTGGAACCAAAATGACAAAAGGATCCTTTGTACAAGAGCACGGGGTTAAAATGCTTACCCTGGTGGAAAAGCTCGAGGACCTAAAGGCAGGCCTCGATAATGAGACGTACATAGATGTGTTCCTTCAGTCTCTCCCACCCTCCTCCGACCAATTTATTGTGAACTACAACATGAACGCACTTGAGAGGCGAAGAGTACCTTAGTACCAAGTTCCTTAATTATCTAAAAGAAAATGGTATAATATCAGAATGGACACCTCCCAGGACACCACAATTGAATGGTGTCTCTCAAAGGAGGAATCGAACCCTGTTGGACATGGTTCGATCCATGATGAGTTTTACCAAATTGCCCTTGTTCTTTTGGGCCTACGCATTGGAAACAGCGGCCAAGTTGTTAATTTGGCACCAACCAGTGTATTGACCCAAATGCCATATGACATATGGCACGGCAAGCCTGCATCCTATAACTACTTGAAAGTGTGGGGTAGCCTCGCATACGTTAAGAGGTTAGTAGGAGATAAGCTAGAATCCAGATCTAGCTTATGCAGGTTCGTTGGATACCTTAAAGAAACTACGGGTTATTACTTTTATGACCCCTTGTAACAAAAGGTATTTATTTCAAGGAATGCAGTGTTCTTGGAATAAGGCTTTCCAGAGGATATCCAACCTGATGAACTGATCCTTGAGGAATCAAGTGATGGAAACCAGTCGTCAGAGGAAGCCGCGGATTCCCCGCTTAGAGGATTCAGGATAGATACCCGAAAAGCTGACCTACCTCGAGACGTCCAGCATGCTAGGCATGAAGGACAGCCTCAGGAACAGCCAGCCCCGGTGCCTGAACCGCTAGCTCCTATACAGTCAGCGCCCACAGTCACCACTGACGTTCCCGTTCTACGTAGGTCTACTAGAGAGTCCAGACCTCCAGTGAGATATGGCTTTCTAAATACGATCTGTCTGCTGGATAACGATCCTAAGACATACAGAGAAGCGATGTCTGACATCAATTCCGGAAAATGGCTTGAGGCCATGAAAACCGAAATGGACTCCATGAGCGAGAACCAAGTCTGGAGACTTGTAGATCTACCGAAAGGTGTTAAGCCAGTTGAGTGTAAGTGGGTCTACAAGCGCAAACTTGGCGTTGATGGAGAAGTCACGACTTTTAAGGCTAGGCTAGTAGCTAAGGGGTACACTTAGCGACCCGTGGTCGATTTTGAGGACACCTACTCGCCGATAGCCATGGCTAAATCCATTCGGTTCCTGCTCGCCATAGCAGCATGGTATGATTATGATATATGGCAGATGGACGTCAAAACGGCCTTCCTCAATGGTTTCGTTGAGGAAGAGATCTATATGGATCAGCCGGAGGGTTTCACAGTCACTGGAGAAGAAAAGAAGGCCTGTCATCTCCAGAAGTCCATCTATGGCCTCAAACAAGCATCCCGAAGTTGGAACGTTCGCTTTGATGAAGTGATACGGGGCTATGACTTCATCAAAAAATGAATCCGACCCTTGTGTATACAAGAAGGTCAGTGGGAGCTCTATAGTGTTCCTAGTGCTTTATGTGGATGACATTCTACTCATAGGTAATGATGTTAGAATGTTGGGTGACACAAAAGCATGGTTATCAAACCCAATTTTTTCATGAAGGACTTGGGTAAAGCCACCTACATCCTAGGCATCCAGATTGTCAGGGACAGATCTAAAAGGATGTTAGGGCTCACCCAAAGTCGTATATGGAGAAAGTCCTAAAGAGATATCGGATGGACAACTCCAAACGAGGATTCCTTCCCATGAGGCATTGGATCAAGTTTATCCAAGAAACAGTCCCCACAGACTGATGAGGAACTTGAAAGGATGAAAGTAATCCCCTATGCTTCTACCGTAGGTAGCATCCAATATGCGGTCCACTGCACCAGGCCTGACATTACTTACGCTTTGAACGTGACAAGCAGATATCAGTCTTGTGCAGGAGAGGCACATTGAAATGCTGTTAAGGGCATCCTTGAGTACCTAAAGAGGACTAAGGAAAATGTTCTTTAGTCTATGGTAATGGAGAACTGATCCTGGAAGGCTTTAGCGACGCTAGCTTCCAGTCTGATGACGATGATGCTAAGTCTCAATCGGGTTATGTATTCAAGCTCAATGGAGGAGTAGTGGCTTGGAAAAGTTCCAAGCAAGCAACCACTGCTGACTCCACCACTGAGGCCGAATACGTAGCAGCTTCAGAAGCTGCCAAGGAAGCGGTTTGGATGAGAAACTTCATCCAAGAGTTGAGTGTGGTGCCTAGCATCACCGAGCCCATTTTCATCTTTTGTGATAACAACGGTGCAATAGCGCAAGCAAAGGAACCGAGATCTCATCACCGTTCCAAACACATTTTTAGACGCGACCAATCTTCTAAGAGAAATGGTAGGAAGAGGTGACGTTTGGATAGACCGAGTCAACTCAGCAGACAACACAGCAGATCCACTGACAAAGCCTATGTCGCAGAGCGCTCATACGCAACATCTTGAGAAGATGGGGATTAGATATATGGGCGATTGGCTTTAAGGTCAAGTGGGAGATTGTTAGAATAGGTGACCATGTAGCCAGTCTTGGCAGGCAAAATGTAACCTATGTCTAGACAATTTCAGGGATTTGATAAATTATTAATGAATAAAGAAGTGAAATTCATTTGGCATTACTTTGTTTCTGTTCACTTTATCTGCATTACATATCAGTTCACTACGCAAACAAAGCCCACGGACTGAAAACGTATTTCGGGGACTTGGACTACGCTTGGAGGTAGGTCCATGAAAATCAGTCCCACCGAATCAATCCGGAAATCTCCATGTCAAGGAATCTCGAAAATGGGTACCGAGGTTCCCCTTGAGACTTGCACTAAGCATCTATTTGAAAGAAGTCGGTGGATCGTCCCGGGAGTTGCGCGAATGCGGAAGCGCGATAAAAATAAACATACGAAAAATTAAAACATGCTTTTAATTTAAAAGAACACGCTCAAGGGGTGTACCCTTGAGGTTCCTGGGCGTTCGGTGTATCCCATGATTATAAAGCATGTAAAGAAATCATGGAGGCCATAGAGTTGAAAATTAAAAAGGGACGAAAAAGTAAAACGAGACCTACCCGTTTGTCGTTTTCGTCTTCAACGGCTACTCGTGTTGTACCGCGTTTTGCACCGAGATCTCGTTCTTGAGATCCTCCAAATCGTGACACACGATCCAGCCACGTATCTTGCACGTCGTGCTAGCAACGAACAAGTGTATATTTTTGGAGTGGATGAATCAACAACACGTTATCAATTAACGGTATTGATTCATCTAAGTTCTAATGTTCCAAGAACAAAAGAACTAAGAAAAAAATATTTTCTTGTTGGAGAAAGAGAGAGGGGGGGACGAGAGGTAAGGAGAAGGGGAGAGTGTGTGTTGTGTGTGTTTTCAAGAATCATCATCCTTCAATTGTTGGAAGCTAGAGGTTTATATAGAGGAGGAGTTTAATCCTCTTTAAACTCCAACTCTAAGAACTCTAATTTGACTAGGATTTTGACCTAGTTAAAGTCCTAGTCAAACTAGTGTTTGACCTAGTCAAACGAATCCTAGCCTTCCATCTCCCCTTTCCATCTCAACCGTTGATTTTAATTTAATGAAATATTTAAATCCCATTAAACATTCCAAAAGGCTAAAAGAATAATTATAATATAATAAATAAATATTATTATTTATTCTAAGCCCATTAAATCAACCCTTTAATAAATCCTATTTATTAATTTAATTCCCTTTATCAAATAGAAGGAATTAATTTCTCCAAGAAAATATAGGACCCGATTAAATCTAATTTTAATCATTCCTTTACTCCAATATTTAATTTCAAATTAAATACTAAGTTTGTGTGTGGATAGTGTGTGACTCTTTAGGTTCACCATTCAGCTAGACTTGGTCGGATTCCTAGAATCCGCCCGTTACCATGGGTGGCCATCTAGCAACGGTCCATGGCACTAGAGACTAGGTGAAATATTCGGGGATGAACATTTAGGCTCTAACAGTACTTTTGTCCTTCTATCTTCGGTCACATCACTTAGGGTCTAGGGCACGGAAAATGCAGGTACCCATTTTGGACCTAAGTGTCGGTCTGTCCTTACTAAACGCCGCAAGGGAAACCTTTCCCTTCTGTTCAGTTACTGTGGCCACAGATTTCAGGGACAAGACACATAGCATACATGAGACTCAACTGTCAATACCTTTTGACAGGAGACAGATCCTTTCTGGGAAACTACTGTCACTTTGTACACCCGAGCTGCACTAGACATGGCTTATGACTACTCAAGAGTATTTTGGCAATCTCTCACCATATCTAAGATACAGACCTGATGCACAGGTAAACTCAGCATTTCCTCAAGTCAAAGGACTTGGCCTGTACCGTTGGAACCGGGAATACACGTCATACCTTGCTGACCATACTCAAGGTCCTCCGTAAGACGGTTCCCGCGAGTCACCTCAGTCAGCTGCTTCCTAGCATGCTGACCCACTAACACTGCTTAGACGACCTTCATCACCCGTCGATGAAATACGACAGCAGATGCTTAGTGCAAGTCTCAAAGGGAATCCCGGTACCCATTTTCGGGATTCCTTGACTTGGCGATTTCCGGACTGATTCGGTAAGACTGATTTCATGGACCTACCTTCAAGTGTAGTCCCAGTCCCCGAAATCGTTTCTCAGTCCGTGGGCTTTGTTTGCGTAGTGAACAGAAATGTAAATGCAGATAAGTGAACGTAAACAAAGTATTGCCATATGAATTTTCACTTCTTCATTCATAAATGTTTTTATCAAATACCAAAGAATTGTCTAGACATAGGTTACATAGTCCTGCATAAATTGGTTTACATGGTCACCTATTCTAACACTGTTGTCGTATTTCATCGACGGGTGACGAAGGTCGTCCAAGCAGTGTTTGTAGGTTAGCCTGCTAGGGAGCAGCTGATTGAGATGACCCGCGGGAACCGTCTTACGGAGGACCTTGAGTAGGGTCGGCTGGGTATGACGTGTGTTCCCGGTTCCGACAGTACAGGTCAAGTCCTTTGACTTGAGGGACTGCTGAGTTTACCTGTATATCAGGGTTGTATCTTAGATATGGTGAGAGATGAAAGAAAATCCGGTGGATCGTCCCGGGAATTGCGCGAATGCGGAAGCGCGGTAAAAAATAAACATATTAAAATAAAAGGCATGCTTTTTAATTTAAAGAACACGCTCAAGGGGTGTGCCCTTGAGGTTCCCGGGCGTTCGGTGTATCTTATGATCATAAAACAATTAAATAAATCATGGAGGCCATAGAGTTAAAAATAAAGAGGGACGAAAATCTTAAACGAGACCTACCCGTTGTCGTTTTCCTCTTCAACTGCTACTCGCGTTGTTCCCCGTTTTGCACCAAGACCTCGTTCATGAGATCCTCCAAATCGTGACACACGATCCACCCACGTATCTTGCACGTCGTGCTAGCAACGAACAAGTATTATTTTTGGAGTGGACGAATCAATAACTCGTTATCAATTAACGGTATTGGTTCGTCTAAGTTCTTGATGTTCCAAGAACAAAAAGAACTAAGAAAAATATTTTCTTGCTAGAGAAAGAGAGAGGGGGCGGACGAGAGGTAGGAGAGGGAGAGTGTGTGTTGTGTGTGTTTTTCAAGAATCATCATCCCTTAAATGTTGAAAGCTAGGGGTTTATATAGAGGAAGAGTTTAATCCTCTTTAAACTCAAACTCTAAGTAACCTAATTTGACTAGGATTTTGACCTAGTCAAAGTCCTAGTCAAACTAGTGTTTGACCTAGTCAAACGAATCCTAGCCTTCCATCTCCCCTTTCCATCTCGACCGTTGATTTTAATTTAATGGAATATTTAAATCCTATTAAATATTCCAAAAGGCTAAAAGAATAATTATAATATTATAAATAAATATTATTATTTATTCTAAGCCCATTAAATCAACCCTTTTAATAAATCCTATTTATTAATTTAATTCCTTTTATCAAATAGAAGGAATTAATTTCTCCAAGAAAATATAGGACCCGATTAAATCTAATTTAATCATTCCTTTACTCCAATATTTAATTCCAAATTAAATACTAAGTGTGTGTGGATAGTGTGTGACTCTTTAGGTTCACCATTCAGCTAGACTTCGTCGGATTCCTAGAACCCGTCCGTTACCATGGGTGGCCATCTAGCAACGGTCCATGGCACTAGAGACTAGGTGAAATATTCGGGGATGAACATTTAGGTTCTAACAGTACACTTGTCCTTCTGTCTTCGGTCTCATCACTTAGGGTCTAGGGCACGGAAGATGCAGGTACCCATTTTGGACCTAAGTGTCGGTCTGTCCTCACTAAACGCCGCAAGGGAAACCTTTTCCCTTCTGTTCAGTCACTGTGGCCACAGATTTTAGGGACAAGACACAGAGCATATATGAGACTCAACTGTCAACACCTTTTGACAGGAGACAGATCCTTTCTTGGAAACTACTGTCACTTTGTACACCCGAGCTGCACTAGACATGGCTTATGACTACTCAAGAGTATTTTGGCAATCTCTCACCATATCTAAGATACAGACCTGATGCACAGGTAAACTCAGCAGTTCCTCAAGTCAAAGGACTGGCCTGTACCATTGGAACCGGGAATACACGTCATACCTTGCTGACCATACTCAAGGTCCTCCGTAAGACGGTTCCCGCGAGTCACCTCAGTCAGCTGCTTCCTAGCATGCTGACCCACTAACACTGCTTAGACGACCTTCGTCACCCGTCGATGAAATACGACAGCAGATGCTTAGTGCAAGTCTCAAAGGGAATCCCGGTACCCATTTTCGGGATTCCTCGACTTGGAGATTTCGGACTGATTCGGTAAGACTGATTTCATGGACCTACCTCCAAGCGTAGTCCCAGTCCCCGAAATCGTTTCTCAGTCCGTGGGCTTTGTTTGCGTAGTGAACAGAAATGTAAATGCAGATAAGTGAACGTAAACAAAGTATTGCCATATGAATTTTTCACTTCTTTATTCATACATATTTTATCAAATACCAAAGAATTGTCTAGACATAGGTTACATATTCCTGCCAAAATTGGCTTACATGGTCACCTATTCTACAATCTCCCACTTGACCTTTAAAGCCAATTGCCCATATGCTTAATCCCCATCTTCTCAAGATGTTGCGTATGAGCGCTCTGCGACATAGGCTTTGTCAGCGGGTCTGCTGTGTTGTCTGCCGAGTTGACTCGGTCCATCCGGACGTCACCTCTTCCTAGCATTTCTCTAAGAAGATGGTAGCGTCTAAGAATATGTTTGGAACGGTGATGAGATCTCGGTTCCTTTGCTTGCGCTATAGCGCCGTTGTTATCACAGAAGATGACAACGGGCTCGGCGATGCTAGGCACCACACCCAACTCTTGGATGTAGTTTCTCATCCAAACCGCTTCCTTAGCAGCTTCTGAAGCTGCTATGTATTCAGCCTCTGTGGTGGAGTCAGCAACGGTTGCTTGCTTGGAACCTTTCCAAGCTACTACTCCTTCATTGAGTTTGAACACGTACCCCGATTGAGACTTGGCATCATCGTCATCAGACTGGAAGCTAGCGTCGCTAAAGCCTTCCAGAATTAGTTCTCCATTGCCATAGACTAGGAACATTTCCTTAGTCCTTCTTAGGTACTTAAGGATGCCCTTAACAGCATTCCAATGTGCCTCTCCTGCGCAGGACTGATATCTGCTTGTTACGCTCAAAGCGTATGCAATGTCAGGCCTAGTGCAGTGGACCGCATATTGTATGCTACCTACGGCGGAGGCATAGGGGATGACCTTCATCCTTTCAAGTTCCTCATCAGTCTGTGGGGACTGTTTCTTGGATAACTTGATCCCATGCCTCATTGGAAGGAATCCTCATTTGGAGTTGTCCATTCGATATCTCTGTAGGACTTTCTCCATATACAAGTTTTGGGTGAGTCCTAACATCCTTTTAGATCTGTTCCCTGACAATCTAGATGCCTAGGATGTAGGAGGCTTCACCCAAGTCCTTCATGGAAAACTGGGTTGACAACCATGCTTTTGTGTTTCCTAACATTCTGACGTCATTACCAATGAGCAGAATGTCATCCACATAAAGCACTAGGAAACACTATTGAGCTCCCACTGACCTTCTTGTATACACAAGGGTCGGATTCGTTTTTGATGAAGTCATATCCCCGTATTACTTCATCAAATCGAATGTTCCAACTTCGGGAGGCTTGTTTGAGGCCATAGATGGACTTCTGGAGGCGACAGACTTTCTGTTCTTCTCCAGTGACCGTGAAACCCTGTGGCTGATCCATATAAGATCTCTTCTTCAACGAAACCGTTGAGGAAGGCCGTTTTCACGTCCATCTGCCATATCTCATAGTCATACCATGCTGCTATGGCGAGCAGAATCCGAATGGACTTAGCCATGGCTACAGGCGAGTAGGTATCCTCAAAATCGACCCCGGGTCGTTGAGTGTATCCCTTAGCTACAAGCCTAGCCTTAAAGGTTGTGACTTCTCCATCAACGCAAAGTTTGCGCTTGTAGACCCACTTACAGCCCACTGGCTTAACACCTTTCGGTGGATCTACAAGACTCCAAACTTGGTTTTCGCTCATGGAGTCCATTTCGGCTTTCATGGCCTCAAGCCATTTCCCGGAGTCGATGTCAGACATCGCTTCTCCATAAGTCTTAGGATCGTTATCCAAAAGATTGGTCGCACCTAGAAAGCCATATCTCATTGGAGGTCTGGACTCTCTAGTGGACCTACGGAGAACGGGAACGTCAGTGATGACTGTGGGCGCTGACTGTATCGGAGCCGGTGGTTCAGGAACCGTGGCTGGCTGTTCCTGAGGCTGTCCTTCATGCCTAGCATGTTAGACTTCTCGAGGTTGGTCAGCCCTTCGGCTGTCTATCCTGAATCCTCTAAGTGAGGGTTCCGCGGCTTCTTCTGATGGCTGGATTCCATCACTTGATTCCTCAAGGATCAGCTCATCAGGTTGGATATCCTCCGGGAAGCCTAGCTCCAAGAATACTGCATTTCTTGAAACAAACACCTTTTGTTCCAAGGGGTCATAAAAGTAATAACCCGCAGTTTCTTTAGGGTATCCAACGAACCTGCATAAGCTAGACCTAGATTCTAACTTATCTCCCACTAACCTCTTGACGTATGCGGGGCTACCCCACACTTTCAAGTAGTTGTAGGATGCAGGCTTGCCGTGCCATATCTCATATGGCGTTTGGGTCAATGTGCTAGTAGGCGCCAAATTCAATAATTTGGCCGCCGTTTCTAGTGCATAGCCCCAAAACGATAAGGGCAATTTGGTAAAACTCATCATGGACCGAACCATGTCCAACAGGGTTCGATTCCTCCTTTCAGAGACACCATTTAACTGCGGTGTTCCTGGAGGTGTCCATTCTGATATTATACCATGTTCTTTTAGATAGTCTAGGAACTCCGTACTAAGGTATTCACCGCCTCGGTCCGACCGAAGGATTTTAATTTTGCAGTTGGTTTGGTTCTCCACTTCAAGTCTGAATTCTTTAAACCTCTCAAGAGCTTCAGACTTGTACCTCATCAGGTAAACATAACCATACCGTGAATGATCATCGGTGAAGGTTATGAAGTAGGAGAACCCACCTCGGGCCTGCGTCCTTAGTGGTCCACATACGTCTGTATGGACCAAGTCCAACAGACCTGTGGCAAGCCTGCTTTGTCCTACAAAGGGCCTCTTGGTCATTTTCCGTCTTAGACAGGACTCACAAGTTGGTAGATCGTTCAAGTCCCCAACCTCTAGGTTCTTTGAGTCTACCAACCTCTTTATCCTATCTTGGGATATGTGACCTAGCCTAGCGTGCTACAGACGTGCGTTCCCGTTATTATCTAATTTTCGTTTGTGTTGTGCATTGAGGACGAAATTCGTTTGTTGCAAGATATAGAGTCCGTTATGTAATGTACCAAGTAGATGAGCAATTCCACACCTCATCAAATAAAAGCAATTTTTATTGATTCTAAACTCATAACCACTATTGTCCAACAATGGAATGGAAATGATGCTTTTAATCATACTGGGTACAAAATAAACTTGTTCTAAATCTACGCTAATATTATCACTAATCACTAGAGTGGCGGATCCTACTGCTTCTGCCGAGATGGCCTTGCCATTCCCAAGCTTCAGGATCATGTCCCCGCTACCCAGTTTTCTGCTTCTTTTCAACACCTGCAAGTCATTGCAAATGTGAGCTCCACAGCCGGTATCTAATACCCAAGAGGCAGAACTAGTGACCATATTAACCTCAATCACATATATACCTTGGTTCGAGAAGAGTTTGGGGCACTCTCTCTTCCAATGCCCTTTCTCACGGCAGTTGATACATATGTCATATGCCTTTGACTGTTGCTTGGAGACAACCTTTCCCTTTCCTTTGCCTTTCCCCTCTTTGGCAATGGGAACACTCTTAGTGTTCGTAGCTGCTTTGACGGCCTTTCCCTTCCCTTTCTTCTTTTTCCAACGTCCGGCACCCTTGCCTTTCGTATTAGAAGTTGAAGCACCTCCAAATAATACCGAAGGCGTGGACTTCTTAGTCGTTGCCTCGTATTGCACCAACATATTGATCAACTCATGAATGCCTTTCTCAAGTGCGTTCATGTTGTAGTTGACGATAAATTGGTCAAAGGAGGGTGGGAGTGACTGAAGGATCACATCTATGTACGTTTCATTATCGAGACCTGCCTTTAGGTCCTCGAGCTTTTCCACCAGGGTAAGCATTTTAACCCCGTGCTCTTGTACAGAGGATCCTTCTGTCATTTTAGTTCCAAAGAACGCCTTGGTCGCGACATACCTAGTATGCCGGTCCGGGACTGCATAGCAATCCTTTAGGCGAGCCATAATGGAAGGGACATCGTCTAGCCTTTCATACTGCTTCTGAATCTCATTGGTCATCGAAGCAAGTATGATGCTACGGACCTTCCGGTTATCCTTATGCCAAGTCTCGAACGTCTCACGTTCTTCTGGCGTGGATCCTTCCGGTAAGGTCCTAGGGAGAGGCTCGTCCATGACGTAGCCTTGGTTCTCGTAATCTAGGACTATCCTGAGATTTCGCAACCAGTCGTTGTAGTTTGTTCCATTAAATTTGTTTTGTCTCAAGAATGGTGGAAAGTGGGTTCTTAGACATTTTAAAATCTACATTTTAGAAAACAGCGCGCGATCAGCAGAAAATAAAAAGACGGTGGTTTGATAAAATAATTAAATGCATGGACTTTAGTCATTTAATCCTCCCACTATTTATACGAAAACACGGTACTCTCAAACGTGATTTTCGGAAAATCTTTTCCAAGTGGGCTTGGGATCCACAGCGATTTTTCCCATACCCCGCTTTTACGATTCGCATGGAAAAGATCCTGTGGGAGGTATTCCATACCATTCTCGTTCCACGAGATTCCCAAGATTATTGCCTCACCCTTTCACATGATCCCGAGGACTCCAAGCGAATCATGTTAATTGGGCGTTAGACCCAACCCAATCGACCGAGCCACGGACCCACTGGTACCCCCACGACTCGTGAGACAGGTAGCAGTAGCCCGCTTTTCGTTCATGACATAATGCAGCTTCCTTTTAAGTACAATAACGTGCCACGACTCGTGAGACCACGCTATTGACCTAAAGCAGCTTCCTCACTATGCCATGGATTGGAAGGCATGGACAAACTCCTAGAGTTCTGTCCACTTTGTTTAGGGTCTAATATTTCGACATTGGTCCAACCAATGTGAGAGTAAGTAATGACCGAGATCTCAAATAAATATCTACACATACATCCATAATGCGTAAATAAACCATTCATAGCAGTTATACGATAAATAAATAATCCATTCATCCATCATCATAACCACATGCAAAATTAAAGCCTAGCACGCCCCTGTTGGATGATCACGAGCCCGAATCCTATGCGATCCACTGAGCCCGCAGTGGATCTATGGTCAACTAGGGTTGGTCCTATACTATTTACATTAATAGTAACCCAATCATCATGCTGATGGGCCTTGGTCTCTTTTTCTCTTTCTTCACTTCATTGAAAACACCAAGGGGCCTCCCGTCTGGGCTCTCCATGTGGTCTTTCCTTCTTCTCCACCAATTACAAAAAGGAAACCTCACTCCTAGTCTACTCTCATTACATACTAAAAATAGAAACCCCAGCGAAAACCCGGGGGGAGTACATAAGGAGGGAGGTAGAATGCCTTATTATTCCAAGGCAACTAGAAAGAGAGAAGGAGAAAGCAGTAAAAGAGGCACACAGGCCCAACAGAAAATAAACCATACATCCGGTCTTAGGGCTCGCGATCATCCATTTTCCATCCAACACACATAATCACATGATCCAATCACATAATTACATAATACCAATAGCATATGATTTTCAATCATAAATATCCAAAATAATTAATGAATATGTGCAAAACGTGTGAAAAATAAAACGCAAATATTAGCAATAATATTTTCTTGTTTTAGGAAAACCTTTCCTCATTATTTTAAGTAAATTAACCCGGGATTCCAAATAATTGAACCAAAAACGATTTTTCAGAATTAATTCAAAATTAAAACTGAAAATAATTAAAAAATAAAAGAATAATACTGCTAGGGTTTTGAAACCCTAGCAGCAGCAGCTGCCGCCGCCGCCGGCGGCGTCTCGCCGGCACGCGCGCAGGCACTGCCTGGCCGGGCGCCCGCGCGCAGGCCCCTTGCGTGTGTGCGCGCGCGCTTGGCCGGCAACGCGCTGTGCGGCCCGGCATGCCGGCAGGCTGCCGCGCGCGCAGGCTCCCCTTGTCTGCGTGCGCGCGCGCCTGGAGGCGCTGCCCTGCGCGCAGCCTTCCTGGCTGCGCGCTTGCCCCCGCGCGCGGCCGGGCGGGCGCGCGCAGGCCTCCCTTGCCTGCGCGCGTCTGCCCTGCCGGCAGCGTGCGGCTGCGCGCGGCCAGCCCTCCCGGCTGGCCAGCTGCGTCGTTTCTCATTTTCCGTTCAATTTTTCCACCCCGTTTCCCAAGAAAAATAGAAAATCACCAACATTCGTAAATTCACACGAATCAAAAATAAAATCGACATGCTTAAAATCAAGAACAATCAAGATTTAATAAAAAACATGCCAATTTCATGTTTCATGCTTATAATGCACATAAACCCTAGGCCTATACACCGAACCGGGCTCTGATACCACTGAAAGAAAATCTGGTGGATCGTCTCGGGAATTGCGCGAATGCGGAAGCGCGGTAAAAATAAACATATTAAAATAAAAGGCATGCTTTTTAATTTAAAGAACACGCTCAAGGGGTGTGCCCTTGAGGTTCCCGGGCGTTCGGTGTATCTCATGATCATAAAAAAAATTAAATAAATCATGGAGGCCATAGAGTTAAAAATAAAGAGGGATGAAAATCTTAAACGAGACCTACCCGTTGTCGTTTTCGTCTTCAACTGCTACTCGCGTTGTTCCCCATTTTGCACCAAGACCTCGTTCTTGAGATCCTCCAAATCGTGACACACGATCCACCCACGTATCTTGCACGTCGTGCTAGCAACGAACAAGTATTATTTTTGGTGTGGACGAATCAATAACTCATTATCAATTAACGGTATTGGTTCGTCTAAGTTCTTGATGTTCCAAGAACAAAAGAACGAAGAAAAATATTTTCTTGCTAGAGAAAGAGAGAGGGGGTGGACGAGAGGTAGGAGAGGGAGAGTGTGTGTTGTGTGTGTTTTTCAAGAATCATCATCCCTTAAATGTTGGAAGCTAGGGGTTTATATAGAGGAAGAGTTTAATCCTCTTTAAACTCAAACTCTAAGTAACCTAATTTGACTAGGATTTTGACCTAGTCAAAGTCCTAGTCAAACTAGTGTTTGACCTAGTCAAACGAATCCTAGCCTTCCATCTCCCCTTTCCATCTCGACCGTTGATTTTAATTTAATGGAATATTTAAATCCTATTAAATATTCCAAAAGGCTAAAAGAATAATTATAATATTATAAATAAATATTATTATTTATTCTAAGCCCATTAAATCAACCCTTTTAATAAATCCTATTTATTAATTTAATTCCTTTTATCAAATAGAAGGAATTAATTTCTCCAAGAAAATATAGGACCCGATTAAATCTAATTTAATCATTCCTTTACTCCAATATTTAATTCCAAATTAAATACTAAGTGTGTGTGGATAGTATGTGACTCTTTAGGTTCACCATTCAGCTAGACTTGGTCGGATTCCTAGAACCCGTCCGTTACCATGGGTGGCCATCTAGCAACGGTCCATGACACTAGAGACTAGGTGAAATATTCGGGATGAACATCTAGGTTCTAACAGTACACTTGTCCTTCTGTCTTCGGTCTCATCACTTAGGGTCTAGGGCACGGAAGATGCAGGTACCCATTTTGGACCTAAGTGTCGGTCTGTCCTCACTAAACGCCGCAAGGGAAACTCTGTTCAGTCACTGCGGCCACAGATTTTAGGGACAAGACACAAAGCATATATGAGACTCAACTGTCAACACCTTTTGACAGGAGACAGATCCTTTCTTGGAAACTACTGTCACTTTGTACACCCGAGCTGCACTAGACATGGCTTATGACTACTCAAGAGTATTTTGGCAATCTCTCACCATATCTAAGATACAGACCTGATGTACAGGTAAACTCAGCAGTTCCTCAAGTCAAAGGACTTGGCCTGTACCGTTGGAACCGGGAATACACGTCATACCTTGCTGACCATACTCAAGGTCCTCCGTAAGACGGTTCCCGCGTGTCACCTCAGTCAGCTGCTTCCTAGCATGCTGACCCACTAACACTGCTTAGACGACCTTCGTCACCCGTCGATGAAATACGACAGCAGATGCTTAGTGCAAGTCTCAAAGGGAATCCCGGTACCCATTTTCGGGATTCCTTGACTTGGAGATTTCCGGACTGATTCGGTAAGACTGATTTCATGGACCTACCTCCAAGCGTAGTCCCAGTCCCCGAAATCGTTTCTCAGTCCGTGGGCTTTGTTTGCGTAGTGAACAGAAATGTAAATGCAGATAAGTGAACGTAAACAAAGTATTGCCATATGAATTTTCACTTCTTTATTCATACATATTTTATCAAATACCAAAGAATTGTCTAGACATAGGTTACATATTCCTGCCATAATTGGCTTACATGGTCACCTATTCTAACAAGAGATTGCCAAGAAGCACTTGAGTAGTCATAAGCCATGTCTAGTGCACCTCCGGTGTTCAGAGTGACAATAATTTCTAAGAAAGGATCTGTCTCCTGTCAAAAGGCATTGACAGTTGAGTCTCACATATGCTCTGTGTCTTGTCCCTAAAATCTGTGGCCACAGTAACTGAACAGAATGGAAGGTTTCCCTTGCGGCGTTTAGTAAGGACAAACCGACACTTAGGTCCAAAATAGGTACCTGCAATTTCCGTGCCCTAGACCCTAAGTAGTGAGACCGTAGACGGAAGGACAAGTGTACTGTTAGAGCCTAAATGTTCATCCCCGAATATTCACCTATTCTCTAGTGTCATGGACCGTTGCTGTATGGCCACCCATGGTAACGGGCGGATTCTAGGAATCCGACCAAGTCTAGCTGAAAGGTGAACCTAAAGAGTCACACACAATCCACACACATTAAGTATTTGATTTAGAATTAAATATTTGAAGAAATGGAATGATTACATTGGATTTAATCGGGTCCTATAAATATTTGGAGAGAATTAATTCCTTTTTCTTAGATAAGAGGGATTAATCTAATAAATTAGATTTCTTAGAAAATTAATTTAATGGCCTAGAATAAATATATATTTATTATATTTATTTATTGCCCTTTGCAATATTTAAAATTTAATGGCCTAGAATAAATATATATATTTATTATATTTATTTATTGCCCTTTAGAATATTTAAATAGGTTTTAAATATTCCATTAAATTAAATTAATGGTTGAGATTAAAAAGGAGAGATGGATGGCTAGGATTAATTTGACTAGGTCAAATTACTACTTTGACTAGGACTTTGACTAGGTCAAAATCCTAGTCAAAATAGTCTTCTTTAGAGTTGGAGTTTGAAGAGGATTAAACTCCTCCTCTATATATATAGTCCTAGCCCCTCACCATAAGAGAGATGATGAAACTCCGACACACATATTGCCCTGTGCGCGCAGGTGGCCGGCAGGCACAACGTCTAGGCCGTTTTTCGATATTTTCTGGAAAATTTTATTTTCTGTATTTTCTGCACAATATTCTAAAAATGTGTTGATTTTGCATATTTGATTTTGGAATAATTGGATTATTCCTTAGATTAAATTTACTTAATTAACTTTGGATTAATACATGCATTAGATGCATTGTTATATAATGTCCATTAAATTTGAAATTTGAATTTTGTATATTATTTATATATTTATGCCTTTGTGATGTTGGACATCACGTGGATATTTGGAATATCTATTGTTAATTGTGTTATGTGTGTTGATGGAATCAACATGGAATGATCACAAGAGCCCTAGACCTTGTGTATGGATGAATGTATGATCATTTATTTTCTGTTGGGTGGGGCCTGCGTGCCTCTTGTTTTTGGGACTATCATCTCCCGTATTTTCAGCCTCATGATGTTAAGGCATTTTTTTATTATTAGCAATGTATTGCTTTCAGTTGTAATGAGAGTAGATAGGATTGGTGAGGATTTTATTTTTAACAAGCATTTGGAGTCGGAGACCCCAAGGAGGAGCATCAAGGCGTGAAACAAGAGCACTATAAGGCCCATTGGAATGACAATGGGTATATTGTTATTGTAATAATTTAGGACTACCCTAGACAGACCATAGACTCACTGCGGGCTCAGTGCGTCGCATAGGTTGGGCTTGTGATCATCTTAATAGGGGTATGCTATGTTTCCTGCATGCTGCGTATTTATTTATCGCTTTAAATATTGGATATTTATGCATGCTAAAACACCATAATCTGATGAGGTCTCGGTCATACAGAAACTCTCATTTGCTTGGACCAAATTAAATATTAGGCCCAGAACGTACTTGGATCAAAATAGTATTTTGATCTGTCCGAGCCTTGCATCCACAACAGTGTGGTGAGGAAGCTACGACTACCCAAGTGTGGTCTCACGAGTCGTGGCACACTTGGACTAGATGAAAGTTGCACCATTGTAGTTAACAAAAAGACTGCGCTCGCTGTTTCCCTGTCTCACGAGTCGTGGGGGGCGACAGTTTGAGGCATGATTTGGTTGATGGGTCGGGCCCAACACGGAGTAACATGGTTCGCTTGGAGTCCTCGGAACCATGTGAATAGGTGAGGCAAAATATCTTGGGAATCTCATTCGATGAGAATGATATTGGATATCTCCCACGAGGTCTTCTTCATGTGAATCGTAAAAGCGGGGCATGGAGATTACGCTTGTGGATCCCAAGCTCATTATGAAATAGTTTTCCGAAACTCCGCTTGAGAGTGGCGGACTTTCGTATAAATAGTGGGAGGGTTAAAGACTAAAAGACCAAGTCTTCAACTTGAACAATAATATTACCATCATCTGGTAGTTTCTGCTTTACATTTTCATTAATGTAGATATGTCTAAGAACCCATTAACCATGATACTCGAGACTAACAAATTCAACGGAACGAACTACTCGGACTGGCTGTGAAACATGAGGATCGTCCTCGGTTTCGAGAACCAAGGTTGCGTCTGGGACGAGCCGCCACCGAGCGAGATTTGATCATACCATAAATTTTGGTAGGCTTGATTGAAGAATTGATGGTGATTAATTGGAATGAATCAGCCATGTTTCATGGTAGGTGGTATGTTGACTTACCAAAAGAGATAAGTCAACATACCACCTAGCATGAAACATGTCTAGATTCATTCCAATTAATCACCATCAATTCTTCAATCAAGCCTACCAAAATTTATGGTATGATCAAATCTCGCTCGGTGGCGGCTCGTCCAAGATGTATCCTTGGTTCTCGAAACCGAGGACAATCCTCAGGTTTCTCAGCCAGTCCGAGTAGTTCGTTCCGTTGAATTTGTTAGTCTCAAGAATCATGGTTAACGGGTTCTTAGACATATTTACATTAATGAAAATGTAAAGCAGAAATTAGCAGATGATGGTAATATTATTGTTCAAGTTGAAGACTTGGTCTTTTAGTCTTTAACCCTCCCACTATTTATACGAAAGTCCGCCACTCTCAAGTGGAGTTTCGAGAAACCATTTCCTAGTGGGCTTGGGATCCACAAGCGTAATCTCCATGCCCCGCTTTTACGATTCACATGAAGAAGACCTTGTGGGAGATATCCAATATCATTCTCATCCAATGAGATTCCCAAGATATTTTGCCTCACCTATTCGCATGGTTCCGAGGACTCCAAGAGAACCATGTTACTCAGTGTTAGGCCCGACCCATCAACCAAATCATGCCTCAAACTGTCGCCCCCCACGACTCGTGAGACAGGGAAACAGCGAGCGCAGTCTTTTTGTTCACAATAATAGTGCAGCTTTCCCCTAGTCCAAGTGTGCCACGACTCGTGAGACCACACTTGGGTAGTGGTAGCTTCCTCACCACATTGCTGTGGATGGAAGGCTCGGACAGACCAAAATACCATTTTGATCCAAGTCCGTTCTAGGCCTAATATTTAATTTGGTCCAACCAAATGAGAGTTTGTGTATGACCGAGACCTCATCACATTATTGTGTTTTAGCATGCATAAATATCCAATATTTAAAGCGATAAATAAATACGCCGCATGCAGAAAACATAGCATACCCCTGTTTAGGATGATCACAAGCCCAACCTATGCGACCCACTGAGCCCGCAGTGAGTCTATGGTCAGTCTAGGGTGGTCCTAAATTATTACAATAATAATAAACCCATTGTCATTCCAATGGGCCTTGAAGTGCTTCTTGTTTCACGCCTTGATGCTCCTCCTTGGGGTCTCCGACTCCAATTGCTTGTTAAAATTGAAACCTCACCAATCCTATCTACTCTCATTACAACTGAAAGTAATACATCGGTAATAAAGAAAACAAGCCTTAACATCATGAGGCTGAAAATACGGGAGATGATAGTCCGAAAAACAAGAGGCACGCAGGCCCCACCCAACAGAAAATAAATGATCATACATTCATCCATACATAAGGTCTAGGGCTCTTGTGATCATCCCATGTTGATTCTATCAACTCATATAACATAATTATTCCAAATAATCATGCATAAATAACCAATGGATATTCCAAATACCCAAGTGATGTCCAACATCACAAAAGTATAAACATACAAATAATATGCAAAATTCAAATTTCAAATTTAATGGACATTTTAAACAATGCATCCAATGCATGTATAAATCCCAAATTAATTAAGCAAATTTAATTCAAGGAATAATCCAATTATTCCAAAATAAAAAATGCAAAATTAACAAATTTTCAGAATATTGTGCAGAAAATACAGAAAATCAAATTTTCCGAAAAAAGTCGAAAAACGGCACAAAATGGCCCAGCCGCTGTGCTGGCCGGCCGGCCGCCCGCGCGCACAGGGCAGGGCGCGCGCGCGGCCACTGCCTGCCTGATCAAATTTTTTTTTTTTTTTTGTTTTTCAAAACTGTTTCAGCACAATAGCAGTAATATTATTCTGAAAATAATCATGCAATTTTAGATCCAATCTAACAAAATTAAGCATGCCAAAAGTCCATTAAATCCAAACAATTGAATCATCATATTATTCATATATTTATGTAATCTAACATGCCAATAAAGCCATTTAAAAGCAAGTAGATCATGCCAAACACATAGATCTATGCCCCTTACATCGAACCGGGCTCTGATACCACTTGCAGGACAAGCGGATCCGCCTGGGAGCGCGAGCGGAAGCGAGGAAGCGAGAAATTGTGCGTAAATTTAAATCAAATTTAAAATACGCAAATCCCAAGGGGTGTACCCTTGGGTTCTCAACCGGGCGTTCGATGTAGGATGTTGAAATATTAAAACATATATTTAAGCACATAGGGCATAGATATATAAATGAAATCAATCAAAGCGTAATAAACCGTTACCTTTGATTGTTTAGCGTATGCTCCCGGCTACTTGCGTTGTTCCTTCTCCGGAATGCTCACGAAATCCAAATGTATGGATTCTCCAAAGGTGATCCACACCACACCGGAAGAAACACACGTTCTTCTTGGTAGAAAAGAACGGGTTTAGAAGGAATCGGTTTAAGAGAAGAACACTATGAATTAGTGTTATCTTAAACATACTTTGTTCTTCTTCTTGATTCAAAATCAAGTGAAGAACACAAGTGTGGGAGAGGGAGAGAGCACAAAATTTGAGAGAGAGGAGAGGGATTTTTGTCTTCTCTTTTAACTAAAAAAAGATGAATAATGAATCACTTATGCTTGGTGTTGTATATTCTAATATATATACATAATTAATGTGATTATTGGAATGTGTCTAGGTTCATCCAAGGATGTCTAGATTCATTCCAATCAATCACCATTAATTCTTCAATCAAGCCTACCAAAATTTATGGTATGATCAAATCATACCAAAAGGGAAGAGCTTGATTGGAGTTGATTTGTCTCTTTCCAAAAGAGATAAGTCAACATACCACCTAGCATGAAACATGGCTGAGTTTGCTTCCTCCAAGGGAGCATGTCAGCCATGTTTAATTAAGGGAAGAAGTCCAACTTCTTTCTATTCCAAAATAGGAATTATTTCTCCTCTCGGGTATAATTTAACGGACCGGGTTTTATCGTAATCCAATTACGACGAATCCAACATTAAGTCCAATTTAATATCCATTAAAATTATTCCCGATGATCTTTTAATCCAATTAAAAGATCCAACGTCTCAACGTCTCAACTTTCCATATTTAATCGAAAATCTAATTTACCGATTAAATGAAAGCCGGATACAAAATCGGCCCGTCCATCCAATGGACTTTCCCTTAAGTAATCCAATTACTTATTTATCCTTCGAGATTGACTCCAAGTCGATCTCTCAACCTCCTCGGTGATTTGTGTGTGACCCTTTAGGTTCACCCTCAGCTAGACTTGGGCCCGTGTCCCACAAGGGCCCGTTACCATGGGTGGCCGTCTAGCAACGGTCCATGGCACTAGAGACTAGGTGAATTGGCGTGAACATTTAGGCGCCGATTCCATTCCGGTACGATCCTTCCGTCTACCGTGTCACGGCCTTAGTCTAGGGTATGGAATTGGGCGTCGGTTCCCATCCTTGACTAGGCATCTATGCTTAATACTCGAGACCACGTATGCTTCATTGTGTCGACACAGGAAACCATTCCCTGTTCGACCAACCACTGTGGCCACAGCTTCAAACAGCATGAACGTGTCTCCGAGTGCATAGGAGATACCTCTGTCACATACTGACAGGGGACGGATCCTCTTCTTGGAATCCACCGTCCTCGCTACACATTCCGACTTCAGTGGACAAGACTTATTATAATCATCTTAAAGAATGATTACCTCTCGCCAGATCCAAGATACAGCCGTCCTGTGCACGTGACTGCGATGATCCCTCAAGTCTGAGGATTAATCCCGTACTATCGGAACCGGGGAAAACCAATCATACCGACTAAGCCTCCAAGGCTTCCATATGATGATCCCCGCGAGTCAGTCCAGTCGGCTCGACCCCAGTCGACTAACCCATCAAGGTCGTGTAGGCGTCCCACGCCTGTCGTCGATGAAACACGGCACTCATCCAATGAACACGACTCTTGACGTAAGTCTCAATAGGACTCTCGATACCCTGTCTCGAGGTCCTCGACTTGGAACGTTTTAGACCCAACTCTTAATCAGTTGGTTTCATGACCACCATCCAATGCGTGACCTAACTGCACGAGTTGTTATCCATGGTCTGTGGGCTTTGTTGCGATATAAGTTAAACACCGTTTCAACAAATGTAAGATGAGCGCAACAAAGAAGGTACCATTGGTGACGAACACTCATCTTATTCATCACATAATAATATTACATCTACATCAAGCTGTCGAATAGGTTACAAATTGCCAAACATATTGGCTTTCTGGTCACCTATTCCAACAACGGCAAGCCTGCGTCCTACAACTACTTGAAAGTGTGGGGTAGCCCAGCATACATCAAGAGGCTAATGGGGGACAAGCGAGAATCTAGGTCTAGCTTGTGCAGGTTTGTTAGATAACCTAAAGAAACTGCAGGTTATTACTTCTATGACCCCTTGGAACAAAAGGTATTTGTTTCAAGGAATGCAGTGTTCTTGGAACAAGGCTTTCCAGAGGATATCCAAAGCGGATTCCTCACTTAGAGGATTCAGGATAGATACCCAAAGGGCTGACCAACCTCGAGAAGTCCAGCATGCTAGCCATGAAGGACGGCCTCAGGAAAGGCCAGCCTCGATACCTGAACCGCCAGCTCCTATACAGTCAGCGCCCACAGTCACCACTGACATTCCCATTCTCCGTAGGACAACTAGAGAGTCTCGACCTCCGTTGAGATATGGCTTTCTAAATACGACCAGCCTGCTGGATAAGGATCCTAAGACATATGGGGAAGCGATGTCTGACATCTACTCTGGGAAATGGCTTGAGGCCATGAAAACCGAAATGGACTCCATGAGCGAGAACCAAGTCTGGAGACTTGTAAAACCCACCGAAAGGGGTTAAGCCAGTTGGCTGTAAGTGGGTCTATAAGCGCAAACTTGGCATTGATGGACAAGTCACAACTTTTAAGGCTAGGCTAGTAGCTAAAGGGTACACTCAATGACCCGGGGTCGATTTTGAGGACACCTACTCACCAGTAGCCATGGCTAAGTCCATTCGGATCCTGCTTGCCATAGCAGCATGGTATGACTATGAGATATGGCAGATGGATGTGAAAGCGGCTTTCCTCAATGGTTGCGTTGAGGAAGAGATCTACATGGATCAACCAGACGGTTTCGCAAGTTGCCCATACTCAACATCTGGATAAGATGGGTTTGAGGTAAATGGGTGATTGCCTTTAGGTCAAGTGGGAGATTGTTAGAATAGGTGACAAGAAAGCCAATATGTTTGGCGATTTGTAACCTACTATACAACTCGATGTAAATGTAATATTATTATGTGTTGAATAAAATGAGTATTCGTCACTTTCTGGTACTCTCTTTGTTGCGCTCATTTCACATTTGTTAAAATGGTGTTTTACTTATATCGCAACAAAGCCCACAGACCACGGTTAACAACTCATGCAGTTGGGCCACGCATTGGATGGTGGTCATGAAACCAACTAATTTAGAGTTGGGTCTGAAACGTTCCAGGTCGAGGACCTCGAGACAGGGCATCGAGAGTCCTATTGAGACTTGCGTCAAGAGTCGTGTTCATTGGATGAGTGCCGTGTTTCATCAGCGACAAGCGTGGGATGCCTACATGATCTTGATGGGTTGGTCGACTGGGGTCGAGCCGCCTGGACTGACTCGCGGGGATCATCATGTGGAAGCCTTGGAGGCTTGGTCGTATGATTGGTTTTCCCAGTTCCGATCGTACGGGAGTAATCTTCAGACTTGAGGGATCATGGCAGTCGCGTGCACATGACGGTTGTATCTTGGATCTGGCGAGAGGTGATCCTTCTGTAAGATGATTATCATAAGCCTTGTCCAATGCAGTCGGAATGTGTAGCAAGGACGGTGGATTTCAAGAAGAGGATCCGTCCCCTGTTAGTATGTGACAGAGGTATCTCCTATGCACTCGGAGACACGTTCATGCGGTTTAACGCTGTGGCCACAGTGGTTAGTTGAACAAGGAATGGTTTCCAGTGTCGATGCAATGAAGCATACGTGGCCTCGAGTATTAAGCATAGATGCCTAGTCTAAGATGGGAACCGACGCCCAATTCCATACCCTAGACTAAGGCCGGGAGGCGGTAGACGGAAGGATCGTACCCGTATAGAATCGGCACCTAAACGTTCACGCCAATTCACCTAGTCTCTAGTGCCATGGACCGTTGCTAGACGGCAACCAATTGTAACGGGCCCTTGTGGGACACGGGCCCAAGTCTAGCTGAGGGTGAACCTAAAGGGTCACACACAAATCACCGAGGACGTTAAGAGATTGACTTGGAGTTAATCTCGAAGGATAAATAAGTAATTTGATTACTTAAGGGAAAGTCCATTGGATGGAGGGGTCGATATTGTATCGGGCCTTCGTTTAATCGGTAAATTGGATTTTCGATTAAATATGAAAAGTTGAGACGTTGAGATATTGGATCTTTTAATTGGATTAAAAGATCAACGGAAATAATTTAAATGGATATTAAATTGGATTTAATGTTGGGTTCGTCGTGATTGGATTACCATAAGACCCGGTCCATTAAATTTGACCCGAGAGGAGAAATAATTCCTATTTTGGAATAGGAAGAAGTTGGACTTTTTCCCATCACTAGACATGGCCGAAATACCCCCTTGGAGGAAGCAAAATTAGCCATGTTTCATGCAAGGTGGTATGTTGTCATGTCTCTTTTGGAAAGAGACAAATCAACTCCAATCAAGCCCTTCCCTTTTGGTATGATTTGATCATACCATAAACTTTGGTAGGCTTGATTGAAGAATTGATGGTGATTGATTTGAATGAATCTAGACATCCTTGGATGAACCTAGACACATTCCAATAATCACATTAATTATGTATATATATGAGAATATACAACATCAAGCACAAGTGAATCATAATTCATCTTTTTCTAGGAAAAGGAAGAAGCCAAAAATCGGCCCTCTCCTCTCTCCCAACTCTTGGCCATCTCCCTCTTTTTCTACTTATGTTCTTTACTTGGTTTTGAATCAAAAAGAAGAACAAAGTAAGTTTAAGAGAGCACTAATTCATAGTGTTTTTCTCTTGAACCGATTCCTTCTTAAACCCGTTCTTTTCTAGCAAGAAGAACGTGTGTTTCTTCCGATGTGGTGTGGATCACCTTGGAGAATCCATCCGTTTGGATTTGTGACCATTCCGGAACAAGGGAACAACGCTAGTACCCGAGCACACGTTAAATCTACAAGGTAACGATTACTACGCCTTGGTTGATTTATTATCCATCTATGCCCTATGTGGTTTATATAAGTTTTAATATTTACACATCCTACATCGAACACCTGGTTGAGCACCCAAGGGTACACCCCTTGGGATTCATTTATTTAAATTTGATTTAAATTTACGCCCTTTTCTCGCTTTCTCGCTTTCGCTTTCGCTCGCGCTCCCGGGCGGATCCGCTTGTCCTTCCAAACCTTCCGATTGATCTATGTAGATATCTTCCTCTATGAAACCATTGAGGAAGGCGGTTTTCATGTCCATCTGTCATATTTCATAGTCATGCCATGTTGCTATGACAAGCAGTATCCGAATGGACTTAGCCATTGCTACAGGCGAGTAGGTTTCCTCAAAGTCGACCCCGGGTCGTTGAGTGTAACCCTTCGCACAAGCCTGGCTTTGAAGGTTGTAACGTCTCAGCCAGCTCCAAGCATACGTTTGTAGACCTATTTATACTCCACGGGTTTTACTCCTTTGGGTGGGTTCACTAGGGTCCAAACCTGGTTTGCGCCCATCGAGTCCATTTCAGATTTCATGGCCTCAAGCCACTTATCCGAGTCGATGTTTGACATTGCTTCTCCGTACGTCTTTGGATCGTTATCCAATTGACTGATTAGGCTTAGAAATCCATACCTATCAAGTGGTTAGGATACTCTGGCCGACCTACGAAAGATTAGAACATTATCAGTGGAAACTTCAGGCTCAGATGTTGTTGTTGTTGTTATCTCATGGGGCACCTCACTTGATTCCTCAAAGAGCACCTCATCGCGTCGACTCTCCGATGGAAAACTCTTTTCCAAGAATACTACATTCCATGAAACAAAAATCTTTTACTCGGAGGGATCATAGAAATAATACCCCCACAGTTTCTTTTGAATATCCGACGAACCTGCATAAACTAGACCTAGAGTCCAGTTTTTCCAACTAATCTCTTGACGTATGCGGGGCTTCCCCACACTTTCAAGTACTTGTAAGAGGCAGGATTGCCATGCCATATCTCATATGGCGTCTGGGATATCTTTTTAGATGGCACCATGTTTAAAATTTTGGCCGCCATCACAAGAGCGTATCCCCAGAAGGACAAGGGGAGTTCGGTAAAACTCATCATGGATCGGACCATGTCCAACAAGATCCGATTCCTCCTTTCAGACACACCGTTCAACTATGGTGTTCCAGGAGGAGTCACGGAGAGAGAATTCCATTCTCTTTTAGATAATCAATGAACTCACCACTTAAATACTCTCCACCTCGGTCCGGCCAAAGGGCTTTGATCTTGCGACCAGTTTGTTCTAAACTTCAAGTTTGTATTCCTTAAACCTTCCAAAGGCTTGAAACTTATACCTCATCAGGTAAACATAACCATACTGTGACTAATCATCGGTAAAGGTTATGAAGTACGAGTACCAACCTCTTACTTAAGTATTTAATGGTCCACATACGTCTGTATGGATCAAATCCAAAATCCCATTGGCTAGCGTGCTTTGTCCAACAAAAGGGTTTCTTGGTCATCTTTCCCTTCAGACAGGACTCGCAAGTTGGTAGGTTGTCCAAATCGTCTATCTCTAGACTCTTTGAGTCCACAAATCTTCTTATCCCATCTTTAGATATATGACCTATCCTTGTATGCCATATCTGTGTGTTATCTTGATTACCGTGTTTACGTTTGTGTTCGACATCCATAATCCAATTAGACTATTGCAATATGTACAGACCGTTTACTAATGTACCAAGCAGATGAGACACACCATCATTGATAATATAAAAGCCACTTTTATTGATGGTGAAAGAATAACCCTCCTTATCCTGGACGGGTATGGATACAATATTCTTAATCATGCTAGGTACATAGAAACAATCGTTTAGTACTACCCTAACATGATGACTAATAACTAACTCTACTAATCCTACGGCTTTCGCAGTAACGGCCTTGCCATCCTCTAGCCTCAGGATCATCTCATCCTTGGTTGGCCTTCTGCTTCTTTGCAGCACCTGCAAATCATTGTAGATGTCAGCACCACATTCGGTATCTAATACCCATGAAGAAAAATTAGTTATCATGTTTACTTCAACCACAAGCATACCTGGATTGGAGAGGAGTTGTGGGCACTCTCTCTTCCAATGCCCCTTTCCTTGGCAATGCATGCATACATCATTAGCCTTAGACAGCTGAGAACCCCGAGCCTTACCTTTCCCTTTGCCCATTCCCACTGGGGTAACAGGGGTGCTAGGAGTGCAAACAGTGGCTGCAACTGCCTTCCCCTTTCCCTTCTTCCTCTTATAGTGTCCGGCCCTCTTGCCATTCGCCTTGGAGGTTGAAGCTTCTCCTATCAATACCGACGGCGCAGACTTGTGGGCCATTGCCTCATATTAAACCAGAATTTTGATCAACTCATAAATAGACTTCTCAAGTCCGTTCATGTTGTATTTGACAACGAATGGGTCATAGGACGGAGGAAGCGACTGAAGGATCACGTCGATGTACGTGTCATTGTTAAACCCAACTTTTAGGTCCTCGAGCTTCTCCACTAAGGATAGCATCTTGACACCCATGACTCTGTACAGAAGATCCTTCATCTAGCTTAGTGCCAAAGAATACTTTTGTGGCGGCATATCTAATATGCCTGTCCGAAACTGCATAAATCTCGTTCATGCGGGGCATTACGGTAGAGACGTTGTCCAGCCTATGTCATTAGGCATCAAAGCCAATATGATACTGCGTACTTTCTGGTTGTCCTCATGCTATTTCTCGAACGTCAAACGTTAATCTGGCGTGGACTCCTCTGACAAGTCGCTCAGCGGCGGCTCGTCCAAGACGTAGCTTTGGTTCTTGATACTGAGGACAATCCTCAAATTTCTTAGCCAGTCAGAATAGTTTTTTTTTTTTTTTTTTAGGGGAAAACCAAATTCATTAATGAATAGAAACATCTGCATGAGCTAGAGCAGCTGTTGGAGAAGGAAGATTTGAGAAACCTTCTGTTAGAATAGGTGACCACAAAGCAAATTGGATTGGCGGTTTTGGGAACTATTCATCAATCTTTATTAATACAATATCATCCTGATGAATAGAGTAACTATTCATCACTGGCTCTATGTTTGTTGTGCTTACTACTAACGTTGAACGGCGTTTCAACGTCACAACAAATGCCCACAGACCAATTGGATAACCCATGTAGTTGGGCTACGCATTGGATGGCGGCTATGAAACCAACTTCTGAGGGTTGGTCTGAAACATTTCAAGTCGAGGACCTCGAGACTGGGCATCGAGTATCCTATTGAGACTTGCACTAAGTATTGCATTCACTGGGTGAGTGCCGAGTTTCATCGGCTACAGACGAAGGTCGTCTATGCAATTTTAGTGGGTTAGTTGATAAGATGGTCGACTGACAGAAGTGACTCGCGGGAATCGTCATATGGAAGCATTAGAGGCTTGGTCGGTATGACTGGAATTCCCGGTTCCGATAGTACGGGATTAGTCCTCGGACTTGAGGAATCATGGCAGTCACGTGCATATGAAGACTGTATCTTGGATCTATGCGAGAGGTGATCATTCTGTAAGATGGTCATTATAAGCCTTGTCCAGTTCAGTTGGAGTATGTAGCGAGGACGGTGGATTCCAAGATAGGATCTGTCCCCTGTCAGTACATGATGGTGATGAAGGAAAGCGGATCGGCCCGGGAATACGGCGGAAGCGCGGTGGAGATTAGAACGTGCAGAATAAAAGAATTTAAATCACGTTCAAGGGGTGTTCCCTTGAAAGTTCCGGGCTATCAGTGTATAAACGCAGAATATAAACATATATAAAATAAATAAGCGTTCGTGGCTATAGAATAAAGAAGAAACCAAGAGCATAAATATAAATCGGAACACCTTTCTCGATTTTGCATTTTGATCGGCTACACGCATTGATTCCTCCCGACGTTCGTCTATACGAGGTCCCAACGTAGAGACCCTCTAACGTAGTCCACACCACATCGGGAGCTATCTCGTTTTTCGTGCTAGAAAAAAACGGATCTAGAGGATGAAATCAAAGAAGAGACTATCAAATTAGTGTTCCTTCTTGATCTTACTTTGTCCTTCAACTGATCATAGATCAATGAAGCAACAAAGAGGATTTTGAGAGTAGAGAGAGTGAGAGAGTGTACAGAGAGTTTTCATCTTTTTCCTAGAAAAAAATGAATAATGAAATTCATCATCCATAGGTGTTAGTATATACTCATATATATTAATAATTAATGTGATTATTGGAATGTGTCTAGGTTCATCCAAGGATGTCTAGATACATCCCAATCAATCACCATCAATTCTTCAATCAAGCCTACCATCTTTTAAGGTATGATCAAATCATACCAAAAGGGAATGACTTGATTGGAGTTGATTTATCTCTTACCAAAAGAGACAAGTCAACTAACACCTAGCATCCAACATGGTCGATTTTTGCTCCCTCCAAGGTGGCAATTTTCAGCCATGCTTATCTAGGGAAGAAGTCCAACTTCTTCCTATTCCATAAATGGAATTAACACACCTCACAGGTCAAAATTTAACGGATCAGGTTCTACCGTAATCCAATTACGACGAACCCAAAAATTAAATGCAATTTAATTTAATGTCCACTTAAATAATTCCCGTTGATCTTTTAATCCAATTAAAAGATCCAATATCTCAACTTTCCATATTAATCAATAAATCCTATTTATCGATTAAACGAGGGCCCGATACAATATCGGCCCGTCCATCCAATGGACAATCCCGTAAGTAATCCAATTACTTATCATCCTCTGAAATTGACTCCAAGTCAATTCCTTCACCTCCTTGGTGATTTGTGTGTGACCCTTTAGGTTCACCCTCAGCTAGACTTGGGCTCGTGTCCAACAGAAGCCCGTCACCATAGGTGGCCGTCTAGCAACGGTCCATGGCACTAGAGACTAGGTGAATGTTGGCGTGAACATTTAGGTGCCGATTCCGTACGGGTACGGTCCTACTGTCGACCGTCTTCCGGCCTTAGTCTAGGGTATGGAATTGGGCGTCGGTTCCCATCCCTGACTAGGCAACTATGCTTCATACCCAAGATGCGTTTACTCTATCGATCGACATAGGAAACCCTTTCCTACTCAATCAATTGCTATGGCCATAGACTTTCAGAGTCTAAACCATCTCAGAGTGCATAGGAGACATCACCGCCATGTACTGACAGGGGACAGATCCTATCTTGGAATGTACCGTCTTCGCTACATACTCCAACTGCACTGGACAAGGCTTATAATGACCATCTTACAGAATGATCACCTCTCGCCAGATCCAAGATACAGCCTTCATATGCACGTGACTGCCATGATTCCTCAAGTCTGAGGACTAATCAGAACCTGGAATTCCAGTCATACCGACCAAGCCTCCAAGGCTTCCATATGTTGATTCCCGCGAGTCACTTCAGTCAGTCGACCACCTTGTCAACTAACCACTAAAATTGATGTAAACATCTAAGCTTCCTCATTAGTCAATGGTGACTAAGTTTTGGACAGCTTGGCCCCATTCATGGAGAATTGCGTGAACAATGCTCGTGTTTCTAGTGTTTCTTAACATCTTAATTTCATTCCAAATAAATAAAACGTTACACACTTAACACTTGGAAGACTACCACATTCCCACTGACACCAATGCTCGTTATTGACCAAGTCATACTACGTATGGCTTCGTTAAAATGAATATTCCAATTATATGAAATCTCAAACCCAGTTTGAATTTCAAGACAGATCCCGTGGCTCCAAGCCATTGATCCAATCCCGATGTCCAACATCGCTTCTCCATATGTCCTTTGGATCATGCTCCAATTGACCGGTTGGACCCAGAAACCTGTACCCATCAGGTATCTAAGGTATTCTGGTCATTCTTAGGAGGACTGGAATATAGGTAGTGGGAAGTAACCTGATGTTTGCATTATTTTGCACTAGACCTGCACAAACCAGACACTGAGTCTAGTCTGTCTTCCTACTAGTCCCTTGACGTATGCAGGACCATCCCACATACTCAAGAACTTTGTAGGATACAGGTTCTCCAAACCATATCTAATATGGTAACTAGATCATGACTTTAAGAAAGTGCATGTTTCTCAACCTGGATACTTTCAAGTCCATGTCTAGATGGGCTAAGGTAACATTAATGAAATACCCAGCGAACCAAGTCCAACAGGGTCCGTTTTCTCCTTTATCAGAGACCATTCAACCATGGTCGATTCAAGAAGAATTTCACTAATTGAGAATTCCATTCTGATTCGGATATTTGAGAACTCCCACTGAATACACGTCCTTTTGATCTAATCAAAAGGTCACCAAATTTGATTCACCACTCCAAGTCTAAAACCCGAACCTACTAAAGGTTCTTAGACTTGTGAATCCTCTTTTAGTCTTGTGTATTCAATAACCTGACGGATATCCTTTTTGGATCTAATCCAATAGGGTATTGGCGCTCCCACTAAATACACACTCTCTCGATCTAATCGAAAGGAGACCAGGTTGGTTCACCACTTCAATTCTAATTCCCCGAACCTACCAAAGGTTCTTATACTTGTGAACCCTCTTCTAGTCCTATGTATTTAGCAATCCACAGAAGTCTTTTTGGATCCAATCCAATAGACTATCGGCAAGCCCACTTTGTCTAACAAAATGGTTCTTTAGTCTTTTCCTTCTCAGAGAAGATTTGCAAGCTTGCAGATTCAAATCATCTATTGCTAGACTCTTTGGATCTTCCAACTTCCTCATCCATAACTAAAGGAAACTGACCTAGCCATGGATGCCAAATCCGTAAGTTCATCTTGATTATATCCATTTTTAGTCATTTGTTTTGAATACTCATAATCCAATTATGGGACAGTGTCAAGTGTTTATGTACCAAACGTAACAGATAAGAATCGCCATTCTTTGTCAAATAAAAGTAATTTTATTGATCAAATTATTGTATCCAAAATTGTCCAACAATAAATGGAACATATTTTGCTCATGCTAGGTTACATAATTCCCGCAGACACAATCTTAAAATGATCACTACTAAGCCTAACTAGTCCTTGGTCTTTGCAGCAACAGTTTCGCCATTGCTAGACCTTAGGATCGTCTGTCTTAGCTTTATATTCCTTATCATCACCTGTGAACCATTCACAGGTTATGAACGACTGGTATCCAATACCAAAGAACAGAACAGTGATCATGCTGATACTCAATTCAAATGTCACCTTCATTGGAGAGGGGCTTTAGGAAACTCCCTCTTCCAATGTCCCTTTTCTCACAGTTAATGCAAACATCATTCGGAACCTCTAGCTACCGAACCCTTTTCCTCTTTCCTTTACCCCAGCCCAGCGGTGTAACAGGAGCACTCAAAGTGCTGGAAGCGGCTGATATTGTCTGAGCCTTCTTCCTCTTCCTGCGTCCGGCACCCTTGCCTTTCGCTTTAGAGATCGAAGTCTCCTCACTAGTACCGTCAGCGCAGATTTTCAATCGTTGCCTTGTATTGGACCAACATTTTTATCAACTCACGAAGGTCTTTCTCAAGACCACTCATGTTGTAGTTGACTATAAATGGGTCGAGTGAGGAGAGAAGAGACTGAAGGATCACGTCGATGTACATGTCTCTTTCGAGATTAGCTTGGAGGTCATTGAGCTTTTCCATAAGGGTTAGCATCATCACTCCATGCTCTTGTAGCGACGATCCTTTTATCGTCCTCGCTGCGAAGAATGCCTTCATTGCAGCATATCTAACATGCTGGTCTGGGACCACATAGACTTGCTACAATCGAAGCATCATCGAGCCAACATCCTCCAACCTATCATACTGCTTCTTTGTCTCATTATCAATGGATGCCACTATGATGCTGCAGACCTTCCAGTTGTCATTAAGCCTCTTCTTGAATGTCAAACGTTCTTTGGGCGATGACCATTCCGGCAAGGTTTGAGGAAAAACTTTATCCAGAATATAAGTCTGGTTCTTTGAAATCTAAGACCATCTTTAAGATTTCATAGCCAGGCATGGTAATTTGTTCCATTAGACTTATTAGTCTCAAGTATAAGGGTTAGTGGATTCTTAGACATCAACAGTTAAACAGAAAACATTCAGTAGATTGTAACAATATTATGTTAAAGTTAAGACTTGGTCCTTTAGTAATTAACCCCTCCCACTATTTCTACGAAAGCCCATCACTCTCAAATGGGGTTTCGGGAAACCATTTCCTAGTGGGTTTGGGATCCACAAGCGCAATTCTCATGCCTCGCTTTTACGATTCACATGGGAAAAGTCTCGTGGGATGTATCTAGTACCATTCTCAACTGATGAGATTTCCAAGATATTTTGCCTCACCTCTTCACATGATCCCGAGGACTTCAAGCGAATCATTCTACTCGATGTTAGGCCTGACCCATCAACCAAATCATACCTCAACTGTCGCCCCCACGACTCGTGAGACAGGGAAACAGTGAGCATGCTCTTTGTTCACAACAACGGTGCAGCTTTCCTCTATTCCAAATGTGCCAAGACTCGTGAGACCACACTTGGGTGGTGGTAGCTTTTTCACGACATTGCTATGGATGGAAGGCGTGGACAGATCAAAACCATTTTGATCCAAGTCCATCATGAGCCTAATATTTAACTTGGTCCAACCAAGTGAGAGTTTGAACTTATTGATCGAGACCTCATCACATTAATATTTTGCATGCATAAATATCCAATAATATAAAGCATTTAAATAAATGCATCGCATTCAAGAAAATCTAGCATACCCTTGTTGGATGATCACAAGCCCAACCTATGCGACTCACTGAGCCCGCAGTGAGTCTATGGTCTGTCTAGGGTGTCCTACACTATTACAACAAATTAACCCAATGTCATGCCAATGGGCCTTGTACTCTATTTGTTTTCGCCTTGATATTTCCCCTTGGGCCTCCGTCAAACATAGCCTCGTTTTTCTCCGTGGGCTTGCCTTATTATACATAAAATGTAAAACCTCACAAAAATATTCCTAACCACTCTCATTACATGAGAAATGGAATACATAGAAAATAAAAGGAAAAAGGCAAGCCTTAACATCATGAGGCGAAAGTGGGAGATAATAGTCCCAAAATAAGAGGCACGCAGGCCCCACTCAAAAAGAATTTAGAACCATACACAGGTCAATGGGCTTCGTGATCATCCCTTGTTAATCCAATTAACAAAACACAACATAATTACATATCCAATATAATCATGCTCCTAATAATACAAATCATGTATTAAATAAATGATATCCAATATCATTCCATAACATAATTAAAATGCAGAAAAATACATGTCAAAAATGCAATTAAAAATGGACATTCGAACCCTCGTACAACCCATGTACATTTTTTTTTTGTTTGGAAACCATTTCCAAAATAATCTTTGGCACTTTAATTTTAGGAAAAACATTCTCAACTAAAATTAAATCAGCCATAAATTACATATTTCAAAAAAAATATGCAAAAAAACCAGAAAATCAAATTTTACGGAAAAATGGCGAAAAAAACGGCTCAGCCGTTCGGCCGTGCCGGCTGGCCGCACAGCCGGCCACGTGCGCGGCCGGTAACGCCAGCGCGCGCGGACGGCCAGTGCCTGCGCATTTTATCTTTAGATATGTATTTTTAAATAAAATGAATTAATTTTCCTTCTTCTTCATCTAAATCCAGCAAACACAATATATAAATTTCAATACAGGGTATTGTTTGCAAATAATTTATAATACAGGGGTTTTATGCAATTTTCCCTTTATTTTCACTTATATATTATGTTCCCTTTACCAGTCAGTCGTAAGGTTTTGCAACTCAGGTGGACATGGATCGAGCACAGTCGACAGCGCCCTGCACGCCCAGCGCGCGCGGCTGCCGCGTGCGCCCCGCGCGCCCTGCGCACACGCCTGAAAGTCTATGACCATAACAATTGATTGAGTAGGAAAGGGTTTCCTACGTCGATCGATAGAGTAAACGCATCTCGGGTATGAAAACATAGTTGCCTAGTCAAGGATGGGAACCGACACCCTATTCCATACCCTAAACTAAGGCTGGGAGACGGTCGATAGTAGGACCATACCCGTACGGAATCGGCGCCTAAATGTTCACGCCAACATTCACCTAGTCTCTAGTGCCATGGACCGGTTCTAGACGGCCACCCATGGTGACGGACTCCTGTTGGACACGAGCCGATGTCTAGCTGAGGGTGAACCTAAAGGGTCACACACAAATCACCAAGGAGATGAAGGAATTGACTTGGAGTCAATTTCAGAGAATGATAAGTAATTGGATTACTTAAGGGATTGTCCATTGGATGGACGAGCCGATAATGTATCGGGCCCTCGTTTAATCGGTAAATAGGATTTAGCGATTAATATGGAAAGTTGAGATGTTGGATCTTTTAATTGGATTAAAAGATCAACGGGAATTATTTAAGTGGACATCATATTAAATTGGATTTATTTTTGAGTTCATCGTAATTGGACTACGGTAGAACCCGGTCCATTAAATTTTGACCCGAGAGGTGTGTTAATTCCATTTATGGAATAGGAAGAAGTTGGACTTCTTCCCTAAATAAGCATGGCTGAAAATTGCCACCTTGGAGGGAGCAAAAATCGACCATGTTGGATGCTAGGTGTTAGTTGACTTGTCTCTTTTGGTAAGAGACAAATCAACTCCAATCAAGCCATTCCCTTTTGGTATGATTTGATCATACCTTAAACGATGGTAGGCTTGATTGAAGAATTGATGGTGATTAATTGGGATGTATCTAAACATCCTTGGATGAACCTAGACACATTTCAATAATCACATTAATTATGTATATATATGAGTATATACTAACACCTATGGATGGTGAATTTCATTATTCATCTTTTTCTAGGAAAAAGATGAAAACTCTCCGTACGCTCTCTCTCTCTCTCTCTACTCTCTAAATCCTCTTTGTTGCTTCATTGATCTAGGATCAATTGAAGAACAAAGTAAGATAAAAAAGGAACACTAATTTGATAGTGTAACCTCTTCTTTGATTTCATCCTCTAGATCCATTTTTTTCTAGCAAGAAAAACGAGATCTCTCCCAGTGTGGTGTGGACTACGTTAGAGGGTCTCTACGTTGGGACCTTGCATGGACGAACGTCGGGGGAATCAATGCGAGTAGCCGATCAAAATTGAAAATTGAGAAAAGTATTACGATTTATATTTATGCTCTCAGTTTCTTCTTTATTCTATAGCCACGAATGCTTATTTATTTTGTATATGTTTATATTCTGCGTTTATACACCGATAGCCCAGGAACATTAAAGGGAACACCCCTTGAACGCGATTTAAATTATTTTATTCCGCACATTTTTATCTCCACCGCGCTTCCGCCGCGTTCCCGGGCAGATCCCTTTTCCTTCAAGTGGTATCAGAGCCCGGATCGGTGTATGTGGCTATGGATTACATGTTTTATGTGTTCAAGCATGTTCAACGTGTTTAGATCGGCTTTAAAAAGCATGTGTTTATTGATTTTAATTTTCATAATTATTTGTTGAAATTTGCATGTTTAATTATGTTGATTAATCATGGATATTTGGGTGATTTTAGAAAATTGGATTTTCTGAAATCTGGGGTTTTGTTTCAGTTTTTTATGTGCAGAACAAAAAAAAATAAAAATTACAGCAGCAGCTGCACCCGCTGCCTGCGCGTGGCCGAACGGCTGGGCTGTTTTTTCGAAAAATTTGATTTTCTGGTATTCTGCTGAAGGACAAGCAGATCTACCCGGGAGCGCGATCGGAGCGAGAAGGCGAGAAATAGTGCGTAAATTTAAATCTAATTCAAAATACGCGAATTCCAAGGGGTGTACCCTTGGGTGCTCAACCGGGCGTTCGATGTAGGATGTGTAAATATTGAAAACATATATTTAAATACATAGGGCATAGATATATAAATGAAAGCAATCAAAGCGCAATAAACCGTTACCTTTGATTGTTTAGCGTATGCTCCCGGCTACTAGCGTTGTTCCTTCTCCGGAATGCTCACGAAAATCCAAGCGTATGGATTCTCCAAAGGTGATCCACACCACACCGGAAGAAACACAAGTTCTTCTTGCTAGAAAAGAACGGGTTTAGGAAGGAATCGGTTTAAAAGAAGAACACTATGAATTAGTGTTCTCTTAAACGTACTTTGTTCTTCTTCTTGATTCAAAATCAAGTGAAGAACACAAGTGTGAGAGAGGGAGAGAGCACGAAATATGAGAGAGAGGAGAGGGATTTTTGTCTTCTCTTTTTCCTAGAAAAAGATGAATAATGAATCACTTATGCTTGGTGTTGTATATTCTCATATATATACATAATTAATGTGATTATTGGAATGTGTCTAGGTTCATCCAAGGATGTCTAGATTCATTCCAATCAATCACCATCAATTCTTCAATCAAGCCTACCAAAATTTATGGTATGATCAAATTATACCAAAAGGGAAGAGCTTGATTGGAGTTGATTTGTCTCTTTCCAAAAGAGATAAGTCAACATACCACGTAGCATGAAACATGGCTAATTTTGCTTCCTCCAAGGGAGCATGTCGGCCATGTTTAATTAAGGGAAGAAGTCCAACTTCTTCCTATTCCAAAATAGGAATTATTTATCCTCTCGGGTATAATTTAACGGACCGGGTTTTATCGTAATTCAATTATGACGAACCCAACATTAAATCCAATTTAATGTCCATTTAAATTATTCCTGTTGATCTTTTAAATCCAATTAAAAGATCCAACGTCTCAACATCTCAATTTTCCATATTTAATCGAAAATCCAATTTACCGATTAAACGAAAGCCCGATACAATATCGGCTGGTCCATCCAATGGACTTTCCCTTAAGTAATCCAATTACTTATTTTATCCTTCGAGATTGACTCCAAGTCGATCTCTCAACCTCCTCGGTGATTTGTGTGTGACCCTTTAGGTTCACCCTCAGCTAGAATTGGGCCCGTGTCCCACAAGGGCCGTTACCATGGGTGGCCGTCTAGCAACGGTCCATGGCACTAGAGACTAAGTGAATTGGCGTGAACATTTAGGCGCCGATTCCGTACGGGTACGATCCTTCCGTCTACTGTCTCCCGGCCTTAGTCTAGGGTATGGAATCGGGCGTCTGTTCCCATCCTTGACTAGGCATCTATGCTTAATACTCGAGACCATGTATGCTTCATTGCGTCGACACAGGAAACCATTCCCTGTTCGACCAACCACTGTGGCCACAGCTTCAAACAGCATAAACGTGTCTCCGAGTGCATAGGAGATACCTCTGTCACATACTGACAGGGGACGGATCCTCTTCTTGGAATCTATCGTTCTCGCTACACAGTCCGACTGCACTGGACAAGGCTTATGATAATCATCTTACAGAATGATTACCTCTCGCCAGATCCAAGATACAGCCGTCCTGTGCACACGACTGCCATGATTCCTCAAGTCTGAGGATTACTCCCGTACTATCGGAACCAGGGAAAACCAATCATACCAACCAAGCCTCCAGGCTTCCATATGATGATCCCCGCGAGTCAGTCCAGTCGACTCGACCCTAGTGGACCAACCCATCAAGATCGTGTAGGCGTCCCATGCTTGTCGCCGATGAAACACGACACTCATCCAATGAACACGACTCTTGACGCAAGTCTCAATAGGACTCCCGATGGCCTGTCTCGAGGTACTCGGCTTGGAACGTTTCAGACCCAACTCTTAATCAGTTGGTTTCATGACCACCATCAAATGCGTGGCCCAACTGCACGAGTTGTTATCCATGGTCTGTGGGCTTTATTGCGATAAAAAGTTAAACACCGTTTTAACAAATGTAAGATGAGCGCAACAAAGAAGGTACCATTGGTGACGAACACTCATCTTATTCATCACATAATAATATTACATTCACATCAAGTTGTCGGATAGGTTACAAATTGCCAAACCTATTGGCTTTCTGGTCACCTATTCCAACAATCTCCTACTTGACCTAAAGCCAATCACCCATTGACGTCGAACCTCTTATTCAGATGGTGAGTATGGGCAACTTGCGACATGGGCTTAGCAAGTGGATCTGCTATGTTTTCTGCGGAGCTGACTCGGTCCAACCGAACGTCACACCTGCTATCTGTCTCGCTAAGTAGATGGTAGCGTCTAAGAATATGCTTGGATCGCGATGAGATCTCGGTTCCTTTGCTAGCGCTATCACCCCGTTGTTATCATAAAAGATAATTACAGGCTTAGCAATGCTAGGTACTACATCCAACCTTTGGATGTAGCTCATCAACCAAACCACTCCTAAGCAGCTTCCAAAGCCGCTATGTATTCAAAACTCTATGGTGGAGTCCGCCGTGGTAGCCTACTTGGAACTCTTCCAAGTAACCACGCCACCATTAAGTCTGAACACATAACCAGACTGAGACTTGGCATCATCGTCATCCGACTGGAAGCTAGCGTCGCTATAGCCTTCCAGTATCAACTCTCCACCGCCGTAGATCAAGAACATGTCCTTAGTCCTTTTCAGGTACTTTAGGATAGTCTTGACTGCACTCCAGTGTGCCTCCCCGGCACACGACTGATATCGGCTAGTTACGCTCAAAGCGAAAGCCACATCAGGTCTAATGCACTGAACAACATACTGTATGCTGCCTACGGCTGAAACATAGGGGATGTCCAACATCCTTTTAAGCTCCTCATCAGTCTTTGGAGACCGCTTCTTGGATAACTTAATTCCATGCCTCATAGGAAGGAATTCTCGTTTTGAGTTCTCCATCTTGAATCTCTTCAAGACTTTCTCAATATACGAGGACTGGGCCATTCCTAACATCCTTCTAGATCTACCCCTGTAGATCTTGATGTCAAGGATGTAGGATGCCTCGCCCATATCCTTCATGGAGAATTGCGTGACAACCAATGCTTTAGTGGTACCCAACATCTTAGCATCATTCCCAATGAGCAAGATGTCATCCACGTAAAGCACCAGAAACGCAACTGAGCTCCCACTGATCTTCTTGTATACACAAGGATCGGACTCGTTCTTGATGAAATCTTATCCCCGTATGACTTCATCAAAACGTATGTTCCAGCTTCGGGAAGCTTGTTTGAGGCCATAGATGGACCATTGGAGACGGCAGACCTTCTGCTCTTCTCCAACAGTTGTGAAACCTTCCGGCTGATCCATATAGATCTCTTCCTCTACAAAACCGTTGAGGAAGGCCGTTTTCACGTCCATCTGCCATATTTTCATAGTCATACCATGCTGCTATGCCAAGCAGTATCCGAATGGACTTGGCCATTGCTACAGGCGAGTAGGTTTCCTCAAAATCGACCCCGGGTCGTTGAGTATACCCTTCGCCACAAAGCCTGGCTTTGAAGGTTGTAACCTCTCCGTCAGCTCCAAGCTTACGTTTGTAGACCCAATTACACCCTACGCGTTTAACCCCTTTGGGTAGGTCTACTAGGGCCCAAACCTGGTTTATACCCATCGAGTCCATCTCGGATTTCATGGCCGCAAGCCACTTATCCGAATCGATGTCCGACATCGCTTCTCCGTATGTCTTTGGATCATTATCCAACTGACCGGTCAGGCCCAGAAATCCATACCTATCAGGTGCATGGGATACTCTGGCCGACCTACGAAGGACTGGAACAATATCAGTGGGAACTACTGGCTCAGATGTCACTGCCGCCTCATGGGATGCCTCACTTGATTCCTCAAGGAGCACCTCATCGCGTCGACTATCCGATGGAAAACCCTTTTCCAAGAACACTGCGTTTCGCGAGACAAAAACTTCTTGCTCGGAGGTATCATAGAAATAATAACCCGTAGTTTCTTTCGGATAGCCGATGAACTGCATAAACTAGACCTTGAGTCCAGTTTATCTCCCACTAATCTCTTGACATATGCGGGGCAACCCACAGTTTCAAGTATTTGTAGGAGGCAGGCTTGCCATGCCATATCTCATATGGTGTCTGGGATACCTTTTTAGATGGCGCCAAGTTCAAAACTTTGGCCGTCGTCTCAAGAGCGTATCCCCAGAAGGAAAGGGGTAGTTCGGTAAAACTCATCATGGATCGAACCATGTCCAACAAGGTCCGATTCCTCCTTTCAGACACACCATTAAGCTGCGGTGTTCCAGGAGGGGTCCACTGAGAGAGAATCCCATTCTCTTTTAGATAATCAGTAAACTCACCACTCAAATACTCTCCACCTCGGTCCGATCGAAGGGCTTTGATCTTTCGACCGGTTTGGTTCTCTACTTCAAGTCTGTATTCCTTAAACCTTCCAAAGGCTTCAGACTTGTACCTCATCAGGTAAACATAACCATACCATGAGTGATCATCGGTAAAGGTTATGAAGTACGAGTACCCACCTCTAGCCTGAGTATTTAGTGGACCACAAACATCTGTATGGATCAAATCCAACAGATCACTGGCTAGCGTACTTTGTCCAACAAAGGGTTTTGTTGGTCATCTTTCCCTTTAGACGGGATTCGCAGGTCGGTAGGTTGTCCAAATCGTCTATTTCTAGACTCTTTGAGTCCACCAACCTTCTTATCCTATCTTTAGAGATATGACCTAACCTCGCATGCCATATCTGTGCGTTATTATGATCATCACATTTTCGTTTGTGTTCTGCAGTCATTATCTAATTAGACTGTTGAAGTATGTACAGGCCGTTGACCAATGTACCAAGCAAATGAGAAATACCATCTTTGATAATGAAAAACCGTTTTTATTGATGGTAAATTCATATCCCTCCTTATCAAGGACCGGATGGAAACAATGTTTTTAATCATGCTAGGTACATAGAAACAGTCGTTTAGTACAATCCTAACATGACTACTAATGGCTAACTCTAGTGATCCTACGGCCTCCACAGCAACGGCCTTGCCATCGCCTAGCCTCAGGATCATCTCATCCTTGGTTAGCCTTCTGCTTCTTTACAGTGCCTGCAAATCATTGCAGATGTGAGCATAGCACCCGGTATCCAATACCCATGAAGCAGAATTAGTAATCATATTAACTTCAACCACAAACGCACCTGGGTTGGAGAGGAGTTGTGGGCACTCCTTCCAATGCCCTTTCCCTTGGCAATGTATGCAGACATCATTTGTCTTGGACCGCTGAGAACCAAGAGCCTTCCCTTTCCCTTTGCTCGGTCCAACCGGAGCAACAGGGACGCCCGGAGCGTGAGTAGGGGCCACAACCGTCTTCCCTTTGCCCTTCTTCCTCTTCCAGCGTCTGGCCCTCTTGCCATTCGCCTTGGAGGTCGAAGCCCCTCCTATCAATACCGTTGGCGCCGACTTGTGGGTCGTTGCCTCGTATTGGACCAGCATGTTGATCAACTCATGAATAGACTTCTCAAGTCCATTCATGTTGTAGTTTTATAACAAACGGGTCATAGGATGGAGGAAGCGACTGGAGGATCACGTCAATGTACGTGTCATTGTTAAGTCCAGCTTTAAGGTCCTCGAGGTTCTCCACTAGGGAGAGCATCTTGACCCCATGACTTTGTACAGACGCTCCTTCAGCGAGCTTGGTGCCAAAGAATGCTTTTGTGGCAGCATATCTAATATGCCTATCCGGAACCGCATAAACCTCGTTCATGCGGAGCATTATGGCGGAGACGTTGTCCAGCCTCTCATACTGCTTCCGGATGTCGTTAGACATCGAAGCTAGTATGATACTGCGTACTTTTCAGTTGTCCTCATGCCATTTCTCGAACGTCAAACGTTCTTCAGGCGTGGACCCCTCTGGTAAGTCGCTCGGTGGCGGCTCGTCCAAGACGTAGCCTTGGTTCTCGAAACCGAGGACAATCCTCAGGTTTCTCAGCCAGTCCGAGTAGTTCGTTCCGTTGAACTTGTTAGTCTCAAGAATCATGGTTAACGGGTTCTTAGACATATCTACATTAATGAAAATGTAAAGCAGAAATTAGCAGATGATGGTAATATTTATTGTTCAAGTTGAAGACTTGGTCTTTTAGTCTTTAACCCTCCCACTATTTATACGAAAGTCCGCCACTCTCAAGCGGAGTTTCGGGAAACCATTTCCCAGTGGGCTTGGGATCCACAAGCGTAATCTCCATGCCCCGCTTTTACGATTCACATGAAGAAGACCTTGTGGGAGATATGCAATATCATTCTCATCCAATGAGATTCCCAAGATATTTTACCTCACCTATTCGCATGGTTCCGAGGACTCCAAGCGAACCATGTTACTCAGTGTTAGGCCCGACCCATCAACCAAATCATGCCTCAAACTGTCGCCCCCCACGACTCGTGAGACAGGGAAACAGCGAGCGCAGTCTTTTTGTTCACAATAATGGTGCAGCTTTCCCCTAGTCCAAGTGTGCCACGACTCGTGAGACCACACTTGGGTAGTGGTAGCTTCCTCACCACATTGCTGTGGATGGAAGGCTCGGACAGATCATAAATACCATTTTGATCCAAGTTCGTTCTGGGCCTAATATTTAATTTGGTCCAACCAAATGAAAGTTTAAGTGTGACCGAGACCTCATCACATTATGGTGTTTTAGCATGCATAAATATCCAATATTTAAAGCGATAAATAAAAAAACGCCGTATGCATAAAACATAGCATACCCCTGTTAGGATGATCACAAGCCCATCCTATGCGACCCACTGAGCCCGCCAGTGAGTCTATGGTCTGTCTAGGGTGGTCCTAAATTATTACAATAATAATAATAAACCCATTGTCATTCCAATGGGCCTTGAAGTGCTTCTTGTTTCACGCCTTGATGCTCCTCCTTGGGGTCTCCGACTCCAATTGCTTGTTAAAATTAAAACCTCACTAGTCCTATCTACTCTCATTACAACTGAAAGTAATACATCGGTAATAAAGAAAAACAAGCCTTAACATCATGAGGCTGAAAATACGGGAGATGATAGTCCCAAAAACAAGAGGCACGCAGGCCCCACCCAACAGAAAAAAAATAAACATTCATTCATCCATACACAAGGTCTAGGGCTTTGTGATCATCCCATGTTGATTCCATCAACTCTCATATAACATAATTATTCCAAATAATCATGCATAAATAACCAATGGATATTCCAAATACCCAAGTGATGTCCAACATCACAAAAGCATAAATATACAAATAATATGCAAAATTCAAGTTTTAAATTTAATGGACATTTTAAACAATGCATCCAATGCATGTATTAATCCCAAATTAATTAAGAAAATTTAATTCAAGGAATAATCCAATTATTCCAAAATCAAATATGCAAAATTAATATATTTTCAGAATATTGTGCAGAAAATACAAAAATCAAATTTTCCGGAAAAAGTCGAAAAACGGCACAAAACGGCTCAGCCGTTGTGTTGGCCGGCCGCCCGCGCGCACAGGGCAGCGCGCGCGCAGGCAGCAAGCCTGCGCGCCCTGCGCGTGCACGCTCCGTGCCGCGCGCTGGCAGCGGCCGACTGCGCACAACGCCCGCGCGCGCCTGTGCGCAGCATCCACGCGCATGGCGCGGCGCAGGCGCCGGCCTGCGCGCGGTCGCTGCCGACCGATCCCAAATTTTACTTTTTTTTTTTCTTTGTTTTTCAGAACTGTTTCAGCACAATAACAGTAATATTATTCTGAAAATAAGCATGCAATTTTAGATCCAATCTAACAAAATTAAGCATGCCAAAAGTCCATTAAATCCAAACAATTGAATCATCATATTATTTCATAAATTTATGTAATCTAACATGTCAATAAATCCATTTAAAAGCAAGTAGATCATGCCAAATACATAGATCTATGCCCCTTACATCGAACCGGGCTCTGATACCACTTGAAGGACAAGCGGATCCGCCCGGGAGCGCGAGCGGAAGCGAGAAGGCGAGAAATAGTGCGTAAATTTAAATCTAATTCAAAATACGCGAATTCCAAGGGGTGTACCCTTGGGTGCTCAACCGGGCGTTCGATGTAGGATGTGTAAATATTGAAAATATATATTTAAACACATAGGGTATATATATAAAACGAAATCAATCAAAGCGTAATAAACTGTTACCTTCTCCGGCTACTAGCGTTGTTCCTTCTCCGGAATGCTCACGAAATCCAAACGTATGGATTCTCCAAAGGTGATCCACACCACATCGGAAGAAACACACGTTCTTCTTGCTAGAAAAGAACGGGTTTAGGAAGGAATCGGTTTAAGAGAAGAACACTATGAACCAGTAGTCTCTTAAACTTACTTTGTTCTTCTTCTTGATTCAAAATCAAGTGAAGAACACAAGTGTGAGAGAGGGAGAGAGCACGAAATTTTGAGAGAGAGGAGAGGGATTTTGTCTTCTCTTTTTCCTAGAAAAAGATGAATAATGAATCACTTATGCTTGGTGTTGTATATTCTCATATATATACATAATTAATGTGATTATTGGAATGTGTCTAGGTTCATCCAAGGATGTCTAGATTCATTCCAATCAATCACCATCAATTCATCAATCAAGCCTACCAAAATTTATGGTATGATCAAATCATACCAAAAGGGAAGAACTTGATTGGAGTTGATTTGTCTCTTTCCAAAAGAGATAAGTCAACATACCCCCTAGCATGAAACATGGCTGATTTTGCTTCCTCCAAGATAGCATGTCGGCCATGTTTAATTAAGGAAGAAGTCCAACTTCTTCCTATTCCAAAATAGGAATTATTTCTCCTCTCGGGTATAATTTAACGGACCGGGTTTTATCGTAATCCAATTACGACGAACCCAACATTAAATCCAATTTAATGTCCATTTAAATTATTCCTGTTGATCTTTTAATCCAATTAAAAGATCCAACGTCTCAACGTCTCAATTTTCCATATTTAATCTAAAATCCAATTTACCGATTAAACGAAAGCCCGATACAATATCGGCCGGTCCATCCAATGGACTTTCCCTTAAGTAATCCAATTACTTATTTTATCCTTCGAGATTGACTCCAAGTCGATCTCTCAACCTCCTCGGTGATTTGTGTGTGACCCTTCAGGTTCACCTTCAGCTAGACTTGGGCCCGTGTCGCACAAGGGCCCGTTACCATGGGTAGCCGTCTAGCAACGGTCCATGGCATTAGAGACTAGGTGAATTGGCGTGAACATTTAGGCGCCGATTCCGTACGGGTACGATCCTTCCGTCTACCGTCTCCCGGCCTTAGTCTAGGGTATGGAATTGGGCGTCGGTTCCCATCCTTGACTAGGCATCTATGCTTAATACTCGAGACCACGTATGCTTCATTGCGTCGACACAGGAAACCATTCCCTATTCGACCAACCACTGTTACCACAGCTTCAAACAGCATGAACGTGTCTCCGAGTGCATAGGAGATACCTCTGTCACATACTGACAGGGGACGGATCCTCTTCTTGGAATCCACCATCCTCGCTACACATTCCGACTGCACTGGACAAGGCTTATGATAATCATCTTACAGAATGATTACCTCTCGCCAGATCCAAGATACAGCCATCCTGTGCACGCGACTGCCATGATTCCTCAAGTCTGAGGATTACTCCCGTACTATCGGAATCGGGGAAAACCAATCATACCGACCAAGCCTCCAAGGCTTCCATATGATGATCCCCGCGAGTCAGTCCAGTCGGCTCGACCCCAGTCGACCAACCCATCAAGATCGTGTAGGCATCCCACGCCTGTCGCCGATGAAACACGGCACTCATCCAATGAACACGACTCTTGACGCAAGTCTCAATAGAACTCTCGATGCCCTGTCTCGAGGTCCTCGACTTGGAACGTTTCAGACCCAACTCTTAATCAGTTGGTTTCATGACCACCATCCAATGCGTGGCCCAACTGCACGAGTTGTTATCCATGGTCTGTGGTCTTTGTTGCAATATAAGTTAAACACCGTTTTAACAAATGTAAGATGAGCGCAACAAAGAAGGTACCATTGGTGACGAACACTCATCTTATTCATCACATAATAATATTACATTCACATCAAGTTGTCGGATAGGTTACAAATTGCCAAACCTATTGGCTTTCTGGTCACCTATTCCAACATCTACATATTTTTTCTGAAATATTTAATTTATGGCTAATTTAATTTTAGTTGAGATTGATTTTTCCTAAAATTAAATTGCCTAAGATTATTTTGGAAATGGTTTCCAAAAATAAAAAAATGTACATGGGTTGTACAAGGTTTATAATATCCATTTTTAATTGTATTATTGACATGTATTTTTCTGCATTTAATTTTGCTGTGGAATGATATTGGATATCATTTATTTAATACATGGTTTGTATTATTTGGAGCATGATTATATTATATGTAATTATGTCGTGTTTTGTTAATTGGATTAAGAAGGGATGATCACGAAGCCCATTGACCTGTGTATGGTTTAAAATTTTTTTTGGGTGGGGCTTGCGTGCCTCTTGTTTTGGGACTATTATCTCCCACTTTCGCCTCATGATGTTAAGGCTTGTCTTTTTCCTTTTACTTTCCATGTATTCCATTTCTCTTGTAATGATAGTAGTTAGGAATATTTTTGGTGAGGTTTTACATTTTATGTATAATAAAGCAAGCCCACGGAGAAAAAGGAGGCCTATGTTGGACGGAGGCCCAAGGTGAGACATCAAGGCGAAACAAGTAGAGGTACAAGGCCCACTGGCATGATATTAGGTTAATTTGTTGTAATAGTATAGGACCACCCTAGACAGACCATAGACTTACTGCGGGCTCAGTGGGTCGCATAGGTTGGGCTCGTGATCATCCAACAGGGGTACGCTAGATTGATGCAATTATTTAAATGCTTTGTAATATTGGATATTTATGCATGCAAAGATATTAATGTGATGAGGTCTCGATCAATAATTTCAAACTCTCACTTGGTTCGACCAAGTTAAAATATTAGGCCCATGATGGACTTGGATCAAAATGGTTTTGATCTATCCAAGCCTTCCATCCATAGCAATGTCGTGAGGAAGCTACCACTACCCAAGTGTGGTCTCATGAGTTGTGGCACATTTGGAATAGAGGAAAGCTACACCGTTGTTGTGAACAGAGAGTATGCTCACTGTTTCCCTGTCTCACAAGTCGTGAGGGGCGACAGTTGAGGTATGATTCGGTTCATGGGTTGGCCTAACATTGAGTAACATGATTCGCTTGGAGTCCTCGGGATCATGTGAAGAGGTGAGGCAGAATATCTTGGGAATCTCATCGGTTGAGAATGGTATTGGATACCTCCCATGAGGCTTTTCCCATGTGAATTGTAAAAGCGGGGCATGAGAATTGCACTTGTGGATCCCAAGCCCACTAGGAAACGATTTTCCGAAATCCCATTTGATAGTGATGGGCTTTCGTAGAAATAGTGGGAGGGGTCAATGACTAAAGGACCAAGTCTTAACTTGAACATAATATTGTTATAATCTACTTAATGTTTTTCTGTTTAACTGTTGATGTCTAAGAATCCACTAACCCTTATACTTGAGACTAATAAAGTCTAATGGAACGTATTACCACGTCTGGCTGTGAAATCTTAAGATGATCGTAGATTTCAAAGAACCAGACTTATATTTTGGATAAGGTTTTTCCTCAGACCTTGCCGGAAGGGTTATCGCCCAAAGAATGTTTGACGTTCAAGAAGAGGCTTGATGACAACTGGAAGGTCTGCAGCATCATACTAGCATCCATTGATAATGAGATGCCGAAGCAATATGATAGGCTGGAGGATGTTTGCTTGATGATGCTTCGATTGTAGCAAGTCTATGCGGTCCCAGACCGGCATGTTCGATATGCTGCAATGAAGGCATTCTTCGGAGTGAAGACGATAGAAGGATCGACGGTACAAGAGCATTGGGTGATAATCCTATCCCTTGTGGAAAAGTTCAAACACCTCCAAGCTAATCTCGAAAGAGAGATGTACATCGACGTGATCCTTCGGTCTTTTCTCCCCTCACTCGACCCATTTATAGTCAACTACAACATGAGTGGGCTTGAGAAAGACCTTCATGAGTTGATAAAAATGTTGGTCTAATACAAGGCAACGATTGAAAAATCTGCGCGACGGTACTACTGAGGAGGCTTCGACCTCTAAAGCGAAAGGCAAGGGTGTCGGACGCAGGAAGAGGAAGAAGGCTCAGACAATATCAGCCGTTGCAGCACTTTGAGTGCTCCTATTACACCACTGGGTGGGGGTGAAAGAAAGAGGAAAAGGGTTCGACAGTCAGAGGTTCCGAATAATATTTGCATTAACTGCGAGAAAAGGGACATTGGAAGAGGGAGTTTCCTAAAGCCCCTCTCCAATGAATGTGAAATTTGAATTGAGTATCAACATGATCACTTTTCTAATCTTTGGTATTGGATACCAGTCGTTCATAACCTGTGAATGGTTCACAGGTTATGATAAGGAATAGAAAGCTAAGACAGACGATCCTAAGGTCTAGCAATGGCGAAACTGTTGCTACAAAGACTAAGGACTAGTTAGGCTTAGTAGTGATCATGTTAGGATTATGTCTGCGGGAATTATGTAACCTAGCATGATCAAAATATGTTCCATTTATTGTTGGACAATTTTGGATACAATAATTTGATCAATAAAATTACTTTTATTTGACAAAGAATGGAGATTCTTGTCTGCTAGGTTTGGTACATAAACACTTGACACTGTCCCATAATTGGATTATGAGAACTCAAAACAAATGACTAAAAATGGATATAATCAAGACAAACATACGGATTTGGCATCCATGGCTAGGTCACTTTCCTTTAGTTAAGGATGAGGAAGTTGGAAGATCCAAAGAGTCTAGCAATAGATGATTTGGATCTGCTAGCATTCAAATCTTCTCTGAGGAGGAAAAGACTAAAGAGTCATTTTGTAAGAGAAAGTTGGCTTGCTGATAGTCTATTGGATTGGATCCAAAAAGACTTCTGTGGATTATTGAATACATAGGACCAGAAGAGGGTTCACAAGTCTAAGAACCTTTGGTATGTTTAGGAAATTAGACTTGGAGTGGTGAACCAAAATGGTCTCCTTTCGATTAGATCGAGAGAGTGTATATTTAGTGAGAGCGCCAATACCCTATTGGATTGGATCCAAAAAGGATATCCGTAAGGTTACTGAATACACAAGACCAAAAGAGGATTCACAAGTCTAATAACCTTTGGTAGTTTCGCGATATTAGACTTGGAGTGGTGAATCAATTTGGTTACCTTTCGATTAGATCGAGATGACGTGTATTCAGTGGGAGTTCTCGAATATCCAAATGAGAATGGAATTCTCAATTAGTGAAATTCTTCTTGAAGCGGCCATGGTTGAATGGTCTCTGATAAGGGAGAAAACAAACCCTGTTGGACTTGGTTCGCTCGGTATTTCACGGAAGTTACCTTAGCCCATCTAGACATGGACTTGAAAGTTGGTAGGTTGAGAAACATGCACTTCTTAAAGTCATGATCTAGTTACCATATTGGATATGGTTTGGAAAGCCTGTATCCTACAAAGTTTTTTAGTATATGGGATGGTCCTGCATACGTCAAGGGACTAGTAGGAAGATAGACTAGACCCGGTGTTTGATTTGTGCAGGTCTAGTGCAAAATAAATGCAAACATCAGGTTATTTCCCACTAACTATATTCCAGTCCTCCCAGGGACGACCAGAATACCTTAGATACCTGATGAGTACAAGTTTCTGGGTTCGACCGGTCAATTGGAGCATGATCCAAAGGACATATGGAGAAGCGATGTTGGACATCGGGATTGGATCAATGGCTTGGAGCCCTGGGATCTATCTTGAAATTCAAAATGGATTTGAGATTTCATGTAACCAGAATATTTGTTTTGACGAACCCATACGATGTATGACTCGGTCAATCACGAGCATTGGTGTTAGTGGGAGTGTGGTAATCTTCCGAGTGTTAAGTGTGTGTAACGTCTTATTCATTTGGAATGAAATTAAGACATTAAGAAACACTAGAAACACGAGCATTGTTCACGCAATTCTCCATGAATAGGGCCAAGCTGTCCAAAATTTATTCACCATTGACTAATGAGGAAGCTTAGATGTTTTACATTCCCTACGTCTTTGCCGTACGCAGCATGGGTATGTTGTTCGGTGCACAGGGCCTGATGTTGTTTATGCATCGTACATAACAAAGGATATCGGGTGTGTACCGACGAGGAAATAGACAACAGTTGAGAGCAGTCTTTAAGACCTGAATAAGGATTGGAGAAGTGTTCCTGATGCACGATTTATGGAGAGTTGATTCTGGAAGGCTATAGCGATACTAGCTTCTAGAATCATGTGATATAATCTAAGCTCATTAAATTAATTTTTTAATAAATCTAATTTATTAGATAAATCCCTTTTATCGAATAAAAGGAATTAATTCTTTCCAAAAAAAAAATTAAGGACCCGATTAAATCTAATTTAATCATTCCATTTCTCCAAATATTTAATTCTAAATTAAATAATTTATGTGTTTGGATTGTGTGTGACTCTTTAGGTTCACCTTCAGCTAGACTTGGTCGGATTCCTAGAATCCGCCCGTTACCATGGGTGGCCATCTAGCAATGGTCCATGGCACTAGAGACTAGGTCAATATACAGGGATGAACATTTAGGCTCTAACAGTCCTTCCGTCTACGGTCTCACCACTTAGGGTCTAGGGCACGGAAAATGCAGGTAACCATTTTGGACCTAAGTGTCCGTCTGTCCTTACTAAACGCCACAAGGGAAACCTTCCCTTGTGTTCAGTTACTGTGGCCACAGATTTTAAGGACAAGACACAGAGCATTTGTGAGACTCAACTGTCAATGCCTTTTGACTGAGACAGATCCTTTCTTGGAAACTACTGTCACTCTGTACATTGGAGCTACACTAGACATGGCTTATGACTACTCAAGTGCTTCTTGGCAATCTCTCACATATCTAAGATACAACCCTGATGTATAGGTAAACTTAGCAGTTCCTCAAGTCAAAGGACTTGACCTGTATTGTTGGAACCGGGAACACACGCCATACCTAACCGACCCTACTCAAGGTCCTCCATAAGACAGTTCCCGCGAGTCACCTCAGTTAGCTGCTCCCTAGCGGGCTAACCCACTAACACTGCTTAGACGACCCTCGTCACCCATCAATGAAATACGATAGCAGATGCTTAGTGCAAGTCTCAAGGGGAATCTCGATACCCATTTTCGAAATTCCTTGACTGATTCGGCAGGACTGATTTCATGGACCTACCTCCAACCGTAGTCCCAGTCCCCGAAATGTGTTTTCAGTCCGTGGGCTTTGTTTGCGTAGTGAACATAAATATAAAGTAGATAAAGTGAACACAAACAAAGTAATGCCAAATGAATATCACTTCTTATTCATTAATAATTTATCAAATCCTTGAAATTGTTTAGACATAGATTATATTTTGCCTGCCATGATTGGCTACATGGTTACCTATTCTAACACACCGCAGCCCACCTAACACACAACCCTTGACAATCACAAGCAATAACACCAAGACCCAATGAGGAACCCCCGCCAAGCACCGCGCCATCGTAATTGAGTTTAATGGACCCAACCGGCGACCTTTGCCAATGAGGTGACCGAGGCAGGGCAGGAGATGCCTCATTAACCTGATTTTGATGGGAGAAAGCTTCCAAGTGTTGCCTAGCAAAGCAGATAATTTGATCTGGTAGAAGGAACCTCGAGCCCGCCAGTTTCCAGTTTCTACTCCACCAAATACACCAGCAGAGCCATAAATAAACATTTGTGTTTCTACGAAAAATGCACTAGGACTATACGAAAACAATTTCTCTCTCTAGAATTCTCTCCTCCCTCTCTCACATAATACACACACTCATACATTCTCGGCCTTCATGGCCAATGATGAGCCGCCCTTGGATGATATTGTAAACGGTGATGGGAGCGCCATTGTTAGCTGTCCGTCATCGGAGGAAGTGCATGCACTCAATCGGTTACTCTTCGAGTTCAATTTGTCCGAGTTCATTCCGTTAGCTAATAGGGTGATTGATGAAGGTGACCTTGCATCTATGGAGGCTATATCAGGTTTAAAGCGTAGATGGACTGAAAATTTTGGTGCTTTTCAGTCCCATCTGTCAATGGTTGCATTCCTTCCTCATCCCGCACTCTTGCTCCTTTTCGACCGATTATGGCTCCTACTAGGCCTGCCCGTCGGATTCCACGCATGCCAACAACTGAACAAATGAATGCGTATTTGCAACATACTGCATTGGTGGCTGCATCATTTCCTATTCCTCTTCTCTCATTGCCGCCGTCTTCCATGGCTTCCTCCTCGTTGTTTCCGGTGACTGCTGTGGCTGAAACCCTAGCGCCGCCATCCATTGTTGTCGTTTTGGAAGGTTCCCAACAAGATCCGGATAATCAGCTACCTTCCTTACATGTTGAGCCACCTTCCTTCCAATCTGAGCCGCCTTCCATACGTGTGGATAATCAGCCGCAAACTTCCTTACATGTGGAGCCACCTTCCTTCCTATCTGATCCGCCTTTCATACGTGTGGATAATCAGCCACAATCTTCTTTATTTAGCATGGATACACATATTAAGGGAAACTTGCACAATTTACCGGCGGTTGCTCCCCTTACACGGCCGCCATCTTCAGCACCTTTGGACAAAGGAAACGCATCGAAACCACCGGAAATATTCATTGGTAATGTTCCCTTAACATCAAGTTATTCTACATTATGATCTATTGATAAAATTACTGTTGCGTTTCATAATTCTACTCGGAAAATCTCAATTATGTTCCTCCTTTGGTTCAAAATGGTGAAACTATTCTTCGACCTTCGTTGAATTTAATTCGTGATGGTTCTCAATGTTGGTTACATACTATTGTTGGCTATTTTTTGGGTCGTCGCCCTTATTTTCATGACATGGAAGCCTTTGCTAAGAAGACATGGCCGATGGTGGCTAAGGTCACGGCCACGGCTAATGGTTTCTTGTTGGTGAAAGTTTTTGTGCCTCGACCAACAATTGAAACACGTTTGGATCCCCTACCGAACGTGGAAAAGCCACCGAAACATGATACAGCTATTGCCAAGGGAAAGGAGATTGTCCTCTTTAACTCTTTTGAAACTCTTGAATGTGAGGATGATACTGTATCAGACACTCAGGGCCCTAAACAATGCAGCCCTTCCGAATTGGTTTTATGATTAATGTAACTGTTAGGAATGTGCGAGGGTTGAACCGAAGAGATCACCAAGTGGCAGTTGGCGATCTAGTTTCGGACCACAGGTTATGTTTTCTTGGTATTCTTGAAACTCATGTTTCTTTGGTTAATGTTGCTCGTATACAATCTTGTGTACTTCCTCGTCGGAATTGGTTTTCTGATTATTCTATTGTTGGTAACCGTATTTGGATTGGTTGGAATGATGATGAAATTGATGTAGAGGTTCTAATGGTACACTTACAATTCATACACTGCAAGTTATTTATTCGTAGACATCATTTATGAAAGAATATCGTGGATCGGCCCGGGAGATAAGGGCGTATAGCGGAAGCGCGAAATAGTGCGTAATAAAATTACAAAGCATAATTAAAAGGAATTTGAATAATGCAAAACATACATAAACGAATCAAGGGGTGTGCCCTTGATTCTCCCGGGCGTTCGGTGTATCTCATGTTCAATAAAACACAACATGGAGGCCATAGAATTGAAACCGAAAAAACGAAATTAAAGAACCTACCCGGTTGTAGTTTTGTCTGCGTTCGGCTACATGCATTGTTCCCCGTTTTGCACCAAGATCTCAAGAAGAGACCCTCTAAATCATCTCACTCGCTCCACCGGAAAGCAAACAACCCTTGTGCTAGCAAGAAATTATTTGGGGAGAAGAGACAATCGATACACGCAATGAATTAACGCAATCAATGTCTCTTATGTTCTTAACTTGAATAAAATCAAGAAGAACAAAGTATAATTCTTGGAGAGAAAAGAAGGGGATGGACGAAAATTTGAGAGAGATGAGAGATGAGAGTTGTAGAGAATACTAGGTGTGAGTGTGTTTTTTGAGTATTTATAGAAGATGGAATTTCCTATTCCTTCTCAAACTCTTCCAAAGAGACACACTTTGACTAGGATTTGAATCCTAGTCAAATTAGGCTTTGATTAAGTCAAATCAATCATGGCCCTTCATCTCATCATTCTCTAGATCAAATCTTGTCCATCCATTTTGCTGGGCTTTATGGAATGGGCCTATTTAATTCTAAATTAAATATTTCCCATGGACTTTATATTAAATCATATTTAATATACTAAGCCCATTAATTAATTAATGGAAAGGACTTATTTATTCTAAATTAAATAGTCCCATGGACTTTATATTAAATCCTATTTAATATACCAACCCCATTAATTAATTCCATAGAATGGGATTATTTACTTCTAAATTAAATAGTCCCATGGACTTTATATTAAATCCTATTTAATATACCAAGCCTACTAATTAATTAATTCACCATTTTAATCTAATTAAAAGGAAAGCCCATGCTTTATAAAATTCATAAATCTAATTTATGAACTCAAGCCCGATTATTCCAAATAATCCATCGAGGCTTGAATCTCCAAGAAGTATAATTTAATTCCATTAAATTAAAACCTTCTCCCGGAATTAATTCCAAATTAATTCCCTTTCAATTGGTGTGTAGCGGGTGTGAATCTTTAGGTTCACCTTTTCAGCTAGACTTGGACCTACTTGTCATTTCATAACCAAAGTAGTCTGTTACCATGGGTGACCATCTAGCAACGGTCCATGGCACTAGAGACTAGGTGAATTTATGGTGTGAACATTTAGGCTCCGAGTTATACGCAGGTGCGGTCCTACCGACGCTCGATACGTACGGGTACGGTCCTACTGTCGCCTGTCTCCCGGCCTTTAGTCTAGGGGTCGGTTCCCATCTTTGACTAGGCAACTATGCATAATGCTCGAGATAGGTTTAACTCGACGTAGGAAATCCTTTCCCACTACATCAAGTGCTATGGCCATAGACTTTGTGAGTCTAAACCATCTCCGAGCGCATAGGAGATCTTGCTGTCATATCCTTTGACAGGGGACAGATCCTATCTTGAAATTCACCGTTCCTACATACTCCGACTGCACTAGACGAGGCTTATGATGACCATGTGATATAATCGGTCAAATTTCACCAGATCCAAGATACAGCCTTAGTATGTAGGGGACTGCCGTGATCCTCAAGTCCGAGGACTAATCCCGTACTATCGGGATCGGGAATACGAGTCATACCGACCAAGCCCGAGTAGCTTCCATATGACGATTCCCGCGAGTCACCTCAGTCGGCCGCTCCCAGCAGGCCGACCCACTAACACTGCTTAGACGATCCTCGTCACCCGTCGATGAAACACGACAACAGATGCTTAGTGCAAGTCTCAAATGGATTCTCGATGCCTGTCTCGAGATTCCTTTGACTTGGAGTATTTCAGACTGATTCGGCGAAATTGATTTCATGAACCTACCTCCAAGCGTAGTTTCCAATTTCCCGAAATGTTATTTCAGTCTGTGGGCGTTTGTTGTGACATCGTAACGATGCAAGCAGTAAGTACAACAAACTCATGCCTATGAATCCTTACTACATTCATTAACATAATATTACTTGTTCACAGATTGACTAATGGTTCTCAGAACAGCCAATACCATTGACTTTCTGGTCACCTATTCTAACATTCAAGTGTTGTTCCTTTACAACACAAGGTGAAGGTAAAGGAAAGAGCAAAAGGTTCAAGCAGTCAAGTTCATAGATTTCTAAGAACGTAAGCATTCACTGTCGTAAAGAGGGCCATTGGAAAAGGGAGTATCCTGAACCTTTCTCCAATGTAGGTAAAATTTGATATTGAGCATTGACATGATCACTTTTACTCTATTTGGTATTTGATACCATTCCTATCACTAATCTGTGGGTGGTTTGCAGAAAGTGAATAAGGACTTAAAAGCCAAGAACAGTTCTAGGATTCAACAATGGCAAGGTCCATTGATGAAAAGGACTAGAGACTTGTTAGGCCCATAATCGTGATCATGTTAGGATAATATAGAAATTACGTAACCTAGCATGATCAAAAGTATGTCTCTTTGTTGGACAAAGGGTTTTATTACATACATATTTGATCAAACAAAATTATTGGGCCTGACTGTGCATACCTTTGAGACTAACTGGTTTTTCACTTATGCTCTGGAAGCTAGTATCGCTTTAGCCTTCCCAAACAACTCTCAATAGACGGTGCATCATGAACACATCTTTAGTCCTTATTCAGGTACTAAGGATCGTTCTTGATTGCTGTCTTCAACCCCTCAGTGCATTACTGATTTATATTGAGCCATGCTAGAAAGCACTCTCAACATCGGTTCCTATGCACCGAGTAAACATATCATATGTTTGCCTAAGGTTAAGACGTAGGGGATACTCAACATCCAAGCCTTCTCATTAGTCCACCGTGACTAAGTCTTTAATACCTTAATGCTTTATGCATAGTATCCAAGTTTTCTCATCAGTCTTACTATGACTGAGTCTCGAACAACTTGTCCCTCTACATATATGAGTTTTCTCATCAGTCTACCATGACTGAGTCTTTGATAAGTTCAATTCATGATATGTATGTGGGAACCCTAAAATGTCATGGAGAATTTTTTGTGAGTTACAGTTTGTGTTTTACTGATTCCTAATGCCTTGAATTCATCCATGAATCAAGATATTACACACTTAAACACTTGAAACGCCATTTCTACTCCCACTGACCACCTACGTCCTTTAAGACCGAGTCATGCTCCGTATGAGCTCGTCAAAACGAATATTCCAGTTATGCGGTGTTTCAAAACCTTGTTTGAATTTCCTAGTGGATTCTATGGCTCCTCTCCATAAATCCTACTACGATGTCCAACATCACGTTCCGCAGGTCATTTGGATTACTATCCAAATTTGACCGAACATATCCCGATCACTCGTACCTCTTACAACATTCGGGTTCGTTCTTAAGGGGACTTGGAATATGATCAATTTAAGAAATGCAATTCTAAGCAACGTTAGTATTATTCTGTCGTAAACTTGTACAAAATAGACACCGAGTCTAATTTGTCTCCCACTAGTCCCTTGACGTTTGTAGGATCCTTCTACATGCTCAAGGACTTTGTCGGGACACAGGCTTGCCAAATCATGGCTCCTTGTGCGTGACTCCTAGCAAAGTGCCACGTTCCTTACGTTGGCAATTTTGAGTCTATGTCTACACGGGCTAAGGTAATTGGGCGAAACTTCGATCGATCTTCGTCCAACGAGATTCGATTGTTCCTTTATCAGAGACCGTCATACTTGGCCTTTACAGGAAACGTTCATTGAGAATTCCATTCTCAACTTGGATGCTCAAGAGCTCCCACTAAATACACGGCCTTTTCGATCCTATCGAAACAGGTTTAATTTTGCAACCATTTATGGTTCACCTCCTTAAGTCTAATTCCCAAACCTCCTATGGGACCTTTAGACTTTTAAACCCTCTTATGGTCTTGTGTATTAGTAACCTACAGTTGTCTTATTGGCTCCCTTCCAATAGACTATTTGGCAAGCTTATTTTGTCCAACAAAGAGCTTTCGAACTTTCTTCTTCATAAAAGACTTGTAAATTTAGTCGATTCGAATCATCTATTTCTAGATTCATCGAACTTTCCAATTTACTTATCTTTTAATAAGAAGAAACGTCCTTGCTGTTGTAGATGCCAAATCTATAAGTTGGTCTTGATTAATCCATTTAGATAATTAGAATTTTGAGTATCCATAAACCTTTTATGGGATGGTGTTCTAGGAATTCACGTGTAACTACTAGCAAACATGAATCAATATTCAATAATTTTGTTTGATATAATAAAACCCTTTGTCCAACAAAGAGACATACTTTTGATCATGCTAGGTTACGTAATTTCTATATTATCCTAACATGATCACGATTATGGGCCTAACAAGTTTCTAGTCCTTTTCATCAATGGACCTTGCCATTGTTGAATCCTAGAACTGTTCTTGGCTTTTAAGTCCTTATTCACTTTCTGCAAACCACCCACATATTAGTGATAGGAATGGTATCAAATACCAAATAGAGTAAAAGTGATCATGTCAATGCTCAATATCAAATTTTTACCTACATTGGAGAAAGGTTCAGGATACTCCCTTTTCCAATGGCCCTCTTCACGACAGTGAATGCTTACGTTCTTAGAAATCTATGAACTTGACTGCTTGAACCTTTTGCTCTTTCCTTTACCTCCACCTTGTGTTGTAAAGGAACAGCACTTGAATGTTAGAATAGGTGACCAGAAAGTCAATGGTATTGGCTGTTCTGAGAACCATTAGTCAATCTGTGAACAAGTAATATTATGTTAATGAATGTAGTAAGGATTCATAGGCATGAGTTTGTTGTACTTACTGCTTGGATCGTTACGATGTCACAACAAACGCCCACAGACTGAAATAACATTTCGGGAAAATTGGAACTACGCTTGGAGGAAGGTTCATGAAATCAGTTTCGCCGAATCAGTCTGAAATACTCCAAGTCAAAGGAATCTCGAGACAGGGCATCGAGAATCCATTTGAGACTTGCACTAAGCATCTGCTGTCGTGTTTCATCGACGGGTGACGAGGATCGTCTAAGCAGTGTTAGTGCGTCGGCCTGCTGGGGAGTGGCCGACTGAGGTGACTCGCGGGAATCGTCATATGGAAGCCACTCGGGCTTGGTCGGTATGACTCGTATTCCCGGTTCCGATAGTACGGGATTAGTCCTCGAACTTGAGGATCACGGCAGTCCCGTACATACTAAGGTTGTATCTTGGATCTGGTGAAATTTGACCGATTATATCACATTGTCATCATAAGCCTCGCCCAGTGCAGTCGGAGTATGTAAGAACGGTGAATTCCAAGATAGGATCTGTCCCCTGTCAAAGGATATGACAGCAAGATCTCCTATGCGCTCGGAGATGGTTTAGACTCACAAAGTCTATGGCCATAGCACTTGATGTAGTGGGAAAGGATTTCCTACGTCGAGTTAAACCATCTCGAGCATTATGCATAGTTGCCTAGTCAACGATGGGAACCGACCCCTAGACTAAAGGCCGGGAGACAGGAGACAGTAGGACAGTACCCGTACGTATCGGGCGTCGGTAGGATCGCACATGCGTATAACTCGGAGCCTAAATGTTCACACCATAAATTCACCTAGTCTCTAGTGCCATGGACCGTTGCTAGATGGCCACCCATGGTAACGGACTACTTTGGTTATGAAATAACAAGAAGTAGGTCCAAGTCTAGCTGAAAGGTGAACCTAAAGAGTCACACCCGCTACACCAAATGAAAGGGAATTAATTTTGGAATTAATTCCGGGAGAAGGGTTTAATTTAATGGAATTAAATTATACTTCTTGAAGATTCAAGCCTCGATGTATTATTTGGAATAATCGGGCTTGAGTTCATAAATTAGATTTATGAATTTTATAAAGCATGGCCTTTCCTTTTAATTAGATTAAAAGGGTGAATTAATTATTTAGTGGGCTTGGTATATTAAATAGGATTTAATATAAAGTCCATGGGACTATTTAATTTAGAATTAAATAATCCCATTCTATGGAATTAATTAATGGGCTTGGTATTAAATAGGATTTAATATAAAGTCCACGGACTATTTAATTTGGAATTAAATAAAGTCCTTTCCATTAATTAATTAATGGGCTTAGTATATTAAATATGATTTAATATAAAGTCCATGGAATATTTAATTTAGAATTAAATAGGCCCATTTCATAAAAGCCCATCAAAATGGATGGACAAGATTTGATCTAGAGAATGATGAGATGAAGGGCCATGATTAATTTGACTTAATCAAAGCCTAATTTGACTAGGATTTGACTAGGTCAAAATCCTAGTCAAAGTGTGTCTCTTTGGAAGAGTTTGAGAAGGAATAGGAATTCCATCTTCTCTAAATACTTCAAAAACACACACTCACACCTAGTAATTCTCTACAACTCTCATCTCTCATTCCCTCTCAAGATTTCGTCCACCCTCTTTCTTCTCTACAAGAAATATACTTTGTTCTTCTTGATTTTATTCAAATTAAGAACATAAGAGACATTGATTGCGTTAATTCATAGCGTGTATCGATGTCTCTTCTCCCAAATAATTTCTTGCTTGCACAAGGGTTGTTTGCTTTCCGGTGGAGCGAGTGAGATGATTTAGAGGGTCTCTTATTTGAGATCTTGGTGCAAACGGGGGAACAATGCGTGTAGCCGAAACGAAGATAAAACTACAACCGGGTAGGTTCTTTAATTTCGTTTTTTTCCGGTTTTCAATTCTATGGCCTCCATGTTGTGTTTTATTGAACATGAGATACACCGAACGCCCGGGAGAATCAAGGGCACACCCCTTGATTCGTTTATGTACGTTATGCATGATTTAAATTCCATTTAATTATGCTTTGTAATTTTTATTATGCACTATTTTGCGCTTCCGCTATACGCGTTAATCTCCCGGGCGATCCACACATTTCTTTCAGTGGTATCAGAGCCCGGTTCGTTGTTATAGGCCTACAATTCTATGTGCTATGTGCGTTTAAGCATGATAAACGTGTTTTAATTTACGTTTATAGCATGTTTATCGTAGATATTTATTGACGTTTAATTTTGCATGGGATTTTGGATCTTGATTTTCTTGAATGTGTTAATACATGTTCTAGGGTTGAATTTATCTTGTGGTTCAGAAAATAGCATGAAAAAGTCGAAAAGGAGTGAAAACGGCGAACCGGCAGCAGCAGCACGGTGGCCGCGCGCGCACAGGGGCGCGGCCGGGCGCGCGTGCAGGCAGGGGCCTGCGCGCGCCCGGCCAGCGCGCCCAGCGTGCGCGGACAGCGCGCGCGCTGTGCCGGCTGAGCGCGGGCGCGCGCCTGGCCGGCCGGCTGTGCTGTTTTTCTGTTTTCTCTCCCGTTTTTGGCTCGTTTTTCAAAAACTGTTTTTACTGAATTATTTTTATGATATTTTCTGCATTATTCTGAACCCTTTGACTTAGAATATTTATTTTTTGAGATTTGGAATTTCCTAAAATAAATATTGCTTGGTTGATGAGGAAAGGGTTTCCTAACAAGATTTAATTTTGCAATGGTTGCACCAATGATCAAAATTCACATGTGAAATTTCGCAATAATTTTGCGTTTTATGATGTTGGACATCATGGTTATTTATGGCTTGAGTATGAGTAGATCTTGACATGTATTAATATTGCGCAAATTGTTGGATTTTGGAATTCTTGAATAAATGGGCATATTCTTGAATTGTTGATTTTGTGTTTCAGAAAATTTAATTTTTCTGTATAATTCTGGAAATTTTTTCTGAATTAATTAACTTGGGGCATTTTAATTTTGGTTGAGATTTTATATTTCATAGAATGAATGTTGCCTTGTTAATTATGGAAAAGGTTTTTCCAACAAAAATCGTTGTGCATAGGTTGCACTATTATCCAATGTTTGGTGTGAATATTTTACATGTAGTTTATGCATTTATTTTATGGTATGGATTTACATGGATGTTGGTATAGCATATTTTACGTGGGATATGTATTTGTGCTATTTGTGTTAATTGATTTGACAAAGGATGCTCACAAAGCCCCTAGACCGCATGTATGGTTTATTTACATTTATTTGTTGGGTTGTGGCCTGTGTGCCTCTTTATTTTCCTCTCTGTCTCTCTTCTAGTGCCTTGGAATAATAAGGCTTTCTCTCTCCCTCCTAATGTACTCCCCCCAAATGTTTAATTGGGGTTTCTTATTTTATGATGTAATGAGAGTAGAATTAGTGGTGAGGTTTTATTTCTTTTTGTAAATAAAAGCTGCAAGAGAAGACAAGCCCAAGGTGTTGGAGGCCCATGGAGGTTGCCATCAGATGGCCCACGGAGGATCCATGGAGAAGAAGCCCGGTGTAGGCCCACGATGGAGAGCCCAAGAAGATAAAGAGGACTTACAAGGCCCATTGCATGTAATAGGTTATTAAATCTTGTAATAGTGTAGGGCCTACCCTTAGATTGACCATAGATCCACTGCGGGCCAGTGGGTCGCATAGGTTTGGGCTTGTGATCATCCTACAGGGGCGTAGCTAGGCTTTATTTCGCATGCGATGCGTATTAATTGCTTATGATTATTCTATATGCTTTATGTATGGTTACATTTCACGCTTAGAATATTTCTGCCATAAAGCATCCAATGCAATACTTAATATATGTGATGAGGTCTCGTTCTATCAAAACTCTCACTTGGTTAAACCAAGTTAAATATAGACCCTTAATAAATGGACTAGGACTCTGGAGTCTGTCCAAGCCTTCCATCCATGGCAAAAGTGAGGAAGATCTTTTAGGTCGATAGCGTGGTCTCACGAATCGTGGCACGACTATCGTGCTTAAAAGAAGCTGCACTTTGTCATGAACGATGAGTAGACTGCTGTTACCTGTCTCACGAGTCGTGGAGGTAGCAGTGAGTCTATGAATCGGTTGATTGGGTTGGGTCTAACGCGCCCGAATAACGTGATTCGCTTGGAGTCCTCGGGATCACGTGAAAGGGTGAGGCAATTATCTTGGGAATCTCGTGGAACGAGAATGGTATGGAATACCTCCACGGGTTCTTTTCCCATGCGAATCGTAAAAGCGGGGTATGGGGAGATCGCTGTGGATCCCGAGCCCACTAGGAAAGGATTTCCCGAAAACAACGTTTTGAGAGTGCCGTGCTTTCGTAGAAATAGTGGGGAGAGGTTAAGGACTAAAGACCGAGACTTAACCAAAATATTACTTCACTCTACTTATTATTTTTCTGCTTTACATATTTGTTGTGAATGTCTAAGAATCCACCAAACACATCACTAAGAGGCTCATTAAAAGGGAACCAATTACACGAATTTGACTGCGAAATCTTAAGATGGTCTTTAGATTTCCAGAACCTTAACTCACATACCGGAATGAGGACGTTCCTCAGCCCTTGCCGGAGGGGGTCGACAACTAAGGCAACGCTTGGCGTTCAAAAGTTGAAGGATGACCACCGGCAAGTAGGATATAATGATGTTGGCTCAAAACTATGCTTCGTTTGCATCATGTCTATATGGTCTTGGACCAGCATGTGGGGTAAAAATGCAACGAAGGCATGTTTGGAGCTAAGATGATGGAAGGGATGTCAGTACAAAGAACATGGAGTGATGATGCAATCCCTAGTGGAGAAGCTCAAAAGACCTCCACGTCAGTCTTAGAGACGTACATTGACATGATCCTTCAGTCTCTTTCCTTCCTCCTACGAACCATTAATTATCAACATGAACGAGCTTAGAAAAGATCTTCATAGGTTTGGTAATTATGTTGGCCTAATACGAGGCAACGATTGCAAAATCTGCGCCGTCGGTACTAGTAGGAGAGGCTTCAACCTCCATAGCGAAAGGCAAGGGTGCCAGACGCCAAAAGAGGAAGAAGGGTAAGGTGACATCAACTATTAAGCACTTCAAGTGCTGTTCCTTTACAACACAAGGTGGAGGTAAAGGAAAGAGCAAAAGGTTCAGCAGTCAAGTTCATAGTTTCCAAAAACGTAAGCATTCACTGTCGTAAAGAGGGCCATTGGAAAGGGGAGTATTCTAAACCCCTCTCCAATGTAGGTAAAATTGATATTGAGTATTGACATGATCACTTTTACTCTATTTGGTATTTGATACCATTCCTATCACTAATCTGCGGGTGGTTTGCAGAAAGTGAATAAGGACTTAAAAGCCAAGAACAGTTCTAGGATTCAACAATGGCAAGGTCCATTGATGAAAAGGACCGGAGACTTGTTAGGCCCATAATCGTGATCATGTTAGGATAATATAGGAATTACGTAACCTAGCATGATCAAAAGTATGTCTCTTTGTTGGACAAAGGTTTTATTACATACATATTTGATCAAACAAAATAATTGAATATTGATTCATGTTTGCTAGTAGTTACACGTAAATTCCTAGAACACCATCCTATAAAAGGTTTATGAATACTCAAAATTTCAAATTATTTAAATGGATTAATCAAGACCAACTTATAGATTTGGTATCTACAACAGCTAGGATGTTTCTTCTTATTAAAAGATAAGTAAATTGGAAAGTTCGATGAATCTAGAAATAGATGATTCGAATCGACTAAATTTACAAGTCTTTTATAAAGAAGAAAGTCCGAAAGCTCCTTGTTGGACAAAGTAGGCTTGCCAAATAGTCTATTGGAAGGGATCCAATAAGACAACTGTAGGTTACTAATACACAAAAACCATAAGAGGGTTCAAAAGTCTAAAGGTCCCATAGGAGGTTTGGGAATTAGACTTAAGGAGGTGAACCATAAATGGTTGCAAAATTAAACCTATTTCGATAGGATCAAAAAGGCCGTGTATTTAGTGGGAGCTCTTGAGCATCCAAGTTGAGAATGGAATTCTCAATGAAACATTTCCTGTAAAGGCCAAGTATGACGGTCTCTAATAAAGGGAACGATCGAATCTCGTTGGACGAAGATCGATCGAAGTTTCGCCCAATTACCTTAGCCCGTGTAGACGTAGACTCAAAATTGCCAACGTAAGGAACGTGGAACTTTGCTAGGAGTCACGCACAAGGAGCCATGGTTTGGCAAGCCTGTGTCCCGACAAAGTCCTTGAGCATGTAGAAGGATCCTACATGCGTCAAGGGACTAGTGGGAGACAAATTAGACTCGGTGTCTAATTTGTACAAGTTTACGACAGAATTAATACTAACGTTACTTAGAATCGCATTTCTTTAAATTGATCATATTCCAAGTCCCCTTAAGAACGAACCCGAATGTCGTAAGAGGTACGAGTGATCGGGATATGTCGGTCAAATTTGGATAGTAATCCAAATGACCTGCGGAACGTGATGTTGGACATCGTAGTAGGATTTATGGAGAGGAGCCATAGAATCCACTAGGAAATTCAAACAAGGTTTGAAACACCGCATAATTGGAATATTCATTTTGACGAGCTCATATGGAGCATGACTCGGTCTTAAACGACGTAGGTGATCAGTAGGAGAAGAAATGGCGTTCCAAGTGTTTAAGTGTGTAATATCTTGATTCAAAGATTAATTCAAGACATTAGGAATCACTAAAACACATCTGTAACTCACGAAAATTCTCCATGACATTTAGGGTTCCCACATACATATTCATGAATTGGGCTTTTCAAAGACTCAGTCATGGTAGACTGATGAGAAAAACTCATATATGAAGAGGGACAAGTTGTTCGAGACTCAGTCATAGTAAGACTGATGAGAAAACTTGGATACTATGCGTAAAGCATCAAGCCATTCAAGACTTAGTCACGATGGACTAATGAGAAGGCTTGGTGTTGAGTATCCCCTACGTCTTAACCCTAGGCAAACATATGATATGTTTACTCGGTGCATAGGAACCGATGTTGAGAGTGCTTCTAGCATGGCTCAACATAAATCGGTAATGCACTGAGGGGTTGAAGACAACAATCAAGAACGATCCTTAGTACCTGAATAAGGACTAAAGATGTGTTCATAAGGCACCGTCTGTTGAGAGTTGCTTTGGAAGGCTAAAGCGATACTAGCTTCCAGAGCATAAGTGAAAACCAGCTAGTCTCAAAGGTATGCACGGTCAGGCCCAATGACGAGTGCATCGGATAGTGGTCACTGATGAAGACCGCGTCCATAGGATGGACGTGGCGCATAGCACGACCAAGCCATGTTTTGCCTATATGGCAGGCAACTTGGCTATGGGAGTATTGGCTCGAGATCTCATCACAAGATCCACGAAAATATTCTTAGACAACCACCATCTCTAAGAGGCAATGGTGGATAGAGGTAACACGGTTAGAACGTGTTCCTTCGCAAGGAAATATAAGCGGACCCACAATACCTTAGTCGGTATCGTAGATTACTCATACTCAGAGGATTCTGAACAAAGTGGGTAATTGACTTATTGGTCAAGTGGGAGATTGTTAGAATAGGTGACCAGAAAGTCAATGGTATTGGCTATTCTGAGAACCATTAGTCAATCTCTGAACAAGTAATATTATGTTAATGAATGTAGTAAGAATTCATAGGCATGAGTTTGTTGTACTTACTGCTTGCATCGTTACGATGTCACAACAAACGCCCACACACTGAAATAACATTTCAGGAAAATTGGAACTACGCTTGGAGGTAGGTTCATGAAATCAGTTTCGCCGAATCAGTCTGAAATACTCCAAGTCAAAGGAATCTCGAGAAAGGGCATCGAGAATCCATTTGAGACTTGCACTAAGCATCTGCTGTCGTGTTTCATCGACGGGTGACGAGGATCGTCTAAGCAGTGTTAGTGGGTCGGCCTGCTGGGGAGCGGCCGACTGAGGTGACTCCCGGGAATCGTCATATGGAAGCCACTCGGGCTTGGTCGGTATGACTCGTATTCCCGGTTCCGATAGTACGGGATTAGTCCTCGGACTTGAGGATCACGGCAGTCCCCTACATACGAAGGCTGTATCTTGGATCTGGTGAAATTTGACCGATTATATCACATGGTCATCATAAGCCTCGTCCAGTGCAGTCGGAGTATGTAAGAACGGTGAATTCCAAGATAGGATCTGTCCCCTGTCAAAGGATATGACAGCAAGATCTCCTTTGCGCTCAGAGATGGTTTAGACTCACAAAGTCTATGGCCATAGCACTTGATGTAGTGGGAAAGGATTTCCTACGTCGAGTTAAACCTATCTCGAGCATTATGCATAGTTGCCTAGTCAACGATGGGAACCGACCCCTAGACTAAAGGCCGGGAGACAGGAGACAGTAGGACCGTACCCGTACGTATCGAGCGTCGGTCAGACCGCACATGCGTATAACTCGGAGCCTAAATGTTCACACCATAAATTCACCTACTCTCTAATGCCATAAACCGTTGCTAGATGGCCACCCATGGTAACGGACTACTTTGGTTATGAAATAACAAGAAGTAGGTCCAAGTCTAGCTGAAAGGTGAACCTAAAGAGTCACACCCGCTACACCAAATGAAAGGGAATTAATTTGGAATTAATTCCGGGAGAAGGTTTAATTTAATGGAATTAAATTATACTTCTTGAAGATTCAAGCCTCGATGTATTATTTGGAATAATCGGGCTTGAGTTCATAAATTAGATTTATGAATTTTATAAAGCATGGGCTTTCCTTTTAATTAGATTAAAAGGGTGAATTAATTATTTAGTGGGCTTGGTATATTAAATAGGATTTAATATAAAGTCCATGGGACTATTTAATTTAGAATTAAATAATCCCATTCTATGGAATTAATTAATGGGCTTGGTATTAAATAGGATTTAATATAAAGTCCACGGACTATTTAATTTGGAATTAAATAAAGTCCTTTCCATTAATTAATTAATGGGCTTAGTATATTAAATATGATTTAATATAAAGTCCACGGGAATATTTAATTTAGAATTAAATAGGCCCATTCCATAAAGCCCATCAAAATGGATGGACAACATTTGATCTAGAGAATGATGAGATGAAGGGCCATGATTAATTTGACTTAATCAAAGCCTAATTTGACTAGGATTTGACTAGGTCAAAATCCTAGTCAAAGTGTGTCTCTTTGGAAGAGTTTGAGAAGGAATAGGAATTCCATCTTCTATAAATACTTCAAAAACACACACTCACACCTAGTAATTCTCTACAACTCTCATCTCTCATTCCCTCTCAAGATTTCGTCCACCTTCTTTCTTCTCTACAAGAAATATACTTTGTTCTTCTTGATTTTATTCAAGTTAAGAACATAAGAGACATTGATTGCGTTAATTCATAGCGTGTATCGATGTCTCTTCTCCCAAATAATTTCTTGCTAGCACAAGGGTTGTTTGCTTTCCGGTGGAGCGAGTTGAGATGATTTAGAGGGTCTCTTATTTGAGATCTTGGTGCAAAACGGGGAACAATGCGTGTAGCCGAAACGAAGACAAAACTACAACCGGGTAGGTTCTTTAATTTTGTTTTTTTCGGTTTCAATTCTATGGCCTCCATGTTGTGTTTTATTGAACATGAGATACACCGAACGCCCGGGAGAATCAAGGGCACACCCCTTGATTCGTTTATGTACGTTATGCATGATTTAAATTCCATTTAATTATGCTTTGTAATTTTTATTACGCACTATTTCGCGCTTCCGCTATACGCGTTAATCTCCCGGGCCGATCCACACATTCTTGCAGTGGTATCAGAGCCCGGTTCGGTGTATAGGCCTAGAATTCTATGTGCTATGTGCGTTTAAGCATGATAAACGTGTTTTAATTTACGTTTATAGCATGTTTATCGTAGATATTTATTGGCGTTTAATTTTGCATGGGATTTTGGATCTTGATTTTCTTGAATGTGTTAATACATGTTCTAGGGTTGAATTTATCTTGCGGTTCAGAAAATAGCATGAAAAAGTCGAAAAGGAGTGAAAAACGGCGAACCGGCAGTAGCAGCACGCTGGCCGCGCGCACAGGGGCGCGGCCGGGCGCGCTTGCAGGCAGGGGCCTACGCGCGCCCAGCGTGCGCGGACAGCGCGCGCGCGCGGCCGCTTGCGCAGGCATGGGCGCCGGCGCGCGCTAGGCGCGCAGGCAGAGGAGCCTGCGCGCGGGCGCGCGCGCCTGGCCGGCCGGCTGTGCTGTTTTCCGTTTCTCTCCCGTTTTGGCTCGTTTTTCAAAACTATTTTTACTGAATTATTTTTATGATATTTTCTGCATTATTCTGAACCCTTTGACTTAGAATATTTATTTTTTGAGATTTGGAATTTCCTAAATAAATATTGCCTGGTTGATGAGGAAAGGGTTTCCTAACAAGATTTAATTTTTGCAATGGTTGCACCAATGATCAAAATTCACATGTGAAATTTCGCAATAATTTCTGCGTTTTATGATGTTGGACATCATGGTTATTTTATGGCTTGAGTATGAGTAGATCTTGACATGTATTAATATTGCGCAAATTGTTGGATTTTGGAATTCTTGAATAAATGGGCATATTCTTGAATTGTTGATTTTTGTGTTTCAGAAAATTTAATTTTTCTGTATAATTCTGGGAATTTTTCTGAATTAATTAACTTGGGGCATTTTAATTTTGGTTGAGATTTTATATTTCATAGAATTAATGTTGCCTTGTTAATTATGGAAAAGGTTTTTCCAACAAAAATCGTTGTGCATAGGTTGCACTATTATCCAATGTTTGGTGTGAATATTTTACATGTAGTTTATGCATTTATTTTATGGTATGGATTATCATGGATGTTGGTATAGCATATTTTACGTGGGATATGTATTTGTGCTATTTGTGTTAATTGATTTGACAAAGGATGATCACAAAACCCCTAGACCGCATGTATGGTTTATTTACATTTATTTGTTGGGTTTGTGGCCTGTGTGCCTCTTTATTTTCCTCTCTGTCTCTCTTCTAGTGCCTTGGAATAATAAGGCTTTCTCTCTCCCTCCTAATGTACTCCCCCCAAATATTTAATTGGGGTTTTCTTATTTTATGATGTAATGAGAGTAGAATTAGTGGTGAGGTTTTATTTCTTTTTGTAAATAAAAGCTGCAAGAGAAGACAAGCCCAAGGTGTTGGAGGCCCATGGAGGTTGCCATCAGATGGCCCACGGAGGATCCATGGAGAAGAAGCCCGGTGTAGGCCCATGATGGAGAGCGCAAGAAGTTAAAGAGGACTTACAAGGCCGATTGCATGTAATGGGTTATTAAATCTTGTAATAGTGTAGGGCCTACCCTTAGATTGACCATAGATCCACTGCGGGCTCAGTGGGTCGCATAGGTTTGGGCTTGTGATCATCCTACAGGGGCGTGCTAGGCTTTATTTCGCATGCGATGCATATTAATTGCTTATGATTATTCTATATGCTTTATGTATGGTTACATTCACGCTTAGAATATTTCTGCCATAACGCATCCAATGCAATACTTAATATATGTGATGAGGTCTCGTTCTATCAAAACTCTCACTTGGTTAAACCAAGTTAAATATAGACCCTTAATAAATGGACTAGGACTCTGGGAGTCTGTCCAAGCCTTCCATCCATGGCAAAAGTGAGGAAGATCTTTTAGGTCGATAGCGTGGTCTCACGAGTCGTGGCACGACTATCGTGCTTAAAAGAAGCTGCACTTTGTCACGAACGATGAGTACACTGCTGTTACCTGTCTCACGAGTCGTGGAGGTAGCAGTGAGTCTATGAATCGGTTGATTGGGTCGAGTCTAACGCCTGAATAAACGTGATTCGCTTGGAGTCCTCGGGATCACGTGACAGGGTGAGGCAATTATCTTGGGAATCTCGTGGAACGAGAATGGTATGGAATACCTCCCACGGGTTCTTTTCCCATGCGAATCGTAAAAGCGGGGTATGGGGGAGATCGCTGTGGATCCCGAGCCCACTAGGAAAGGATTTCCCGAAAACAACGTTTGAGAGTGCCGTGTTTTTCGTAGAAATAGTGGGAGAGGTTAAGGACTAAAGACCGAGACTTAACCAAAATATTACTTCACTCTACTTATTATTTTCTGCTTTACATATTTGTTGTGAATGTCTAAGAATCCACCAAACACATCACTAAGAGGCTCATTAAAAGGGAACCAATTACACGAATTGACTGCGAAATCTTAAGATGGTCTTAGATTTCCAGAACCTTAACTCACATACCGGAATGAGGACGTTCCTCAGCCCTTGCCGGAGGGGTCGACAACTAAGGCAACGCTTGGCGTTCAAAAGTTGAAGGATGACCACCGGCAAGTAGGATATAATGATGTTGGCTCAAACTATGCTTCGTTTGCATCATGTCTATATGGTCTTGGACCAGCATGTGGGGTAAAATGCAACGAAGGCATGTTTGGAGCTAAGATGACGGAAGGGATGTCGGTACAAAGAACATGGAGGGATGATGCAATCCCTAGTGGAGAAGCTCAAAAGACCTCCACGTCAGTCTTAGAGACGTACATTGACATGATCCTTCAGTCTCTTCCTTCCTCCTACGAACCATTAATTATCAACATGAACGAGCTTAGAAAAGATCTTCATAGGTTGGTAATTATGTTGGCCTAGTACGAGGCAACGATTGCAAAATCTGCGCCGTCGGTACTAGTAGGAGAGGCTTCAACCTCCATAGCGAAAGGCAAAGGTGCCAGACGCCAAAAGAGGAAGAAGGGTAAGGTGACTGTTAGAATAGGTGACCATGTAAGCCAATTTTGGCGGGTATATGTAACCTATGTCTAGACAATTATAAGTGTTTTGATAAATCATTAATGAATAAAGAAGTGAATTTTCATTTGGCATTACTTTGTTTGTGTTCACTTGCACCTATTTTCCATATCTGTTCACTACGCAAACAGAGCCCACGGACTGAGATTCGATTTCGGGGACTGGGACTACGCTTGGAGGTAGGTCCATGGAATCAGTCTTCCCGAATCAGTCCGGAAATCTCCAAGTCAAGGAATCCCGAAAATGGGTACCGGGATTCCATTTGAGACTTGCACTAAGCATCTGCTGTCGTGTTTCATCGACGGGTGACGAGGATCGTCTAAGCAGTGTTAGTGGGTTAGCCTGCTAGGATGCAGCTGACTGAGGTGACTCGTGGGAACCGTCTTACGGAGGACCTTGAGTATGGTCTGCAAGGTATGACGAGTATTCCCGGTTCCAACGGTACAGGTCAAGTCCTTTGACTTGAGGAATTACTGAGTTTACCTGTACATCAGAACTGTATCTTAGATATGGTGAGAGATTGCCAGAATTCTCTTTGGTAGTCATAAGCCATGTCTAGTGCAGTCCTGGTGTGCAAAGTGACAGTAGTTTCCAAGAAAGGATCTGTCTCCTGTCAATAGGTTTTGACAGTTGAGTCTCATGTATGCTCTAGGTCTTGTCCCTAAAACTGTGGCCACAGTGACTGAACAGAAGGGAAGGTTTCCCTTGCGGCGTTTAGTGAGGACAGACCGACACTTAGGTCCAAGATGGGTGCCTGCGTTATCCGTGCCCTAGACACTAAGTGATGAGACCGAAGACAAAAGGACAAGCGTACTGTTAGAGCCTAAATGTTCATCCCTGAATATTTCACCTAGTCTCTAGTGCCATGGACCGTTGCTAGATGGCCACCCATGGTAACGGACGGATTCTAGGAATCCGACCAAGTCTAGCTGAATGGTGAACCTAAAGAGTCACACACTATCCACACACAATTAAATATTTAATTTGGAATTAAATATTGGAGTGAAGGAATGATTAAATTAGATTTAATCGGGACCTTTATTTTTCTTGGAGAAATAATTCTTTCTATTTGATAGAAGGAATTAAATTGATAAATTGGATTTATCAAAGGGATTTATTTAATGGGCTTAAATAATATTTATATTTATTTTAGCCTCTTGGAAATATTTAAATAGGTTTTAAATATTTCCATTAAATTAAATTAAATCAACGGTTGAGATTAATGGGAGAGATGGATGGCTAGGATCGTTTTGACTAGGTCAAAACATTAGTTTGACTAGGACTTTGACTAGGTCAAAATCCTAATCAAATTAGAGTTCTTAAAAGAGGAGTTTAAAGAGGATTAAACTCCTCTTCTATATAAACCCCTAGCATCCTACAATTTACATGATGATGAAACTCCAACACACACACACAACACACACACACGGTTTCTCTCTCTCTCCCATCTCTCTCGTCCGCCCCTCTCTCTCTCTCTCTCAAGAAAATAGTTTTCTTGATTCTTTTGTTCTTGGAACATTAGAATCTTGATGAATCAATACCATTAATTGATAATGTGTTATTGATTCATCCACTCCAAAATTATACACTTGTTCGTTGCTAGCACGACGTGCAAGATACGTGGGTGGATCGTGTGTCACGAATTAGAGGGTCTCAAAGACGGGATCTTGGTGCAAAACGGGGAACAACGCGTGTAGCCGTTGAAGACGAAAACGACAACGGGTAGGTCTCGTTTTAAATTTTCGTCCCTCTTTAATTTTCAACCCTATGGCCTCCATGATTTATTTTATGTTATACGTTCATGAGATACACCGAATGCCCGGGAAAATTTCAAAGGCACACCCTTTGAAACGTGTTTTTAATTTAAAGGCATGTTTAAATTCCGTTTTAATTTTTAATTATACCGCGCTTCCGCATTCGCGCTTTTCCCGGGACGATCCACATAATCTTTCAGTGCGCGTCTGCGCCCAGTGCGCGTCTGCGCCCAGTGCCCAGTGCGCGTCTGCGCCCAGTGCACCCACATAGTCTTTTTCCGGCAGGCACGCCTAGTGCGCGTCTGCGCGCGACGCAGGGACGCGGCCGGTGGCCAGCAGGCCAGCGTGCGCGCACAGGCAAAGGAGCCTGCGCGCGCGTCGGCCTGCCGATGCGCCAGGCCGCGCAGACTGATGCCGGCCAGGCGCGCGCGCACACAGGCAGGGGCCTGCGCGCGCGCGCCCGGCAAGGCGGTGCCTGCGCGTGCGCAGAGGCGGCAGGCAGGGCCTGCTGCCCTGCGCGCCCGGCGGCCGACTGCTGCAGGCGGCGGCGGCCGGTGGCTCCTTGGCTAGGGTTTTGAAACCCTAGTGTAATTTTATTTTTAAATTTATTTTCAGTTTTAATTTTGAATTAATTCTGAAAAATTCGTTTTTTTGGGTTCAATTTTTCCTAAATTCCTAAAGACATTATTTTAGGAGTAAAATAAATGGATTTGGAATCCCGGGGTTATTTTACTTAAAATAATGAGGAAAGGTTTTCCTAAAACGAAAAAAATTTACATTGCCAATATTTATATTTTATTTTCACACGTTACGCACATGTTCATTTATTTTCATCTTGGATTGATGTGATTGGAAATCATGTGTTGTTGGAATATTATGATTATGTGATTGGATCATGTAATTATGTGTGTTGGATGGAAATGGATGATCACGAGCCCTAGACCGAATGTATGGTTTAATTTTCTGTTGGGCCTGTGTGCCTCTTTAAACTGCTTTCTCCTTCTCTCTTTCTAGTGCCTTGGAATAATAAGGCTTTCTACCTCCCTCCTTATGTACTCCCCCGGGTTTTTCGCTGGGGTTTCTATTTTTTAATATGTAATGAGAGTAGACTAGGAGTGAGGTTTCCATTTTTGTAATTGGTGGAGAAGAAGGAAGGACCACATGGAGAGCATAGACCGGAGGTCCCTTGGCGTTTTCCATGAAGTGAAGAAAGAGAAAAAGAGACCAAGGCCCATCAGAATGATGATTGGGTTACTATTATTGTAATAGTATAGGACCAACCCTAGATTGACCATAGATCCACTGCGGGCTCAGTGGATCGCATAGGATTCGGGCTTGTGATCATCCAACAGGGGCGTGCTAGGCTTTAATTTTGCATGTGGTTATTGTGATGGATGAATGGGTTTTATTTATCATGTATAACTGCTATGGATGAATTTCATTTATGCATTTTTTGGATGAATGTATGGATATAGTATGAGATCTCGGTCATTATTACTCTCACATTGGTTGGACCAATGTTGAAATATTAGACCCTAGATAAAGTGGACATGAACTCTAGGAGTTTGTCCATGCCTTCCAATCCGTGGCATAGTGAGGAAGCTGTTTTAGGTCAATAGCGTGGTCTCACGAGTCGTGGCACGTTATTGTACTTAAAAGAAGCTGCACTATGTCATGAACGAAAATGGGCTGCTGCTACCTGTCTCACGAGTCGTGGGGGTACTAGTGGGTCCATGGCTCGGTCGATTGGGTCGGGTCTAACGCCTAATTAGCATGATTCGCTTGGAGTCCTCGGGATCATGCAAAAGGGTGAGGCAATAATCTTGGGAATCTCGTGGAACGAGAATGGTATGGAATACCTCCCACAGGATCTTTTCCATGCGAATCGTAAAAGCGGGGTATGGGAAAAATCGCTGTGGATCCCAAGCCCACTAGGAAAGGATTTCCCGAAAACTACGTTTGAGAGTACCGTGTTTTCGTATAAATAGTGGGAGGATTAAATGACTAAAGACCAAGCATTTAATTATTTTTTTTTATCAAACCACCGTCTTTACTTTCTGCTGATCGCGCGTTGTTTTTCAACATGTAGATTTTAAAATGTCTAAGAACCCACTTTCAACCATTCTTGAGACAAACAAATTTAATGGAACCAACTACAACGACTGGTTGCGCAATCTCAGGATAGTCCTGGATTATGAGAACCAAGGCTACGTCATGGACGAGCCTCTCCCTAGGACCTTACCGGAAGGATCCACGCCAGAGGAACGTGAGACGTTCGAGACTTGGCATAAGGATAACCGGAAGGTTCGTAGCATCATACTTGCTTCGATGACCAATGAGATTCAGAAGCAATATGAAAGGCTAGACGATGTCCCTTCCATAATGGCTCGCCTTAAGGATTGCTATGCAGTCCCGGACCGGCATACTAGGTATGTCGCGACCAAGGCGTTCTTTGGAACTAAAATGACAGAAGGATCCTCTGTACAAGAACATGGGGTTAAAATGCTTACCCTAGTGGAAAAGCTCGAGGACCTAAAGGCAGGTCTCGATAACGAAACGTACATAGATGTGATCCTTCAGTCACTCCCACCCTCCTTTGATCAATTTATTGTCAACTACAACATGAATGCACTTGAGAAGGGTATTCATGAGTTGATCAATATGTTGGTGCAATACGAGGCAACGACTAAGAAGTCCACGCCTTCGGTATTGTTTGGAGGTGCTTCTACTTCCAAGACGAAAGGCAAGGGCGCCGGACGTTGGAAAAGGAAGAAAGGGAAGGGAAAGGCAGTCATAGCAGCTACGAACACTCAGAGTGTTCCCATTGCCAAAGAGGGGAAAGGCAAAGGAAAGGGAAAGGTTGTCTCCAAGCAACAGTCGAAGGCATATGACATATGTATCAACTGCCGTGAGAAAGGGCATTGGAAGAGAGAGTGCCCCAAACTCTTCTCAAACCAAGGTATATTTGTGATTGAGGTTAACATGGTCACTAATTCTGCCTCTTGGGTATTGGATACCGGCTGTGGAGCTCACATTTGCAATGATTTGCAGGTGTTGAAAAGAAGCAGAAAACTAAGTAGCGGGGACATGATCCTGAAGCTCGGAAATGGCAAGGCCATCTCGGCAGAAGCAGTAGGATCCGCCACTTTAGTTATTAGTGATACCATTAGCATAGAATTGGAGCAAGTTTATTTTGTACCCAGTATGATTAAAAACATCATTTCCATTCCATTGTTAGACAATAATGGTTATGAGTTTAAAATCAATAAAAATTGCTTTTATTTGATGAGGTGTGGAATTGCTCATCTACTTGGTACATTACATAATGGGCTCTATATCTTGCAACAAACAAATTTCGTTCTTAACGCTCAACACAAACGGAAATTAGATAATAACGGGAACGCACGTCTGTGGCACGCTAGGCTAGGTCACATATCCCAAGATAGGATGAAAAGGTTGGTAGACTCAAAGAACCTAGAGGTTGGGGACTTGAGTGATCTACCAACTTGTGAATCTTGTCTAAGAGGGAAAATGACCAAGAAGCCCTTTGTAGGACAAAGCAGGCTTGCCACAGGTCTGTTGGACTTGGTCCATACAGACGTGTGTGGACCACTAAGGACGCAGGCCCGAGGTGGGTTCTCCTACTTCATAACCTTCACCGATGATCATTCACGGTATGGTTATGTTTACCTGATGAGGTACAAGTCTGAAGCTCTTGAGAGGTTTAAAGAATTCAGACTTGAAGTGGAGAATCAAACCAACTGCAAAATTAAAGTCCTACGGTCAGACCGAGGCGGTGAATACCTTAGTGCCGAATTCCTAGATTATCTAAAGGAACATGGTATAATATCAGAATGGACACCTCCCGGAACACCACAGCTAAATGGCGTCTCTGAAAGGAGGAACCGAACCCTGTTGGACATGGTTCGTTCCATGATGAGTTTTACCAAATTGCCCCTATCGTTTTGGGGTTATGCATTAGAAACGGCAGCCAAGTTATTGAATTTGGCGCCTACTAGTGTAGTGACCCAAACGCCATATGGGATATGGCACGGCAAGCCTGCATCCTACAACTACTTGAAAGTGTGGGGTAGCCCCGCATACGTCAAGAGGTTAGTGGGAGATAAGCTAGAATCCAGGTCTAGCCTATGCAGGTTCGTTGGATACCCTAAAGAAACTGCGGGTTATTACTTTTATGACCCTTTGGAACAAAAGGTATTTGTTTCAAGGAATGCAGTATTCTTGGAGCAAGGCTTCCCGGAGGATATCCAACCTGATGAGCTGATCCTTGAGGAATCAAGTGATGGAACTCAGTCATCAGAAACAGTCGCGGAAACCTCACCTAGAGGATTTAGGATAGACACTAGGAGGACTGACCTACCTAGAGAAGTCCAACATGCTAGGCATGAAGGACAACCTCAAGGCAGGCCAGCCCCGGCCCCTGAACCGCCGGCTCCGATACAGTCAGCGCCCACAGTTACCACTAACGTTCCCGTTCTCCGAAGGTCCACTAGAGAATCCAGACCTCCAGTGAGATATGGATTTCTAGGTGCGACCGATCTTCTGGATAACGATCCTAAGACATACGGGGAAGCGATGTCAGACATCGACTCTGGGAGATGGCTTGAGGCCATGAAAACCGAAATGGACTCCATGAGCGAGAACCAAGTTTGGAGACTTGTAGATCCACCGAAAGGTGTTAAGCCAGTGGGCTGTAAGTGGGTCTACAAGCGCAAACTCGGCGTTGATGGAGAGGTCACTACCTTCAAGGCTAGGCTTGTAGCTAAGGGATACACTCAACGACCCGGGGTCGATTTTGAGGATACCTACTCGCCAGTAGCCATGGCTAAATCCATTCGGATCCTGCTTGCCATAGCAGCATGGTATGACTATGAAATATGGCAGATGGACGTGAAAACGGCCTTCCTCAACGGCTTCGTTGAAGAAGAGATCTATATGGATCAGCCGGAGGGTTTCACGGTCGCTGGAGAAGAACAGAAAGTCTGTCGTCTCCAGAAGTCCATCTATGGCCTCAAACAAGCTTCCCGGAGTTGGAACATTCGATTTGATGAGGTAATACAGGGTTATGACTTCATCAAAAACGAATCCGACCCTTGTGTATACAAGAAGGTCAGTGGGAGCTCCATAGTGTTCCTAGTGCTTTACGTGGATGACATTCTGCTCATTGGAAATGACGTCAGAATGTTAGGAAACACGAAAGCATGGCTGTCAACCAAGTTTTCCATGAAGGACTTGGGTGAAGCATCCTACATCCTAGGCATCCAGATTGTCAGGGACAGATCTAAAAGGATGTTAGGGCTCACCCAAAAACTCGTATATGGAGAAAGTCCTAAAGAGATATCGAATGGACAACTCCAAACGAGGGTTCCTTCCTATGAGGCATGGGATCAAGTTGTCCAAGAAACAGTCCCCGCAGACTGATGAGGAACTTGAAAAGATGAAAGTCATCCCCTATGCTTCTGCCGTAGGTAGCATCCAATATGCGGTCCACTGCACCAGGCCTGACATTGCATACGCTTTGAGCGTGACTAGCAGATATCAGTCCTGTGCAGGAGAGGCACATTGGAATGCAGTTAAGGGCATCCTTAAGTACCTAAGGAGGACTAAGGAAATGTTCTTAGTCTATGGCAATGGAAAACTAATTCTGGAAGGCTTTAGCGACGCCAGCTTCCAGTCTGATGACGATGATGCCAAGTCTCAATCGGGGTATGTATTCAAGCTCAACGGAGGAGTAGTGGCTTGGAAAAGTTCCAAGCAAGCAACCACTGCTGACTCCACCACTGAGGCTGAATACATAGCAGCTTCAGAAGCTGCCAAGGAAGCGGTTTGGATGAGAAACTACATCCAAGAGTTGGGTGTGGTGCCTAGCATCGCCGAGCCCGTTGTCATCTTCTGTGATAACAACGGTGCAATAGCGCAAGCGATGGAACCGAGATCTCACCACCGTTCCAAACACATTCTTAGACGCTACCATCTTCTTAGAGAAATGGTAGGAAGAGGTGACGTTCGGATGGACCGAGTCAACTCAGCAGACAACACAGCAGACCCGCTGACAAAGCCTATGTCGCAAAGTGCTCATACGCAACATCTTGAGAAGATGGGGATTAGGCATATGGGTGATTGGCTTTAAAGGTCAAGTGGGAGATTGTTAGAATAGGTGACCATGTAAGCCAATTTTGGCGGGTATATGTAACCTATGTCTAGACAATTATAAGTGTTTTGATAAATCATTAATGAATAAAGAAGTGAATTTTCATTTGGCATTACTTTGTTTGTGTTCACTTGCACCTATTTTTCCATATCTGTTCACTACGCAAACAGAGCCACGGACTGAGATTCGATTTCGGGGACTGGGACTACGCTTGGAGGTAGGTCCATGGAATCAGTCTTCCCGAATCAGTCCGGAAATCTCCAAGTCAAGGAATCCCGAAAATGGGTACCGGGATTCCATTTGAGACTTGCACTAAGCATCTGCTGTCGTGTTTCATCGACGGGTGACGAGGATCGTCTAAGCAGTGTTAGTGGGTTAGCCTGCTAGGATGCAGCTGACTGAGGTGACTCGTGGGAACCGTCTTACGGAGGACCTTGAGTATGGTCTGCAAGGTATGACGAGTATTCCCGGTTCCAACGGTACAGGTCAAGTCCTTTGACTTGAGGAATTACTGAGTTTACCTGTACATCAGAACTGTATCTTAGATATGGTGAGAGATTGCCAGAATTCTCTTTGGTAGTCATAAGCCATGTCTAGTGCAGTCCTGGTGTGCAAAGTGACAGTAGTTTCCAAGAAAAGGATCTGTCTCCTGTCAATAGGTTTTGACAGTTGAGTCTCATGTATGCTCTAGGTCTTGTCCCTAAAACTGTGGCCACAGTGACTGAACAGAAGGGAAGGTTTCCCTTGCGGCGTTTAGTGAGGACAGACCGACACTTAGGTCCAAGATGGGTACCTGCGTTATCCGTGCCCTAGACACTAAGTGATGAGACCGAAGACAGAAGGACAAGCGTACTGTTAGAGCCTAAATGTTCATCCCTGAATATTTCACCTAGTCTCTAGTGCCATGGACCGTTGCTAGATGGCCACCCATGGTAACGGACGGATTCTAGGAATCCGACCAAGTCTAGCTGAATGGTGAACCTAAAGAGTCACACACTATCCACACACAATTAAATATTTAATTTGGAATTAAATATTGGAGTGAAGGAATGATTAAATTAGATTTAATCGGGACCTTTATTTTTCTTGGAGAAATAATTCTTTCTATTTGATAGAAGGAATTAAATTGATAAATTGGATTTATCAAAGGGATTTATTTAATGGGCTTAAATAATATTTATATTTATTTTAGCCTCTTGGAAATATTTAAATAGGTTTTAAATATTTCCATTAAATTAAATTAAATCAACGGTTGAGATTAATGGGAGAGATGGATGGCTAGGATCGTTTTGACTAGGTCAAAACATTAGTTTGACTAGGACTTTGACTAGGTCAAAATCCTAATCAAATTAGAGTTCTTAAAAGAGGAGTTTAAAGAGGATTAAACTCCTCTTCTATATAAACCCCTAGCATCCTACAATTTACATGATGATGAAACTCCAACACACACACACAACACACACACACGGTTTCTCTCTCTCTCCCATCTCTCTCGTCCGCCCCTCTCTCTCTCTCTCTCAAGAAAATAGTTTTCTTGATTCTTTTGTTCTTGGAACATTAGAATCTTGATGAATCAATACCATTAATTGATAATGTGTTATTGATTCATCCACTCCAAAATTATACACTTGTTCGTTGCTAGCACGACGTGCAAGATACGTGGGTGGATCGTGTGTCACGAATTAGAGGGTCTCAAAGACGGGATCTTGGTGCAAAACGGGGAACAACGCGTGTAGCCGTTGAAGACGAAAACGACAACGGGTAGGTCTCGTTTTAAATTTTCGTCCCTCTTTAATTTTCAACCCTATGGCCTCCATGATTTATTTTATGTTATATACGTTCATGAGATACACCGAATGCCCGGGAAAATTTCAAAGGCACACCCTTTGAAACGTGTTTTTAATTTAAAGGCATGTTTAAATTCCGTTTTAATTTTTAATTATACCGCGCTTCCGCATTCGCGCTTTTCCCGGGACGATCCACATAATCTTTCAGTGACATCAACTATTAAGCACTTCAAGTGCTGTTCCTTTACAACACAAGGTGGAGGTAAAGGAAAGAGCAAAAGGTTCAGCAGTCAAGTTCATAGTTTCTAAAAACGTAAGCATTCACTGTCGTAAAGAGGGCCATTGGAAAGGGGAGTATTCTAAACCCCTCTCCAATGTAGGTAAAATTTGATATTGAGTATTGACATGATCACTTTTACTCTATTTGGTATTTGATACCATTCCTATCACTAATCTGCGGGTGGTTTGCAGAAAGTGAATAAGGACTTAAAAGTCAAGAACAGTTCTAGGATTCAACAATGGCAAGGTCCATTGATGAAAAGGACTAGAGACTTGTTAGGCCCATAATCGTGATCATGTTAGGATAATATAGGAATTACGTAACCTAGCATGATCAAAAGTATGTCTCTTTATTGGACAAAGGTTTTATTACATACATATTTGATCAAACGAAATAATTGAATATTGATTCATGTTTGCTAGTAGTTACACGTAAATTCCTAGAACACCATCCCATAAAAGGTTTATGAATACTCAAAATTTCAAATTATTTAAATGGATTAATCAAGACTAACTTATAGATTTGGTATCTACAACAGCTAGGATGTTTCTTCTTATTAAAAGATAAGTAAATTGGAAAGTTCGATGAATCTAGAAATAGATGATTCGAATCGACTAAATTTACAAGTCTTTTATAAAGAAGAAAGTCCGAAAGCTCCTTGTTGGACAAAGTAGGCTTGCCAAATAGTCTATTGGAAGGGATCCAATAAGACAATTGTAGGTTACTAATACACAAAACCATAAGAGGGTTCAAAAGTCTAAAGGTCCCATAGGAGGTTTGGGAATTAGACTTAAGGAGTTGAACCATAAATGGTTGCAAAATTAAACCTATTTCGATAGGATCAAAAAAGCCGTGTATTTAGTGGGAGCTCTTGAGCATCCAAGTTGAGAATGGAATTCTCAATGAAACGTTTCCTGTAAAGGCCAAGTATGACGGTCTCTGATAAAGGGAACGATCGAATCTCGTTGGACGAAGATCGATCGAAGTTTCGCCCAATTACCTTAGCCCGTGTAGACGTAGACTCAAAATTACCAACGTAAGGAACGTGGAACTTTGCTAGGAGTCACGCACAAGGAGCCATGGTTTGGCAAGCCTGTGTCCCGATAAAGTCCTTGAGCATGTAGAAGGATCCTACATGCGTCAAGGGACTAGTGGGAGACAAATTAGACTCGGTGTCTAATTTGTACAAGTTTACGACAGAATAATACTAATGTTGCTTAGAATCGCATTTCTTAAATTGATCATATTCCAAGTCCCCTTAAGAACGAACCCAAATGTCGTAAGAGGTACGAGTGATCGGGATATGTTCGGTCAAATTTGGATAGTAATCCAAATGACCTGCGGAACGTGATGTTGGACATCGTAGTAGGATTTATGGAGAGGAGCCATAGAATCCACTAGGAAATTCAATCAGGTTTGAAACACCGCATAATTGGAATATTCATTTTGACGAGCTCATACGGAGCATGACTCGGTCTTAAACGACGTAGGTGATCAGTAGGAGAAGAAATGGCGTTCCAAGTGTTTAAGTGTGTAATATCTTGATTCAAAGATTAATTCAAGACATTAGGAATCACTAAAACACATCTATAACTCACGAAAATTCTCCATGACATTTTAGGGTTCCCACATACATATCATGAATTGGGCTTTTCAAAGACTCAGTCATGGTAGACTGATGAGAAAAACTCATATATGAAGAGGGACAAGTTGTTCGAGACTCAGTCATAGTAAGACTGATGAGAAAACTTGGATACTATGCGTAAAGCATCAAGCCATTCAAGACTTAGTCACGATGGACTAATGAGAAGGCTTGGTGTTGAGTATCCCCTACGTCTTAACCCTAGGCAAACATATGATATGTTTACTCGGTGCATAGGAACCGATGTTGAGAGTGCTTCTAGCATGGCTCAACATAAATCGGTAATGCACTGAGGGGTTGAAGACATCAATCAAGAACGATCATTGATACCTGAATAAGGACTAAAGATGTGTTCATAAGGCACCGTCTGTTCAGAGTTGCTTTGGAAGGCTAAAGCGATACTAGCTTCCAGAGCATAAGTGAAAACCAGCTAGTCTCAAAGGTATGCACGGTCAGGCCCATGACGAGTGCATCGGATAGTGGTCACTGATGAAGACCGCGTCCATAGGATGGACGTGGCGCCTAGCACGACCAAGCCATGTTTGCCTATATGGCAGGCAACTTGGCTATGGGAGTATTGGCTCGAGATCTCATCACAAGATCCACGAAAATATTCTTAGACAACCACCATCTCTAAGAGGCAATGGTGGATAAAGGTAACACGGTTAGACCGTGTTGCTTCGCAAGGAAATATAAGCGGACCCACAATACCTTAGTCGGTATCGTAGATTACTCATACTCAGAGGATTCTGAACAAAGTGGGTAATTGACTTATTGGTCAAGTGGGAGATTGTTAGAATAGGTGACCAGAAAGTCAATGGTATTGGCTGTTCTGAGAACCATTAGTCAATCTGTGAACAAGTAATATTATGTTAATGAATGTAGTAAGGATTCATAGGCATGAGTTTGTTGTACTTACTGCTTGCATCGTTACGATGTCACAACAAACGCCCACAGACTGAAATAACATTTCGGAAAAATTGGAACTACGCTTGGAGGTAGGTTCATGAAATCAGTTTCGCCGAATCAGTCTGAAATACTCCAAGTCAAAGGAATCTCGAGACAGGGCATCGAGAATCCATTTGAGACTTGCACTAAGCATCTGCTGTCGTGTTTCATCGACGGGTGACGAGGATCGTCTAACCAGTGTTAGTGGGTCGGCCTGCTGAGGAGCGGCCGACTGAGGTGACTCGCGGGAATCGTCATATGGAAGCCACTCGGGCTTGGTCAGTATGACTCGTATTCCCGATTCCGATAGTACGGGATTAGTCCTCGGACTTGAGGATCACGGCAGTCCCCTACATACTAAGGCTGTATCTTGGATCTGGTGAAATTTGACCGATTATATCACATGGTCATCATAAGCCTCGTCCAGTGCAGTCGGAGTATGTAAGAACGGTGAATTCCAAGATAGGATCTGTCCCCTGTCGAAGGATATGACAGCAAGATCTCCTATGCGCTCGGAGATGGTTTAGACTCACAAAGTCTATGGCCATAGCACTTGATGTAGTGGGAAAGGATTTCCTACGTCGAATTAAACCTATCTCGAGCATTATGCATAGTTGCCTAGTCAACGATGGGAACCGACCCCTAGACTAAAGGCCGGGAGACAGGAGACAGTAGGACCGTACCCGTACGTATCGAGCGTCGGTAGGACCGCACATACGTATAACTCGGAGCCTAAATGTTCACACCATAAATTCACCTAGTCTCTAGTGCCATGGACCGTTGCTAGATGGCCACCCATGGTAACGGACTACTTTGGTTATGAAATAACAAGAAGTAGGTCCAAGTCTAGCTGAAAGGTGAACCTAAAGAGTCACACCCGCTACACCAAATGAAAGGGAATTAATTTGGAATTAATTCCGGGAGAAGGTTTAATTTAATGGAATTAAATTATACTTCTTGGAGATTCAAGCCTCGATGTATTATTTGGAATAATCGGGCTTGAGTTCATAAATTAGATTTATGAATTTTATAAAGCATGGGCTTTCCTTTTAATTAGATTAAAAGGGTGAATTAATTATTTAGTGGGCTTGGTATATTAAATAGGATTTAATATAAAGTCCATGGGACTATTTAATTTAGAATTAAATAATCCCATTCTATGGAATTAATTAATGGGCTTGGTATTAAATAGGATTTAATATAAAGTCCACGGACTATTTAATTTGGAATTAAATAAAGTCCTTTCCATTAATTAATTAATGGGCTTAGTATATTAAATATTATTTAATATAAAGTCCATGGGAATATTTAATTTAGAATTAAATAGGCCCATTCCATAAAGCCCATCAAAATGGATGGACAAGATTTGATCTAGAAAATGATGAGATGAAGGGCCATGATTAATTTGACTTAATCAAAGCCTAATTTGACTAGGATTTGACTAGGTCAAAATCCTAGTCAAAGTGTGTCTCTTTGGAAGAGTTTGAGAAGGAATAGGAATTCCATCTTCTATAAATACTTAAAAAACACACACTCACACCTAGTAATTCTCTACAACTCTCATCTCTCATTCCCTCTCAAGATTTCGCCACCCTCTTTCTTCTCTACAAGAAATATACTTTGTTCTTCTTGATTTTATTCAAGTTAAGAACATAAGAGACATTGATTGCGTTAATTCATAGCGTGTATCGATGTCTCTTCTCCCCAAATAATTTCTTGCTAGCACAAGGGTTCTTTGCTTTCCAGTGGAGCGAGTGAGATGATTTAGAGGGTCTCTTATTTGAGATCTTGGTGCAAAACGGGGAACAATGCGTGTAGCCGAAACAAAAAACAAAACTACAACCGGGTAGGTTCTTTAATTTCGTTTTTTCCGATTTCAATTCTATGGCCTCCATGTTGTGTTTTATTGAATATGAGATACACCGAACGCCCGGGAGAATCAAGGGCACACCCCTTGATTCGTTTATGTACGTTATGCATGATTTAAATTTCATTTAATTATGCTTTGTAATTTTTATTACGCACTATTTCGCGCTTCCGCTATACGCGTTAATCTCCCGGGCCGATCCACACATTCTTTCATTGAAGTGCTTAATAGTTGATGTCACCTTACCCTTCTTCCTCTTTTGGCGTCTGGCACCCTTTCCTTTCACCATGGAGGTTGAAGCCTCTCCTACTAGTACCGACGGCGCAGATTTTGCAATCGTTGCCTCGTACTAGACCAACATAATTACCAACCTATGAAGATCTTTTCTAAGCTCGTTCATGTTGATAATTAATGGTTCGCAGGAGGGAGGAAGAGACTGAAGGATCATGTCAATGTACGTCTCTTTTTCAAGACTGACGTGGAGGTCTTTTGAGCTTTTCCACTAGGGATTGCATCATCACTCCATGTTCTTCGTACCGACATCCCTTCCGTCATCTTAGCTCCAAACATGCCTTCGTTGCATTTTACCCCACATGCTGGTCCAGGACCATATAGACATGATGATGCAAACGAAGCATAGTTTGAGCCAACATCATTATATCTTACTTGCCGGTGGTCATCCTTCAACTTTTGAACGCCAAGCGTTGCCTTAGTTGTTGATCCCTCCGGCAAGCGCTGAGGAACGTCCTCATTCCGGTATGTGAGTTAAGGTTCTAGAAATCTAAGACCATCTTAAGATTTTGCAGTCAATCCGTGTAATTGGTTCCCTTTTAATAAGCCTCTTAGTAATGTGTTTGGTGGATTCTTAGACATTCACAAATATATAAAACAGAAAATAATAAGCAGAATGAAGTAATATTTTGGTTAAGTCTCGGTCTTTAGTCCTTAACCTCTCCCACTATTTCTACGAAAACACGGCACTCTCAAACGTTGTTTTCGGAAAATCCTTTCCTAGTGGGCTCGGTATCCACAGCGATCTCCCCCATACCCTGCTTTTACGATTCGCATGGGAAAAGAACCTGCGGGAGGTATTCCATACCATTCTCATTCCACGAGATTCCCAAGATAGTTGCCTCACCCTTTCACGTGATCCCGAGGACTCCAAGCGAATCACGTTATTCGGGCGTTAGACCCGACCCAATCAACCGATTCATAGACTCACTGCTACCTCCACGACTCGTGAGACAGGTAACAGCAGTCTACTCCTCGTTCATGACAAAGTGCAGCTTCTTTTAAGCACGATAGTCGTGCCACGACTCGTGAGACCACGCTATCGACCTAAAAGATCTTCCTCACTTTTGCTATGGATGGAAGGCTTGGACAGACTCCCAGAGTCCTAGTCCATTTATTAAGGGTCTATATTTAACTTGGTTCAACCAAGTGAGAGTTTTGATAGAACGAGACCTCATCACATATATTAAGTATTGCATTGCATGCGTTATGGCAGAAATATTCTAAGCGTGAATGTAACCATACATAAAGCATATAAAATAATCATAAGCATATAATACGCATCGCATGCAAAATAAAGCCTAGCACGCCCCTGTAGGATGATCACAAGCCCAAACCTATGCGACCCACTGAGCCCACAGTGGATCTATGGTCAATCTAAGGGTAGGTCCTATGCTATTACAAGTTTTAATAACCCATTACATGCAATGCGCCTTGTAAGTCCTCTTTATCTTCTTGGGCTCTCCATCTTGGGCCTACACCGGGCTCCTTCTCCATGGATCCTCCGTGGGCCATCTGATGGCAACCTCCATGGGCCTCCAACACCTTGGGCTTGTCTTCTTTTGCAGCTTTTATTTACAAAAAAAAATAAAACCTCACCACTAATTCTACTCTCATTACATCATAAAATAAGAAACCCCAATTAAACATTTGGGGGAGTACATTAGGAGGGAGAGAGAAATCCTTATTATTCCAAGGCAACTAGAAGAGAGACAGAGAGGAAAATAAAGAGGCACACAGGCCACAACCCAACAAATAAATGTAAATAAACCATACATGCGGTCTAGGGGCTTTGTGATCATCCTTTGTCAAATCAATTAACACAAATAGCACAAATACATAGCCCATGTAAAATATGCTATACCAACATCCATGATAATCCATACCATAAAATAAATGCATAAACTACATGTAAAATATTCACACCAAACATTGGATAATAGTGCAACTTATGCACAACGATTTTTGTTGGAAAAACCTTTTCATATGAACAAGGCAATATTAATTCTATGAAATATAAAATCTCAACCAAAATTAAAATGCCCCAAGTTAATTAATTCAGAAAAATTCCAAGAATTATACAGAAAAATCAAATTTTCTGGAAGCACAAAAATCAACAATTAAAGAATATGCTCATATATTCAAGAATCCCAAAATCCAACATTTGTGCAATATTAATACATGTTAAGATCTACTCATGCTCAAAAAATAACCATGATGTCCAACATCATAAAACGCAGAAATTATTGCAAAATTTCACATATGAATTTTGATCATTGGTGCAACCATTGCAAAAATTAAATCTTGTTAGGAAACCCTTTCCTCATCAACCAAGCAATATTTATTTTAGGAAATTCCAAATCTCAAAAAATAAATATTCTAAGTCAACGGGTTCAGAATAATGCAGAAAATATCATAAAAATAATTCAGTAAAGACAGTTTTGAAAAACGAGCCAAAAAACGGGAGAGAAACGAAAAATGGCACAGCCGGCCGGCCAGGCGCGCGCGCGCGCAGGCTCCTCTGCCTGTGCGCCCAGCGCATGCCGTGCGCGCGCGCGCTGGCCGCGGCACGCGCAAACCCGTTCCTGCACGCGCGCCCGGCCGCGCCCCTGTGCGCGCGGCTAACGTGCTGCTGCTGCCGGTTCGCCGTTTTTCACTCTTTTCGACTTTTTCATGCTATTTTCTGAACCACAAGATAAATTCAACCCTAGAACATGTATTAACACATTCAAGAAAATCAACATCCAAAATCCCATGCAAAATTAAACGCCAATAATTATCTACGATAAACATGCTATAAACGTAAATTAGAACACGTTTATCATGCATAAACGCACATAGCACATAGAATTTTAGGTCGATACACCGAACCGGGCTCTGATACCACTGAAAAAATATCGTGGATCGGCCCGGGAGATAAGGGCGATAGCGGAAGCGCGAAATAGTGTGTAATAAAATTACAAAGCATAATTAAAAGAAATTTGAATAATGCATAACATACATACACGAATCAAGGGGTGTGCCCTTGATTCTCCCGGGCGTTCGGTGTATCTCATGTTCAATAAAACACAACATGGAGGCCATAGAATTGAAACCGAAAAAACGAAATTAAAGAACCTACCCGGTTGTAGTTTTGTCTTCGTTCGGCTACATGCATTGTTCCCCGTTTTGCACCAAGATCTCAAGAAGAGACCCTCTAAATCATCTCACTCGCTCCACCGGAAAGCAAACAATCCTTGTGCTAGCAAGAAATTATTTGGGGAGAAGAGACATCGATACACGCTATGAATTAACGCAATCAATGTCTCTTATGTTCTTAACTTGAATAAAATCAAGAAGAACAAAGTATAATTCTTGGAGAGAAAAGAAGGGGATGGACGAAAAATTTGAGAGAGATGAGAGATGAGAGTTGTAGAGAATACTAGGTGTGAGTGTGTGTTTTTTGAGTATTTATAGAAGATGGAATTTCCTATTCCTTCTCAAACTCTTCCAAAGACACACACTTTGACTAGGATTTTGACCTAGTCAAATCCTAGTCAAATTAGGCTTTGATTAAGTCAAATCAATCATGGCCCTTCATCTCATCATTCTCTAGATCAAATCTTGTCCATCCATTTTGATGGGCTTTATGGAATGGGCCTATTTAATTCTAAATTAAATATTCCCATGGACTTTATATTAAATCATATTTAATATACTAAGCCCATTAATTAATTAATGGAAAGGACTTATTTAATTCTAAATTAAATAGTCCCATGGACTTTATATTAAATCCTATTTAATATACCAAGCCCATTAATTAATTCCATAGAATGGGATTATTTAATTCTAAATTAAATAGTCCCATGGACTTTATATTAAATCCTATTTAATATACCAAGCCCACTAATTAATTAATTCACCCTTTTAATCTAATTAAAAGGAAAGCCCATGCTTTATAAAATTCATAAATCTAATTTATGAACTCAAGCCCGATTATTCCAAATAATCCATCGAGGCTTGAATCTCCAAGAAGTATAATTTAATTCCATTAAATTAAACCTTCTCCCGGAATTAATTCCAAATTAATTCCCTTTCATTTGGTGTAGCGGGTGTGACTCTTTAGGTTCACCTTTCAGCTAAACTTGGACCTACTTGTCATTTCATAAGCAAAGTAGTCCGTTACCATGGGTGGCCATCTAGCAACGGTCCATGGCACTAGAGACTAGGTGGATTTATGGTGTGAATATTTAGCTCCGAGTTATACGCAGGTGCGGTCCTACCGACGCTCGATACGTACCGGTACGGTCCTACTGTCGCCTGTCTCCCGGCCTTTAGTCTAGGGGTCGGTTCCCATCTTTGACTAGGCAACTATGCATAATGCTCGAGATAGGTTTAACTCGACGTAGGAAATTCTTTCCCACTACATCAAGTGCTATGGCCATAGACTTTGTGAGTCTAAACCATCTCCGAGCGCATAGGAGATCTTGCTGTCATATCCTTTGACAGGGGACAGATCCTATCTTGGAATTCACCGTTCTTACATACTCCGACTGCACTGGACGAGGCTTATGATGACCATGTGATGTAATCGATCAAATTTCACCAGATCCAAGATACAGCCTTAGTATGTAGGGGACTGCCGTGATCCTCAAGTCCGAGGACTAATCCCGTACTATCGGAACCGGGAATACGGGTCATACCGACCAAGCCCGAGTAGCTTCCATATGACGATTCCCACGAGTCACCTCAGTCGGTCGCTCCCCAGCAGGCCGACCTACTAACACTGCTTAGACGATCCTCGTCACCGTCGATGAAACACGACGGCAGATGATTAGTGCAAGTCTCAAATGGATTCTCGATGCCCTGTCTCGAGATTCCTTTGACTTGGAGTATTTCAGACTGATTCGGCGAAACTGATTTTATGAACCTACCTCCAAGCGTAGTTTCAATTTCCCGAAATGTTATTTCAGTCTGTGGGCGTTTGTTGTGACATCGTAATAATGCAAGCAGTAAGTACAACAAACTCATGCCTATGAATCCTTACTACATTCATTAATATAATATTACTTGTTCACAGATTGACGAATGGTTTTCAGAACAGCCAATACTATTGACTTTCTGGTCACCTATTCTAACAATTTATATATCCTTGTTACAGTTATCTATGGGTCTAATGAGGTTGGGAGTAGACGTGACCTTTGGCAGGAACTCGGTAGGCTTTCCTCGGGAATTTTTGATTAGCCATGGTTGGTTCTCGGGGATTTTAATACGATCGGGTGACATCCGTGTTACTATGGAGGAATTTCGGAGTTGCCTGCTAGACACTGGACTTATTCACCTACCCATGCAGGGGTGTACATTTACATGGCACAATTGCAGTGATGATCATCGGAGTCTATGGAAGAAACTTGACCGTATGCTTGTCAATGACAGTTGGTTCAGACAGTGACCGGATAGTTGTTACCATAGTCTTAACCCTCGGACTTCTGATCATTCCCCTTTGGTACTTCAAGGTAATTCCTCTATCCCGCAGGCTGGCATGTTCCGTTTTTGATAATTATCTAGCTTCTTCTCCGTCCGTTATTCTTATAGTTCAAAATGTCTGGCGTCATTAGATAGTGGGTACGGCTATGTATGCGGTTACACGCAAACTAAAAGCACTAAAACCTATTTTTCGTGCTGAGAGGAGGAAAAAGGTGACCTAGCCCAGAACGTTCAACTAGCGGTAGAATTTCTTGCATTAGCACAATTGGTGTTACAGTTGGATAGACACAACTCCCTTCTTCTACATCTGGAGTATTGTTGTTGGGTGGTCTTCTCAAAGGCCACTAAATTGGAACAAAGAATGTTGCAGCAACGGGTAAAGATCCAATAGCTCAAAGGAGGGGACTAGTGTACTCGGGATTTCTTTCATAAGGTGGCCAAAAAGGCGTGCTTCTAAACGCATTTTTCAGATCACCACTTCTGATGGCCAAATTAGGACGGACTATCGGGAGGTTGTTGACGAGTTTGTGAACTACTAGAAGGGACTTCTTGGAGGAGATCGGCGTATCAGGCATATTGATATTCGCTATCTCCACCCATGGGCATGGCATATTCTTATAGATAATGAATCCTGCCAACTTGTGAAAGAGGTGAAAGAGGCTTTCTTTGACATTGCGGAGGATAAATCTCCGGGGCCAGATGGCTATTCGGCAGGGTTCTACAAAGCGGCATGGCCTATTATTGGAGACGAGTTGCCAAGGCGGTGATTGATTTTTTCAATCATGGACGATTACTGAAGCAGGTTAATGCTACTTTGCTTGCACTCATACCGAAGGTGCAATCCCCGGACGCTGTGGCTGATTTCCGCCATATTTCGTGTTGCAATGTGTTGTATAAAGCGATCACAAAGATTATTTTTCACCGGCTTCGGCCTTTGCTGGATAGGTTTGATTAGTTCGACACAGAACGCTTTTGTTCCAGGCAGATCTATTAGTGATAATATCTTTTTGGGCACAGGGGCTTTTCGAAAGGGAATAATCAGCAGCGATCACCTCCGAGATGTGCCTTGAAAGTAGATTTGAGAAAGGCTTATGACACGGTCGAAAGGGACTTTCTGTTAGCAACTTTGGACCTTTTTGGTTTCCCGCATCAATTTCAGGGATGGGTGGAGGAGTGTGTTACAACGACTTCTTTTTCGGTGTGCCTTAATGGTAGCATATATGGTTTTTTTTACTGGAGCACGTGGGTTAAGACAAGGTGACCCAATGTCGCCTTACCTTTTTCTTATGGTTATGGAGGTTCTTCGGATGATTATCCAACAACTTATTGAACAGGATGAAGGATTTCGTTTCCACTGGAAGGGCCAGAAGATTGGACTTTTCCAGTTGAGTTTCGCCGATGATCTGTTGTTATTTAGTAGCGCTGATGAGGGGTCGTTGGGTGTGTTCCATAGGGGACTTCAAATTTTTTCGGGTCTGTCTGGATTGTTTGCTAACCCTGCTAAGAGTCAGATTATTATATCAAAATCAGCTCAGGACAACAAGGATACACTCCTGTAGTTGTTGGGATTCCAGGAGGGTCTATTGCCGGTTACATACCTTGGTCTCCCACTTCTCTCTTCGCGTCTTAAAATATCTGATTGCCAGCCTCTGTTGCAAAAAAATTCAGAAGCGGATTAAAAGTTGGGAAGGTATACAACTAACATTCGTGGGTCGTGTTCAGTTGATTAAATCCGTCCTCATGGCCATTAACACTTATTGGTCCTTGGCATTTATTTTTCCAAAAGGGATTATTCGGTGCATTGAGCAGTTGATGCGAAACTTCCTTTAGAAAGGATCCTCACAGACGGGATGCGCGAAAGTTGCTTGGTCACAAGTTTGTCTACCTAAGGAGGAAGGTGGTCAAGGTATTCGAGATGTTCAGACACTTAACTATGCCTTGATGAGTAAACATTTGTGGTCGGTTATAAATCGTAGTACTTCTTCTATCTGGGTGGCGTGGATTTACCATTACAGACTTCGTGGTAAATCTATATGGATGGTGGGAGACAAAGCGGGATCGTGGGCATGGAGGAAGCTTCTCCATCTGCAACCTATGTTGAAGCCTCGGATTGAATACATTATTGGTGATGGTGGTTCCACATCTCTATGGCATGACCCTTGGCACCACCTAGGCCCTCTTATTCAGCGGTTACCACGGGGTCCTAGCTTGACTGGAAAATTCGATACTGATTTAGTGAAATCTGTCATTCTTATGGGGGAGTGGAATTGGCCACTTATGACAGACATGGAGTGCTTGGTTATTTTGCAGTCCTTACCCACCATTCATGGAGGACAGGATCGGATTTTTTGGAGAGGGACAAGAACAATTTTTTCTACATCGGAGGCATATAAAGCTCTACGGGCATCCTCACAAAGAGTTGTTTGGTCTTCACTGCTTTTGGGGCCTTTTAAAATCCCACGCAACACCTTTATCCTTTAGCTTGCTATTCTTGGACGATTATCCACTATGGATAAGCCGTGGTTTCTTCACTTGGACACTACTTGTATACTATGCATTGACCGACAATCTGAAACTCATGATCACATGCTCTTTGATTGTCGGTTTTCACATCAATGCCTTGGAGCCATCAGAAGCCGAGTCAGATTTCCATGGCCGAATCGAGAGTGGAATACGGACGTTACTTGGGCAACTACAAGATAGAGAGGTCGGCATGCTATTAATGGGGCATATAGAGCTTTATTGGCGTCATTTATCTATCACCTTTGGCAAGAATGCAATCGAAGGTGGTTCCAAGCAACTAAGCGTACTGCTGATACGATAGGGAGACTAGTGGTTGAGGAAATCCGGCAACTTATTTTGAGTTCTAACCTTCCTTGTAATATTAGTACTATAGCATTGTTTAGATTGTGGTGGATCCCTTGCGCTCATTTCCAAGATTCCATTTGATTGACTTGTAATTTTTGTAACTCTTTTCTATTTTAATGAAACTTAACTTTGCCGAAAAAAAAATACACCAGCAGACCGTGAGCAGAAACATGAGCTCCTGGGCTTCCATTTTGGAGCAGATTGAAATGAACCACTAGAGTATCTGATCATTGCCCCGGGGGAAAGTGGACTAGCGGATATCGGAGAGGTTCCAGACCTGACGGGCGAAAGGGCAATGGATCAAGGCATGAGCCACATATTCAGAGCTATCATTGGGGAGACGTTTGCGAAGCGCCGAAGCCATTGGGAGAGCATTCATACAAGCACACCACACAAACACCTTAACATTTCCTGGAAGTTTTGCCTGCCATAGGGACCATCACCAAGCTTCCTCATCAGTCGAGTGTAGCTGCAGCTAGGATTCTCTTCGAGCGACAAAGCCAAATGATAGGCACTCCGGACACTAAACACACTAGACTTTGCAGGGTGCCAAATAATTCGATCCTCCGTACCTAACCTGCTAAGCGAAATATTCAGAATCAGCTCACAATCAACAGGGCAGAAAATGGAGCAAATAAGGTCCTCATGCCACTGAAGAGAGGTGGCGTCAATTAAGTCCAAGACCCGAAGTCCTTGGGTATTCAGCGACATCGGCGTGATAGGCCAGAAGGAGACCGGCCTAGGGATCCAAGGGTCGAGCAAACCCTAATATTGTTACCAGTTCCAACCCTCCAACGACAGCCCGCTTTCAGGAGTGGAAGTGTCGCAGCAAGACTTCGCAAAGTGAAGAAGGGGCGTCGGCCAGGTCTGGCTGAAAAGAGATCACCCTTCGGAAAGTACCATGCGCGCAGGAATCTAGGGAGGAGCCGATCTGGGAAGCATAGGATACGCCAAAGTTGTTTCAACAACATTGCAAGGTTGAAGAGATGAAGGTGTCGGAACCCAAGTCCCCCGTACAATTTTCTCGGCCACCGTTATTCCACCAAAATTTCGCCACCATGCTAGTGATTTCTCGGAGGAGCGTAAGCGGCAATTTGAAGCATCCTATGGCGTGTGATGGATAGCTTGGAGGATGGACTTTATAAGAACCTCTTTCCCGGCCTGTGATAGGAACTTCTCATTCCACCCACTGATGCGACTCCAAATTCGATCCTTGATAATAGCAAAAAGTTCCCACTTCGACCGAGCCACTCTGGAGGGAAGCCCGAGGTAGAGTTCCAATCTATTCTCAGCCTGGACTTGCATATCCCTAACCACCTGTTTCCGCACCAAGGGAGGGGTATTCTTGCTGAAAGCAACGGATGATTTCTGGAAGTTTATCTCCTGTCCCGAAGCTCTACGATAAGTGTTAAGGATGTCTCGGATCAAGGCAGCGTCGTCCAAAGTAGCCCTAGTGAAAATCAGTGTGTCGTCTACAAAAAGCAAGTGGGAAATGCATGGGGCATTTCGGCGAACAGAGATACCCTTGATACGGCCCTCGAGCTCGGCTCTTTGCAAAAGCGAACTAAATGACTCTGTGCATTACAAGAATAAGTAGGGGGTGAGGGGATCGCCTTGTCAGAGACCCCTCTCGGGCACTAGGGAGCCAAACTGTTTTCCACCCAACATGAAGGAATAAGAGATAGTGAAAACAAAGGGCATAACAAGACGAATAAAGGATGGGGGGAAGCCAAGTTGAGACAGAACCTACCATAAGAATGCCTACTCGACTTTATCATAAGCCTTGCTTACATCGAGCTTCATTGCCATGTAGCCTTGCTTGCGTGTGGTCTTAGAATTTAGGAAATGGTTAACCTCAAAAGCAAGGAGGATGTTGTCAGTTATTAACCGGCCAAGGACAAAGGCAGATTGGGCTGGGCAAATGATTTTGTCAAGTAGGGTTTTTAGCCTATTTGCAATGGTCTTGGATGCAATTTTATAAATCACATTGCAAAGGCTAATAGGTCTATACTGGGAAAGGAATTCCGGATGGCTACACTTGACGATAAGAACAATGTTCATATCATTAAGCTTAGGAGGCATGTCAAAGGAATTAAGTACGCTAAGGACGCAAGAAATGACTTCATGTTTGACAATATGCCAGAAACGTTGGAAAAAGACAGGGGACATACCATCTAGCCTGGGGGATTTCAACGGAGCCATTTGGAATAGCGCCTTTGTATCCTCTGCCTCTGAGTACGGCCGTGTCAAGTCTTCCGCCATTTCTGCATCAACAATCCGCCTTAAGCATTCGGTCCCTTTGGCAATATCATCCGGTTCCGGTCGGCTAGATGCAAACACCTCCGAAAAGTGAGAAATGATGCAGTGTTTAATATCCTCCTCCTTCGAAAGCCACACCCCCGCCGGATTTTCAGCTTTGTGATCAAATTAGTGCGGAACCGTTGGCTCGCCCGTTGATGAAAGTAGGGGGTGTTATGATCCCCTTCCTTAAGCCAACACGATATACCTTGCTGTTTCCAGAACATTTCCTCAAACGTAGCTAATCGTTCAAGTTCCTGACGGATACCAGAAGCTTCCTCAACTTCATCCCATGACATCGGGCGGGAGTAGAGAAATTCAAGCCTTTTCTCCAATCTATCAATAAATTCCTTTCGAAGCGAAATAGCCGAACCCCCTTTCCTCACCAAGCAGATGGAGGACAAGTAGACACAAGGAGAGGCATATGATCGGAACATGCTGCTGTCAGATGGGTAACCGATGCATGGGGGAACAATGCGCTCCAGCGTGAGCTTGCACAGCACCTGTCGAGCCTCTCTTGTACTGTATGAGGGTGCTAGTGGCGGTTAGACCACGTAAAGGGGGAGCCCGTAAAGCCGATATCCGAAAGGCTGCATTGTTCAAGTGCACTCCAAAAATTTCTAATCTGCCAATGCGGTCTAGGAGGGCCACCGTCCTTTTCCGAGTGGCTTAAAATCTCATTAAAATCCCCAGAGCAAAGCCAAGGGCGTTGGGACTGACCATGGAGTGTCTGCAAAAGCCGCCAAGTAGCCTCACGCTTGCTAGTGTCAGATTCGCCGTAAATACCGGTGAAACGCCACCATTCCTGAAGAGATTGAAGCTGGACGGAGACATCAATATGATAACGAGAAAAGGATTGAAGCTAAACCACTACATTACAATCCCAAAGAAGAGCCAATCCACCACTCTTCCCAACTGAATCCACACTGACACCGAACATATCAAACTTGAGTTTCAGCCGATCAATCTGGCGAGCTGAGCACTTGGTTTCCACCAAAAAAACCAAGGAGGGGTTATGTTCCCGGATACGGGTACCCAGGGTCCAAATTGTCCAAGGGCCCCCCAACCCTTGGCAGTTCCACATAAGGAGACTCATAGCGGCTGGCGGGGCTACCCCGCAGCCTCCGCCAATTCATTGGAGATATCCATCAGAGGGAATGTCGGTTTCGAAACCTTACTCAAACCCTGGGACGAGCTTGCACCATCAGAGATATCCTCGTCAAGAAGGCGACGTTTCTGCCGTAGGATAGGTTTTGTCAAGTTACTAGGAGGTTTTGAAGCGGACAGTTTTCTTGAGGGCACCGGTTTTACGAGGGATAGAGGCTAAGTGGGATATAGGTGTTGATGTAGATGAAGGTTGTTGTTGGGGTGTTAAGGGCAGAGTAGCATGTGATGGTAGGGACAGGGTCGTCTCAGGTTCGCTGCATGGATGGGACGTAGATGAGGTGGAGACTGGTGCCAGATCAGTGGGGGAGGGGCCTTGTTTAGGTCAGTAATTAGGGTTTAAGAAGTGGATTATGGACAGGACGGGGCACGGGATTGGGAATATGAGGAGGGGAAGCTCCAGGTGACGTTTGTTCATGGAGGGGATGGTGCAGTGGTGGGTTATGATCAGGAGAAGCACTAGGAGGGTGAACTGTATGTTGGGGAAGGTCCTGTGAAGGGCGAGGATCACGAGCAGTAGTGTTGGTTGGGGACAGTTGTGCGGGGGGAGGTGTGGAAAACACACCAAAAATGGACAAGCCCCTTCTTGGTGAAGAAAGCGGAGGAGGGTTACAGGGGGGAGGCAGATGAGTAGAAGGTTGGTCGGCTTGGCTGAGAGGAACCCATAGGGGTAACTAATGAGGTACTCCAACGATCCAGAGCAGACGGCGGTGGGGCTCGGAGCCATGCACCATACGGCGTGTTCGAACCCGGATCAATAAAATCATCCATAAACTGTAACTCACAAGATCTGGAGATATGCCCGAGACGACCGCAGAAGTAGCAGAAATTCAGGAGCCTTTCGTATGTGAAGGTTACCAACTGTTCATCGCCAAGGACCGTACCAATATTTAGAGCCCGGTGGAGAGGTTTGTAGTGTCAATCGCAGCCCTGATACGAATAGAGGCACCCCACACAGAACCATTCGCATCCATGTCAACATCCACCATTATGCCGATTTTATTTCCAATCCAGGTCGCCTCGTCCTTCATCATTTTGCCGATGGGGAGTCCGTGTATTAAAACATGGAATTCGCACCAGTCCAGATCCACAAGGCTTGGGTTGTCAGTCTCCTCTACCGGTGCCATAACAAGTAGGTTCTTCTCAAAAGCCTAAAGGCATCTATCTATCACTCTCTGCCTGTCCAATGCATGGAAAAACTTAAGTAGGAAGCGGTCCCCTTCGATCATACGGAATTCCATCCCTCGCTTCGGATTCAAAACGGACATTAAGGTAGATTGCAGGGCGTCAGGATGGAAGGAACGGGAAGATAACAGCCTTCCCACAACCAGAAAACCATGCGCAGTCTGGTCCGTGTGCCATACCCCCGTCGACATAACCTCCCCTACATCCTCTTTCTCTGTTAACGAAAGTGAAGCACTTAGGCAATGGAGATCGGAATCCATATTGCTAGAGGGACCAAACAACTGTAAGGTGAGCGTCGACGGCAAACCTGACGTCCAACTTGCACAGGCACCCGAGACACAGGAAAACAAACGTGTCAAACAGGAAAACCAAAGGAGAAGGGAAGAGAAATAAGACCACAATTAGTAGGGATCACAACCAAATCGGCGATAACAACAATGACCGATGATACTGCTGTCAGACGTCTCCAGCAAATCGCAAATCTCACGTGCATGAAAGGAAGGAAGGGTAGGAATAAGGTAAGACTGAAGTATAAACGGAAGGAAAAACTAAAGAAAAGGAAAAGAGAAAAGTCAAACCCCATTACAAGGGAAAAACCTCTCTAGGGAGGGAATTCTCTCAAGAAGAGAAGAAGAGAGATCCAGTCAGAATAGTTCGTGACATTGAATTTATTGGTCTCTAGTACCATGGTTAAAGGATTCTTAGACATATCTACATTTATAGAAATGTAAAGCAGAAATTAGAAATTGATGGAAATATTATAGTTCAAGTTGAAGACATGGTATTTTAGTCGTTAACCCTCCCACTATTTCTACGAAAGTCCACCACTCTCAAGTGGAGTTTCGGGAAATGATTTCCTAGTGGGCTCGAGATCCATAAGCGTGATCTCCATGCCCCGCTTTTACGATTCACATGAAGAAAACCTCATAGAAGATATCCAATATCATTCTCATCCAATGAGATTCCCAAGATGTTTTGTCTCACCTCTTCGCATGATTTCGAGGACTCCAAGCGAACCATGTTACTCAGTGTTAGGCCCGACCTATCAACCAAATTGTGCCTCAACTATCACTCCCACGACTCGTGAGATAGAGAAACATCGAGCGCAATCTCTTTGTTCACAACAATGGTGTAGCTTTCCCCTAGTCCAAGTGTGCCACAACTCGTGAGACCATACTTAGGTAGTGGTAGCTTTCTCACCACATTGCTGTGGATGGAAGGCTTGGACGGATCAAAACGATTTCGATCCAAGTCCATTATGGGCCTAATATTTCATTTGGTCCAACCAAATGAGAGTTTGTTTTTTATAATGACCGATACCTCATCACATTAAATGTCTTTTCATGCATAAATATTTAATAGTCATAAAGTGATAAATAAATACGCCGCATGTACTAGACATAGCATAACCCCTGTTACGATGATAACAAGCCCAACCTATGCGACCCACTGAACCCGTAGTGAGTCTATGGTCTCTCTAGGGTGGTCCCACACTATTACAAAAAATAATTAACCCATTGTCATTCCAATGGGCCTTGTGGCTCTTCTTGTTTTTTGCTTTGATGTATCACCTTGGCCCTCCGTCCAACGTGGGCATCCAACTCCGTAGGCTTTTATTATTACAAAATAAATCCTCACCAAAAACCTAGCTACTCTCATTACATAGGAATAGTAATACATGGAAAAGAGGAAATAAGCAAGCCTTAACATCATGAGACAAAAAAACGGGAGATGATAGTCCCAAAACAAAAGGCACGCACGCCCCACCCGACAGAAATGTAAATGACATACATTCATACACAAGGTCTAGGGCTCTTGTGATCATCCCATGTTGATCCCATCAACACACAATGTACAACTATACCAAATAATCATGCCAACGTAGATATTCAAAATATCCAAGTGATGTCCAACATCACAAGTCATAAACATATATACAATGTACAAGCTTCAAATTTTAAATCTAATACACATCACACACAATGCATCTAATGCATCCCAAAATTAATTAAGCAATATTGATCCTAGAAAGATCCAATGATTCCAAAATCAAATATGAAAAATTAATTCATTTTCGGAAAATATACAGAACATAGTAAAAAATCAATTTTTTAAAAAAACATCGAAAACCAGCCCAGCCATCGTGCCATCTCCCTGGTCGCACGCACAGGCGCACAGGCGCGCGCGCGCCCATGCCTTTTGTGGCCCGGCCAGTAGACCCTGCTGGCCCTCGACCAACAACGTGCGCCTACGCACACCGCGATGTGCGCAGCCGCCCCTGCCAGTACGCACGTTGGCCAGGCTACGCGCAGGCGTCTGCCGACGCGCACCCGTCAGCCAGTGGTCGGGCAGTAGCCAACCGTTGCCGCTTTGTTTTTTCATTTTTTTTCATATCGTGGTTTTTTGTTTTTTATTTCAACACATATACATATAAAATAACTGAAAATAAATATGCAATTTTTAGAGATCCAATCCATAAAAATCACATACATGATGTCTATTAAATTTAAACACTTAAACAAGTTCATCAATCCATATTTACACATACAAACATGCTCATAATGTCGTAAACGCAAATAGAATCGGGCTCTGATACCACTTGAAGGACAAGCAGATCCGTCTGGGAGCGTGAACAGAAACGAGTAATGCGTTATTTAAAAAATATTATCAAAAAGATCCCAAGGGGTGTACCCTTGGGTGTTCAACCTGACGTTCGACTTAGAATACGATAGTAGATAACAACATATCATATAGAGCACATAGGTATTAAATGAAAGAAACTTCAAGAACATAAAACCGAATGTTACCTTTGTAGTTTTCTAGTGCATGGCTACGAGCATTGTTCCACAGCTGGAAACGTTCACCAAAGTTCAAAACTATAAACTCTCTAACGTAGTCCACACCACATCGGGAGAGATCTCGTTTTTCTTGCTAGAGAAAAATGGATCTAGAGGATGAGATCAAAGAAGGGATCACACTATCAAATTAGTGTTCCTTCTTGATCTTACTTGCTTCTTCAATTGATCCTAAATCAATGAGGCAAACAAAGAGGATTTAGGGAGTAGAGAGAGAGGGGCCAAATTGCTTGAGAGAGAGAGTATACAGAGTGTTCTTCTTTTTCCTAGAAAAAGATGAATAATGGACCTCTTGTCTTTGATGATAGTATATACACACATATATATATATATACTTTATTAATGTGATTATTGGAATGTGTCTAGGTTCATCCAAGGATGTCTAGAGATATTCCAATCAATCCCTGTTAATCTTCAATCAAGCCTACCATTTTCATAAGGTATGATTTAATCATACCAAATGAAAGAAACTTGATTGGAATTGATTTGTTTCTTTCCAAAAGAGACAAGCCAACTAGTCATCAAAGGCCTTCATGGCCGATTTTGGTGCTTCCACAAGAAGCAAAATTCGGCCATCCCATTTTAGAAGAAGCCCAACTTCTTCTAATTCCAAAAGTGGAATTGTGGACATCTTTGGAGGGTTCCTATGCTGGGGCCTCGTACGGACGAACATTGTAAAGGAGGTCAATGCATGTAGCCAATCGGAGGAGAAAAATGAAAGGTATTCTGATTTACATGTATGAATCTCGTTCTTCTCTTTATTCCAAAGCCCAAAATGTACATAATATTTATGTATCTTTATATTTTATATTTCTACACCGATAGCCTAGGAACGTTCAAGGGCACATCCCTTGACCACGATTTAAACCCCGTATGTTTTTATTTCACCACACTTCCACCGCGTTCACGAGTCAATCCATTTTCCTTCACATACCACCTTGCATATAATCTCCTCCACCAATATGCTAGTACATAGTGAAGGATTTGGAAATCAGCTTGTTGATCTTAGAGTATTTGGAGAAGAATGCTTGGAAAGTGTCAAGAAAACTCTTTTCTTGATGGAAAACTAGAAGATGCTCTTGGAGAGGACTCTTGGGGGGGGGGGGGCACAAATCTTTCAGATATTTTTAGGGTTTCTCGATGTTGAAAATCTCACCCCTCTTCCCTTTATGTAATCCTCATTGTTATGGACTTGTGGACTAGGTTTTGGTTTGAGCCTTCATTTACTTTTCAATTAAATTAAACCGTAATTTAATTGATCCCCATCAATTAGTTTTAGGTCCAAATTAATCCAATTAATTTGTAAGTCCAATAATTAATTAATCTCATTAATTAGTTGTATGTAAGCCCAAAACTAGTCAATCTAATTAACCGGTAATTGCAAACTCAAAACTAGTTAATCAAATTAGCAAGGTAGTTGCAAACCCATGAATCAGTTAATCTAATTAATTGAATGCAAACATAAATTAAATATTTATGAATTGATTCTTGTGGGCTTCTATCAAATAGACCCCCAAGTAAATGATTCAATTATTTAATTATCATGGATAAATTTTATCTAACCATTAAATGAAAGAAATCGGTGGATCGTCCCTGGAATTGCGCGAATGCGGAAGCGCAATAAAAATAAACATACAAAAATTAAAGCATGCTTTTAATTTTTGTAACACGCTCAAGGGGTGTACCCTTGAGGTTCCCGGGCGTTTGGTGTATCTCATGATCATATAACATGTAAAGAAATCATGGAGGCCATAGAGTTGAAAAAAAAATAAAGAGGGACGAAAAATAAAACGAGACCTACCCGTTGTCGTTTTCGTCTTCAACGGCTACACGCGTTGTTCCCCGTTTTGCACCGAGATCTCATTCTTGAGACCCTCCAAATCGTGACACACGATCCACCCACGTATCTTGCACGTCGTGCTAGCAACGAACAAGTATTTTTGGAGAGGATAGATCAATCACACGTTATGAATAAACGGGACTAATCTTCCTTAGTTCTAATGTTCCAAGAACAAAAGAACAAGAAATAATTTTCTTGGAGAGTGAGAGAGAGAGGGGCGGACGAGATGTAGGAGAGCGGGGAGTGTGTGTTGTGTGTGTGATTTCAAGAATCATCATCAAGCAATAGTTGGAAGCTAGAGGTATTTATAGAGGAGGAGTTTAATCCTCTTAAAACTCCTACTCTAAGAACTCTAATTTGTCTAGGACTTTGACCTAGTCAAAGTCCGAGTCAAACTAGTGTTTGACCTAGTCAAACAAATCCTAGCCTTCCATCTCCCCTTTCCATCTCAACCGGTGATTTTAATTTAATGGAATATTTAAATCCCATTAAATATTCCAAAAGGCTAAATAAATATTAATATTTATTCTAAGCCCATTAAATCAACCCTTTAATAAATTCTATTTATTAATTTAATTCCCTTTATCAAATAGAAGGGATTAATTTCTCGAAGAAAATATAGGACCCGATTAAATCTAATTTAATCATTTCTTTACTCCAATATTTGATTCCAAATTAAATATTAAGTGAGTGTGGATAGTGTGTGACTCTTTAGGTTCACCTTTCTGCTAGACTTGGTCGGATTCCTAGAATCCGCCCGTTACCATGGGTGGCCATCTAGCAACGGTCCATGGCACTAGAGACTAGGTGAAATAATTGGGGATGAACATTTAGGCTCTAACAGTACACTTGTCCTTCTATCTTCGGTCTCATCACTTAGAGTCTAGGGCACGGAAAAAGCAGGTACCCATTTTGGACCTAAGTGTCGGTCTGTCCTTACTAAACGCCGCAAGGGAAACCTTTCCCTTCTGTTCAGTTACTGTGGCCACAGATTTCAGGAACAAGACACAGAGCATACATGAGACTCAACTGTCAATACCTTTTGACAGGAGACAGATCCTTTCTTGGAAACTACTGTCACTCTGTACACCCGAGCTGCACTAGACATGGCTTATGACTACTCAAGAGTATTTTGGCAATCTCTCCCCATATCTAAGATACAGACCTGATGCACAGGTAAACTCAGCAGTTCCTCAAGTCAAAGGACTTGGCCTGTACCGTTGGAACCGGGAATACTCGTCATACCTTGCTGACCATACTCAAGGTCCTCCGTAAGACGGTTCCCGCGAGTCACCTCAGTCAACTGCTTCCTAGCATGCTGACCCACTAACACTGCTTAGACGACCTTCGTCACCCGTCGATGAAATACGACAGCAGAGGCTTAGTGCAAGTCTCAGAGGAAATCCCGGTACCCATTTTCGGGATTCCTTGACTTGGAGATTTTCGGACTGATTCGGTAAGACTGATTTCATGGACCTACCTCCAAGCGTAGTCCCAATCTCCGTTATCAATACTCAGTCCGTGGCCTTTATTTGCGTAGTGAACAGATATGTATAAGCAGATATATATAAGTGAACGTAAACAAAGTATTGCCATATGAATTTTCACTTCTTTATTCATAAATGTTTTTATCAAATACCAAAAATTGTCTAGACATAGGTTACATATTCCTGCCAAAATTGGCTTACATGGTCACCTATTCTAACATAAAATAAATTGAGCCATGGATTAATTAACTTAACAAGGACAATAGCACTTTCGTTCCCTAACTTAAGATTTTTCCACTTTTGATACCATTGATTACGGGATTTTCACTTTTGATCCCGTAACTTTAAAAAGTAGCACTTTTGGTCCCATGCCACATTCTCGTTAGATATTTAACAAAAAAAACCACGTGCGTACCACCTAACCATGCATGCTATGACTTTGTTTGGAACATGGCTTTCGACAACACAGAAAGGAACCATAACTGTGTCAGTCATGATCAAGTCATAACCGTCGTATGCACCTACTATAGAACCATAAGTCAAAGGATTACTTAATGCACTATCGTAACTAAGGAGATTCTCCTGATTCTCAAAGGCAGTCTTTTATAAATTATGAAGGCATTGCTGAAGAAACCTACTAAACAATTTTACAACTTTCATATCATAACTTTTACTGCTTCAAAATCATTTAATAAACAACATTTTACAAAAATATTTCAACAGCTACAAAATCAGTTAACAAAAAAAAGAAAGAAAAACTATTGAAATCCAAAACCTAGTGAATGGAGGGGCTGAATGGAGCAAAAATAGGTGGGCGTCGAGGCAAAATGTGGGTCACGGTGGAGCAGTAGCTTCTGCACTCCAGGCTTATAAGTGTTTCAGCTACAAGATTGAGCGAGAGAGAGGCCAAAGTGAAGGGACAAGCGGATCCGCCGGGGAGCGCGAGCGGAAGCGTGAAACAATTAAAATTGCATAAATTAAAGTAATGATCACAAAATCCCAAGGGGTGTACTCTTAGGTGCTCAACCGGGCGTTCGATGTAGGATGTAACAATATCATAAACACATATTGTACATAGAGCATAGAAATGAAAAGCAAACTACGAAAGCGTAAAATCGATATTAGCTTTGTAGTTTTGTTGCTTACACGGCTACGAGCGTTGTTCCTCTCCGGATAATGTTCACGAAGTTCAAACGTATGAACTCTCTAGAGTAGTCTACACCACACAGGAAGAGATGCATGTTTTCCTTGCTAGAAGAAAACGGATCTAGAGGATTCGATTAAGAAAATAGAACACTATTGAATTAGTGTCTTTCTTAAACTTATTTTTGTTTTTCAAAATGATCCAAGATCAAATGAAGAACAAAAGTGAATAGTAGAGAGAGAGAGGGCCGAAAATTGTGAGGAGAAGTGTAGTGTGTTTTTCTTGTTTTTCCTAGAAAAAAGATGAAAATGAATTCTCTTCCTTTGAAGATTGTATATACTCATATAGATACAAAATTAATGTGATTATTAGAATGTGTCTAGGTTCATCCAAGGATATCTAGATACACCCCAATCATTTCCACTAAATCATCAATCAAGCCTACCATCTCTTAAGGTATTACTCAATCATACCAAAAGAGAGAGGTTTGATTGCAATTGATTTGTCCCTTACCAAAAGAGACAAGTCAAACTCATCAAGGTCATGTATGGCCGATTTTTACCTCTCCAAGAGTGTAATTTTCGGCCATACCAGTATAGGGAAGAAGTCCAACTTCTTCCAATTCCAAACATGGAATTAACACACATTTTGGGCCAAAATTTAATGGACCGGGTTCCACTGTAATCCAATTACAACGAAGCCAAACTTAAATTCCATTTAATTTAAGGTCCACATAAATAATTCTCATTAATCTTTTAATCCAATTAAAAGACCCAATTTTTGTCTCTCTACATTAATCGATAAATCTCATTTACCGATCAAACGAGGGCCCGATACAATATCGGTCCTTCCATCCAATGGACAATCACATAAGTAATCCAATTACTAATTATCCTCTGAAATTGACTCCAAGTTAATTTCTCCACCTTTTTGGTGATTTGGTGTGACCCTTTAGGTTCACCCTCAACTAGACTTGGGCCCGTGTCCAATAGGGGCCCGTTACCTGTTGGAGTAGGTGACCAGAAAGCCAATAGGTTTGGCAATTTGTAACCTATCCGACAACTTGATGTGAATGTAATATTATTATGTGATGAATAAGATGAGTGTTCGTCACCAATGGTACCTTCTTTGTTGCGCTCATCTTATATTTGTTAAACCGGTGTTTAACTTATATCGCAACAAAGCCCACAGACCATGGATAACAACTCATGCAGTTGGGCCACGCATTGGATGGTGGTCATGAAACCAACTGATTAAGAGTTGGGTCTGAAACGTTCCAAGTCGAGGACCTCGAGACAGGGCATCAAGAGTCCTATTGAGACTTGCGTCAAGAGTCGTGTTCATTGGATGAGTGTCGTGTTTCATCGGCGACAGGCGTGGGAAGCCTTGGAGGCTTGGTCGGTATGATTGGATTTCCCGGTTCCGATAGTACGGGAGTAATCCTCAGACTTGAGGAATCATGGCAGTCACGTGCACAGGACGGCTGTATCTTGGATCTGGCGAGAGGTGATCATTCTGTAAGATGATCATTATAAGCCTTGTCCAGTGCAGTCAGAATGTGTAGCGAGGATGGTGGATTCCAAGAAGAGGATCCGTCCCCTGTCAGTATGTGACAGAGGTATCTCCTATGCACTCGGAGACACGTTCATGCTGTTTGAAGTTGTGGCCACAGTGGTTGGTCGAACAGGGAATGGTTTCCTGTGTCGACGCAATTAAGCATACATGGTCTCGAGTATTAAGCATAGATGCCTAGTCAAGGATGGGAACCGACGCCCAATTCCATACCCTAGACTAAGGCCGGGAGACGGTAGACGGAAGGATCGTACCCGTACGGAATTAGCGCCTAAACGTTCACGCCAATTCACCTAGTCTCTAGTGCCATGGACCGTTGCTAGACGGCCACCCATGGTAACGGGCCCTTGTGGGACACGGGCCCAAGTCTAGCTGAGGGTGAACCTAAAGGGTCACACACAAATCATCGAGGAGGTTGAGAGATCGACTTGGAGTCAATCTCGAAGGATAAAATAAGTAATTGGATTACTTAAGGGAAAGTCCATTGGATGGACGGGCCGATATTGTATCGGGCTTTCATTTAATCGGTAAATTGGATTTTCGATTAAATATGGAAAGTTGAGACGTTGAGATGTTGGATCTTTTAATTGGATTAAAAGATCAACGGGAATAATTTAAGTGGACATTAAATTGGATTTAATATTGGGTTCGTCGTAATTGGATTACGATAAAACCCGGTCCGTTAAATTATACCCGAGAGGAGAAATAATTCCTAATTTGGAATAGGAAGAAGTTGGACTTCTTCCCTTAATTAAATATGGCCGACATGCTCCCTTGGAGGAAGCAAAATCAGCTATGTTTCATGCTAGGTGGTATGTTGACTTGTCTCTTTTGGAAAGAGACAAATCAACTCCAATCAAGCTCTTCCCTTTTGGTATGATTTGATCATACCATAAATTTTGGTAGGCTTGATTGAAGAATTGATGGTGATTGATTGGAATGAATCTAGACATCCTTGGATGAACCTAGACACATTCCAATAATCACATTAATTATGTATATATATTAGAATATACAACACCTAGCATAAGTGATTCATTATTCATCTTTTTCTAGGAAAAAGAGAAGACAAAAATCCTCTCCTCTCTCTCAAAATTTCGTGCTCCCTCCCTCTCTCACACTTGTGTTCTTCACTTGATTTTGAATCAAGAAGAAGAACAAAGTAAGTTTAAGAGAACACTAATTCATAGTGTTCTTCTCTTAAACCGATTCCTTCTAAACCCATTCTTTTCTAGCAAGAAGAACGTGTGTTTCTTCCGGTGTGGTGTGGATCACCTTTGGAGAATCCATACGTTTGGATTTCGTGAGCATTCCGGAGAAGGAACAATGCAAGTAGCCGGGAGCATACGCTAAACAATCAAAGGTAACGGTTTATTACGCTTTGATTGATTTCATTTATATATCTATGCCCTATGTGCTTAAATGTATGTTTTAATATTTACACATCCTACATCGAACGCCCGGTTGAGCACCCAAGGGTACACCCCTTGGGATTCGCGTATTTTTGAATTTGATTTAAATTTACGCACTTTCCTCCCTTTCTCGCTTCCGCTCGCGCTCCTGGGCGGATCCGCTTGTCCTTCATTACCAAGGGTGGGCGTTTAGCAACGGTCCATGGCACTAGAGACTAGGTGAATGTTGGTATGAACATTTAATTGTCAATCCCGTACGGGTACTGTCCTTCCGTCTATCGTCTCCCGGCCTTAGTTTAGGGTATGAAATTGGGTGTCGGTTCCCATCCTTGACTAGGCATCTATGCTTAATACTCGAGACTACGCATGCCTCATTGCATCGACACAGGAAATCATTTCTAGTTCGACCAATCACTGTGGCCACTGGTTTAAGCAGCATGAACGTGTCTCCGAGTGCATAGGAGATACCTTTGTCACATACTGACAGGGGACGGATCCTCTTCTTGGAACCCACGTCCTCGCTACACATTCTGACTACACTAGACAAGGCTTATAATGATCATCTTACAGAATGATCACCTCTCACCGGATCCAAGATACAGCCATTCTGTGTATGTGACTGCTATGGTTCCTTAAGTCTGAGGACTACTCTCGTACTATCAGAACCGGAAAAATCCAATCATACCGACCAAGCCTCCAAGGCTTCCATATGATGATCCCTACGAGTCAGTTCAGTCGATTCGACCCCAGTTGACCAACCCATCAAGATCGTATAGGCATCCCACGCTTGTCGCCGATGAAACACGGCACTCGTCCAATGAATATGACTCTTGGTGAAAGTCTCTATAGGACTCTCGATGCCCTGTTTCGAGGTCCTTGACTTGGAACATTTCAGATCAACTCTTCATAAGTTGGTTTCATGACCACTATCCAATTCGTGGCCCAACAGCATTACTTGTTAACCGTGGTCTGTGGGCTTTGTTGTGATATATGTAAAACGCCATTTTAACAAATGAAAAATGAGCACAACAAAAGGTACCAATGGTAATGAATACTCATTTTATTCATTACATAATATTACATATTACATCAAGGTTTCAAATAGGTTACAAAATGTCAAACCTATTGGCTTTCTGGTCACCTATTCTAACACGAAGACCATAGGGAAGGCTGGAACAACCGCTGGAAGTTTGAATTGGTCTAAGAGACTGGGAGAAAAAGAGGGCAGCCGGTTGCTGGGTTACAAGGGTTGGGATACAGAACCAAGCTGCTGGGGTTTGGGGAAAACTTGAATTTCACTATTCACTAATTATACTAATAAATGTATTATAAAAAATATTAAAAAGATATAAAATAATAAGTATCAGGGCGGGTATACATGAATCTGAGACCCGTCCAAGCTATTTACAATTCCTATTTTTAGGGCCGTTATTTTTTATTAAACGCCAACATTCGGGGCGGGATCAAGTTTGGGCCCAAAAAAAACCCCAACCACTGCCAAACCTTGATGCAAACAATGGGTTACTAAAATAAAATAATGCAAAATAACAAAAGTAACATTAAATTAAAAGTATAACATTTTATTTTTTAACTTTAATATGGAGTTGAACCCTATGGAGTCGCACTCTCAAAGTTCGACTCCTTGTTTTAAAATCTAAATAATTTAAATTTTATCGTTAATAATTAAATAGTTATAATTATAAATTTAGTTATTTATATTCATTAATAAATGTAAAATTTACACACAAAAAATACAATAATTACAATTGTTAAAATTCACCATCCATCCCACAAGTGCGCCAGTGCCATTGGTGCCGAGGTCTTCTTATTTCCTCATTCACATTATGTATTGCTCATTTTGTTCATTATCATCATTACCGCCATTAATATGCAACCGACTTGATGATGTTGTAGAACTTGACTCCACATAATCACGATATCCACTAAATGACTGAGATGGAATTGGTGAAACGTTATATTCTGGTCCATATATTTGGCTTATGCCAAGGCCAAGGTCAAGATCAATCTATCCATAATAAGCTTGTGGTTGGCTTGGCATATACAGAGTAGATTCAAATCAATCACTTTGTTGTGGCGGTTGAGGCACGTAGCAATCTTGATATAAATTTTTAGGTGTGTGCACTATAGATGGACCAGCTATATCTAATCCAACAGTATCATCATCTTCAACTGAACTAGTAGACATATGCAACGAATTCTCCTTTGTATGTGAGACGTGGTTGGGCATTCTCATGTGACGCTGCAGTTTGCTCGACTCTATTTTTTGTCCGAAGAGAATTGAACATGTCATAAACATGATCTAATCTGATCTTGAGTTGCTCAATTAATTGGCTTAACCTTTCGGCATCATCTAGTGTAGGATAAGAACTTAATCAACAGGACTTCACCTGTTTGACATGAAATAGTGTATTGAAATATAAAAGAAAATGCTGAAGGAAAGCGGATTGGCCCCGGAACGCGGCGGAGCGCGGTGGAGAAAAAATATGCAGAATAAAAGAATTTAAATCGCATTCAAGGGGTGTGCCCTTGAATGTTCCCGGGCTATCGGTGTATAAACGCTTAATACAACATGTAAATAACAATTAAGCGTTCATGGCTATGGAATAAAAGAGGAAAAACAAGAACATAAATGTAAAATACCTTTCTCGATTTCCTACTCCGATCGGCTACACGCGTTGATCTCCTCCCAGCGTTCATCCGCACGAGGCCTCAACATAGAGACGCTCTAACGTAGTCCACACCACACCGGGAGAGATCTTGTTTTTCTTGCTAGAGAAAAATGGATCTAGAGGATGAAATCGAAGAAGGGATTACACTATCAAATTATTGTTCCTTCTTGATCCTACTTTGTTCTTCAATTGACCCTAGATCAATGAAGCAACAAAAGAATTTAGAGAGTAGAGAGAGGGGGACGAAAATGGCTTGAGAGTATGTGTAGAGAGTGTTCATCTTTTTCCTAGAAAAAGATGAATAATAAAACTCTTGTCTTTGATGATAGTATATACACATATATATACTTTATTAATGTGATTATTGGAATGTGTCTAGGTTCATCTAGGGATGTCTAGATACATTACAATCAATCCCCATTAATCATCAATCAAGCCTACCATTTCATAAGGTATGGTTTAATCATACCAAGTGAAAGAGGCTTGATTGGAATTGATTTTGTCTCTTTCTGAAAGAGACAAGTCAACTTGTCATCAAAGGCCCTCATGGCCGATTTTAGTGCTTCCCAAAGAAGTAATTTTTGGCCAACCCCGTTTAGAAGAAGTCCAACTTCTTCTAAGTCTAAAAGTAGAATTAACACATCTCTTGGACCAAGATTTAATGGACCGGATTTTATTGTAATCCAATTACATTAAGCCCAAGAATTAAATTATATTTAGTTCATGGTCCATTTAAATAATTCCCATTAATCTTTTAATCAAACTAAAAGATTCACGCTTCGATTCTCTACTTAATCGATAAATCTTATTTACTGATAAAACGAGGACCCGATACAATATCGTCCCGTCCATCCAATGGACGATCCCATAAGTAATCCAATTACTTATCATCCTCTGAAATTGACTCCAAGTCAATTCCTTCACCTCCTCGTTGATTTGTGTGTGACCTTTTAGGTTCACCCTCAGCTAGACTTGGGCTTGTCCAACAGAAGCCCGTCACCATGGGTGGCCGTCTAGCAACTGTCCATGGCACTAGAGACTAGGTGAATATTAGCATGAAAATTTAGGTATCGATTCCATACTGAAATAATCGGTGCGGCCCGGGAATGCGGCGGAAGCGTAAAATAAACAAAAATTTAAAACGATTTCAAAGAGGTGTTCCCTTTGAATTCTCGGGCATTCAGTGTATTCAAAAGCATCATAATATACAGAAAAATATGCTTGAACATGTGGCTAGAGGAGGAAACAAAAAGGTACAATAATTTGAATAGTAACATTACCTTTTTGTTTCACATGTAGAACGGCAACATGCTTTCAATTGCTTTTCGTTCCTTTTCCGTTCACCTTAGGATTCCAGTTAGAACCCCTCTAATTTGTCCACACCACACTTATGGAAGCAAATCTAGATCTACTGCTAGGTAGAAGCTAGATCAATGAAGAAACGAAAAGCGTATTACACTATTGATTAGTGTATACGTATTTCTCATATTCTTATCTTGAATCCAATTCAAAGAGAACTCAAAAATGGAGAAAAATGCAGGAAATTTCATAGCTTGTGTGCAAGAGAGTGCAAGTTAGGGAGTTGAAAAGTGTATACATGTGTTGTGTAGTTGTAGGTAGTTTCCAAAATCACCTACACACTAATGCACAACTTGTGCTCAACCTCCAACCATGTTAGCACAATATGTGGACCACCTAGCCATCATGGCAAGCCACATCATTTCTTACATGGGGCCACATCATTGCTTACATGAAGGACTTTCAACTCCTCTTAAACTTGCATCAAACCTTTGAGCTTTGATTTCAAGTCATGGACCGGTTTTGACCGGTCTTGATTTAATCAAATTAAATCAAGTGATCCATGGGTTTCAAATTAATCCAATTAATTTTAAACCTTATTGAAATCTAAAAGTTTATTTAATCCAATTAAATAAGCATAAGCTCAAACACTAATTAATTGATCCAATCAATTAATTAAACGAAACCCAATTAATTAATCCAATTAATTTAAAGGTATTAAGCCCAAAATTAATTAATCCAATTAATATATTCTTGGGTCATTCATCCAATGGATTTTCCCAATAAATGATCCAATCATTTATATTTTCCTTGAATTAAATTAATTCACTTCTTCCAGAATTAATTCCAAATTAATTCCACTACTTCCATAGTGATTTGTGTGTGACTCTTTAGGTTCACCCTCAGCTAGACTTGGGCTTGTGTCCAGCACAATTGATTAATTAAATCCAATTTAATTAATTATTTTTGATTAACCATTAATCAGAAATGCCCGTTACCATGGGCGACCGTCTAGCAACGGTCCATGGCACTAGAGACTAGGTTAGTGTTAGCGTGAACATTTAGGCTCCGAATTCCATACAGGTACAATCCTTCCGTCGATCATCTCCCGGCCTTAGTCTAGGGCATGGAATTGGGTGTCGGTTCCCATCTTGTACTAGGCAACTATGCTACAAACTTGAGACGCGTTTACTCTATTGATTGACCTAGGGAACCACTCCCTAGTCGACCAATCGCTACGGCCGTAGACTTAAAGAGTTGAAACCATCTCAGAGTGCATAGGAGACATAGCTTTCAAATACTGACAGGGGACATATTCTCTCTTGGAATCCACCGTCCTTACTACATACTCCGACTGCACTGGACAACCTTATAATGACCATATCAAAGACACGGTCACCTCTTGCCAGATCTAAGATACAACCTTCATATGCATGCAACTGCCATGATTCATCAAGTCCGAGGACTAATCCCGTACTATCGGAACCGAAAATTCCAGTCATACCGACCAAGCCTCCAAGACTTCCATATGACGATTCCCGGGAGTCAGATCAGTCAGTCGACTACCTTGCCAACTAACCCACTAAAATTGCATAAACGACCTACGTCTGGCACCGATGAAACTCGGCACTCACCCAGTGAATGCAATACTTAGTGAAAGTCTCTATAGGGCACTCGAGGCCCAGTCCCGAGGCCCTCGACTTGGAATATTTCAGATCGATCCTCAAGGAGTTGGTTTCATAGCCGCCAACCTATGCGCAGCTCAACTCAATGGGTTTAACCAACCAGTCTGTGGGCATTTGTTGTGACATTGAAACGGCATTCAATGTAAGTAGTAAGTACAACAAACACATTTTGCCAGTGATGAATACTTACTTTATCCATCAGTATAATATTTCTTTGATAAAGATCGACGAATAGTTCCCAGAACAACCAATCCAATTGACTTTCTGGTCGCCTATTCTAACAACTACTGGCTCGACCGTGCTAGGCACCACATCCATCCTATGGATGCGGTTTTCAATCCAAACCACTTTCTAAAAATGACTTCCAAAGTCGCCATACATTCAAATTTCATAATGACATGTCGTGGTATCCCATTTGAAAACTTTTCAAGCCACCGCACTCACCATTAAGTCCAAATGTACATACATATCGAGACTAAACATTATTCACATGATTCTGGAAGCTAGTATCGTTATAGCTTTCCAGAATCAACCCTCCACAAAACGTGCATTAAGAACACTTCTTTAATCCTTATTCATGTATTAAAGATATTCTCAACAGCTGTCTTCTGCCTTCTCGGCACAAGCCCAATAACCGTTGTTGTGCCCAAAGCATACACAACATCAGGCCCAGTGCAAGAACAATATTTTCATGCTGCCTAAGGCAAAGACGTAGGGGATGTCAAACATCTAAGCTTACTCATCAATCTTGTGTGACTGAGTCTTGAACAACTTAACCCTGTATAAAGGAATCCAATTCCTATCATGGAGAATTGCGTGAACAACACTCGTGTTTCAGTGTTTCCTAACATCTTAAATTCATTCCAAATGAATAAGATGTTACACACCAAACACTTGGAACAAAACTATCCTCCCACTGACCCTAAAGCCCGTTACTAATCGAGTCATACTCCATAGGAACTCGTTAAAATGAATATTCCAGTTATACAAACTTTCAAACCCAGTCTGAAATTTCATGACGGATCCAATAGCTCTAAGCCATTGACCCGAACCCGATGTCCAACATCGCTTCTCCTTGTATCTTTTGGATTATAATCCAATTGACCGGACAGGCCCAGAAACCTATACCTCTCAAGTAACTAAGGTATTCTGGTTATCCCTAGAAGGACTAGAATATAGTCAGTGGAACAATATAATTACAAATGATGTGTGCATTATTCTACATTAAACTGCACAAATCACATTAAACCTGCACAAATCAGACACCTAGTCTAATTTGTCTCCCACTAGTCCCTTGACGTATGTGGGAGCATCCCATGTACTCAAGGACTTTGTAGGATGCAGGCTTGCGAAACCATATCCTATATGGCAACTAGATCATGACTATTAGAAAATGCCATGTTTCTCAACTTGGCAACCTTTCAAGTCCATGTCTAGACGGTTTAAGGTAATCCAGTGAAACCCCGATCAAACAAAGTCTAACAAGGTTCGATTTCTCCCTTATCAGAGACCGTTCAACCATGGTCCTTACAGGAAGAATTCCACTGAGTGAGAATTTCATTCTCATCTGGATATTCAAGAACTCGTACTAAATACACGCCCTTCGATCTAATCGAGAGGTTTAAATTTGCAATCAGCTTGGTTCACCACTCCAAGTCTAACTCCCCAAACCTATCCAAGGTCCTTAGACTTGTGAACCCTCTTCTGGTGTTGTGTATTCAGTGACCTACGAATGTCTAAATGGATCCAATTCGATAGACTTTTGGCAAGCTCACTTTGTCCAACAAAGAAGCCTTACAGTCTTTCCATCTCATAGAGGACTTGTAAGCTAATCAGCTCAAATTGTCTATCGCTAGACTCTTTGAATCTTCCAACTTCCTCGTCCTTAACTAAAGGAAAAACCATCCTAGCTTATGGATGCCAAATTCGTAAGTTTATTTGATTATCCATTTTAATCATTTCATTTGAGTACTTATAATCCAATTATGGGATAATGTTTAAGGATAATTATCTATCCCACCTAGTAGACAAGAATAGTCATTCTTTGTCAAATAAAGCAATTTTATTGATCAATCGTATGTAATTAATAATTGTCCAACAGTACATAAAAATATATTTCGATCATGCCAAGTTACATATTTCCTTTCAAACTCTATCCTAACATGAGCACTGCTACGCTAAGCCTAACTAGTCCCTAGTCTTTGCAGCAATGGCCTTACCATCGCTAAACCTTAGGACCTGTTTGGGCTTTCTACTCATAACCATCTGCAAACCATTCGCAGATTGTGATTAACTGGTATCCAATACCAAAGAGTAGAACAATAATCATGTTGGTATTCAATTCAAATGTACCTTCATTGGAAAGGAGCTTAGGGCACTCCCTCTTCCAATGTTCGTTTTCACGGTAGTTAATGCACACATCGTTTGGAATCTATGACTTTGACTGCCGAACCCTCTTCCTCTTTCCTTTACCTCCGCCCAGCAGTGTAACAAGATCACTCAAAGTGCTAGCAGCGGCTGATGTTATCTTAGATTTCTTCCTCTTCCAGTGTCCGACATCGCCTTTCACTTCTGAGGTAGAAGCCTCTCCCACTAGTACCACCGGTGCAGATTATTCAATCGTTGCCTCGTACTGGACCAACATATTTATCAAGTCAAAAATAAATTAGTCGAAGGAGGTAGAAAGAGACTAAAGGATCACGTTGATGTACGTCTCTTTTTCAAAATTTAGTTTGGAGGTCTTTGAGCTTCTCCACAAGGGATAGCATCATCACTCCATGCTCTTGTACAGACGACCCTTCTATCATCTTAGCTCCGAAGAACGCCTTCGTTGCAGCGTATCTAACATGCCGGTCCGAGACCGCATAGATATCTTGCAAACAAAACATAATCGAGCCAACATCATCTAGCCTATCGTACAGCTTCTGGATCTCATTACTCATCGAGGCCAGTACGATGTTGCGGACCTGTCGGTGGTCAGCATGCAAGTTCTCAAACGCCAAGCATTCTTGAGGCATTGACCCATCCGGCAAGGCCTGAGGAAGATCCTTATCCAGAATGTAAGTCGGGTTCTCGAAATCTAAGACTATCTTAAGATTTTGCAGCCAGTCGTTGTAGTTTGTTCCATTAAATATTATTAGCCTTTAGTATTGGCGTTGGTGGATTCTTAGACATGTACATTCAAAATATAAACAGAAAAACATTAAGTAGATTATAGTAATATTATGTTCCAGTTAAGACTTGGTCTTTAGTCATTAACCCCTCCCACTATTTCTGCGAAAGCCCATCACTCTCAAATGGGGTTCTGGTAAACCATTTCCTAGTGGGCTTGAGGTCCACAAACGCAATTGTCCATGCCCCGCTTTTACGATTCACACAGAAAAAGGCTTTGTGGGAGGTAACCTATACCATTCTCATCCAATGAGATCCCCAAGTTATTTTGCCTCGCCTCTTCACATAATCCCGAGGACTCTAAGCGAATCATGTTACTTAGCGTTAGGCCCGACCCATCAACCAAATGAATATCTCAACTATCGCCCCCCACGACTCGTGAGACAGGGAAATAGGAGCATATTCCTTTGTTCACAATAATTGCACAGCTTTCTTCCATTCCAAACGTGCCACGACTCGTGAGACCACGAATGGGTGAAAGTAGATTCCTCACTACATTGCTATGGATGGATGGCTTGGATTTAAATCAAACCATTTGACTTTTTAATCCATTAATGGGCGTAATATTTACTTGGACCACTCCAAGTGATAGTTAAGTTTATTAGTGACCGAGACCTCATCATTAAGAAAGTTTTGCATGCTCGAGTTTTAACATTGAATATAAAGGATGCATTCCAAACGCATCATATATCAAATATTAAAATATACACCACTTGCAAAATAAGCCTAGCACGCCCCTGTTGGATGATCACAAGCCCAATCCTATGTGATCCACTGAGCCCGTAGTAGATCTATGGTCAATCTAGGGTAGCTTACACTATTACAAAATTATAACCCATTATCATTCTAATGGGCCTTGTAACACCTCTTCATTCTTTTGGATTCTCCATCGTGGGCTCCGTCCAACGGGCCTCTTCTTGGGCCTCCATCGCCATGGAAATGCTTCCTTACAACTTATTACAAAAAATAAATCCTCACCAACCTAACTAGACTCATTACAACTTAAATAAGAAACCTCAATCATAAGTTGGAGGAAGTACAAAAAGAGGGGGAAAGAGGGCCTTATTATTTCAAGGTTAAAAACGAGAGAGAGAGAGAATAATAAACAAAAGAGGCACGCATGCCTCACCCAACAAAAACAAAATCATACATAAGGGCCATGGGCTTTGTGACCATCCCCATTGTTTATCCAATAAACAATTAATACACATTTATATCAAATATAAACACGCCCAACAAATAAATACATCCAATGCATTTTTTAAAAATGATATCCAATATCATATGAAAGCCTAGCAAAGGCGTGTGGACCGGCTCGGGAGTAGCGCGAATGCGGAAGCGCGGTATAATTAAAATTGCAAGAATTTAAACATGCATAAACGAGATAAAATAAACACGTTCAAGGGATGTTCCCTTGAACCTCCCGGGCATTCGGTGTATCTCATGAATAATAAAAAACATACAAAATTTCATGGAGGCCATAGGGTTTAAAGAAAATGGGCGAAAACTAAACCGAAAACCTATCGATTGTCGTTTTCGTCTTCGAAGCGCTACTCGCGTTGTTCCCCATTTTGCTCCAAGATCTCGAATGGGAGACCCTCTAATTCGTACACGCAATTGGCCCACGTGTCTTGCTGCTCATGCTAGCGAAAGAACAAGTGTATATATTATTTGGAGAGGATGGATTGATCAAATGCTATTTAATTAACGAGCTCAAACCTCCTATTGTTCAATTATGTAACACAAAAAGAACATAGAGGGAAGGACGAGAGGGAGTGGCTGAGAGAGAGGGAGAGAGCCGGCGGTGGTGTGTGTATGTATGTGTTTGGAGTTTTATCATCTTTTCCAAAGAGGACACTTAGGAGTATTTATAGAGGACGAATCCTATTCCTCTTCTAATTCCTACTCTTTGAAGAATCCTCCTTAAATAGGATCTGACCTAGTCAAATCCTAGTCAACATCTAGCTTCTTGGTCAAACCAATCCTAGCCATTGATTTCTCTCTTTAATCTCGACCATTAATTAATTTAATGGAATATTTAAATCCCATTTAAATAATCCAAAAGGCAATAAATAAATATATATCAAATATAAATATTTATTTCGAGCCCATTAAATTAATTTTCAATAAATCTAATTTATTAGATAAATTCCTTTCATCTAATAAAAGGAATTAATTTCTTCCCAAGAAAAGAAGGACCCGATTAAATCCAATTTAATCATTCTATTTCTCCAAATATTTAATTCCAAATTAAATACGTCGTGTGTGCGGATAGTGTGTGACTCTTTAGGTTCACCTTCAGCTAGACTTGGTTGGATTCCTAGAATCCGCCCGTCGCCATGGGTGGCCGTTCTAGCAATGGTCCATAGCACTAAATACTAGGTGAATATGCGTGGGGATGAACATTTAGGCTCAACAGTACATCTATCCTTCCGTCTACGGTCTCACCACTTAAGGTCTAGGGCACGGATATGTAGGTACCCATTTTGGACCTAAGTGTCAGTCTGTCCTTTACCAAACGTCGTAGGGAAACCTTCCCTTTTGTTCAGTTAATGTGGCCACAGATTTTAGGGACGAGACATAGAGTATTGTGAGACACAACTGTCAACACCCTTGACAGGAAACAGATCCTTTCTTGGAAACTACTGTCACGTTGTACACGGTGGCTGCACTAGACATGACTTATGACTACTCAACTGCATTTTGGCAATCTCTCACCATACCTAAGATACAGTCTCGATGTACAGGTAAACTCAGCAATTCCTCAAGTCAAAGGACTTGACCTGTACCGTTGGAACTGGGAACTCACGTCATACCTAGCCGACCCTACTCAAGGTCCTTCGTAAGATAGTTCCCGCGAGTCACCTCAGTCAGCCGCTCCCTAGCAGGCCGACCCACTAACTCTGCTTAGATGACCCTCGTCACCCGTCGATGAAACACGACAGCAGATGCTTAGTGCAAGTCTCAAGTGGAATCTCGGTACCCATTTTTCGAGATTTCTTGACTTGGAGATTTCCAGATTGATTCGGCGGAACTGATTTCATGGACCTACCTCCAAGCGTAGTCCCAGTCCCCGAAATGTGATTTCAGTCTGTGGGCTATGTTTGTGTAGCGAACAGTTATAATGCAGATAAAGTGAACACATACAAAGTATGCGCCAAATGAATTTTCACTTTCTTGTTCATCAAGGTTTTATTAAAACTTCGAAATTGTTCAGACATAGGTTACAATTCGCCTAACAAGATTGGCTACATGGTCACCTATTCTAACAATCTCCCACTTGACCTTTAAAGCCAATCACCCATATGTCTAATCCCCATCTTCTCAAGATGTTGCGTATGAGCGCTCTGCGACATAAGCTTTTTCAGCGGATCTGCTGTGTTGTCTGCTGAGTTGACTTGGTCCATCCGAACGTCACCTCTTCCCACAATTTCTCTTAGAAGGTGGTAGCGTCTAAGAATGTGTTTCGATCAGTGATGAGATCTCGATTCCTTTGCTTGCGCTATGGCTCCGTTGTTATCACAAAAGATGACAATGGGCTCGACGATGCTAGGCACCACACCCAACTCTTGGATGTAGTTTCTCATCCAAACCGCTTCTTTGGCACCATCTGAAGCTGCTATGTATTCGGCCTCAGTGGTGGAATTAGCAACGGTTTCTTGCTTGGAACTTTTCCATGCTACCACTCCAACATTGAGCCTGAATACATAACCTGATTGAGACTTGGCATCATCGTCATATGCCTGGAAGCTAGCATCGCTAAAGCCTTCCAGGATCAGTTCTCCATTTCCATAGACTAGGAACATTTCCTTAGTCCTCCTTAGGTACTTAAGGATGCCCTTGACCGCATTCCAATGTGCCTCTCGTACACGGGACTGATATCTGCTCGTTACGCTTAAGGCGTAACCGATGTCAGGTCTAGTGCAGTGGACCGCATATTGGATGCTTCCTACGGCAGAAGCATAGGGAACGATTTTCATCTTTTCAAGTTCCTCATCACTCTGTGGAGACTGTTTCTTGGACAACTTGATCCCATGCCTAATGGGAAGGAATCCTCGTTTGGAGTTGTCCATTCGAAACCTTTTGAGGACTTTCTCCATATACGAGTTTTGGGTTAGTCCTAACATTCTTTTAGATCTGTCCCTGACAATCTGGATGCCAAGAATGTAGGACGCTTCACCCAAATCCTTCATGGAAAACTGAGTTGATAACCATGCTTTTGTGTCACCCAACATTCTAACACCATTTCCTATGAGCAGAATATCATCCACATAAAGCACTAGGAACACTATAGAGCTCCCACTGACCTTCTTATATACACAAGGGTCGGATTCATTTTTGTTGGAACATTCGGTATGACTTCGCCAAATCGAATGTTCCAACTTCGGGATGCTTGTTTGAGGCCATAGATGGACTTTTGGAGACGACAGACCTTCTGTTCTTCTCCGGGCACCGTGAAACCCTCCGGCTGATCCATGTAGATCTCTTCCTCAATAAAACCATTGAGGAAGGCCGTTTTTCACGTCCATCTGCCATATCTCATAGTCATACCATGCTGCTATGGCAAGCAGGATCCGAATGGACTTAGCCATGGCTACTGGCGAGTAAGTGTCCTCAAAGTTGACCCCAGGTCGTTGAGTGTACCCTTTTGCTACTAGCCTAGTCTTGAAGGTTGTGACTTCTCCATCAATGCCAAGTTTGTGCTTATAGACCCATTTACAGCCAACTGTCTTAACCCCTTTGGGCGGGTCTACAAGTGTTCAGACTTGGTTCTTATTCATGGAGTCCATTTCGGTTTTCATAGCCTCAAGCCATCTCCCGGAGTCGATGTCAGACATCGCTTCCCCGTATATCTTAAGATCCTTATCCAATAGACTGGTCGTGTTTAGAAAGCCGTATCTTATAGGAGGTCGTAACTCTTTAGCTGACCTACGGAGAACGGGAACATCAGTGGTGACTGTGGGTGCTGACTGTATTGGAGCCGGCGGTTCAGGTACCGAGGCTGGCCCTTCCTGAGGTCGTCCCTCATGCCTAGTATGTTGGACTTCTCGAGGTTGGTCAGACCTTTGGGTATCTATCCTGAATCCTCTAAGTAAGGAATCCGCGGCTTCCACTGATGACTGATTTCCATCACTTAACTCCTCAAGGATCAGTTCATCAGGTTGGATATCCTCTAGAAAGCCTTGTTCCAAGAACACTGCGTTCCTTGAAACAAATACCTTTTGTTCCAAGGGGTCATAGAAATAATAACCTGCAGTTTCCTTGGGGTATCCAACGAACCTGCATAAATTAGATTTTGATTCTAGCTTGTCTCCCACTAGCTTCTTAATGTATGCGGGGCTACCCCACACTTTCAAGTAGTTGTAGGATGTAGGCTTGCCATGCCATATTTCATATGGCGTTTGGGTCAATACGCTGGTTGGCGCCAAATTTAACAACTTGGTTGCAGTCTCCAATGCGTAGCCCTAAAAGGACAAGGGCAATTTGGTAAAACTCATCATGGATCGAACCATGTCCAACAGGGTTCGATTCCTCCTTTCAGAGACCCCATTTAACTGTGGTGTCCTAGGAGGTGTCCATTCAGAGATTATACCATTTTCTTTAAGATAATTAAGGAACTCAGTACTAAGGTACTCTCCGCCTCGGTCTGACCGCAGGACTTTAATTTTGCAGTCAGTTTGATTCTCAACTTCAAGTCTGAATTCTTGAAACCTCTCAAGAGCTTCAGACTTGTACCTTATTAGGTATACACAACCATACCGTGAATGATCATCGGTGAAGGTTATGAAGTAGGAGAACCCACCTGCGTCCTTAGTGGTCCACATACGTCTGTATGGACCAAGTCCAACAGACCTGTGGCAAGCCTGCTTTGTCCTACAAAGGGCTTCTTGGTCATTTTCCCTTTAAGATAGGATTCGCAAGTTGGTAGCTCACTCAAGTCCCCTACCTCTAGGTTCTTTAAGTCTACCAATTTCTTCATCCTATCTTGGGAAATGTGACCTAGCCTTGCGTGCCACAGTTGTGCGTTCCCGTTATTATCTATTTTACGTTTGTGTTGAGCGTTTAGAACGAAGTTCGTTTGTTGTAAGATATATAGACCGTTATTAAGCGTACTAAGCAGATGAGCAATGCCACACCTCATCATATAAAAGCAATTTTTATTGATCATAGACTCATATCCGCTATTGTCTAACAACGGAATGGAAATGATGTTTCTAATCATGCTAGGTACATAATAAACTTGCTCTAATTCTATACTAATGCGATCACTAACTACTAGAGTGGAGGATCCTACTGCTTCTGCCGAGATGGCCTTGCCATTCCCAAGCTTTAGGATCATATCCTCGCTACTCAGTTTTCTGCTTCTTTTCATCACCTGCAAATCATTGTAAATGTGAGCTCCATAGCCGGTATCCAATACCCAAGAGGCAGTGTTAGTAACCATATTAACCTCAATCACAAAGATACCTTGTTTGGAGAGGAGTTTGGGGCAATCCCTCTTCCAATGCCCTTTCTCACGGCAATTGATACATATGTCATATGCCCTCAACTGTTGCTTTGAGTCAACCTTCCCTTTTCCTTTGCCTCTCCCCACTTTGGCAATGGGAATACTCTTAGTGTTGGTTGCTGCTTTGATGGCTTTTCCTTTCCCTTCTTCCTTTTCCAACGTCCGGCACCCTTGCCTTTCGTCTTGGAAGTTGAAGCATCTCCAAACAATACCGACGGCGTAGACTTTTTGATCGTTGCCTCGTATTGCACCAACATATTGATAAACTCATGAATGCCCTTCTCAAGTGTGTTCATGTTGTAGCTAACAATGAATTGGTCGAAGGAGGGTGGGAGAGATTGAAGGATCACATCATGTACGTCTCGTTATCGAGCCCTGCCTTGAGGTCCTCAAGCTTTTCCACCACCAAGGTAAGCATCTTGACCCCATGCTCTTGTACAGAGGACCCTTCGGTCATTTTAGTTCCAAAGATTGCCTTCGTCGCGACATACCTAGTATGTCGATCCGGGACTGCATAGCAATCCTTCAGGCGAGCCATAATGGAAGGGACATCGTCTAGCCTTTCATACTGCTTCTGAATTTCATTCATCATAGAGGCAAGTATGATGCTATGGACATTCCGATTATCCTTATGCCAAGTCTCGAACGTCTCACGTTCTTCTGGCGTGGATCCTTCCGGCAAGGTCCTAGGGAACGGCTCGTCCATGACGTAGCCTTGGTTCTCGTAATCTAGGACTATCCTCAGATTGCACAACAAGTCGTTGTAATTGGTTCCATTAAACTTGTTGGTCTCAAGTATGGTTGATAATGGGTTCTTAGATATTTTTAAATCTATATTTAAAAGAACAGAACTACGATCAGCAGAATTTTAAAAAGACGGAAGTTCTAATAAATGATTAAATGCTTGGACTTTAGTCATTTAATGCTCCCACTATTTATACGAAAACACGATACTCTCAAACGTTGTTTTCGGGAAAACCCTTTCCTAGTGGGCTTGGGATCCACAGCGATTTTCCCCATACCCCACTTTCACGATTCGCATGGGAAGAATCCTGTGGGAGATATACCATACCATTCTCGTTCCACGAGATTACCAGGATAATTGCCTCACCCTTTTCACGTGATCTTGAGGACTCCAAGCGAATCACGTTATTTGGGCGTTAGACCCGACCCAATCAACGGAATCATAGACCCACTGCTACCTCCACGACTTGTGAGACAGGTAATAGCAATCTACTTTTCGTTCATGACATAGTGCAGCTTCTTTGAAGCACGATAGTCGTGCCACGACTCGTGAGACTACGCTATCGACCTAAATTAGCTTCCTCACTATGTCATGGATTGGAAGGCATGGACGAACTCCTAGAGTCCTTGTCCATTTATCGAGGGTCTAATATTTTGAACTTTGGTCCAACCAAGTGAGAGTTGAAAATGATCGAGATCCCATACATATACACATTCATCCATAATGCGTAATTTAAAGTTTGCATCCCATAGCAGTAATATGATAAATAAACCATTCATTCACCATAAAAGCCAAATGCAAAAATTAAAGCCTAGCACGCCCCTATTGGATGATCACGAGCCCGTATCCTATGCGACCCACTGAGCCCGCAGTGGATCTATGGTCAATCTAGGGTTGGTCCTACACTATTACGTTTAATAGCAACCCGATCAACATGCTGATGGGCCTTGGTCTCTTTTCTCTTTCAAATCTCCATGAAAACGCCTTGGATCCTCCATTCTGGGCTCTCCATGTGGACCATCCTTCATCTCCACCAAATACATAAAATAAAAATCTCACTCCTACACTATTCTCATTATATATGTAAAAAGAAACCCCAGCGAAAACCTGGGGGGAGTACAATAGGAGGGAGTAGAATGCCTTATTATTCCAAGGCAACTAGAAGAGGATAAGGAGAAAGCAAAAGAGGCACACAGGCCCAACACAAATTAAACCATACATTTGGTCTAGGGATCGTGATCATCCATTCTCAATAAACGCACATAATTACATGATTTCCAATCACATAAAACATATGCATATAATCCAAGATATCCAATCACATCATCCCATGATAAAGTAACGAGTTATGTATGAAAAATATGGTACAACATTGGCAATAACCTTTCTCATTTAGGAAGACCCTTCCTCATTATTTGAAGGTGAGTAATACCCCGGGATTCCAAATCCAATACAACAACCTTTCAAATAATGTTCTTTAAGCAAACATGCAGAATTAAATAAAACAAATTTTTCAAAATTTATCCAAAAAATTAAATAACAAGAAAACGTAAACGTTAATCGGCCGCCGCTTCCGCCGGCGTTCTGCCGGCGCACACAGGCCAACAGGGCCAGCCTGCTGTCCGCGCATGTGCAAGGCACGCCTGACCGGGCGCGCGCGTGCGCAGGCCTCTGCCTGCTCGCGCGTGCGCCTGGTCGGCTGTGTTGCGCACGCTGCCGCGCGCATGCACCTCTGCCCCCGCACGCGCCATCCTGTTGCGCCACCTGCATGCGCATCCTACTGCGCCACCGCGCGCACATGCCCATCAGGCGTGTCTGTCATGCGCCCGCGCGCGTAGACTCCGTTGTCTGCCTGCGCGCGCGCGCCTGGCAGCGCTGCCTCATGCACGCGTGCACGCGCGGCCTCCCTGGCCACGCACCGGCCGCGCAGGCGCTCCGACGCATTGGCCTTGCGCGCGCGCGCGCGGGCTCCCTTGGCCATGCATCCGCGCCTGGTGTCCGGTTGCGCGCATGCCGGCCGGATCCGTGCGCGCTGTGTGCGCCTGGCGAGGCTGCGGCGCACAGGCTCCTCTGCCTGCATGCGCGGTCAGCCGCCGGCTGGTCGCGTGTGCCGTTGTCCTCCGTTTTATTTTTATGCCCCCCGTTTCCCAAGAAAACAAGAAACTAACAGCACCAAAATTCATACATGATTAAAAGAAAGAAAACGACATGCTTGATAATTAAAACATCAAGAATTGAATAAATCATGCCAAACACGTTTTCATACTTTAAACGCACACAAAATCGTAGGCCTATACCGCAAACTGGGCTCTGATACCACTGAAAGCCTACCAAAGGCGTGTTAATCGGCCCGGGAGTAGTGCGAATGCGGAAGCGTGGTTTAATTAAAATTGCAAGAATTTAAACATGCATATACGAGATAAAATAAACACGTTCAAGGGGTGTTCCCTTGAACCTCCCGGGCATTCGGTGTATCTCATGAATAATAAAAAACATATAAAATTTCATGGAGGCCATAGGGTTTATAGAAAAGGGACGAAAACTAAACCGGAAATCTACCGATTGTCGTTTTCGTCTTCGAACCGCTACTCGCGTTGTTCCCCGTTTTGCTCCAAGATCTTGAATGGGAGACCCTCTAATTCGTACATGCAATCCGCCCTCGTATCTTGCTCCCCGTGCTAGCGAAAGAACAAGTGTATATAATATTTGGAGAGGACGGATTGATCAAACACTATTTAGTTAACGAGATCAAACCTCCTATTGTTCAATTGTGTAACACAAAAGAACATAGAGGGAAAGAAGAGAGGGAGTGGCTGAGAGAGAGGGAGAGAGCCGGCGGTGGTGTGTGTATATGTGTGTTTGGAGTTTCATCATCTCTTCCAAAGAGGACACTTAGGAGTATTTATAGAGGAGGAATCCTATTCCTCTTCTAATTCCTACTCTTTGAAAACTCCTCCTTGAATAGGATTTGACTAGGTCAAATCCTAGTCAACATCTAGCTTCTTGGTCAAACCAATCCTAGCCATTGATTCCTCTCTTTAATCTCAACTATTTATTAATTTAATAGAATATTTAAATCCCTTTTAAATAATCCAAAAGGCAATAAATAGATATATTAAATATAAATATTTATTCCAAGCCCATTAAATTAATTTCCAATAAATCTAATTTATTAGATAAATTCCTTTCATCTAATCAAAGGAATTAATTTCTTCCCAAGAAAAGAAGGACCCGATTAAATCTAATTTAATCGTTCCATTTCTCCAATTATTTAATTCCAAATTAAATACGTCGTGTGTCCGGATAGTGTGTGACTCTTTAGGTTCACCATCGGCTAGACTTAGTTGGATTCCTAGAATCGGCCCGTCACCATGGGTGGTCGTCTAGCAACAGTCCATGGCACTAGAGACTAGGTGAATATGCGTGGGGATGAACATTTAGGCTCTACAGTACATCTATCCTTCCGTCTACGATCTCACCACTTAAAGTCTAGGGCACGGATATATAGGTACCTATTTTGGACCTAAGTGTCGGTCTGTCCTTTACCAAACGCCGCAGAGAAACCTTCCCTTCTGTTCAGTTACTGTGGTCACATATTTTAGGGACGAGACATAGAGTATTGTGAGACACAACTGTCAACACCCTTGACAGGAGACAGATCCTTTCTTGGATACTACTATCATGTTGTACACCGTGGCTGCACTAGACATGGCTTATGACTACTCAACTGCATTTGGCAATCTCTCACCATACCTAAGATTCAGTCTCGATGTACAGGTAAACTCAGCAATTCCTCAAGTCAAAGGACTTGACCTTTACTGTTGGAACGGGGAACTCACGTCATACCTAGCCGACCCTACTCAAGGTCCTCCGTAAAACAGTTCCCGCGAGTCACCTCAGTCAGCCGCTCCCTAGCAGGCCGACCCACTAACACTGCTTAGATGACACTCATCACCCGTCGATGAAATACGATAGCAGATGATTAGTCCAAGTCTCAAGTGGAATCTCGGTACCCATTTTTCGAGATTCCTTGACTTGGAGATTTCCAGATTGATTCGGCGGAACTGATTTCATGGACCTACCTCCAAGCGTAGTCCCAGTCCCCGAAATGTGATTTCAGTCTATGGGTTTTGTTTGTGTAGCGAACAGTTATAATGCAGATAAAGTGAACGCAGGCAAAGTATGCACCAAATGAATTTTCACTTTCTTATTCATCAAGGTTTTATTAAAACTTCGAAATTGTTCAGACATAGGTTACAATTCGCCTAACAAGATTGGCTACATGGTCACCTATTCTAACAACATAAACTACAACATAATTATATGCAGAAATATATATATTAATAATGCAATTAAAAATGGATATCCAGTATCATACATCCAATGTACCAAAAAATATTTTTTTTGTTTGGAAACCATTTCTAAATTAATCTAAGGCACAATTTAATTCTAGAAAAATCCAATTTAACTAAAATTAAAATTAGACAAAAATAATCATTTCAGAAAATATGCAGAAATGTGGAAAATCCAATTTTCCAGGTAAAAATGGCCCAGTCGTTTGAAACCGGCCGGCCAGCACAGCCACGGTCGCGCGCGCGCCCTGCTAGCGCTACGCAGGCACGCGCGGCCGGCCATAGGGCAGCGCGTCTGGCCCCCTGCCGACCGGCAGCTATTGTGCTGCACATTTTTTCAACCCAATTTTTCTTTTAAATTTCTGCACTAAAAGTGAAACGAAAACATGCATTTATAGAAAATCCAATTTTCAAAAAATTCATGGATATCCATAATTAAAAGAAAAATTAACACATATTTTTCTAAACACATAATCATGCTTAAAACCGTAAAACATGCTTTCCAAAAGCAAATTAAACATGTTGAACATGCTCATCACATAAAAACATGTTATTCCTAAAGCCACAACACTGAACTAGGCTATGATACCACTGAAATAATCGGTACGGCCCGGGAACGCGGCGGAAGCGTAAAATAAACAGAAATTTAAAACGATTTCAAAGGGGTGTTCCTTTTGAATTTCCGGACGTTTGGTGTATTCAAAAGCATCATAATATACAGAAAAATATGCTTGAACATGTAGCTAAAGGAGAAAACAAAATGGTACAATAATTTAAATAGTAACATCACCTTTTCATTTCATATGCATGCAACTACCATGATTCCTCAAGTCCGAGGACTAATCCTGTACTATCGGAACCGGGTATTTCAGTCATACCGATCAAACCTCCAAGACTTCCATATGAAGATTCCCGCGAGTCAGTTCAGTCAGTCAACTACCTTGCCAACTAACCCACTAAAATTGCATAAACGACCTACGTCTGGCACCGATGAAACTCGGCACTCACCTAGTGGATGCAATACTTAGTGCAAGTCTCTATAGGGCACTCGAGGGCCAGTCTCGAGGTCCTCGACTTGGAACATTTCAGACCGACCCTCAAGGAGTTGGTTTCATAGCCACCAACCTATTCGCAACTCAACTCAATGGGTTTAACCAATCAGTCTGTGGGCATTTGTTGTGACATTGAAACGCCATTAAATGTAAGTAGTAAGCACAACAAACATATTTTGCCAGTGATGAATGCTTACTTTATCCATCAGTATAATATTACTTTGATAAAGATCGACGAATTAGTTCCCAGAACAGCTAATCTAATTGACTTTCTGGTCACCTATTCTAACACATACGGGTACGGTCTTACTGTCAACCGTCTCCCGGCCTTAGTCTAAGGTATGGAATAGGGCGTCGATTCCCATCCTTGACTAGGCGTCTATGCTTAATACTCGATATATGTTTACTCTATCGATCAATGTAGGAAATCCTTTCATACTCAATTAATTGCTATAGCCATACATTGTTAGAGTCTAAACCATCTCAGAGCGCATAGGAGACATCACCGTCATATACTGACGGGGGACAGAATCCTATCTTGGAATCCACCGTCCTCGCTACATACTCCAACTATACTGGACAAGGCTTATAATGACCATCATACAAGATGATCACCTTCGCTAGATCCAAGATACAGTCTTCGTATGCACGTGACTCCATGATTCCTCAAGTCCGATAAATGCATCGCATGCAAGTAAGCTTAGCATACCCCTATTGGATAATCACGAGTCCAACCTATGCGACCTACTGAGCCCGCAGTGAGTCTATGGTCTGTCTATGGTGGTCCTACACTATTAGAACAAATTAACCCAATATCATGCCAATGGGCCTTGTACTCTACTTGTTTCGCCTTGATGTCTCACCTTGGGCCTCCGTCCACTGTAGGCCTCTATTTTTCTCCTTGGGCTTGCCCTATTATACATAAAATGTATAACCTCACTTAATAATTCCTAACTACATTATTACAAGAGAAATGTAATACATGGGAAATAAAAGGAAAAAAGACATGCCTTAACATTATGAGGCGAAAGTGGGAGATAATAGTCCCAAACCAAGAGGCACGCAGGCCCCACCCAAAAGGAATTTAAAACCATACGCAGGTCAATGGGCTTCGTGATCATAACTTGTTAATCCAATTAACAAAACATAACATAATTACATATCCAATTTAATCATGCTCAAAATAATACAAATTATGTATTAAATCAATGATATCCAATATCAATCCATAACATAATTAATTGTAGAAAAATACATGTAAAAAATGCAATTCAAAATGGATATTAGAAACCTTGTACAACCCATGTACATTTTTTTTGGGGGGGTTTGGAAACCATTTCCAAAATAATATTAGGCAATTTAATTTTAGAAAAAATCATTCTAAACTAAAATTAAATTAGCCATAAATTAAATATTTCAGAAAAAATATGCAGAATACCAGAAAATCAAATTTTTTGAAAAACGGCGAAAAAAACGGCCCACTCGTTCGACCGTGCCGGACAACCGCACAGCCGGCCGCGCGCGCGCGTGCAGGCGCCACTACCTGCATTGGGCGCGCGCACGCCCAGCGTGTGAGGGCCGACAGCACCCACGCGCCCTGCGTACACGACTGGGCGTGCAGGCGTCGTGCCTGCGCACGACAGCTGGCAGCCTACTACTGACCGGCAACCACTCCTGCTACTGTTGTAATATTTTTTTAATTTATTCTGCACATAAAAAACTGAAATAAATACCCAGATTTCAAAAAATCTAATTTTTTAAAATCACCCAAATATCCATGATTAATCAACATAATTAAACATGCAAATTTCAACAAATAAATATGAAAATTAAAAGTAATTAACACATGCTTTTAAACTGGATCTAAACACATTGAACATGCTTGCACTCGTAAAATATGTAACCCATAGCCATATACACCGATCTGGGCTCTGATACTACTTGAAGGAAAGCGGATCGGCCGGGGAACGCAGCGCAAGCGCGGTGGAGATAAATATGTGCGGAACAAAAGAATTTAAATTGCATTCAAGGGGTGTGCCCTTGAATGTTTCCGGGCTATCGGTGTATAAACCCGTAATGCAAACATGTATATAACAATTAAGCATTCATGGCTATGGAATAAAAGAGGAAAAACAAGAACATAAATGTAAAATACCTTTCTCGATTTTCTACTCCGATCGGCTACACGAGTTGATCTCCTCCCCACGTTCATCCACGCGAGGCCTCAATGTATAGACCCTCTAACGTAGTCCACACCACACCGGGAGAGATCCCGTTTTCTTGCTAGAGAAAAATTGAATCTAGAGAATGAAATTGAAGAAGGGATTACACTATCAAATTAGTGTTCCTTCTTGATCTTACTTTGTTCTTCAATTGATCCTAGATCAATGGAGCAACAAAGAGGATTTAGAGAGTAGAGAGAGGGGGGCCGAAAATGGCTTGAAAGAGTGTGTTGAGAGTGCTCATCTTTTTCGTAGAAAAGATGAACAATAAAATTCTTGTCTTTGATGATAGTATATACATACACACATATATATATACTTTATTAATGTGATTATTGGAATGTGTCTAGATTCACCCAAGGATGTCTAGATATATTCTAATCAATCCCCATTAATCATCAATCAAGCCTACTATTTCATAAGGTGTGATTTAATCATACCAAGTGAAAGAGGCTTGATTAGAATTGATTTGTCTCTTTCCAAAAGAGACAAGTCAACTTGTCATCAAAGGCCTTCATGGCCGATTTTAGTGCTTCCAAAAGAAGTAATTTTGGTCCATCCCCTTTTAGAAGAAGTCCAACTTCTTCTAATTCCAAAAGTGGAACTAACACCTCTCTTGGGCCAAGATTTAATCGACCGAATTTTTATTGTAATCCAATTACAATAAGCCTAAGAACTAAATCCTATATAATTCATGGTCCAATTAAGTAATTCCCATTAATCTTTTAATCAAATTAAAAGATCCAAGTTTTGATTCTCTACTTAATCGATAAATCCCATTTATCAATAAAACGAGGGCCTGATACAATATCGACCCGTCGATCCAATGGATAATCCCATAAGTAATCCAATTACTTATCATCCTCTGAAATTGACTCCAAGTCAATTACTTCACCTCATCGGTGATTTATGTGTGACCCTTTAGGTTCACCGTCAGTTAGACTTGGGCTCGTGTCCAACAGGAGCCTGTCACCATGTGTGGCTATCAAGTAACGGTCCATGGCATTAGAGACTAGGTGAATGTTGGTGTGAACATTTAGGTGCCGATTCTGTACGGGTACGGTCCTAATGTCGACCGTCTCCCGGCCTTAGTCTATGTATGGAATTGGGCGTTGGTTCCCATCCTTGACTAGGTGTCTATGCTTAATACTCGAGATACGTTTACTCTATCGATCGATGTAGGAAACCCTTTCCTACTCAATTCAATTTCTATGGCCATAGAGTTTTAGAGTCTAAACCATCTTAGAGAGCATAGGAGACATCACCGTCATATACTGATGGGGGCAGATCCTATCTTGGAGTCCACCGTCCTTGCTACATACTCCAACTGCACTTGACAAGGCTTATAATGATCATTGCTCGAATGTACTCATCTGAAACAATGGTTGCTAAGAGTGTACTAGATGTAATCCTAGTGCATTTTTGTGTTGAATAAGCTGGAGTCCAAGTCGTATAATCTAAGTTTGGCTTTAACCTTGATTATTATTAGGGTCGAAGCGAATATAACTATAGCCAGAAATGAATCTTTATCAGTCAATGATAAGGACTTGGAACACTAGGTGTCGATGATTGTGTGTAGTATTAGGCATGCATCCGCACGTAAGATTGATTACTAAGATTCACCAAGCCCTCAATCAGGCAGAGATAAAAGTGCATCGGTGTCTAAATTTGTTTAAAGGAGTTTGTCGTTGCGCGAATGTACTAAGTTGAGAAGATGGCTCCTAAGAGTGTGGCTTTAACCTTGATTGTTAGAGACGAAGCCAATATAACCATAGCCAGAAATCAGAAATGAATCATGTATCAGTCAATGATAAGGACTGGAAACACTAGGGGTGTGACTGGTATGTAGGAATGAACTTGGGGGAATAGAATAAACTTGGGAATGGAATAAAAGTAGGAATGGAATGATTTTGGTATGTCATTCCTACGTTTGGTATACCAAAAGAATGAGAATGGGAATTGAATCAGAACTTTCCAAATAACTCATTTATACATTTTGTAAATAATGAAACTTAAAATCTAAAATAAGAAAACAACTGAGCTACATCTCATTAATGACATAAGAAATACTATTTTTGAAATGTTAAGTTAATTATAAATTAATATATACATTGTTGGATGTTTTCATCTATTTAATTTTTTTTTATAAATGCTTATTATTTGGTAAAATCCATATACTTATAGTAATGTTTCGCAAAATACGTATAAAGATGTTTATAACTTTATATTATATTTAATAAAATATTTAAAAATTTAAAGTTTTGATATTGTATATTTTATATTTTGTTAGCACATATTTAAATATTTTATATTGAAATTCATTTATTTAATTGATTCAAAATAATATATTTTTTTACGATAAATCTTGCAATTATAACTTTATTAAAAAGTTATTTTAGTAATATAAAAATATAATCTATTCCCAATTTATTGGGAATAGCTAAATCCATGGATAAATGAGGGAATGGCTAATCCCATATTTATGGGAATAGGCATTCCCAACGAAATGGGTATTTCTATTGCAAAGTTGTACCAAACATGTGTTTGGTATAAGATTAAAAATATTCATTCCATTCCTATCCTATTTTCTATTGCAAAGTTGTACCAAACATGTGTTTGGTATAAGATTAGAAATATTCATTCCATTCATAACCTATTTTCTCATACCAATCATATCCTAGGTGTTTCCTACGATTGTGTGGAGTATTGGGCATGTATCTGCACGTACGATTGATTACTAACACTAGCCAGAGTACACGGTCCAAAATCAATTTGCTACCGGCCTTTCGTTTTTGCCCTCCTCATCTCCCTTGTTGTCGCATTTGGCTAATGATCACCTCTCACCAGATCAAGATACAGTCTTCGTATGCATGTAACTACCATGATTCCTCAAGTTCGAGGACTAATCCCGTGCTATCGGAACCAAGAATTCCAGTCATACCGACCAAGCCTCCAAGGCTTCCATATGACGATTCCCATGAGTTAGTTCAGTCAGTCGACCACCTTGTCAACTAACCTACTAAATTGCATAGACGACCTTCGCCTGTCGCCGATGAAACTCGGCACTCACCCAATGAATGCAATACTTAGTGCAAGTATCAATAGGACACTCGATGCCCAGTCTCGAGGTCCTTGACTTGGAACGTTTCAGACCAACCCTCAGATGTTGGTTTCATAGTCGCCATCCAATGCGCAACCCAACTACATGGGTTATTCAATTGGTCTGTGCACATTTGTTGTGATGTTGAAACACCGTTCAATGTTAATAGTAAGCACAACAAACATAGTACCAGTGATGAATACTTACTCTATCCATCAGGATAACATTGCTGTAATAAAGATTGACTAATAGTTCCCAAAATCGCCAATTCAATTGGCTTTCTGCTCACCTATTTTAATAAATGTGTATGTTTTATTGCAAAACATATCATACATTGTCTAGTGGGTGCATCTCCTGGTTGGTACCCACTTTCCACACGCCTATCAGTAGATGATGAGACGAAATCGACGTGTTATTCTACTGTACCAATTCCAGTATCCACGTTCTATATCTCTTTTTTTGGAAGGGGATGGTTGATGCACAATCGTATCATGTCATCTCTACCATCTACTAATGTATAATACGTGTTGTGTCTTCTAATCTGTGCCCCTACGTGCTTTACGAGAGATGTTATGCAGGCTCATGTCTTGATCATCTGAAAGTTGTGGAATGTCTTGCATCGTGTCGAATTGACGAGTACCAGTTCGGAATAATGCATTTCAACAATGGCATAAAAGATCAGAACACATGTTGAGGTCCACAATTGGGGGTTAAACTCATTTGCGCGGGCTATAATGTTCTCTTAGTCCATGTCATATGGCTACCACAGAAACGGAAATAAATGCAATGATGTAAATTAGTGCGTAATTAACATTTGTATCAATGTGCGTTATTCTGAGTATTGTATACCTAACTAACCATCATGCTATCTAGCATATCTCTAAAGACCCGAACAGTCCAACGTGCAGTGCAGGTGAAGCTGCCCTAACTGTAGTTTCAAGTGGGGCCAATATCCTCTAATTTTTGTGCATATAGTAACGACACCAGATGTCCGGGTGAATCAGGATACATCACCCCACCCAATAGTAGCAATGCCATACAATGTGCATATGGTAAAACAGATGCGAACGGTGTGGCATCATCAACCACGGCCGACATAAATGTGACACAAATTGCATTTGTCGACTAACGTGAACCCTTAGATGCATCATCATTTGGCTGAAAACCTAAGAAAACTTGGCAACATCCCTGCCAATCAGAGGTAGATCTGTCCCGATCCACTCTATAACAGCATGACCCTCTATTGGGAGTCAGCAAATAACTTGGTCATCTTGTAGCGTAATTGTCGCTTCCCCTACGCTGAAGTGAAATGTGTGTATTTTCATATCATAATTTTGAACCAGATGAAGTTGAATTTTCAATACCATCCAAGGATCCCGAGAACGAGGTTGAAATAAATGTCATGGCCAAATCACTTACACCAAAGTATGCAAAATTTTATGATGCTTATGAAGGAAGACTTGATGTGGGGATGTTTAAAAAAAATCCTTTAATAGGGGTGGTGAAAGACCACTCGATACGACATGCACGTGGTGAGTATGTGGTAGGTGAGAGTACCCAAAGCAAATGGAAAGTCGTCTGTAAACATAGCCACCAAGGTATATATAAATATCGTATAGTCATCTATCACTGTCATCTCAGAATTATTGATATTTTGTTTTTTTTCTATTCAGATATAGGTGTAGATGTGAGCTTCGAGGTATAATAAAATGGAGAATTTGGCGTTGGGAAATAACAAAATAAGGGGGAACTACACATGTGTTATTAATGATATGTCTCTTGAACATTGCAATTAGACAGAAGTTATGTTGCTTCTTTGCTTTGGGACAGGTAAAATGCGACCCCGCATATGGAGTCAATCATGTCATATAAACTGTGAAGGACCATATAGGGTTCGACATATCATACCAAAAGGCATGGTACAGTTTGAGAATGGCTCGTGAAATTATTTTTAGCACATGGGAGAGTTCAGTTCGAAAGCTACCAAGTCATATAGGAGCTCTCCAAAAGTATAATAAAGGGATGATTGTTGAATGAGAGCACAAATATTTCGAGCAGTCAAGTGGTGCATATGTGATCAAATACGTCTTCTGGGCATTCAAATCGTGTATCAAAGGGTTCCAATTTTGCCTCAATGTCATCAATGTAGATGGATACCACTTATACACAAAGTACAAGTACAAAATGTTGATTGCAGCTGCCACGGATGGGAATCAATAGGTACTTTCTCTTGCATTTGCAATTGACGATGAAGAATCCCAATTATCTTGGAAATGGTTTCTTCAAATGCTGAGCAAATATATTATAAAAGGCCGATCTGGGATATGCCTTATTTCTGACCGTCATCCCGATCTCATTCGAGCAGTAGTTGCTATTCCAAATTTCGTCTCTTCTAATTTCAACACTCGTTACAAGAATGTTCAATTGAAGGAGTTTTGTTGGAGAGCTGGTTCTGAATATCAAATCAGAAAGTTCAATTGAACTATGGACGAGATAAAGAGCCACAAGTTAGAAGCGTTTGTGTACTTAGACTAGAAAAGAAAAAATGGACGGCTTCTCATGATGGCGGATGACGGTGCGGTATTCTGACAACCAACATGTCAGAGTGCATTAATGGAGTTTTGAAAGGGGCTCGCCGCTTGCCTGTGACTGCAATAGTAGAAATACTGTTTGCTCGTTCAGTCCACTATTTTGGTGAGAGGATGACGAAGAGTAGTATTATGTTAAGCAACAACCAACTCTGGACGGACTATGCATACAAATTGTTCAAACGTTGATCCGAAAAGTTGTTGAGCATGCGGTGACAAGATACAACCAGTTTGAACAGTCTGCCTCAGTCGTCACAAAGTGCCAGATGGACATGGATTAAATACTCACATCGTCAAAATTACCACACGAGAATGTTCATGTGGCAAATGAAGTCAATTTGGCATCACGTGCTCTCATGTTCAAAAGATATACGGTGCATATTGAATTAGCGCGTTATCAAAGGTTAAGGATTATTACGATTTAATGGCCTACAGAATACAGAAGGACATATTCTATGTCTTTTCATCCTTTAATGGCAAAAGATTATTGGGATATTCTAGAATTTCAGTTGGCCCACGACACTAGTCTTTGTGACACTATTCCTCCTAATCGAAGCCAAATATCACGAATTCAAAATGAGATGAATTGGCCACAAACACATGAAAGACAACAAAGGGAGGCTAATTCATGAGAAAATGATATATCAGTGCGGGGCCGTTGACCATAAATAATATTTGTAATAGTTGATAATATTTTTTTCAATAAATTAATTTTAAATTTATTATTGCTAATTATTATCAAATATCAATATCAATAATAATAAATAAAATAATGAATAAATAAAATTAGTTAAATTTATAATTTAATTATTAAATTATTAATGATAAAATTTAAATTATTAAAATTAAAAAAAAGGTCGAACTTCGTGAGTGCAACTTGGAGTCACACTCACAGAGTGCGACTCGAGTTCGACTTCATATTAAATTTAAAATAAAATAATTTAGTGCGACTTGCCCTAAAAGTGTTATTGCTTTTAATTTAATATTATTTTATATTATTTTATTAAATAAGCCTGCAAATTATAAGGGCCAATTTTATATGTTTTATAATTTAAGAGGATATTTTGGATATTTAACGTAATTTATATTTAATTCTATTTTTAACAAGTAAACGACCAGAAATACTCGAGTCGAGTGGGAAGTCTCCAATTTATTTATTATTATATAAACTAGCGTTGGACCGTATGAGCGGCGCCGAACTAGCAGAGTTCGAAATATGCAAGGTTTTCCCACGTGTCCCTCCACGCTTACGTGTTTTCCTCCCGCCACCCTCGCTCTGCTCATTTCCCTTCTCCCTTCACACATAAACATGCCCTCGGCATCTCGGATCCCATACATAGAGAATTCAAGAATTTCATAAAAATTAGGAAAAAATTGTCGTTGATGCTTAACGTTTGTCAAAGTTCAACGCAATCTGAATCGTTTGATGCTTTAAATTCCAATCATATAGCTGTTTTTTTTTTGCAACATTTTTTGTCTGATCAGGTTTCAGCTTTCACTTTCAACAATGTTGTAAGTTTTACGACTTTTAGGTGCTTGAAAACATGTCTAGTTGGAGAGCGATGGATAATAACAGGAGAAACCCACCTGGGATTTTGCTAATTAGGAGTATCAGGGGAAAAGACTGGAGTATAACCACATACAGGTACGTTGTTTTGTTGGTTACATTCATAGCTTATACTGCTTACCATGCTTCTAGAAAACCCAGTAGTATAGTAAAGAGTGTTCTGGACCCAGACCCGAGTTCTAATTCAACCGGGTTTAGTCCGTGGCCCGTTGGCGATGTCTTCATCGAGAGAGAGCGCATGGCGACCAGTAGTAGCTTAGACGAGGATGATTTGAAGAAAGGCAAGGGTTGGGCTCCTTTTAATCGGAAGGATGGGACTTCGAAATTGGGCGAGATTGATGTGGCATTCCTTGCTTGTTATTCGATTGGAATGTATGTGGCAGGACATTTGGGGGATAAATTGGACCTCCGTATATTCCTGACTACTGGAATGGTTGGCAGTGGTATTTTTGTAGGGTTATTTGGAATGGGTTACTTTTTGGATGTTCATGTTTTTGGGTTTTATTTGGTGATGCAAATGGTTGCTGGTTTGTTCCAAGCCACTGGTTGGCCTTCAGTTGTCGCTGTTATTGGTAATTGGTTCGGCAAGAGGAAGAGAGGATTGATAATGGGTGTTTGGAATGCTCACACTTCAATTGGAAATATTAGTGGATCATTACTTGCTGCTAGTGTTTTGCAGTATGGGTGGGGATGGTCTTTTATTCTTCCGGGCGCATTTATTTTCCTGAGCGGGATAATAGTATATCTATTCTTGGCTGCTTACCCTGAAGATGTTGGATTCCCTGTTGTAGATGGTACACCTGTGAAGGTTGTATCTTTACCCCGAGATGAGGAAGCCCAGATATCAAAAGAGCCCTTGGCTGGAAATGGGCAGAACTGTGAACACAACAGAACTTCTGGAAGTAAGAGAAGTATTGGACTCCTCGAGGCTTGTTTAATACCTGGAGTTATTCCATTTGCACTCTGTCTCTTCTTTGCGAAGATGGTTGCATACACATTCCTGTATTGGTTGCCATTCTACCTTAGTCAGACTGGTAAGTTTCTACTCCAATCTATTTATTAATATCTTATTAGAGGTTTGCTTGTTCTAATCATTTTAACCTGTACATATGTCACAGTCTTCAGGAATCAATCACCTGTATTATTACAGCTTATATCAATCCCAATGTGATTCATAGATGAAGCAACATTCTTGGTCTATGTGTCTGTGGATGTAATTTTTAGCTCAAACGCTTTCTTGAACATTGTGTTTATTGGCTTATGCCTATGAGATTAACTGAAATGTTTGTGTATGGCGTCGTCGATGGAAAATGTAATAGGGCTTATCAATTTCAAGTGACTAGTGACAGAATCAGAACACACTTACTCTACCTTAGGCAACAAAAACAAAATGATTAGTGGAATATAAGAGAGCCTCTCTCCTTTGACAGTTGAGCTTGGTTGAACACTGGGCAGGAGTATTCTTTTGTAGGGAGATCGGATTTTTGTATAAACTGCATGGGATCTCCTTGTACCTTCTTTCATTGTAGTGCAATAACCTAATTAAAGAACATGAAAACACTTTCAGATAGAACTATGTCGGACTTTCTGAAGATTTTTTCTCAAGATTGCAACATTTTGATTTCAACTTCTTTCATAAGTTACTATACTTCTTATTCTTAGCACAGAAATAGTGCCGTCATACGCTTGCACTTGTTGGTCGAAATATGTCTTCATTAAATGATCTATGTGAATTTCTCATTCAATATTCTTATTTTAGTTATCTTTGTACCTAAGTAACTGCGATGAGCATTTACTCATAGAAATATGTTCTCACTGTGTCTACTTCAGAAGGAAAGCAGTTATAACTGCCAAAGACAGGTTAGAGTTGAGGAATACTTATATGAGAGCCACACAACGTTCGTGGATTAGCTGATGAGAAATGGAGTTTGGTTAGGTTGCTATCCTCTTTCTGCTGATTACTTGGCCAGTTAATAGTTCCAATCCTCTTCAGAACCTTCTAAATGTAGTAGATGTGGTATCTCTTAGTCATGGCTTATTTCATGAGATAACAGTCCCTTCTTGATTGAAGTTTATCATTGCTGGGCTGCTATAGTGCAATTAGTTCCTGTAGTTTAACCATATTCTCCCAACCTGAGCTGTATCTCAATTCTTTTGGCAACTTGAGGCCAGTAAGCTCAAAAATCTAGAAGCAATTCCAAGGTCTTTGCTCAACCTAAAAATGACTTGAAATAACTGAACACGGGGATACTCTATATTTGATCAAGTGTCTAAATATAAAAGAGAAGGTTCTTCTGTGCACTTAAGTAGGTCCCAACCACTGTCTTATAAAGGAACAAATAGAACCACATTTGGGACTGCCAAACATTTATGATGAAGATGCTGAATTGAGCATAAAAATACCTACTCAGCTTACAAAAGAAAGTTTGGGCTACCTGAACTGTGCCTTCATCTCCAATTTTTATCCTTACCTTCCTCATCCTATTGCTATCCTTACGTCCTTTTAATAAGAAATGTATGAAGAAAGCCCTGAGGTCAACAGTAAAGATTGCAGTATTAATACAGACTCTTTGTACTGAAAAGCTGTATTATAACAAAGGTCAGGGTGTTAGAGAAGTCTTCAATTTTATCCTTGCTGGTTTCTAGTAAGAAATATATGAAGAAAGCTGTAAGAATAAATACTTAAAGTTCCAGCCTCAATAAAATTCTGTTTCATTAAATGGCGCTCTTATATAACAGTTCAAGCTTTCAGAGAAGGGAATTCCATTTCATTAAATGGCCCTCTTATATAACAGTTCAAGCTTTCAGAGAAGGGATACTATTCAGAGATAATTATCTAAGACATGGCTTGTCATTCGATGAAGTTACTGAAAACCGTACCTTTTCCTCTCTACAATTAGGCTGATATCACCTCTTAGAGTTTGTTAGCCAAAGAATTGGCCGGAAAGGATGAAAAGCAACGTTTACCTCTCCATTAAGTAGCCAGAAAAATAAAAAATACATGACTAAAATTAAAATAACACAGAAAACTTAGTCCATTTCCCTAAAATTTTTAAATTTACAGAATAACTGCCTCTCTCTTCTCTTCGACTTATATAAATGTCTCTTTATATGTGAAGATCAATACATTTATATATATCTAATATATATGTGTAAACAATCATTATATATATGTATTAAATGCAGAGACATACTTAGATGTATACTACATAGAATGGTTGGTGTTTGGGTGGCAGGAGTGCGCGGAGGCTTGTCTGGCTTAGCTGAGGTGGTCTCGGTTGTTAGATTGGGATTGGAGGACGCTATAATGGGGAGTTGGCTGTCTGTTGCAGTGGAGGGTTGGAAGGTTGCAGATGAAGGAACAAAGTAAAAATGTAATAAACAAGAAAAAATGTAAAAATGTAATAACTGAAAAATAAAAGAAAAAAAATATTACGTACACTTTAATATATTAATCTTTTACTTAATTAAATTTTGTAATTAATTATAGGTACTTTTTTTTCTTTTCATGTTCAATATTTAATTACTTAAAAATTACTTCTCGTCCTAAAAATAGCTCAATTCTGCTATGGGAAATCAATATAACTACATTTTTCATGCTGTAGCGATTTTTTTTTTCCAATTTTTAAATTCAGTTATTTGATTAGTTCAAGTTATCAGTTTGATTAATTAATCAGCTGTTAATTATTAATTAGTGAAAGTTGGTTACTTATAATTTATTAATTCCATTTTATCAAGAAATGTAGCTGCAATTAAATAGCTCGGGGTACTCTTTGTTTCCTTAAATTTGCCACACTTATTTCCTTTGTGGTACAGCCTAAAAGATTTCATTTTCTAAAATAGAAATTCTTTTCTCATATATAACCATCTTGTAACTAACTCTCAACCAATACTTTTGGCAATTCTGTAAACACACTCATAATCGTTTTCTTCAGCTTTCTTCTAAAACTCCATTTTGGTTGAAAGATAATTTAGGGAGTATTTATAGTTGAAAATTAATCAAATAATTCTTATGTTATTAGTTAGTTAATAATTAGTTAAAGTTGAAAAGGTGAATTTTGTATTTTTTTTAATGTATTTCCTTCGTCAATTATATATTTAGTCATAGTTAATTTATCTTTATCACTAATTAGTGTTACATGAGGAGGAGAGATGGATTGCAATTTCCTTTTTCTATAATTACTTGATTAATTATACATTTGATATAGTTAATTTCTAGTTAAGAAATAAAAGACATGGTTCTATATCCCTTGCTAAAATTTATTTACATAATTAAGTTATTTGTTAATCATTATTAATTGGAAATAACTTAGTTAAATAGTAATAACATATTTTTAAAACGGAAAAGAAGAGGAATTAATAAATTAATTGGAAAGTACTAAATCTTTTGCCAACATTATCAAATTCTAGATGTGAAAATTTCAGAAGGGCATCTACAACAGAAAGGTCTTCAACAGGAGTGTCAGTGTAGTTAGGCAAGAGGTTTGGGTTTTTTGTAATTTGAACAAACTTTAAAAGTGCCTATGTAATTATATCATTTTTAATGTTTTACATGCCTCCTGTGTTGAATAATAATTCTGACTAGTTACTGGAAATGCAGTTGTGACAAGAAACAAGTAGATTGAATATTCTTTCTTCATGGAATCATGCGCATTAATAAAGTTTAAAATCCCCAACTTGACTAATTCCTTTTCTGAACATTTCTCCTATGATCTCTAACTGTCATGAAAGTTTGCTTCTATTGAGTGCATGTATTCACTGGATACAGATGTAATTCTAGCTTCTGAATACGTGTGGAAATATTCTCTCTTCCAATTACCAAAACTGTTTTTTTCACAGTTAATGCAGTACAAGTATTTCATGAACAAATATATTGTGCAAATACATATGGTATTATTTTGTTTGTGGAGGGTTTTATCTGCGGCATTTTACATTTCTCCATTCTCATCTGGGCTATTTGCATCTTGGTACAGCTATTGAGGGACAGTATATGTCAGTGAAGTCTGCAGGAAATCTCTCTACTCTATTTGACGTTGGAGGAATAATTGGAGGAGTGATGGCTGGTTATATATCTGATAAACTCAGAGCTCGAGCTACTACGGCTGCTAGCTTCATGTATATTGCAATCCCTTCTATGCTTTTGTACCGCAAATATGGAAGCATGTCAAAAGTCATGAACATTGTTCTTATGATGATAACGGGCCTACTTGTAAATGGGCCATATGCACTTATAACAACTGCAGTCTCTGCCGACCTTGGTACTCACAGTTCTTTAAAAGGTGATTCTCGAGCACTGGCGACAGTTACAGCCATCATTGATGGAACTGGATCTATTGGTGCTGCTATAGGTCCTCTTTTGACTGGAATTCTTTCATCAATGAGTTGGGATGCAGTTTTCTCTATGCTAATAATTGGTGCTTTTGCGGCTGGACTGCTTTTGACTCATTTGGTTATTATTGAAATAAAAGAGAAATTCTCCAAACAATCATCCAATGAACAAACTAATCTTGCAGGTAATATTCCTTTCTTATTTTGCTTCCAAGTAATTTTGGGCCTCTCCATCATTTTATTGATGTGTGGATCAAAAGCTACATGTTATTCTGGGCATTGCATGTGCGAGGACATGCATATCTAGCTGATCTTTAATATCACTCGTAATTCTGTAGCTCAAGAAAATAATCATGTTTTTTTGACATATAATGTTGCGAAGAAAAGAAAACGTTTGCAGTATGTTTCATATTATCATTAATTCTTTTATCATGTAATAATAGGTGTTACTGCAAATAGAGATGATGGTGAAGTTGAAACAAATGTTCACATCTAATGGGTTGTGTGCAGGGATGGCCGCCATGTCTTATGCCATGATACATCAGTGCTTGATTTATAGTGTGCCCTAGAAGCATCCTTCGATTAACTTGCATGACATACTGGAAAAAACTCTCAACTGTAATACATAGCATAATTTAGGGCAGTTTGAGCCCTGCATAAAACATACTCCATTATTTCACTCTCAGAGTGTGGTGAAGGACACCATTCTCTTTATCGAAGAGAGTTAGTTCCCGGGATTGATAGCACAGACACGTAAATGTTATTTCTGTAGGAGAGGGGAGTCCGATCTAGGTTCCTGTCCAGGTTCCTGTGCAGAATAAAATGGATAGAGTGTCCTTCTGATCAATTTATTGGATCTGAATTTGTCTAGATACTCAAGAGAATTGATACCTGACGCAGGAAAAGATTTTGATAAATAGCCTCAACAGCCAAAATATTACATCCATGAAACATTAAGCTGTTCTAATATAGACATCACTATTATATGCCAAGACCCGGATATTCCTTAATGTAGGGACAAGAAAACAACTAGCAACTAGACTTAATTAGATATTCTGCAAATCCCTTTTGGATAGAAAAGTCGGGTTAACAGATGATCAGAGCAAACGTTCTCATCGGTGAAATGTCTGGTTGCTGGAGTCTGGTGTTAATCTTGGATGTGGGGTAACAGTGGTATATTTAGCTGGATATGCTACATAGGCATCGAGATATGTGGTGCAAGGAAATTTGATATTTTAACAAAAGCATATATATGGTATATTTCTCTCTCTCTTTTTTTTTTTTTTTTTTTTTTGAGGGAGGGTGGGTGGGGGTATCTTCTATTGAAACATAGAATAGAGAACACACAATCGTTAGTAAGAAAAGGCAGTAAGGAAAGGAGAGAGATGATGTGAACTGAGTTTCTGTCTTCTCCATTGACCTAAGAAGATAAGATATGATATATGTAATTCAACTTTGTTACTTCAGGTTAGTGTTCTCTTATCTTTCCTTCTGTAGTTGGAATTCCCTCATTAATTGTTAGTTGGTCATCTTCTTTTGAGTTTTTTTCTCTTAGTTTAAATGGACTCATCTAATTTTTTCTCTTTGTTTAAATGGACTATATAAGTTGGTACGCGACCCTTAGGTTTTGCCAATAAAGTAGTTTTGGTCTGCCAACTTTTGGCTTGACTAAACTATGGCAAAAACCACAAATAGTCTTCGATTTAAGTTGAATATTACATTTTGCCCCCCTAATCCTTCAAGTCCGTTCCTGATGGAATTGAAAGGCAAAATCATAAACGTGAGCACAAAGCTATCAAATATACTATTCATACAATTTCACAACATTAAAAATATTTTAGAAAAATTTATAATTGTTTTCATATACTCCAAATTTTATTGCAATAAGATTTCCAACTTAAGAACTATTGTTTGGATAGTTTAAATATTTCTGCAATTGTAGATTCTTTAGATTAGTTTTAGAATCTAAAAGTTTATCCAAAAGAATTTTAATAAACTAATTATTAATAGAAAATTTTGTGGGATATTCTGTAGATTATAGTTTTAGAATCTGAAAGTTTATCCTAAAGAATTCGAATAAACTAATTATTAATAGAAAAAATTTGTGACAGTCAATAAACACATTAAAAATTTCTACAATTAGAATTTTAGATAAGAATTAACACATTAATGTAATTCAATATCCTCTGGTACACGAGCTTCTAGTTGGTCAAGCTCATTGATGGCCTTATACTTTTATATATTGTTGAATCGTTATATGAGTTAGGTTTATTTCAAAAATTTGCTGTGACTTTTTAATGTGTAATAATTGCGATATAAGCTATATGTAATTTTTTTATTTGGATTTAAATTTTCAAATTCATCAAGACAAATTATCCAGATTACAGAATTAGTCTTGATAGGGTTAAATTATGGAATATTTTCACAAAAACAAACGATGCTTTTTCTGTTGAAAATTTTACTTAACAATTTTTGAATGTTTGGAATTTGTAGAATTGATCATATGTCTAAGTTAAGTCGTAAATTTGTTGGCTTCATCCTTTCTTCATGTCTTTAGTGTAATAAAAGAATTATTAGTGTAATAAAAGAATTATTATTAAAAATTAAATGCTTTTTTGTTGCATCTATTGCATTATACATGAAGTTCTAGTACGTGGCCTATATAGCAACACGCCTTGAACAAATTACTCTCTTATGGAACGCACATATGCTTGTGAACAAGGAACTGCTGCATGTTCTTGACATCTTAGAACTTTCTTGTTGCTTTACACAAATCCTCTCAATTCAGAGAATTGCGTAGTTGCTACACAAGCTCTGTTTTGAATTTCAGAAGTCAGCTATTTTGCTTGTCAATACCCACTATTCAAAGTACAAATCATTGTATATATTCTATCGTTGCAGGTTTGGCATCCCAGCCCCTTTTAAGTAATCATAATGAATGATTATACGTTTTTTGCGGCATCAAAATCTTCACGCGAGGACAATCGAGAGTGTGTTATTTTGGAGTTGGTTGCTTGAAAAGCAATTTCTACAATTTACAGTTGTAAGAATTTTTGCAGTGGTCTGGTTTAGAAGTGTTGACTTCTGTTAATAGATGTAGTTGTTACCTGATGCATGCAAAAGTCTCATTACTCCCGCTACTGATTTTTTTGTTGTCTTAACACTAATCTTTACCAGCTACCGTGGGCACAGATAAACTGGCTCTCACGTACTTATGTTGTTTTTTGTATTCACATTCATTAATAAGTTCTTGTTTCTTGCATTATTCTATGTTCCTTTTTTCATTTTCCCACCGAGTTATTGATGAATTCTCGTTACAGGCATTTCATCCATTTGCGTATTCTCGTTAGATTAAAACTTTGTATCGTGTTTTAGGGTCCCATCCTCCAGGCGATCAGACCGCACATATTTGAATTTTACGGATCACTAATCATGCAGAATTGTGGATTGTAGTGTGTGGTAGGCTGAATGCAAAAGCATGCAAGGAATTTAGTTTGTTGTGATCTCTACATAAGACAGGCAGTATACTAAGAACCTGAAAAGGGTTAGAGCTTATGGTGAGAACTAGCTCAAGGTGAGCGTACGGACCAATCCAGAAAAGCTCGATTTAGGATCATTTCATTACTGTTCATGATCGCTCTTGGAATGCTTCAAGCTTTTAGATGTAATTCATTGGGCCCATTTTTAAATATAGATTTAACCCATAATCTGACCTGGTTGAGGGTGAAAAGCTCCAATGTTTTTAGACTCGGACCGGGCATCGACCGATCAAGTTACTGGGTCACTGGTTCGACCGGTCGGATCAGAGTTAAAAAATCGGTTGATCCGGACCTAATTATATATATGTATATATATAATTATAAATAAACATACTAATAATTATATATATGTATATATATAATTATGCATTAATATATTAACAAACTTAAAGTAAATATACTAACAATTAAACATACTAAGTGTATAAGTTCAACATAAATATTGACTAAATAGACAAACAATTAAAAAGAAATAGTCAAATGTACTATAAATTTGAAAATCATCAATTCAATCAGAATCATCTTCATTGTCATTAAAATTGTAATAAATACTTCTACTTTGACGACCAAAATTGTTTAATATCAACTTCTGCAATTGGCTCAACATCGTTTGTTTGATTTGAAATAAACAATTAACAAAAAATAAGTTATAATAAAAATGTATTATTGAAATAATAGTAATAATAATAATACTAATAATAAAAATAAGTTTAACCAACCTGTCAATGGATCAAAATTTGATCCTTCCCCATTTCTTGGCATTTCCTCCTCAAGCATTTTTTAAATATCATCATAGTCAAGTTCACCTTCTGGAGTTTCTTCAACGATCCAAAATTCCGTCTTGTCAATGCACTCATAATCAACAGGAGCGTAAGGTCTCTTGCTATATTTAACTACAATATTGCAAATACGAGAAAATATAGTTATTATATTGTATACAAATAAATTTAGTTAATTCTAAACATTATATATACCTGTTCTGCAGACGCAAGTTATAATGCACATAAACTAGATCATTCAACCTTTGGTGCTCCAACCTATTTCTCCTTTTTGTATGAATACGCTCAAAAACACTCCAATTCCGCTCGCATCCAGAAGAAGAAGCTGTTTGACTTAAAATTTTAATTGCCAACTTTTGTAGGTTAGGTGCATCAAGGCCAAATAATTTCCACAAATCATCTAACAGAAAAAATTATCAATAAGCAATTCAAATTTAAAAAATGATCAATAGAATATAATTATACAAAATTAAATATTACCAGGTCGAGTTGATCTAGCAATAGCCAAAGCAGTTGGTCTTGCAAAACTCTTTTGGCGATCTCGGTAGAGTGATATCTCAGCGTAAGCCTTGTTGCTTACATTTCCAGCTCTGGTTTCAAGATAATCCAAAAGCACCCCATAACCTTTGCCTTTTCGCAAAAAGATTCCTTATCATACTGAAAAGCCGGGTTCAAATAATATGCGGCAGCATGCAAACTTTTTCGCAACATCTTATCCCATCTTGCATTGATAATATCAATGTATTGTTCATATAACCTTTTTTTGTTGCTAAACAAGGTTTTGATAGCTTTTCTTGCCCTATACATGTCTTCATACACATACCCCAATGATGGCTTCTCATCAGAATCACAAATTCGCAACAAACGTACAATAGGGGTTCCAACTCTGACAATAATATTACAGTTATTCCAAAGCCTTTCATCCAAAATGACTTGTTTCACTTGTTTTACCGCATCTTTCTTCAAAAACCTTTTGAAATCTTGACATGTCACCATTGCTTGCAAATCATCTTTATGATCATGTAAACTTTTCAATGCAATGAATGTTGTGGCAAAACAAGTATCTCCAGGTCGGATAATCTCTGTCCACCCTTCTCTTTGCCTCAACCAATTAAGTGGCCATTTATTGTTATAGATATAACAAGTCACTTTTGATGCAAGTAATGCACAATCTCTGACATGAGACAACTCACCAATATCTTTCAAGATCAAATTAATACAGTGAGCTGCACAAGGCGACCAACAAATAGTGGGATATTTTTTCGAAAGTAAACGCCCAACCGCCTTATAATTAGTTGCATTATCAGTGACTAAATGAACCACATTCTGCATTTCAACCATTTCCACAATTTCAGCTAACAAATTACACAAATTTTCAGCTGTAGAGTCAATACCAGACACATCAACAGATTTTATAAAAGATATTCTGGATGGACAATAAACCAAAAAGTTAACCAATGGCCTCTGTCTAGAATCTTTCCATCCATCACCCATTATTGTGCAACCAGTTTCTATCCACTTACTTCTAAAAGAATCAATAATCAATGACACTTGCTTTTTTGCATCTCTCAAAAGCGAAACCCTCAAAGCATGATAACTAGGCACTGTGTACTCATGACCCATAGATGCAACTTTACTCATAGCAATTTGAAAGAAAGGTGAATTGCAAGCATTTAACGGAATGCATGAATCATAAAACCACATAGCTACAACCAAATTAGTATCATGCCATTTTTCTTTACTTTGTAAAGCAGCTTTGATAGTAGGTTGAAAAGGATCACGAGTACCAGTTTTGAAGAATGAGTCCACTCCCATTTTTCCCTTTTTCTTGCTTGGCTCTGTTTGTTACTTGTGGCTTTCTCTTTGAGAATGGGGCGTGTTAGCATATTCATCAACTTCATGTGAACTCGTGCCAAAGGTATATTCATCAAGCTCTAAAGATCCTCGCTTTTCTTTTGCTCTTTCTGCATTTTCCTTCAAAGAGCCTTGAATCATAAATCTCACTTCCGGAGGCACTTTCTTGCAACTTGTTATATTCCCTTTTTCTCCAGCAAGATGTTGTTTCATTCTATTGATTCCTCCACCTCTGAACGTAGTGAGACAATAATCACACGTTAATATCTTTCTTCAATCACTAGTTGTCGCTTCAGTAACGTGTTTCCAGGCTATGTCTTTTTTCTGCCTTGGATTGCTTCGAGGTGGTTGTCCTACTCCGGATCCACTAACAGATTGAGATTCATTTGGTGTGGTTCGAGAATCCGTAGTCTCCTCCATTAACTACAAATAAAATTAATGGGATCAAGTCATTTTTTTATTGGGCCAACTCGGTTCTAGAACATCCCGACCCTCTTGCATGATGAGTTGCGGCATTGTGGAATTGGTGCGAGAGCGGAATCACATACCGTAAAATCTTTATAAATTACAATGTTGGGACAACATAATTTTTATTAATTTAAAGAGGCATTAATAAATTTATAAATTAGTAATTTAATAATTTCAAGGTATTTTTTTTATTTAATGAATCTAATTATTTTTCATAAATAAAACATATACATTGTATTGATTAATTGGATGATGTTCAGGTACAATGTTACTAAATAAATATAATACATCCTTAAAAAAACAAAGCTCATTATAGTACGTAAGACTAGTTAAAATCTAATGCAAGTTCATTATGATAAGGAATTCAATCATTATATAAACAACATAGACATTCCTTATTAGTCAATTCAAATCAAATCAACCAACCATGTTTTCACATCTAGAAGGTGTCTAAAAATTAATCATGACAGATCAAATACGTAAAGTACTATGTGAGTATAAGAGAGATCACCCCCACATGCACTCAAAATTATTTTGCAACAGAGGATTGTCCGTCCTTCGTCCGCCTTTACAAGGGCAAGAATCTAGGAATGGATCTTGATTACCGTCTCCTCCAGCACTAAACTAAAAAGAACTCCTTTCAAGGTGAACTCCTAAAATACCATAGCAATTCAGATATTTAAAAAAAAGAAAGGCTCGAGTAGAAAGGATTAATTCATTTCTGGGGGGCAAGCATCTAGGGTTAATGCCAATCAATCAATTGGAACAACTTCGTAAATGTATCTTTTATCTATAGAAATCGAAAGGATCCAATTCGAGCAAGTTTCCAATTCAAAAGCAAAACTTTTTGGAATTGATCAAACTTTTTCAATTCAAAGTGTATCACTCGGGAATCAACTGTCTATAGGATTCTTTGATATAAAAAATCAAAAAGGGTATGTTGCTGCCATTTTGAAAGGATTAAGAAGCACCGAATTAATGTCTAAACCCAATAAATAAAAATAAGGATAAAGGATCTAAGAACAAGGAAACACCATTTTAATTGTCTCGATAATCTCAATAATTGGATCAGACTAAAGAATCCAAATAGAATTTTAAACGAGACAAACAAAAGGGGTTAAAGACTACTCAATAAATGAAATTGACTAAAGATTTTTCTTTTGAGCTATTTGAGAGTTATCCAACTTGAGTTATGAGTACGAACGGTTTCTTTTTTCATTTCAGGAAAAAAAAGATTGAAATCATAGTCTAATTGATTTTATAGGGCCCATTTGTTATTTAATTTATTCGAATTGCATACATAGACAAAACTTTGAATCAAATCATTTTTCTCGAGCCGTACAAGGAGAAAACTTCCTATACGGTTCTGGGGGGGGGGGGGGGGTATTGTTCATCTACATCTATCCCAATGAGCCGTCTATCGAATCGTTGCGATTGATGTTCGATCCCGAAGAGAAGGAAAAGATCTTAAAAAAGTGGGCTTTTATGATCCAATGAAGAATCAAACTTATTTAAATGTTCCTGTTATTCTAGATTTCCTTGAAAAAGGTGCTCAACCCACAGGAACTGTTCAGAATCTTTTAAAGAAAGCGGAAGTTTTTAAGGAACTTTCGTCTTTCATCTAATCAAATGAAATTCAATTAAAGAAATACCAAGGGGGGGGGGGGGGTAGCGGCTTGTATATAACTTTGTATAACTCGACTTGTTTTTTTTATTCCCCCCCCCCCCCCCCCACTTTTGGGGTATTCGTATCTGTTTATCATTGTTTCCGTCGAATCCGATGGTCTAGAACTACAAAACCTTAGTTTATTGATCTTATAAATTCAGACATTTCTGTGGTTTTCGTTGGAACTCGACTAACCAAAAAGAAATCAACATTTTCTTATTCCACTTAGATTGATGAAATACATTATGGACTAAAAAATCCGATCTATATTTTTTTTTTTTTCAATTCTTCTTCCATTTATACCTTTTTAGCTATGTAAATCAGATATATAGTGTCAATACAAGACAATTTTGAATATTATTGCATTGTGAAATTGAAATTCTTTGAATTTCAAAAAATATTTCAATGCAATTTCTTTTCTTTTTTTTTTTTCACTGTATTCTTTTCTCACCATTTATATTGACAACAGTGTATCGAAGAAATACAACTCATTGTGATAAGTAAACCGGGTCTATTTATTTTCGTCCCATAGGTTTTTTTACTTTATCTTATGCAAAATTCAAATGATGCTTTCTTTGATACAAGAGGTCTTTTTGATTGAAAAAAGGTAGATAACATAAGAGGTGCTCTACCCATTTTTTCAATTCTGTCTATTTTTTTCTTTTATATGAGAATTTCTTGTATTTTCATCTAATCAATTCCTTTTTCTCTTTCGAATCCATTAGAAAATCTATTTTTTTTTAGATTTGTTAGCTTAATGGTTTGATTAGCTCGTATAATCTCCTTTCTCTTTGTTTAAATTGAATTTAATCGATTTTGATTCTGATTGTATCTATACACCCTTTGTTGAAATTTTGTTTAATCTATATTTTCTTCGGGTTGCTATCTCAACGGTAGAGTACTTTGCTTTTAAGTGCGGCTCGAATCTTTTACGCATTTGGATGAAGTGAGGAATTCTTCTATACCATTGGTAAAGTTGGAAGACCGCGACTGATCCTGAAAGGGAATAAATGGAAAAAATAGCATGTCGTATCAATGGAGAGCTCCGAGGATATTTCATTCTTATCGGATCGGTACAAAACCTTGTTCGAATTCTTGGAACGGACCAAAATTAAGTTGGGTCAAATGAATAAATGGATAGGGGCCTTATGGCTTCAATTAATTATCAGAAAGAAAAAGCAACCAGCTTCTGTTCTTAATTTGAATAATTTTCCGATCTAATTATACGTTAAAAATAAATTAGTGCCTAATACGGGAAGGACTTCTCTCCCCATGAGTGGATTCTATATTTTTTTTTCATGAATCCTAACTATTGGCATTCTCTATTCTGGAATGGAGATGAGTGTGTAAAAGAGGCAGTATATTGATAAAGAAAGTTTTTTCCGAAATCAAAAGAGCGATTGGGTTTAAAAAATAAAAAGTTTCTAACCATCTTGTTATCCTATCACGTAGACAAATTAAATGAAATGAATGGAAAGAGAGAGGGTGGAGAATCTGTTGATAAGTTTACCTATCTCCGAGGTATCTATTCTAGTAGAATACCTTGTTTTGACTGTATCGCACTATGTATCATTTGATAACCCCAAAAATCTTCTACCTTTGATTCAAATTGAATTTCAAATGGAGGAAATCCAAAGATATTTATAGCTAGAGAGATCTCAACAACACGACTTCCTATATCCACTTATCTTTTAGGAGTATATTTATGCATTTGCTCATGATCGTGGTTTCGGTCGATTGATTTTGTCGGAAAATTCGGGTTATGACAATAAATCCACTTTACTGATTGTGAAACGGTTAATTACTCGAATGTATCAACAGAATCAATTTAATATTTCTCCTAATGATTCTAACCAAAATCCATTTTGGGGGCGCAACAATGATTTGTATTCTCAAATCATATCAGAAGGGTTTGCTTTTATTGTGGAAATTCTATTTGTTCTACAATTCATATCTTGTCTAGAAGGGAAAAAGATAGTAAAATCCCAGAATTTACGATTAATTCATTCAATATTTCCTTTTTTAGAGGATAATTTTTCACATTTAAATTTTGTGTTAGATATACTAATACCCCACCTTGTGCATAGTAATGCTATGAATGACCCAATATCGAATACTGGTAATAATATTAGCAAAAGAACGTTCTCCTGTGCTTCCGGACATGCTCAGCTCCACATATTCTTGTACAGTCAAAGGGGATCAATTCCGTATAAGATGAGATCAGTAAAAGGCAATCACTGAAATTGGATCTTTGTAGGATCGTCAATATTGTACCGAGGGCATCTTTAGAGTATACCGAATTAGTATAGCTATCCTTCTTCTGACAGAACAATGCAATTTAAATCAGTATCGAAAGGAAGTGCTAATCCTTTCCTTTATCGGCTGATGTAAAATGATGCTGTATTTAATAGAAAAATTCTTACAATGAAAGAGATTATCATATTTACACAATTAATTTAAGGAAAGGCGAGATCCATAAATTTCCTTTTCATGGTTGTAGAGCGAGTTTTTTGTTGGAACCCCCCCCCCCCCCCTTTTTTTTTCATTTTAACAAATTGGTTAATCGTCAAGTAACAAATACGAGTAGTAGATCCTATTTGATCAAAGAAAACGAAGAAAAAAGAAAATAATTGGAACCAATAGTTGTAATGAATTGTTGGATTGGATCTCAATCCAAATCTTGATCTAGCTACAAGGATGAGACTTTATTTTAAAATATGGAAAGAAAAAATGGACAAATTGTATTCCATAATAATGGAATTCAAAACTAATAATTCAAAAAGAGTTTCATTTTTGAATAAAGTTACACGATCCAGTTCGTATTATTAGTTTATGCTCAACGACTCGGTTGATAGGAATAGCGAGATGGTTAGATGTTACAAATGATGAATCAGTTTCGTTTTATATGTCTGTCACTTTATCTTTGTTGGTGCCGTCTATAATGATAGATGAATCAAAAACTATCAATTGAATTTATTCTTTCAATTGGTATTTTTATATATCCTCCTATTTGACAAAAATGGAAACGTAGGTAAATGCTTTAGAAACATATGTATAAAAATACCATATTTCATTTAGCCCTTTCATGCTTACTGTAACTAGTTATTTCGGTTTTCTACTAGTAGCTTTAACTATAACTTTAGCTCTATATATTGGTCTGAGCAAGATACGACTTATTTAAACAACTTTCTTTTGGTGAATATCCGGCGAATGAAATAACCATTGCAAAAGCTAGAGATGAATGCCCAAAACTCTTGGACTGATCATCTTGCTGCAAGAAAGCAAGCTTAAGAATGAATCGGGTCTATGTGCTAGTTGTTTGGTCATAATTGTGGGTATGGCCCTTTAGAGCGCTTAGAAGCAGTGACGCTAGGGAGATATCACTTATTAGAATATTGGACCGCCCTTGAACTCAATTCGAATAAACTAGTTTTGCGCTCAAGATCGCTAAAGCCTCATGGCATTAGCTTGTTGAATAGAGCAGTAGCGCCCTTACTCCATTCCTTCATAAACTCAGGAATGGTCAGGCACGAAACCTTCTTATTGTTTTAGGTGAAAATTTTCATTTGAAAGTTAGTCAAGTTAGAATATTGGACCGCCCTTGAACTCAATTCGAATAAACTAGTTTTGGGCTCAAGATCGCTAAAGCCTCATGGCATTAGCTTGTTGAATAGAGCAGTAGCGCCCTTACTCCATTCCTTCATAAACTCAGGAATGGTCAGGCACGAAACCTTCTTATTGTTTTAGGTGAAAACTTTCATTTGAAAGTTAGTCAAGGTACAATGTCGAACATACTCGAATTCGTTCGCAGGATGAAGTAGCCTCAAGGAATTTAAATGAAGGAACTATTAAAGAAAACATTCATGAACTTGATACGATGATTAATGGCCTTGGTTATTGTAGTAAAATGAATGTCTATCACTTATTGGATTACTCAGGGTAAAATAATACATGTGTAGGGTCCAAAGTTTAGTAGAAATTGTAGCTAGTGTTGTTGAAAATTCTATTAAGGGTGAAACTGAAGATGATACGATCAATGCTTTTGCAACCAATTATGCCGAAGAAAGTATTCAGAGTGGCAACAACTCTTTGCAAATTTTTGTTGCAGTATGAGAACGCAATACCGAAACTTTTGGATATAGTAAGGAAAGTTAACATGAAATACAACTAAATTTAAATTCTAATGAAGAAACAAACAATAACATAATCATATTTTACTAAATTGTCCTAGTTATATTTGTAATTTTATAGAATTATTAATTTATAATATTAAAGGGACCATAAATTTATATAAGGGTCTTTCAAAAAATTATTATCTTATTAATTTATCGAAATTATTAATTAGACCTTGGACTCAGTCGAGACCAAGAATAATTATTATTTTAAAGAAGTTATTTATCGAGTATTAATTTATAAAGGTTATACGACATAAGCTGCCCCTTACCAACAGAAACAAGTGTAGATGCCTGCGTGCTAATTGCTGTTGAAAAATGTCTGATTCCATGGAAAGATGTTTTTCATACATCTACCCATTAGAGCAATGCCTTTTGAATGTTTCCATAAAAATAAATGGTAAATCACATTAACACTCTTTAATGTTGGATACAAATACACAATCACCCTTTATTTTTCGTAAATTATAGGTACACCCCCTCAAAATGTGTTGTGTAATGTACGTTAAGGGGTGTTTGTGCAAATTTTTACCGTTGAACAGGGGTGCACTTGTAATCTCTACTATAACTTCAAGAGGTACAACTATAATTTTGCAAAAAGTAGGAAATGTTTGAGTATTGGACCCATCTTTAAGGGGTGTTAATGTAATTTACAGTAAAATGAAATACATATGACGATGATCTTTCCTAAACCCTTTCATAATTATTAATCCGGGTTGCTACCTGTGATCCCAAATGAGTACCTTCCTAGCATCTCTACTAGCGATCTCGTAAGCTCCGCAGACTAAGTATCCTGAGAAGAGGAAGGCACATTAGGCTAGTCGAGAGTGTCTCTGGCAAGACCCCCCGATGCTTAAGTCAGTTATAGGTTGAGATGGTAAATTGGCGATCTGATACAATAATATGGTCGAACGTAACCTCAATCACTTACCATAAATGTTGTGGGGTAGGTGTATTTATAAGACCAAATGTATGTACTTGCCTGGTCCACGTGGATTCATCTCAGAGCTTGAGTTGTTCCGTCTTCAAGGGTCTAGATTTTGGACACCTGGCATCGGGTATGGTCCGGGTCGCTAATCTGGGCCGGGTTGCGTGGCCCGACCCGACGGGGTAATACGCGGATCTTGGGTGTTTATGGTGATTTTGGCCCTTTTTCAGCTCTATATGTGTCTTTTCTTGATATTTGGATTGCACCCCTATCATTAGTCCCCCATTTCTAGTGTTAAAGTTATTACACTGGAAGAAGTTTGAACATGCACCATGTGACCAATCGCGTCATCTTGCTATTATGATAATCTTCCAATTTCTGATAACTTGGAAAGTCATTTGCCTATTTTGCCAAAATCTTCTACCTCGACCTCTCATGGTGGGGTTTAACTTGAATTTTTTTTTTTACAGATTTATTCTACCTCGACCTCTTGGGCCAACTTTAACTTGGAGAAATCTTTTTGAGATTTTTCAATTCTTATTTTTTTCAGATAATAATGCGACCTCGAGGGAGGCATGCGACCTCTTTGAAGATAAATATTTTTCAGATAATAGCGCGACCACATGGGAGGTACACGACCTTCTTGAAGATAAATCTTTTTCAGATAATAACACGACCTGATGGGAGGTACACGACCTCACGGGAGGTAGCGGCCTTCTTGAAGATGAATCTTTTCAGATAATAATGCGACCTCACGGGAGGTACGTGACCTCGTTGGAGCTATGTCATCTCCTTGAAGATAATATTTTTTAGATTTAAGTTACGAGGTCTTTTTCGGACTTAGGATCTTTTTCAAATCGAATTATGAACGATCTTTCTCAGGTCGCATATGAGATTTTCTGCACATAAAAATATGAGATCTTTTCCTGATCAACATTTTGGGTCTTCGCCGGATATTTAGTATCTTTTTCAGATCGAGTTATGAGATCTTTCTAAGATCACATTATTATGATCTTTCTCATATCATTCTTGTGATGATCTTTTTCAGACCGTTGTTGTGATGACTTTTTTCAGATCAATATTGTGATGATCTTTTTTATATCATTGTTGTGGTGATCTTTCTCAGATCGCATTATGATAATCTTTTTCAGTTCATTATTGTGGTGATCTTTTTCAGATCATTGTTGTGATGATCTTTCTCGGATCATTATTGTAATGATCCTTTTCAGATCATTGTGGTGATGATCTTTGTCAGATCATTGTTGTGATGATCTTTTTCAGATCATTTATTCTGGTGACGCGCGACCTATGGTCTTTAGTGCAAAAGGGAGCCTTTCACAGTCTACTCGAGATTCGGGATACTCTCATGTGTAGAATTTCTTCAAGTTGTGAACGTTCCATGGTCTTCGTAGGTCCTTTCTATCCATATCTTGCAATTGTACGTTCCTTACTTTTTTATTTCAATGACCTTATAGGGTCCTTCCCAACTCGGGTCTAATTTTCCGACACGCTTGGACACCTCGACCTTCTTTAACACCAAATCCTCCACTTGAAAAGTCCTTGGCTTTACCTTGTGATTAAGGCTTCGTATCATTAGGTTTTTGTGATGCAAAATCTTTGTATAGGCGCGATCTCTTCTCTTCAATGGTGGTGAGGTCGAATGCACGCTCTTCATGATTATTCTGAGGATCGTATTGTGCAACCCTGGCCATCACCTCACCAATCTCTGCAAGAATTATTGGTTCAGTCCCATAAATCAAACAAAATAGGGACTCACCTGTTGAGGATCGCGGTGTGGTGTGGTACGCCCATAATACGCCTGGTAGCTCCTTGACTCATGATCCCTTTGCGCCTTCAAGCCTTGTTTTCAAGTATTGCAACAATGTGTGATTGGTCACCTCTGTATGTCCATTTGCTTGCGGATTTCCAACAGCAGTGAAATTTTGTTGTATCTTCAACTCCTTGCACCATACCAGAGTTCCCTTTATTTTGGAATTGTGTACCATTACGAGATCAAGATTCGTGGTATACCAAACCTGCAAATTATGTTCTTCCAAATTTATTACCTCAATTTCTGATATTTTGGCTAAGGCCTTAGTCTCTACCCACTTAGAGAAGTATTTCACCGCCATAAATAACAAACTTTTGCTGGGCTGGTGCCGGAGGCAACGGGCCAACGATATCTATCCCCCATTGATCGAATAGACAAGCAATTTTGATAAGTTCCAGTGGGGTTGCTGGTGCATGTATTAACGTTGTATACCTTTGACCACTTTCATATTTTCTCGTAAACTCCATATCATCTTTCACAAGGGTGAGCCAAAAGTAACCTTGTTGCATCACCTTCTGGGCAAGCGACCTGCCACCCTAGTGATTACCACAACGTCCTTCGTGGATCTCTCTCAGTACATATTGCGCTTTTTTCGGATTAAGGAATTTTAATAGTGGTTCCTCGATCGTTCTTTTGTAGAGTTTCACCACCTAGCAACGTGAACCTGTTCGCCTTAACTCTATCTTCTTGCTTCAAGCGGGGTGGCTCTTTCATATACTTCACTATGTCCGTTTTTCATGATTTCTCCAACTCAATGTTTTGCACCTCCAATGTTGTCTAATCAACTTCTGCCTCTTCAATCACTACTGAGATGCTTCGGTCCTTCACTCCTGCCTTCGTGGCTCCAAATTTTGACAACACATCAGCTCGTTCGTTCTCCTCCCTTAGAATTTGCTGGATCGAGCACTTGTCAAATTTTTTCATCATTTCTTTTATTTTTTTCAAGTATTGTGTCATGGACCATTCTTGTGTTTCTTATGATCCCTCTATTTGCATTGCTACCAATTGCGAGTCCGTGTACACATCTAACTTTCTCACCCCGGCCTCACTTGCCATTTTCAATCCCAATATTAATGCTTTGTATTCCGCTTCATTGTTGGTAGCAGGGAATGCCAATTTTGCTACGACTTCGACCTCAACCTCACTAGGTCCTTGCAATAAAATTCCAGCTCCCCCGTTACTCGAATTAGATGATCCATCCACATGCAAGAGCTAACCTTCATGCTCCTTCTGTTCCTATTCACCTGCGAGCTCTATAATAAAGTCAGCAAAAACTTGAGCTTTAATAGAAGTTATTGCCTGATATTCAATGTCAAATTCACCTAGCTCGACCGCCCATTTGCTCAAGCGACCTGATGCATCTGGATTAGACATGATCTGTTTGAGTGGGTAATTTGTCAACACTATGATCTTATGAGATTGAAAATATGGTCGCAATTTTCTTGCTGTGGTGACCAATGCCAATGCTAATTTCTTGATCTAGATATATCTTTTTTCAGCTCCTTGCAATATCCTGCTCACATAGTACATCGAATTCTGCTACCCTGATTCTTCTTTTACCAATACCGAGCTCACCACGTCATTTGAGACCGCCGGGTACAAATATAGCACCTCACCCATCTTGGGATTCGCCAACAAGGGTGGGTTTGTTAGGTAATGCTTTAAGTCCATTAATGCTTGTTCGCACTCATCTGTCCACCTGAAGTCGTTCATCTTTCTTAACGTCTTAAAAAATGACAAACTTCGGTCTGCTGATCGAGATAAAACAATTAAGAGATGCGACCTTTCCAGCGAATTTTTGCACATCTTTGACAGGTTTTGGCGAGCTCAGGCCCATGATCGCTTCGATTTTCTCTGGGTTTGCCTCGATGCCTTTTTCACTCACCATGTATCCCAGAAACTTGCCACCTCGAACTCCAAATGTGCACTTAGACCGATTAAGCTTCATGCCATAAGTTCTCATCACCTTGAACGCTTTTTTGAGGTGGCCCAGGTAGTCCTCTTCTCTCTTGCTTTTCACCAGCATATCATCAACATAAACACCTCCATGGAGTGGTCAATAAGGTCCTTGAACAACCTGTTCACCAGCCTTTGATATGTACCACCTGCATTTTTCAATCCAAAAAACATCGCATTATAACAATAAAGCCATTTTCAGTAACAAAGAAAGTCTTATCCCTGTCCTCTTCCGCCATGAAAATTTGATGGTAACCCTGGTACGCATCCATCTTGCTGAACAATGCGCATCCTGCGGTGGAGTCCACCAATAAATCTATTTAAGGTAGCGGGTAGGGGTCCTTTGGGCATGCCTTGTTCAAATCTGTAAAGTCAGTGCACATCCACCATTTCCCAAATGGTTTGGGTACGATCACTATGTTTGATAACTACTCGGTGTACTGGACTTATACTATGTACCCTGCTTCGAGAAGCTTGTTCACCTCCTCCTCAATGATTTTATTTCTTTCAATTTCAAATGCTCTTTTCTTTTGCTTAATTGGCCTCATCCGCGGATCAACATTAAGCCTGTAAACGATGACCTCCGGGTCTATTCCCTTGAAATCTGATGGACTCCATGCGAATATGTCACTGTTCTCTCTTAGAAATTCTATCACCAACGTTTCCAAGGTCGAGGTCATGCGCGACCCGATCTTGGTTGTTCTACTTGGTTCTCCTTGTGTCAACTCGATCGTTTTATGTTCCTCAGCAGGTTCTATACGCTCAGCTTTTGACCATTTCAAGGTGTCCACTTCTTCCTCTAGGTGGTCCGCTCCTATCTTTCTTTTAACCTTCGTATCTTCTCCTTCGTTCTTTTTTTAAGGACAGATTATAGCACCTCCTAGCCACCGTCTGATCGCAATGAATTTCACCAACTCCACCTGGTGTTGGGAACTTCATCTTCAAGTGATAAGTGGATACATCCGAGTCCTCCTTCTTGGTTCATCTCCCAAGGAGGCCGAGATATCAATAGTTCCTAAGGGTGTCACCTCGCTTCCCCCAAATCCCACCAAGGGTGTTTGTACTGGTTGTAATCGAGTATCATCGAAACCAATTTTCCTCATTACATCCATGAACAAGATATCCACAGAGCTACCATTGTCCACAAACACCTTGTGCACTAGAAAGTTTGCAATGTCCATCTTGATTACCATGGGGTCAATCTGCGACCTCGTTTCTGCCATTAGATCTTTTCTACTGAAGGTGATCTCCTCATCCTGCTCCACACTTAGTATGAATTCCTTCTTCCTTTATGAGCTTCCGCTCCTCGCGTATCTTTTGAGCGATCCTGCTAAATCTCCCCCAGTGGGTCCACCCACGATCGTATGGATAACCCCTTTCAAAGGAGCGTTATTGCAATGGTTCTGCTAGGCAAACTGGTGTACCGTTCTTGTGCCTTTCCAGGTCGAACACGGTGATGTGCTCCTGTGGATCCTTGGTACCATCACACTTAGGCAAATCTGGCATCTTGAAGTGGGGATCCACGATCTCAGTTAGAATTGTGACGTCCATAGATTTTTATACTTAATTGAGAGGCTAATTAGTAATTATTAAGGAAATATAAATTTAATTATAAGTTATAGGTTGAAATTTTAAATATATTAAAACTTGAAGGGACTAAATTGAAGCTTTATAAAATATTTGTGGTTAAATTATATATATAATAAAATTTGGGACTAAATTATAATTTTAATAAAATTATTTAAAAAAAAGAGAGAAAAGAAAAGGGGTAGAAATAGAGTAGCAGCAACACGTGCTCCACCCCTGCCACTTCATGCTTTTGTAATTAGTTTATATATGTATATATATATGTTATGAAAGCATATGGAACATTAAATTAACACACACACCAACCTAATTAACGCACACATTTCGGAGGAAACAGAGAAGGACGTGAAGATAGAGTAGAGGGTTGAGCATTTTCTTCTATTAACGTGATCTTTTGAATTTGAGGTAAGTATAGGTAATTGGATTTATATATATATATCTTATATATATGATATGTATTCTTGTATTGTATACGTGATTGCGATGGCTATTTATCTGGTTATATTGTTATTTTGTGGAGTTGTTATTATATGCTTATATGTGGTTATGGTGTGAGAAAGACGAATGAATGATTGTGCGATGCCATGCTATTTTATTGTGGATTGAAATTGAATGGTGAGATAAAGAGATGGAATGTTGTGAATTGAGATAAAGAGATGACTTACCTAACTGGGGTGGCATACTGCAATGGCTTATGATAATACGATTAATGACGAGCTGTGTGCTGTCATTGATCAATGGAGATAATGCGACATATCATACGAGCTGTGTGCTGTGTGATATGATTGATGTGGGATATCATACAAGCTGTGTGATGTGTGGTATCATTGATGATGGGGTATCATACGAGCTGTGTGTTGTGTGGAACCGAAAAAAAAAGAGATATTATGATTGAGGGACGATAGCCGGCAAAGACCATTGAGTGATGCACTTCAGCTTGGGTAAGCAGGGCCCTAATAAAACAAACAATGATTCTGGATATATTGTACTGCGGATTAATGTATGATTGTGGTACTGGTTATTTCATGATTTTATGATCATATTAAACAATATTTGTGGATTGATATAATTGTATGAGATTTATCTTATTACATATGTGTATATATATATATATATAAGTTAATTAGCTATACTTATTGAGTAGGCAACTCATTCCTGCCACATATTTTTTAGGACATAAGTCACAATGACTAGCTGAATTGAATCATAAACCGTGTTGCCAATCTTATTAGGTGGGTCAGCAGTGACATCTTGGGTAGAGATCTCTAACTACATAACTACAGATATTAGATTTTTTATTGAATTTTGTATTTTGAGATTTATTGCTTTTAATATAAATTAATGGGTTTAATTATGGAGGATGTATTATAATAGTGGTATTAAAGCGTAATGCTATAGGGGTTGCTACAAGAATCTTGTTAGAGAAAGGCGAATTCTTGTTTTGAGCCACTATCTTCCCCTTTTGTTTGAGTTCGCTAATCTGAGCACCAAGTTTTTTTTATCAGGCGACCTACGTCCTCGACCTCTACCTTGATATTCCTGGTTCTCTTCTTTTGGCCTTCCCCTTTTGGTTAGATGCTGCATCCGATACTTCTATTGTCGCGCCTTTCTTAGGCACTTCCCTGCTGTCCTCATCCTTAAGCTCTTTCTCAAATTCGTTCTCTTTGAACATTTGCCTCTTTGCTGTCTCGAGCTATTAGAGTAGCAGTTCTCCTCTCATACTCCACTAAAGCATTCCTACTTGCTTTCCTACTAGCATCATCAATCATTCTTTGAAGTTCATCCCTGGTGATTTGGATAATCCGATCGTTTTGCCTTTGTGGGGTTTCGTCATGATTTCCCGATATCTACTCTCTCTTAGTTAGTCCTTGCATCTCGAACTATAAATGCTCTTCTCAGATATTTTCCACAGGGGACGCCAACTGATCCAGGTCGCTATCTGTGATCCCAAATGAGTATCTCCCTAAGCACCCCTTCTAGCGATCTCGTAAGCTCCCCAAACTAAGTATCCCGAGAAGAAGAAAGCACGTTAGGCTAGCCGGGAGTGTCCCCAGCGAAGACCCTCCAATGATTAAGTTAGTTATAGGTTGAGATGGTAAATTGGTGATCTGATGCGATAATGTGGTCGAATGTAACCTCAATCACTTACCATAAATGTTGTGGGGTAGGTGTATTTATAAGACCAAATGTATGTACTTGCCTGGTCCACGTGGATTCATTTCAGAGCTTGAGTTGTTCCCTCTTCAAGGGTCTAGGTCTTGGACACGTGGCATCGGGTACGGTCCGGGTCGCGTGGCCCGACCTGACGGGGCAATACGCAGATCTTGGATGTTTCTGGTGATTTTGGCCCTTTTTCAGGACTATTTGTGTCTTTTCTTGATATTTGTGTTGCATCCCCATCAATTATCAAATGTTTCTTGTTAGATCAATTATTTTATTTAGATGGCTTCAGGTTTGCTTCATCCTATATTTACTTCATTTGTTAGGATATTGGCAAAAATTCATGTGAATTTTGAAGTTTGCTCTCGTATTGATGAAAATTGTTGGCCCTGAATTTGATTAATTTTTACCAACAAAAATGTCCTTTGAATTCAATTGAGTTTCTTTCACATGTTGGATGGTATATATCTATGATTAATAAAGAGTATGATGGGCATATTCATAAATGTTTCTAATGATTGACTGCCATACTTCAACAGCAATGTCCCTAACCGGCAAAGAAGCCTCATTCGAGAAATCCTATGCATGTCCAAATGCAGACATAAAGCCAAACATTTGGGATTACCATTCTGCAAGCCCGTGTCAAGATCATAGAATTTTAATGAGATCTCGGAAAAACTAATTTCAAAAATGGCAATGTGGAATGCAAGAAACCTTTCGAGAGCTGGAAAACTAGTACTCATTAAAAATGTGGCACAAGCCTCCCGGTGTATCATATGTCCACATTCCTCTTCCCATATAGTGTCTGTCAAAAACTAGACTCGATTATCCGAAGATTTTGGTGGAAAACAGACGGTGCGAAGGACCGAAGGCATTACCTTGCACTCAAATCTTGGAAAGAAATCTTTTTGCCTAAGTCAAAGGGAGGACCGGGAGTTAAGAATTTTGTGGACTTCGGCCAAGCCTTGGTGGCTAAACTTTCATGGCAGATTTTTCAGAGAGCGGACAAGCTTTGGGTTCGGTAACTCTGTGCAAGGTACCTCAAACATGGAGCTAATCTGATGGATATAACACAAACAGTAGGAGCATCTTGGATTTGGAAAGACGGGTTAAATGCAGGAAACTAATCCAACTTAGAGCATGTTGGCCTGTCCACACTAGATCCAACGTTCAAATTTGGGAAGACCCGTGGATCCCAACAACCCCGGAATTCAAGCCAACACCAAGGACTGACATGAGACCAGAAACACCAGTCTACGTTCGGGACCTCATCCAACAGGAGGAATTCAGATGGAAGATCGAAGTCCTTGAAGACCTATTCACAACCGAGGTGGTAAATGAAATAAAAAAAATCTAGATTCCATCTGCAATGGAACCCCCCCAGACCGTTTTGGGCTCCCTCCAAGTCAGGAAAATTCTCATCCAGATCAGTTTTCCAAACCATCCAAAACCGAACTAAAGCTGTCAATGCCGAGGATGCAGCGGTCGGCGAGAGGATATGGAAATTACAGCTGCACAACCGCCTTAAGCTCTTCATCTGGAGAATGATGTTTGATGTCCTCCCAACCCGAGGTAAGATTGCTCAAAGGTTTCAAATCCAAGATACTGAATGTTTTCTCTGTAATTTGCAGGCTGAAGATGCTCATCACGTGTTTCTCGGCTACCCCTTCTCAGAACAACTTTGGATACTCTCTAGGTGGCAAATAAGAATTCACACATTGTCTTATTTGTCTCTTAGAGAGTGGTTTTCCCTTGTGACGGACCCAACATCAAATTTTTCCCGGACTGATGCAACCAACAGGAATTCATTACGGAATGGGCACTCACTGTTGAGCTCACATGGAAAGAAAGGAATGAACGCCTCCATGGAAAAACTCCAAAATCTCCTAAAGAAATCGCCAAACAAGTCCGTAGCAACGCAACAAAGTACCACAATGTTTGGTGTCGGAAGAACTCCTGCCCACAAGAGGATTGCACCTGGACTCCACCACCACAACATTGGACTAAGATCAATTCAGATATTGCACTGAAGGAAGGTAAATGTGTCGCTGGTGTGGTCGCTAGGAACCATCTTGGATTCGTCATTTTTGCAGCAGCACTGGAACTATTCACAACAGATGCAACAGTGGCTGAAAATAGAGCAATCAGGTCTGCGGCTGAGATGGCGAACTCTTTTAACCTGGACAACGTTATCTTTGAGTCGGACTCAGCGAACGCCATTAATTGATCAAGAAAGACTCGGAAGAAGTGGACTTTGAGGCAAAAACAGACATGGCGGAAATTAAGAAAATGGGATTTTAGGAAGATTCCCCGACTCTGTAATGGATTGGCGCATGGCCTTGCTAAATGGGCGCATGGAGCCAATTGGGACGACCCAATTGCCCCCTATGTTTCCCACGAATGTATTCTGTGACGAGGGACCTACATCCCTCCAATTTATGTTTTCTTCTTAAATGAAATTTCACCATATCAAAATAAAAAAAAGAACACGTAATGAGTGTTTTTTTAATAATTATATGAAAATTTGGGAGTATGTAATTTGTTCCTTCCTACTATTTCATGCTATTCAACTAAATATAGAGTGCTCCGCACTAGCCCGTCTCTCTGTAGGGGAGCAACCCCTTTTGAGAAGTTGTAGAAATTATAAGGGAACACTTCATATCAAAATATGTATATGATGCATTGTCAAGGACTATAAAAAAGTCATAATTTGTTAGTTTGACCAAAGAAAAATACATAATAATAATAATAATTTTTATGCTATGGAGAGATTGGGAATATAGAAAATCTCGTCTTGAAATCTGACCATGTAGGCGGAATGTAAATCCGACCATGTAGGCGGAAGGCGAGAGATAGCAAAAATATATACAAAAATTGCCATAAATCCGACCATGTAGGTGAAAGGCGATCAAAATAAAGGAGTATTTTAAATTGTGACCTATTTATCATTAACTTTAAAATACTCTTTTTTTTTTTAGAACCTTGCCATCTTTGTTGTCATGGATAATTCAACATTATAGATTTAGCCTTTCATTAGGCTAAGAGCAAAATTAAAAGGAATATAAATACGATAAGTAAATACAATAATTTAAAGTAAAGAACTTACAGAAGTGTAAACTCGTGCACAAAACTAAGGTTTTATTTCGTGAGGGAGGAAAAGAGGATATACATGTACAAGAGTATTTTCTAGCCTACTCCTAATGAGCCAAGAGGGTGTATTTATAGGAAAGGTCGGATCTGAAAGTATTATTTCAAGTCCGTCAGTAGTTAACAGGTGTCCTCTGAATTGGAGACAAATGGCTGAGTTATTTCCAGACATGCTTCATGTATAACACGTGTTGCTGTATGTGTGACACGTGTTGCTGCATGTATGACACGTGTTCGTGTCTTTGACTCGGTCAAAATTTTCCGACTTTGTCTTCTTCCGGCATTTATGTGCTGTCTGCTTTCATTTCTTCATTATTATGGAGAAATTGCTTTCTTTCGATTCTGCTTTGGATCTCTTGTGGTAGTCTATTCTTTGTTCTTCCGAAGATTCAGAAGTCCCAACTTTTAACTTTGCTTTCAAGGCAGTCCTGATTCCCTGAAATAATTGATCAAGAATAATTTCGTGATTGGGTTCTTCAAATGGGTCTTGTGATTCTCTTCTAGACAAGAATACTTATTTTCTTCATCTTTAGAAGAGGTCTCCACTGGGGACTCCGCTCCTGTTAGATTTCGTTTGAGGTCTTTCTGGACTTGATTGAGATATTCCTCAATCATTTGCTCTTTAGAGATGATACCTCTTTTGCTTCTGATTCTTTGTGATATTTGCTCGAAGGGGCTAGGAGTCTGATTTTCTTCCTTCTCCAGAAGTGCCTTATATTCTTGAAACTTTTCCTCCATTTCACCGAGTGCTTCTTGACAAAAATATTTTTTTTGTTTCTGGGTTGATGAGCATTAATTTGCTCCAAAATTTAGAACAAGATTTTCTTTTAATATAGGGAATTTTTTGTAGGGTCATTCCTTCTTTAGGTAGCCATTTCCATATCCATGGAAGTGAGAATTCCATAAAAAAGAAAAATGAGGCCATTCCTTCAATCCATTTTTTTATTTTTCCGCCTGGATAATTTTTGGCGAACAATTGATCCATTCCATATAATAACCCTGAAAAATTTCAGGGAGTATAGAAATTGGAGGACCATAATTTAACCACCATTGAAATACCCAATTTGGTATTTCTTGTTGAAAAACTAATGGACAAATTTTAAAAAACCACGTGTGTTTTCTCTTATAATTTTCATAGAGAAAAGTTTTCTTGAATGCCTCAACATAGTCCCAATAATTAAATTTTATCGGGGATTTAGATTCCTGGTGAATATATTCTTTTTCACCTAATGGGTTGATTCCCCATTCAACAGCAGTGATGAATTTTTTATTACTGCTTTTGAGTAATTAAATTCTTTTCATTGTTGGAATAAGTGTGAGTAATTTCAACACTTTGCATTACCTTCAGGATGCACTCATAATGAGTTCTCGATTTATATGAACCTGCTGTGAATGCTATCACATCTAGATTTCTTTTTATTAGATACCATGGATCTTTCTCCCATCTTAAATCCTCGTTTTCCAAGAGTATAATTACTTCCTGATGTTCACTAAATTTATAGTTTGCTAATTCATCTTCTTCTTCAAGTATTTTAGCATAAGATACTGAAGAAGATGATACTTCTTCAGCAACGATTTTTTTCTGCTCCTTTTTAAATATGAGGAATTGCTGGAAGAGCTCATTCTCTTCTTCAGAGACTTTATTATATTTCTCAATTTCGGATATGTTCTCTTTAATTAGTGATCTGTTACCTTGGCGTATAATTTCGCCTGGTCTAAATCTACCTCCTCTCTGATTGGAGGAGTTTCTGCCTCTTCCTCTTTGAGGAAGCATTCCTGCATTAAAAGGATTATTCATTTAACCGGCATAATATCCTGCAATTTTTTGGTGATATAACAAATTTGCTATCCAAATATTTTTTATGCGGTAATGATAATACATGTCTGCATCTGGATGTTGAACAAGAATTTTGGAAATAATCTTTTTTGTTTCCTCAATCTTTTTTCTTATTATTCTTTGAATTATTTTGAGTCGTGCTCTATATTCAATTGGCTCATCCCAAAATTCAAATTTATATACAGGCCATTTTAACCCATTCATCCAAAAATTCTCTCCTTCAATCCTATCTTCAACCCAATAATATGGGATTTTAGAGGAGGTACTTACTCCTATAAAGAATTCTCCTCCAATCCAGTTAAATTTTTCAATGTCTATGTTCATTTAGATATTCTCTTGATAAGAAATCAGGGAGACTATTAGTCTTTCCTTTAATGTGTTCTATTGTAAAATTAAATGGGGCTAAATGTGCTTGCCATCTGACAAACATTTGTTTAGAAACATCATGCTTAAAGTCTTTATTAAACATAAACTTAGCAGCAGAACAATCCGTTCTGATAATAAATTCTTGGTTTAATAAGTCATCTTGGAATTTTAAAATACATTTAACGATAGCAAGAACTTCTTTAGCCACTGCAGCATAATTCAACTGGGCTGCTTTCCATTTTCCGGAATGGAATCTAACTAAATATTCTTGCTTATTATTATCAATTTGCTTCAATATTCCTCCAAATCCTATTTCAGAAGCATCTGTCTCTATTATTTTCTTAATTAGGATTTACGAGTGTTAGACATGGTAATGATTTAACCTTTTATTTTATTAGCCTAACTGCTTTAGTGTGATCCTCTGTCCATTCCGATGGATTTTTCTTAAGCCTATCATATAATAATGTTGTATCTTGTGCAAGATTTTTGTAATATGGAGCTATATAGTTTAGGCTTCCTAAAAATCTTTGAAATTGAGTTCTCTCAATAATTTTATTAGGAAACTTATCTGCAAACTCTATGCATCTGTTAATGGGAGTTATTTCTCCTTTTTCAATATTGTGGCCTAAAAATCTTATCTTAGTTTGGAAGATACTCATTTTTGGTTTAGATATTACTAATCCATTTTGGATGACTAATGTTTTAAACATCTCTAAATGTTTAAAGTGATCTTCTATGTTATTAGAGAAGACTAAGATGTCATCAATATAAACAATGATAAAGTTTGAGAATTGATTAAAAATATCATTCATGATATTCTGGAATTCTAAAGGTGCATTCTTCAGACCAAACGACATTACATTTCACTCATAATGGCCAAAAGGAACTGTAAATGCAGTTTTATATCTATTTAATTCATTTATCTGGATCTGCCAATATCCTAATTTTTAATTAAATTTTGAAAATATTATTGCCTTATGTAATCTATCTAAAAGGTCTTTCTTATTGGGGATTGGATACCTTATCCATTTTAAGACCTTATTGAGGGGCTTGTGATTTATAACAAGTCTAGGTCTCCCTCTTTCCTGTTCTGCATGTTTATTAACATAAAAAGCAGTACATGACCAAGGTGATTTAGAGGATCTAATTAGTTTTTTTTTATCTATTAATACCTTAATCTCTTCTTTGCATAACTCTAAATATTCGGAGTTCATTTGACAAGGTCTCGCCTTAGTGGGAATATTTTTCTCCAAAAATTTAGTTTCATAAGGGAGGCTTACAATATGTTTGTTTCTGTGCCAAAATGCATTAGGATGTTCATTACATGTCTCAAGTTCGAATCTATTTTGAACCATTTTGATTTTTGCTTGTAATTTTGGATTTTCAAGTAATTCATTTATCTGTAAAGAATTAATTTCTTCTTTTATGAAACAAATCTGATTTATTTTAGAAATTATTAAATCTCTTATTTCATTAATAACTTTATCCATTGCTTGAGTAATAAATTCAAATTTTATTATCTCATCTTCAAATGTTCCTATTATGCCTTTTCATTAATGGTTTTTATAGGAAAAATATTTTTTAGGAAGGGTGTGCCTAGGATTATATCATTTGTTAAGTCCTTAATTAATAGAAAACTCATAGGTATACATTTTTTATTATTACATATATAAGCTTTTGGGATTTTAAAACTTATGTTCAATTTTTGCCCATTGGCAGAGGATAATGAATGAGATGTTTTTTCAAAGTATTTGGTTGGTATTAACCCTTCTTTTATACAATTAATGTCTGCCCCACTATCTACTAGAGCAGTAAATATTTTTCTAAAATTATTACTTATCAATAAGTCAATCTTTATATTCCATTTTTGACTAGTCACTACTTCTAATGTGGATAGGAAATTGTCCTCAATTTTCTCTTTGCGTAGTTCAATGAATTTATTGTTTTTGTCTATTTGTAATATTTCTATCCTAGTAGTAAGAGTCTGATTATATTTCTTAATATTTTTTATTTCTTCTTTTAATTTTTCAACTTCTAATTTTAGATCTTCTGCAGTGGAAGGGTTATCTCTAATTGTTTGTTTTTCTCTAAGTATTCTTTTTAACTTCAATAATTGTATAAGGTTCAAGTGGTTTACTAATTAAGTTTTCATATGCATGGTTTGACTCAGATGATGAACTTTTATTATTATTCATTTTACTAACGATAATATTTCTTATCTCAGGGTCCTTAATTTCCCTAAGCAATTCAACTATATGATTATCTGTAAGAACATTTATTATTCCTAGATCTTTGAATTGTGCCATTAATTCATAAAATTAATCATCTGATTCTTCTTCATTAGTCCCTTGTTTTACATGCACATGGGGAATTTTCTTCTTCATTTGATTCATCCGAAATCGATAAATTTTCTGAATTTTCTTCTATGTTTCCTAATTCGTCTTGATTATCTAATTTTTCTTCTAATTCCTCAGATTCGGAGGATTCCTTTTCTTCAGAAAATATTGTATTTATTATATTTTTTTTTCTTGGTTTTCTAATTTAAGACTATTAATTTTCTTTTTAATCTTTTAGTTCTTTTATTTCTACATCTATTTGCAAGGTGGTCTGTTTCACCACATATGTAATCTTTATCTTTTTTGTTATATTATTTTTAGTTTTTCATTCATCTTTTCTGGCTATGTTTCTTTGTTTATTTCTTTCCTTTCTATCACTTCATTTTTTATGTCTTTTCCTTCTTCCCTCTGGAGTCCTATATTTGGGAATTTTTTGTCTATCTAATGACATCATTTCTATTCCAAATTGGGCACAAAATTCTCCTAGTTGTTTCTTCTCTGTTAAATTTTATCTTTTAATTTGTTTATTTAATCTAATTTCGTTGCATAGATTTAAACCTTCTTGAATGCAAGTTCCAATTAATTTCCCATAAGTATATTGATTATAATTCATTGCTACTCCTCCATTTCTAAGATTCTTTCTAACTCTTTCAGCGAATAGGTGAGGAAGTCCATCGATGAATCTAAATTTCCAGTGAGCATCATTGGATTCTGGGAGTTCCATTACTCTAGCAAGGAAGACATCTTTGTAAAATCTAAATGATGTTAGAGTTTTACATTGAAAATTCTGTAATAGGGTCCTAATATTTTTCACTATTATCGGACCATCTCCCTGTAAAATGTTCTACTATATTTATGGCAAGTGTATAAACTGCTTGTTCTTCCATATTTTCTGGTTTGATTGTACTCAAAATTTCATTTCTGTCCATCGGGCTAAGATAATTATCCCACCAACCTTTTAATTGACTAGTAAAATCTGTTATGATCATTATAGCAATAGCCGTATCTGTATTATTATTTCCTTTACAAACAGTACTGTACATCATCGTTCTATGAATAGTATTGTAGATTTGTCTTTCTGTATATCCATCATATTCCATTCATAAATTTGTTTTCATTATAGCGATGCTGGTCATAAATCTCTTGTTCTTCAAATAGTATGTCATGAGGTGTGGGCCTAGGGTAATAAAATTTTGTTTGCATAGGCTTCCTAGCATATTTCTCTATTTTATTTATCCCTTCTGGAAAATTTTTTCTACTATTTTCAGTAGTGATATCATCACTTAAGGTATTTAATTTTAAGTCCCTAAATTTTTTATCCAATAATTTTTCTAATTTCCCTAATGGTTTTAAATGGAAATCTTCAATTTCAGGAGGTGGTTGGATTGATGATTTTGTTGTAATTTCTTTATTTACCCCACTAATTATCGTATTTTTAGAGCTAATTTCCTGTTGCCAATTAGATATTTTATCTATTTTTTTTATTTAGTTCCATAATTTGTTCTCCTATAATATTTAAATACAAATTTGTATAATTTTACTTTTTCATCAACTCATTAATTTGAACCATTGTAATCGTTAGGGTATCATCTTCAATTAATTTTGAAAATGCTTTAAAATTAATTTCTATTCATTTGAGTTCATTTTAAATGATTGTTGAGGTGGAAATATGTTATTAACAACTTTCCCATTATCTAGAAAATATTTTTTTCTCTAATATGTTCAAATATTGTTCTGAATATTTGACGACAAACTAAGGAACAAAAGCAACTATTTTATTTCTTGTAGCTAATTCTTTATAGAATTGTGTAGAGATCATTTTTTGGTTTGTTATATTAAAGTTTTCAAAGAACCATTTCCTAAATGGTTTCCATCTCTCTTCCATGAATTCTTTTTGAATTTCTTTTCTAACTAGAGATCCAGGACTAAAATCTATTATTTTAGAATAATCCACAAATGGGATCTCTGTTTCCAAATCAATTAGATCTAGACTATTCTTTCATAAACAGAAATTTGTTTCTGAAGTTAATTCTTCATTTAATCTTGGATCTCTATATATTACTTTAGCAATATTATTAGACTGAATCCTTATTTCTTCAACTTTATTTTCTCTTAAATCTTCTTGGCTATTTTCCTGTTTAATTCGGAAAGTGGATGCTCTAGATGGAGTCATAATTTCAACTGGTGAAAAATATGATACTGTAGAATACCTTGAAGAATTGCTTCTTAAACATTTCCGTTGATTATTAATGAAGTCTATTCTAACATTTCCTTCTGTGTTTTTGAATAAATACTAGCATAATTACTCTCTATATGACTTAAAATTGGAACTTCTTTATCAATTATCCAACTTTCTGGAAACTCTATTTCACTCCACTTTATTTGCCTCCTAGTATTAATTCTAGAACTATGTAAATTTGTTTCAAAAAAATATAGTTTGTTCTAGAGACTTATTGTCTGTATCCTACAGTTAGGATTAAGGGTATGGAGAAGTTTATAATATATTCTATAACATACACATATTAATTCAGATTCGGGTGTATAATTATACCCATGAGTCTTAACAGTTAATGTTAAAGCATCCAATATATTGGCATCCGACAAGGATAATTCTAAATTTAAATAAACATTAAAAAAGACTGGGCCATGAGCTAGACTAGACTGTATTATCCCAATCAAAGATTTTTTCCAATCTAAATTCCTGGCATCTCTAAGGGCAGCTAAAAAGCTTTCATCTTGATAATGCCCTATATCCATAGCATCTAAAAGTTTTATTACTCTTTCTTCATTATCAAGGGCTATTGATTCTTCACTTGTCTTCACAATCTGTTTAGTCTTCCAAAAATCAAATCGATCGAAATTATAAATTAATCTAGGATTTACCTTGGGAATTGTACATTTATTTAATTGATTCAAATTCTTAGGAATTTCATATTCTTCCTTTTTGGAATTTTTAACAGTATTTATATCTGAAACAGATAAATATTGCATATCAAGCAATATATTAAACAAGTACTGTTGAATTATCCAATACAATTTCAACAACATGGCTCTATAATAATAATAATAATAATATGGGATTCAACCATAAATTATAAGAGTATGGCATTGGATCCTCTCAGTTCTCTAAAACATTGTAATTTGGTTCAAGGAGAAATTTTGTTAGGAAAATGATCAAATTAAAATCAACATTTACTTACGGAATATTAGTAGATGTGGCACGACGCTCTGTGTACATATAATAGATAATATTTAATATTTTATAATATATTATAACTATATATATATTATATATATAAATCAACCCATCACATTTCAAAATAAAAAGAAAGAAATAAAGAACGGAAGAAATAAAGAAAGAAAAGAAATCAACTAAAATGTATTATTGGCAAAATAAAAAATTGATGTCGCAATGTAAATAATCGCCATTTGTCAGTAAAAATGGAGTTTTCTTTTTATATTACTATAAAATATAGGATAAATTACAGCTACCTCCCCTAAGGTTGGCATAATTACAAATATCCACTCGTTGTTTGTGAAATTACAAATACCGCCTTGAGGTTTGTAACCGTCTAACAAATAATCCATTTTCATCCAATTTTTTCGGTGAACTGACCAAAATGCTCTTATGCAAATTGAATTTTGTTATTTACTTCTTAATTTTTTTTGAATTATTTAGACTACAATGCGTAGGGAAAGGTTTCTTAAGTTTTTTATACACATGAGCAATAATGTAATTTGTCTCAACTAATTTTTCTACAATTTAAAAAAAAATCAAGGGCAAAATGATAAATTTCAAGCTTCTGGTTAAAAATTACAAACCTTATGGAGTATTTATAATTTCTGAAACAACGAAAAAATATTTGTAATTATGTCAAATTTTCGAAGAGGTAGCTGTAATTTACCCTAAATTATATATAAGATTCACCAAAATCCTATCTATGGCGTTACATGTAAGAGGGTAGGGTAAACAATAGTGCTTGGTTAAAATGATGTATTTGTAACAGGTAAAAATGGGTTGTCCATGTAATTTAACTCTAAAAAGTTAACTTGGAGTGCGTGCTTTGGTTCTGGATTTGTATTATTTGAGGTTTAATTTTAAGTTATCATCTTTATTACTTTGGGGAGGTATTAATTATTAGGCCAAATCTCGTTGTTAGTCCCACATCTTATATTTTTTGTTCTATTTTAGTCCCTCATCTTTCAAATATACTTTGGATGTCCCTCGTTTCTTAAATTGGTCCCATTAAAGTCCTTGACCTTTAGATTTAATGGAATCTAAATTATTAAGGATGAAATATTCTATTAAAAAGGGGTAAAATAGGAAAAAAAGTCAAATTCTTACATTATTTTTTCATAAAATATTTACCTAATGCATTATAATTTTATTTGTATGAAAAAAATACCAAAAATTTTAAAAAATTACAAGACTATGTATAAAAGAAATGTCATTGCAATTCTTTACATAATGAAATATAAATTTACTTGCAAAAATGTACTATAATTTATTTTGCGTTACAAAAATCAGCATCAACTCATCACTGTGCCGATAAAAATATTTATGCGCTTAACCTCATGTATTCTTTCTAGCTTCGGTAGTTACTAATTTTTCTTCATAAGTTCTTGTCTAGTAGCATTTTGCAAGGATTTTAATGTAACACACCATTTACCATGCTTAACGAAATCGACACTAATTGAAAGTCCACCAATACTAGTGGTAGTTTCTGTTGAGCTTATCCCTGCAATTAGTGCTGACTTTGTTAAGTAGGGTAAACGGTGTGGTATATTAAAATGCATACAAATTGCTTCCAGACAAGAACTTGTGAAGAAAAAGAGAGAAACTACCGACACTATAAGAAATATGACATTTAACCACGGCTAATTATCGCGGTTAATACTATGACAAATCCATGGCGAATGGTTTTACCATGGCTCTTAGCCGTGACAAATAAGTATTTCATGGTGGAAAAGCTAGTTTTTACAATCTTTTTTGCTTAACTGTAGTTAATAATAGTTATTTACCATGGTTATTGACCATAGTCATTAAAAATATAGCTAATAACGATTTTTTCCCTAGTGCGAAGCCATGAAGAATACATGATGTTAAACACATAAATATTTTTGTCGACATTACTGACGAATTAAAGTTGATTCTTTCAATGCAAAATAAATTATAGTACATGTGTGATATCATTATAATGAGATTTGAAACTTAAATTTTTGCATGTGATATTGCAATGACATTTATTTTATACATGGTCTTGTGATTTCTTAAAATTTTTAGTATTTTTTTCATGCAACAAAAAATATAATGCGTTAGATAAATATTTTATGGAAGAATAATATAGAAATTTGACTTTTTTTTTTTTTCAAATTTTATCCATTTTCAGTGGAAATTTCCATCCTTGATAATTTAAATTCCGTCAAATTTAACAGTCAAGGACTTTAATAGGAAAAGTTTAAAAGATGAGGGGCTATTAAAATACATTTACAAGATGAAGAACTAAATGGGACAAAAATAAAACGGGGACTAACAACGAGATATGACCTAATTATTAAGTTTCTTCGAAAATACAACCAACGCAACCCATTAATTATTAAGTTGCTTGGTGTTATGTCTGAGGAAAATGTTGGAAGTTATGGACAATTAATAAAATCTTGAGTATATCTATTTGCACAAAATATTTATGGATAATTTCACTCTCACTCCCTGAGGTTTGAAAAATTACATCTGGTATCCTTGAGTTTACTTTTGTCTAACAAATAGGTCCCTCAGTTAGTCAAAATCACCAAATTTGTTGATATTAACAAAAAAACTGCAATGAAAGTCGATATTTACCCTCGGTTGACTTAGTACTAACTTATTGTAAGTCAAACAACTTTTTTTTTTTTACTAAACTACCCTATATTTAGGGATGATTTCACTCTCAACCCTTGAGGTTTAGTGTAATTACACATAGATCCCCTGTAGTTTGAAAAATTACATTTGGTACCCTTGAGTTTGCTTTTGTCTAACAAATAGGTTTCTCAGGTAGTCAAAATCACCAAATTTGTTGATATTAACAAAAAAACTGCAATGAAAGTCGATATTTACCCTTGATTGACTTATCACTGACTTATTCTAAGTCAAACAACTTTTTTTTTGTTTTGACTAAATTGCCCTATAACGGTGAAGATATACCTCCTCACATTGCATTTACCTGTGAAGATGTATAAAGGTAGTTTGATTATAAAAACATTTACTTGACCTGCAATACGTTAGAAATAATTCAATCAATGGTAAATATCGATTTTGATTCAGTTTTTTTTTTGCTAATATCAATAAATTCGGTGAATTTTGACTAACGAAGGGACCTACTTGTTAGATAGAAGCAAACCTTAGGGGTATTAGATATAATTTTTCAAACTATAAAAAATTTACGTGTAATTACATCAAACCTTATAGAAGGGGAGTGTAATTATCCCGGATATATAAAGTGGATTTATTGAACCTGCAGCAACAAAGTCGATCCGCATACTCAAATCATGCTTGTCTACAAATTCTCTGCTGAATTGGACCACAAAGGCGTCTTTTTGCAGTTTTTTTTCTTTCTTGTTCTATCTATTTGGAAGAGTAATTTTACAAAGTAAATTTGTGGAGACTTGTGTTGCTATCAATTTACTTGCATTTTTTTGCTCGCAGAGATGTACCATATCCCATAAGAATTCCTTATGTCAAGATGTATGTTGGAATTACTAATTCTATCTCAAATAATATATACCTGGTGAAGAAATCTGCCCGGGAGCGCGAGTGGAAGCGAAAAGATACGTAAATTTAAATCCCATAAATAAATGCATAATCTAAAATTCAAAAGGGTGTTCCCTTGGGTGCTCAACCGGGCGTTCGATGTAGGATGTATCAACATTAAAAACGAATATTGTACATAGGGCATAGATATGAAATGTAACACTACTAAAGCGTAATATAAATAGTACTTTTGTAGTTCAACCCTTATTTGGCTACAAGCTTTGTTCCTCTCCGAAAACGTTCACCAAGTTCAAAGCGTATGAACTCTCCAAAGGTGATCCACACCACACTGGAAGAGATCCTCGTTTTCCTTGCTAGAAGAAAATGGATCTAGGGAGGGTTGGGTTTAAGAAGATGAACACTATCAATTAGAGTTCTTCTTAAACGTACTTTGTTCTTCCAATTGATCCAAGATCAAATGAAGAAAAAGGTATAGAGAGGGAGAGAGTGGCCGAGAGCTAGAGGGAGAGAGTGTGTCATTTTTCTTCTTCCTTTTTTAGAAAAGATGAATAATGAATCTCATGCCTTGATGTTAGTATATACTCATATATATACATAACTAGCAAGGAACACGTGCGTGTTCCTTATGATTTGATGAAACTTATTTAGTGTAAATTATTAAGAATATAAAATATTGTTTAAAAAAGTAAACGTGCAAAGTTAAAAATTCAATATTTGTAATAAATTAAAAAAATGGTATTAATTAAATGTTGTTTAATCGTAATAACGTAATACAAAAGCTAACTAAGTATTGAAAAAAAATATCATTTACTTTATTGTTAATATATAAACTACAGAAAAATATTAGGGTTAAAATGTTAGGTTGTTTTACTTACATCCTCATTGATCATTATCAATTTTTGATGTCTCGATGAAGAGTTCAGCCCACATGTTTCTAATCCAACTAGTAGAGTTTTTAATCGTAATGTAAATGATTTTTGATTTATTTCAAAAAGATTGATTGGAGTTACTGAATTCATAAACGTTGGTTGTTGTCCTACATTACAAGAAAATCAAACTTTTAGCAAAATGGTCAATTAATATAATCTAAAGCCACCCAAATAAATTCTCAATTTGTTAAAAGTGAAAAACTTAAAATAAACAATAAATAAAACAAACAATAAAATAAATTTTGATTATTGCACGCTAAATATGAATGTATTATTTATATATATCTACACATATAGTGTCCCGTCATCACAAAAAATTTGTGTTTTGCACTAACATAAAAATTTATGTTATCATGCCATCATTACATAATTTTATTAAAATAAAAAGTAAGAGAATTTCTGAAATTGAATTTTAATAGAATTACTGAAATTGATTTTTTTCTTTGTTATTATCATGTTATCAAACAAATTTTAGTTTTATTTGAAAAAAAGAGCAATATGGTTCTTCGACTGAACAGTTTTCAAATTTCGCACAATTTTCTCGAAAGCTAAATAGCGTTTCTTCTTAAAAAGTAACATTATATATATAAACTAAGAAAAAGATTCATTTATTGTTACCCAAATCCCCTCTCATTTTTCTTGTCTTTTTCTACCAATTTCAATCCTCCCAACTCCCCAAAAATTTCAGAAAAATTCAAAAGGAAAATTTTGCCATCTCATCTTGTACCTCTCTTGGAAAATTTTGGTATGTATCATTCATATCAATAGGAATATCAAGGAAACCATATGACCTGATGCTTTTTCCCATGCTCTCCAAGAAAAAATTCAAAATTTTCAAAATTTTGGCTACTTGTAGTTCAACCGAGCTTCCATGTTCTCATTTGAAGTCTTCAAACATAGTCCCAAAATATGTATCCCAAAGAATTCTGACATCAATTGGTGTGCAATAGGACTAAGATGATTGCAAATAATCTTCGTAGTTCATAGGGCATCTGAAAAGTGACAACTTCAATTAAACATTCAATAAAACTCTGATCAGATTCCAACAATCATCTTCCTTTTTTTTTTTTTTTTTTTTGCAACTTGTTTAAAACCGGAGCATTGTACATCATTTACAGTGAGTAAATCTTGGAAAGATGTTGATCCTCTAACATGATTTAATAGCAATTTAAGATAATATCTCTCTCTTTCAATTGGATTTGCAACATTTATCCATCCAATCACATCTCTTTTCTTTCTCTCCCTCTATCTCGAAACTCTATGTATAATAATGTTCTCGCCTTTTCACTTTGAGAACACATAGCGAAATATTCCGTGAGCATTGTTCTTGAAGCATGATCCCATCTTAAAACATCCTCTAAATTTTGATTAGCACAATAAGTCACACATTGTTCATTTGAAAGGTGAAGCTGCAAGTTGTTAATTGCTGGATATATCTCATTTAAATTGAATTCATCCATATTTCTTCTTAAGCAGAGACCCATCTTTCATCTTGAAATTGTTTAATTTCATCAACTGAATTTTCCTCAGTATCTGAATTGCCACTCTGTCATGTCCTTTATAGACATACTTAAATAGAAATTTCACCGCAGTCATTCCCGAATATATCTCAACATTGATGACAATTATATCTGAATAAGAGATATGGATTATAAGGTATGACCCACTGATTGTTGAGTGTTGCATTGCGAACTTGAATTGTACGCCCCATCTTTCATTCTTCTGTAAATAGAATAACCATCTTTACCTTGTAATGTGCATTCACAATATGGTCTTGGGTAATGGTATTTGCACTTTCCATCCACCATACAAGAGTTATTCAAATTCTTATCTCCACATGGGCCATGCATCATATATTTTATAAAAACCAAATCATAGAGTTTAGGATGCTTTTCGTGATCAGGAATTTCAGCACAGACAAAGCTGTCAAACTGGTCCGGGCTTGTAATTTTATACTCAAACTTCAAAATTATCAATAGATGAGCATGTGGTAGTCCCCTTTTCTGAAATTAAATTACATGGACATTTGCAGCTACCTTTCCAAATATTTCTTTCTTAAACAATTGATCTTTCAAATCGTGTAATTTTGCTCGAAATACTCTTGTGGTCAAATATGGTCTGTCTTGAGCATGTTAACCATCATATAATTTTTCTTGTATCTCCTTTCACTCTGGATTGTATGTCATTGTAATAAAGAGGTCCAATTTCCTAAATGTTTATACAAATGCTAATGCATCAAGATATATACGCCGCATGCCTCTCGGGCCCCCAATAAATGATGCACGAAGAACAATCCTTTTTGCCAACTTCACTTCCTCTAGTTTCTCGTTTTAAACACTTTCCATTATTTCTTGGTATAATTCAGCTCTCATATTTGATTGATTTGGACGATAGTAATCTTGTCTCCAATTTTATGTACATGTATACCGCTTATTATTGTAGTAATCTTCCAGCAAAGAGAAGTGTAGATTACCTTGGATTTCTAATTTGTAGCTTAAAGCAACTATATTCTTTGTATGAGATCTTCTTATTGCTTTCTTTACCGAGAAACTATAATCAAAATTCGAATGAAAAATAAAAAATATGTATAAAGCTTGAAAAGGTATAAAAAGATTAATCATAATTGCATAGTTTGAAAAAATTATAACTATATTAGCAAATTATATTTATCCTAAAACAGTGAAGGTTTTCTTTTTTTTTAAGGAACACATACCTTCTTGTACTTGAGCGAGAATATCGTTGGCGGAAGAAAATGTTGGTAATGTAAGAGCATTTTATATATTTTGATTATTCACTGAAACATCACAAATTTGAGAAAATAAAGCAATATTTTAAAAATATAGAATAACATAAGTACGTGATTGGAGTTTTTCATGCCTGTGGGTTTATTTTATTACTTGCTTTCTTGCTCGTGTGATAAAATATTCTCATCAATAGAAAGTCTTGAGTGGCCTGAAATATAATACATATTATTAATTAAAAATTGAAATATGATTATAAACTAAATAACAATAAATATAATTATAGGATATATGGATATTTTGTGGCAAAAGTAAATACAAGATCAAGAAAGTTCAGCTGAATAAACTATTTTTGCTCCAAAATCCTTGTCTACTCGTGAAATTTAATTTACTAATTTATTGAATTAGTGATATATTCAATGCGGCTGGATGTACATGGGTTATTACGCAACTTGATGCTCCTTCCACGAAGGATTTTCTTATAAAATCATCTTATCTTAATAGCAATATTTTGATTATTTACTGAAACATTACAAAATTTATAAAAACAAATTGAAAAATAAAGCAATATTTTAATACTTATAATATAAGTATATTAGAAACATTACAAGTGTATCTATATATAAAAAAATATAAAAAAAGGGTTTATTTTATTACTTACTTTCTTGCTCTTGTAATAAAATATTCTCAATAGAAGAAAGTCTTGAGTGGCATGAAACATAAAAAATAATATTATTAATTAGAAATTGGAAGATGTTTAAAAGTATGAATAATAAATATAATTATATATAAGGCCATAATGCTCGAAATTGAATTATAATAGATATTTTCTTTTTAAAAAACTAAAAATATTTGCTTTTTCAAAAATATCTATATAATATCTATTAACTAAAAATAAAAATACAAACAAATTCAAGATGCAATTTCTTGTGCTGGAAATTTTCTATATCTATAATTAATCAAAATAGATAATTAATTTCTTCCACCGACAATGTGTATAATTAATCAATCTATTCAATCTTTTATAACATAGCTTTTGTTTTTTCTTCTTGGTGAAGAATACAACCCCAATAATTTCTGTAGCAGTGGTAAAAAAGAGTTGGTATAGTTGGCACAGGTCAAAATAATAAATATTTCAGTTAATAGATAGTTTCAATCTGAAAACTATTTGAAAAAGAAAGTATAATAAATATTTGCCCTATATAATAGATATTTTCTTTTTCAAAACTAATATAGACTAAAAGTAGTAGTACATACCTTTTTCACGTAAAATTTCTACTTCTCCATGAGAATGGCTAGATGAATAGAATCAATAGGAGAATGTACATCATTATCTGAAAAAACAACAAAGAGACTGTATTGATTTTTCTATATTTGTGGCTCAATTAATAAAAAACAAAAAAAATAAATTAAAATAACTAAGAAAAATATACCTGCAACTTGTTGTCTGGCATTACTTTAATTGATTCATTGTAGTTTTTTTAGTACTAAATTTCTTAGTTTCAAGTTTTCTAATATTTTGATGCCATTCTGTCTCACCCCCAATTATTGGGTATTGCAATGGATCATAACTTCCATAATATTGTTTTATTCTGTGTCTGCGGCGTGAATGAGAATGGACCACAATGTCTCTTTCAAAAGGAATGTTTGCATTATTTCCTTCCACCAATATAGCTACAACTTGACCAACAGTTGGAGAGTTATAAACTCATTGACCTAATTTCACATCTTTTGAGATATGAAGCTGAATATCATGCATTTGGATAATCTTTTAATCTTCTAAAGGTTTTTGCATATGGATTTACCTCAAGAACTTTTATGAGTCTCCTCACAGTACCTTCAGATAAAGTTGGATTCTCTAGTATTTTCATTCTATTCTCAACCTATTTGCAGTTTCAACAAAATATAATTAAAAATAACCAGAACGACTTTCATTAGGTGTTAACCGAGGAAGGTCATGATAGACCATTCCTATGCTCGAAAAGTATAAATTCCTCACCTTGAAAATGCATGTTTTTTGTCTAATTTCAGACCAAATGATGTAAAAGAGAATATAGTTTGAATAGATGAATATTCTTTCGAAATTCAATGGTTTTTTCTGATTGTGAAGTAAACAACTCATATAATTCATCTGGAACTTCAATTGGTGCAAGTATAATTCTTCCATTATCACAACAAAAGATTGGTGGTTCGTATTCAAATCTTACTGCACCAGACTGTAATTGGGTACTTTTTTCAATTCATGCATCTTTGAGCATAGCGTATCATATGATGTTATATGTGCAAATAAAATAGGAATATATGAATTAGAGCTTAGTAAACAAAAAAAAAAAAATAATAATTAAAATTATACTTTCAATCGATATTTCATTCTTCAAGAAAATTTTAATGTGCTCACCGTTTGATTCATGTGGACACATTTGAGCCCTAAGGATCCAAGTAACCAAATTTTGCTTGTTATAATTTGAAGAAACAACTCCCTTGTATTTAAGACGTCACTTGAGGAGGATGAAGCAATCTTTTTTCACTTATGAGCTTCACTAACATATTGAATATACTTATGTTTTTCTTCTTCATTCAAGTTTTGGTATCGACTGGTCTTTCTTTCGGCCATTGGCTTCATTTTATTCTCAGCTTTCCTACGCTCCTGGACTTTTTCAATGTATTCTTGCCTCTCTATGGTAGATAGGTTAGCATATTTTTGTTTGATGGTGTCTAATTCTCTCTGTCTTGATATATATGCTTATTTCAAATATAAAAAAAAAATCAAATTTTGGATAAAATATCATACATAAATTTAATTAACTAAAATTAGTCATCAATATTACACCAATATTACAGAATTAAATCCAAACGATTAATATTATATTGTCCTTACCCGAATTAGAATTTAAAGCAACAACTGCTTGATGCATCACCATCTTAACATACTTATCCTATATTGCATAAGAAGAAATTTTAATAAATAGTAGGAATAAATTTTTTTTCTATAATTTAAAAATTGAAGGCAACATTAATAACAAAAGAATAGATAAGCAAGAAAATTTTTGTCCAAATTGGGGAGTTGTAGATTATATAAATTTCAAAATAAAATAAAAATGAAACTTATAGGAATCAAATATATTCTATAGCATGTTTACATTTGTATTCATTTATATTTATATCTATTGATTTACAACTCAAATAAATCAAGAAAACTATTCATGCTCAGTATTTTACATTTATAATATATTTTTTATAAAAAGTTTCATGATATAATTATTGTAAATTAGATAATAAAACTTGTAATAGCCCAAACCATTGAATATAATGACAATTTTATGATTAAGGTAGAATTATTACCCGTATTAATTCTATCTTAGTATATAATGATAATTTTATTCAATAGTTCTCCTTATAATCAAGAAAACTATTTATGCCTGGTAAATTATTGTCAATATAAAACTTTAGCAGTGACAATTACATAACGCCACATGGTTTTACATTTATATTGATTTATATTTATATTGTTATTGCTAATTGACTCAAATAAAAGTATTTCAACTCAAATAAATCAAGAAAACCATTTAATAGTCCAAGAAAGAATTATATATGAATAATATGTGAAATATGAAGATAAATCTTTAAAAAATTGTAAAATATATTAAAAAAATAAATACACACAAACATACCTATACAAAAAAATTAATTGATTAGAATATATATACAATATTATATGTATATATATATATATATATATCAATCAAAACCCCTTGGTCCGCCCTCTCGCATGCTCGGATCACTCTCCTCTCCCTTTTTTTTTGTTATAGAATCAATCCTCCAAAGGCTGCTCAACCTCTCGAAAATTTCAAAAAAAAAAAAAAAGAAAAAGGACGAAAAATGAAGAGGAGCTAGCAGCATCCAAAAAAACAAAAAAATAAATAAAAGAAAAAAAATTCATAAACCTGAAGAAGAGTTAGCGGCAACGGTGAAGTAGAACTAAACCCCAAATCTTTGCTACATCAAAACTGAGAATTTGCTATTTCAAAATTGAGAATCCAAAAAAGTTGGTGTTATTTTGAATTATTTTTTACAATAATTGAGTTTTAACAATAACATAGGCATGTATTTATATAGGTATATGTACATAAGATTAATTAACTTCAAGTATAATTAGGATTTTAGTTATGATATATATGGGACTATCTTTATATTTGTAGATTTCTAGTATGATTAGAATTTCTTACAAAATTACTTATTTGTACACATAAATTTAAAATATATTATTATATAAAAAGGATATAATTGGAATCACAAAAAAAGGAAGAAACAAAAAACATGGCAAAACATTCACACTTTTATAATATAGATAGATTAATGTGATTATTGGAATGTGTTTAGGTTCATCCAAGGATATCTAGATTCATCCCAATCAATTATCATCAATTCTTCAATCAAGCCTATCATCTCTTAAGCTATGATTAAATCATACCAAAAAAGAGAGGCTTGATTGGAATTGATTTGTATCTTACCAAAGGAGACAAGTCAATCACACCAAGCACCAACATGGCCGATTTTCGCTCCCTCCAAGGTAGTATTTTCGGCCATGCCTATTTAAGGAAGAAGTCCAACTTCTTCCTATTCCAAAAATAAAATTAACACACCTCTCGGGTCAAAATTTAACGGACCAGGTTCTACTGTAATCCAATTACAGAGAACCCAAAATTAAATCTAATTTAATTTAAGGTCCACTTAAATAATTCCCATTGATCTTTTAATCCAATTAAAAGATCCAACTTCTCAACTTTCTATGTTAGTCGATAAATCCCATTTACCGATTAAACGATGGCCCGATACAATATCAGCCCATCCATCCAATGGACAATCCCTTAAATAATTCAATTACTTAGTAATCCTCTGAAATTGATTCCAAGTCAATTTCTCCACCTTCTCGGTGATTTGTGTGTGACCCTTTAGGTTCACCCTCAGCTAGACTTGGGCCCGTCTCCAACAAGGGCCCGTTACCATGGGTGGCCGTCTAACAACGGTCCATGGCACTAGAGATTAGGTGAATGTTGGCGTGAACATTTAGGCGCCGATTCCATACGGGTACGATCCTTCCGTCTACCGTCTCTTGGCCTTAGTCTAGGGTATGGAATTGAGCGTCGGTTCCCATTCTTGACTAGGCATCTATGCTTAATACTCGAGACTACGCATGCCTCATTGCATCGACACAAAAGATCATTTTCTGTTCGACCAACCACTGTGGCCACAGTTTTAAGCAGCATGAACGTGTCTCTGAGTGTATAGTAGATACCTCTGTCACATACTGACAGGGGATGGATCCTCTTCTTGGAACCCATTGTCCTTGCTACACATTCTGACTGCACTGGATAAGGCTTATAATGATAATCTTACAGAATGATCACCTCTCGCCAGATCCAAGATACAGCCGTTCTGTGCACGTGACTGCCATGGTTCCTCAAGTCTGAGGACTACTCTCGTACTATCGGAATCGGGAAAATCCAATCATACCGATCAAGCCTCCAAGTCTTCCATATGATGATCCCCGCGAGTCAGTCTAGTTGGCTCGACCCCAATCGACCAACCCATCAAGATCGTGCAAGCGTCCCATGCCTGTCGCCGATGAAACACGACACTCATCCAATGAACATGACTCTTGATGCAAGTCTCTATAGGACTTTCGATGCCCTGTCTCAAGGTCCTCGACTTGGAATGTTTCAGACCCAACTCTTAATCAGTTGGTTTCATGACCACCATCCAATGCATGGCCCAACTGCATGAGTTGTTAATCGTGGTCTGTGGGCTTTGTTGCGATATATGTAAAACACCACTTTAGCATATGGAAAATGAGCCCAACAAAGAGAATACCAAAGATAATGAATACTTATTTTATTATTTGCATAATATTACATTACATCAAGTTGTCAAATAGGTTACAAAATGCCAAACCTATTGGCTTTCTGGTCACCTATTCTAACACCTAGAGGAGTCATTGTCACAATATGTATGTGAGAGCCTATTTCTATTTTAGAAAAGATCTATCGTAGATGAGTTTTAACTCATATGAAATCAGAAATTTCAGAATCAATATCAAATATGTATATCAGTTAGATCATGGGTCCACAAATTCGACTTGAAGGCCAACATCTCCCACTCATACATATAACTTGATTTCCACAATTTTTATCATCAAAATTCACAATCATGTCTTTTCCATTATATAGGAAATGAGGCGTGCGACCAAGAGAGAAAGAAACAACTACGGGAGTTATATTAAGTCATTCACGAACTAATATAGTATTACAAATCAACAACTTGCTGCGTACCTATGAATTATCTGGTTGCATTAAATCAAGTATCTCTAAACCTCAATAAATACAACATGTGCAATTCACTCAGATATGTAGCTGATGCGTTCTGGAGTCCATTTGGACCACACAAACTAGAGGATCTTGAAATTATAAGATAATCAGAGAACTGACCTACAAACAGGGTAAAACTTTTGATGTTTTAGTCAACAAGGTGTTTGAACGAAATAAAATAAGGAACTCTAAGTAAAACGGAAGATTTCGCAAGTTTCGTGTATATAATTCATGTATAGGATGCTGAATATAAAAAAGAGTGTTGAAATCGTACATGAGGAGCAAAAAATGAGTGAAATCATGTAGACCTATTGAGTGAAGATGTTATCTTTTTTACCTACATGAACCCCTATTTATAGGAGCAGGATTTGAGAGAATCTGGGGGTAGTTATGGGATGTTAGAATATCTTTGAATTTTTTGGGATGTCTATTTTGTTGAGATAATGTTTTGTCACCTATTTTCCATGTCACATGGGGCTACTAGGGAGAGAATATGACAAATCAACCAAATCAACAAGAAAATAGGCTTAAATCAACGAGGTAGTTACCTATCAGATTTATCTAGCCAGATACAACTAGCATAGACATCACTACTAGTGTGCTTTGACGGTGATATGTTATTTGCTAACGCGTCAGATGAGGTGGATGGGCCCCAGGCTTGCTGAAATTGGGCCTAGACTATGTGTTGCCTTGTTAACAGGTCGACAGAAGTTGGGCTGGTTGAGCTAGTGAGGCTACGACCTGCTGGTGTTTGAGTAGGATGGTAGTGTTTAGCCCTACCAATATTGAGAGAGTTGGGCTTGGCTCCTTAATATAATTTTGGGCATTGAAAATAGGTACCCTAGGTATTCTAGTCTATGTTGAGTCAGGTCCACACTTGTTTGAGAGAAAAGTTTCTACCTTTGTATTGTTTCAAGGGGTAGACTATGCTGACTTGAGACAGCTGACGTTGCTCAGCTGAGCATGAGCTTGGTTGTGTTGTATGAGGGCTATGCTTTTTGTGCTAGTTTCTCACCCAGGTGAATTTTTTGGTTCTATTTTATTTCGAAAGGAGAAAAAATTAGGATGAAGAACTAAAATCTAGGGTCGGCCTAGCAGTAAACCGTTGAATCAAAGCCCTGATTCATTGCGGGAGCACTACTAGAGGAGAGAGAGTCTTGGTGTTACCATAACTCCACTTTAAAGCCTGTGGAGAAGCTAGAGCCCAACTACAAAGGTCTTTACTAAATAACAAGGGTCCTATGATGGGGCGCCTACGAAATTAGAGGACGTAGAGGGACAAAGGTTGCCCGACCATGAATATATGCAACCTCAGGCGATTCTATGCCTAACCTAAGCCTTTCCCCGAGCAGGCACCCTCTCAAAATAAGTCCTGCCTCCGACAGAAACCTAAGCCCAACTTTGAGCAGGCACCCTCTCAAAATAAGTTCTACCTCCGGTAAGCACCTAAACCCTGCTCCAAGCAGACACCTTCTCATAATAAGCCATGCCTCTTGGAGGCACCTTTCCTCTTCCCGTTCTCTCTTCTACACCAGGATTTTCATTTTCTTTGGGGGGGGGGGGGGGAGGGGGTGTTGCAATGTTTTCAGAAAAGTCCGTGAGGGTGACTGGAGAGAGTTCACTGGCGATGGGCGAGGATCCCTCTAATACGACATTGAGAAGGGCACTAGATTTAGGTTAGACATCTTCTGCTCGTGTTCTCCGCAGGTGGAGCCTTCAACTTTATTAGTCTTAGGGCTAACTACGAGATAAGAATTTCGAGAAGGATGGAGATGCCTCCGAGGAAGAGGAGAAGGAAATTTGAGGGTTTGGGGGGGGGAGGGTGGGGGGAGGAGAGAGAGAGAGAAGGTAATCCCTTAACAGGCAGGGCTGGATAGGCTAAGGGCATAGGATAGGAGTTTTTGTACCTTTAGCCTTCCACTTTCAAGGAGGTGGATAAGGGGAGGTCCCATCGTAGGAAGTTCCACTCCTTCTTCCTTGAGAAATCTGAACTGGGTCTATTTAAATCATGCCTTGCCAAGTTGTTCTTGTCTTGCCTTCCCCTAATCTTCCTGTAAATTAGAAGAGGGGTTATTTCTTCATGATCCCTCCAGTCCGTTGCAATTTTTCATACTGGTGAGGGTAGGGATCCGCAGTGTGGACAAGTATCCCATTCGAAGAAGGGAGGTCGACCTCTAAGATCTCTTGGAGTGGCGAAACTTATGGGCTTGTGACTACAAGATGGTCTCAGAGGTCGCACTTTGGGATGAGTTTGCTAGAGGTCCTCTTAGAGGAGTCCTTGTGTATATTTCATTTTTCTTTGATCTATGTTTTGTTCTTGATCTGAGGGTTCTAATCCTTCCTTGCATTTTTTTGTGCACAGACACCGTCATGTTCAAAAAACCTTCTCAAGGACTAAGTCCGCAGTCAGGGGGGCGGTTAAGGCAGCCACCCTTCTACAAGAGGCCTTCCCCCGCGCGTGGCTGAGGACACACTGTACCAGACTCCCGAAATCTTCAAGGGAAATCACCAAGCGGAATCCTTCAAACGAGGCATCCAAATGGGCCAAGGGTGGCTCCGGTCCATTGCTGCCACCCATTTGTTTTCAACCCTCCCCCTAGTTGGCTCTTACTCTCTATAAATAGACTGGTGATTATCTCCGGTACATCCCAAACTAGGATGTATTCACAACGAGCCCCTTACCTTTGGAGCAGGGCTCCAACCTCCACACTGGGTTTCTCTGGGGGAACGTACTTCCTACAAGTAGCCGTCAGATAGCTAACCTCTCGAGATGAGGTGACTTCCGCGTGGTTCATTACTTCTCCCAAGTATGCCCTTTTACCTCGGGTGGTTTCGCAGTAAGGAGATGTCATCTCTTTACTAATTTGATTTTTGTTTGCCCTGTTAGTTCAAAGCTATCATTGTACTTAGGGAGTTGTTGCTACTGAAAGATTGTGGATCGTCCCGGGAAATAGCGCGAATGCGGAAGCGCGGTATAAATTTAAATAAACGGAATTTAAACATGCTTTTAAAAAAAAATAAAGAACTCGTTCAAGGGTTGTGCCCTTGAAGTTCCTGGGTGTTTGGTGTATCTCATGAATTAAAAGCATACAAAATTCATGGAGGCCATAGAGTTTAAAATAAAGAGAGGGATGAAAAAATAAATCGGAACCTACCGATTGTCGTTTTCGTCTTCTAAACGGTACTCGCGTTGTTCCCCGATTAGCACCAAATCTTGTATGTGAGATTCTCCAAATTGTGACACGCAATCTACCCACGTATCTTGTACGTCGTGCTAGCGAACGAACAAGTATATTGGAGAGGACGGATCAATCACACGTTATTAGGTTAACGGGATTAATCCTCCTATGTTCAATTGTTCCAAGAACAAAAGAACAAGAAACAAAACTTGGAGAGTGAGAGAGAGAGGCGGACGAGTTAGAGGGAGAGAGCACACGAGTTGTAGTGTGTGTGTGTGTGTGTGTTTGGAGATTCATCATCATGCTTATGGTGAGGGGCTACAACTATATATAGAGGAAGAGTTTAATCCTCTTCAAACTCCAACTCTAAAGAAGACTATTTTGACTAGGATTTTGACCTAGTCAAAGTAGTAATTTGACCTAGTCAAATTAATCCTAGCCATCCATCTTTCCTTTTAATATCAACCATTAATTTAATTTAATGGAATATTTAAAACCTATTTAAATATTCCAAAGGGCAATAAATAAATATATTAAATATAAATATTTATTCTAGGCCTATTAAATTAATTTTCTAATAAATCTAATTTATTAGATTAATCCCTTTTATCTAATAAAAGGAATTAATTCTCTCCAAGAAAATTAAGGACCCGATTAAATCCAATTTAATCATTCCATTTCTCCAATATTTAATTCTAAATTAAATACTTAATGTGGGTGGATTGTGTGTGACTCTTTAGGTTCACCTTTCAGCTAGACTTGGTCGGATTCCTAGAATCCGCCCGTTACCATGGGTGGCCATCTAGCAACGGTCCATGGCACTAGAGACTAGGTGAATATCCGGGGATGAACATTTAGGCTCTAACAGTACACTTGTCCTTCCGTCTATGGTCTCACTACTTAGGGTCTAGGGCACGGAAATTGCAGGTACCCATTTTGGACCTAAGTGTCGGTCTGTCCTTACTAAACGCCGCAAGGAAAACCTTCCCTTCTGTTTAGTTACTGTGGCCACAGATTTTAGGGACAAGACACAGAGCATATGTGAGACTCAACTATCAATGCTTTTTGACAAGAGACAGATTCTTTCTTGGAAACTTTTGTCGCTCTGTACACCGGAGGTGCACTAGACATAGCTTATGACTACTCAAGTGCTTCTTGGCAATCTCTCACCATATCTAAGATACAGACCTGATATACAGGTAAACTCAACAGTTCCTCAAGTCAAAGGACTTGACCTGTACTGTCGGAACCAGGAACACCCTACTCAATGTCCTCCGTAAGACGGTTCCCGCGAGTCACCTCAGTCAGCTGCTCTCTAGCAGGCTAACCCACTAACACTGCTTAGACGACCTTCGTCACCCGTCGATGAAATACGACAGCAGATGCTTAGTGCAAGTCTCAAGGGGAATCTTGGTACCCATTTTTCGAGATTCATTGACTTGGAGATTTCCGGACTGATTCGGCGGGACTGATTTCATGGACCTACCTCCAAACGTAGTCCCAGTCCCCGAAATACGTTTTCAATCCGTGGGCTTTGTTTGCGTAGTGAACATATATGTAATGCAGATAAAGTGAACACAAACAAAGTAATGCCAAATGAATTTCATCTTCTTTATTCATTAATAATTTATCAAATCCCTGAAATTGTCTAGACATAGTTTACATTTTGCCTGCCAAGATTGGCTACATGGTCACCTATCTAATAGCTACTGAGGGGCTGAGTAAGAAATAGGAGAGAGGGAGTCAAAATAAAACGGGTCTAGAAGAAGGTAACCAAGGAGAAAAAGGCCCGAGAGAAGGCAATTGGCCGCAATCGCCAGCTGAAGAAAGTGTAGCACCCCTCCATAAATAAATTCCATCAAACTCACATTTAAGCCTAAAAATAAAATTTTTATTTTCACCAATATATTACACAAACATCCGGAATGACATGTCGACAAAATATTATATTAAATCTTCAACCATAGCATTGATGAACATAAAGAAAGGAGAAAAGTGAAGTTTCTAGTTATTACAGAACTTGAAATACTAACTCAGTGAAAGTCTAGTATCTATGTAATTGTGTAGCTAGATCTCCTAACTCAAAATATCACTACTGACCCGCCTTGTAATACTGATGACCCACTTGTAATTCAATTTAGCTAGTCACTGTGAAATATTCCTAAAAAAGGTGTGGCAAGAAATGAGCTTCCATCTCAATAAGTATAGCTAATTAGCTTATATATACGCATACGCAACAAGATGAATCTCATGCAACGACACCAACCAACGTATATTCGTCATGCATCACAACAATTCAAGAAGTAACATATACCAATAATCATATATCAATCCACAATGTATACGAGGTTATTATTTATTTTCTTAGGGCCTTGCTTCCCCAAACTAGAGTACACCATTCAATGGTTTTGCCGACCATCATCATCATCATCATTTTCATATAATATACAACACAGGATATCCATCCAATGTAATATCCCCACACCACTTGTGTAGCAATATCAACACAAGATATGAACATGACATCCCCACACCGCCCTAGTGTCTAGCAATTAGCATGAGATATTCTCCGCTATCTGGAATATCACGGTACCCTATGCACCATGATACCTAGCTTTATATTTATTTTTCTCACTTCACATATCACATCATCATAAAACATTGTAATATGCCCCTAGTTAGGTAAGCAATCTCTTTATCATAATTCACAATATCCCCATCAATAACTTCATCATTCAATATCATTCAACAATCAATTTTCCATTAATAACTTCATCATTCAACCGTAATTGATAATTATAAAAGTATTTCACAATCATTCGCCATATTTATTACACCCATAAGCATAGAGGATAGGCATAACGACAGTTTCACAAAGCAACAATGTAATCTAGGTAAGCAACTAACGGTTACCAATCAAGTTTACAAACAAACAAAAATATCCATGTAGACAACAACTATATATATATATATATATATATAAATTCAATTAACTATACTTATCTCAATCTCACAATGATTAAATTAGTAGAATACGGTATTGCTCAATTCTCTATTTTATTCTCATGTATTATAATAAATTATAATATGTGATGCATACCTGGGTTTTGAGGTATTGCAAATTCCAAAGGATCCTTATGCAAATCCTAAGGTTTGGGGGGACTAACCTGATTAGAGGAAATTATATGACATATTTCTCTGTTTATGCCCCTATATTCTCATGATATGATGCTTGTTCTTAGGTGCATTTGTGACATTTTAGGAGCTTTCATGAAAAAAGACACATGCAAGCAAATAGCTAAAATATGGAGAAAAAACAAAGAATTCTGCAGAAACGTATACAAGCTAGCCATGACCCACGAGCTATCATAAATCTACTGGACAGAAGCGCGAAAAACCTAGCCCGTGACCCACGGGTTATCAGACATGCGCAGGGGGGAAATCATGACGTGCTGATCTTAAATTTTGATTTCTAGCAATATGAAAAGATATTTTATTCACTTTGTAATTAGCCTTGAAGCTTGGTAAGGAGAGGATTAGGAAGGAAAAAAGTTTTATGGAAGGTAGAATCTTGTTCCGTTCGTACCATAATTAGAACTTATTATAAAAGGAGGAGAAGATGGAAAGATGAAGGCTACTGAATTTTCAGCAAAAAATTGCAAACATATATGTTTGGAGAGCAAAAGGAAGAAGACGAGGAGCTCGTGAATAAGCGGGTCCGGCATTCGAGTAACGACCATCAAGCCGATCTACTACTACATGAGTTTTCTCAATCTTTCTCCTTAGGTTTAGTTCTAGTTAGGAAGAACTAATCTATTAGGGAAAGCCTAGTTGATACAATGTATTAAGTATTTTTGGATTAATCTATTTTGTTATTTTTGCATATCCATTAATTATTGTGCTTGTTGCTATTATGTGGAGCTTGATCACTTCTTAGAAACGAGAGGAAATTTAGCATAGTGGATAGAATAATTCATGGTGTGGATTGAATGATGTGTAGACATATATATGCATGATCCATCTAGTTACATAGTTTTTTCACAGATCCTAATGCATTATTGTCACGAGTTTTAGAAAGGAGGGATCTTCTAATTCCTTAATAGTAATAGGTTTGGTATAACTCGAGAGAGTATATCAGATTAAATTAGGAAAAACCTCAGTATGTGAAAATACTCGTCTGTTCGATTAATCTGTTAACATTGCATTCGTTGTATCGATTAGGTGGATCTATAGCCGTAGCACCTTTCTATATGTGCGTTTCTCTCCGAGGTGTTAATCTACCATAGTTGTTTTTATTGAATTCTCGTAGTTACTGTAAATCATCCAATTTTTGGTCATCTAAATAATTAGGGGTTAGTTATAGTTGTGGTAATTAGTTGTTAAATCCTCGTGTGATCGATATTTTTTATACTACTTGATAGCTAGGGCACTTGCTAGTGACCTATCTACATTTTTGCAATCATAACCTGCAAGGAAGTGTTAGCACTCCGATGCTTAAGTCAGTAAAATGTAAAAGAGAAAGGAACTTGAAATAAACTAAGAATAATTGTGATTTGTGTAGTAATGATGAGGAATGATCCATGTGAGTGATGAAATAAATGTGGAAGTGATCTAAGACGGCTTGCAAGTGATAAAAACAAGTGGGAGTGTATGGAATTGCCACAAGAGAGTGTTAAAAGTGATGTTACTGAAGCTTGACCCTTAATGATTGCACGATGGGCTAATTTATAGCCATTGATGGGGCCAAAATTGGAGGTTAGTTGTTGATGGCCGTATACCTCTGGAAAGTTATTTGACTTGGATATCTTTCAAGAGAATTCGTTCATGATTTGGATAAGTATCAACAGAGATATACCTAATTGTCCAAGTCATGCCAAATTCCCCTATTTTCCTAGAAAGCTGTTCCTAGTAACTTTATCAGCTGCATTCTTATCCCATCTGTGTGAATCTGACTAAAATCTTTGAGTATGATGTGTCTTTATGTGTTGGAAAACTATAGGATGTTTCCGTCTAGCTGTACGATAATGTGCCCCGCTAGAATGGGCTCGTTTCTTGGGCATGCTAGTTTAGTATAATCAGCAGGTAAGGTTATGGGCTTTTACCTTCCCATTGGTGGCCTGTCGTGCTGATGGCCTGTTGGGCTGCTCATCCTGTGGGCCTTTCGGGCTTAGAATCCATGAAGGATGTTTTAAGGAATCATCATTCCTCCCCACCACTCTAGGAGTTCAGGTGGTAGAGCTGAAGTGCTGGAGTAGGTATAATGATTTGCAAAAGCAGCAAAAATCCTTCCTACTCATGCACCAGTAGGGCGAGTGCCGCTGTTTCAGGTTGTTCTCCCTCTGCTATAGAGTCCTTACCATTGAAGGAACCTTCTTGGGAGCTCATGTTCCTCCGGATTAGCTCACAGCCAGTTTGGCAGCAGAGTCCCTAGCAGGCAGGACTGTATGTTTCGCTTGATATGTTCCGATAGGTTAGTATAAATGCTAGGTTGGGGAATACCTAGTTCGTACGCTAGTAATGCTTCTTGCAGGTGTTACGACAATAAAGAGTAGGATAGGAGAGGGGGACTCTCTCTATCACTTAAGGGTATAGATCACCCAAGTAGTGAAATAGTGCGCCATCATCTAAGTTAGAGAAAAAAGTTTGGCATGTAGAATATGCTTCTAAACTTGATATGTGAGCAAGCCGGTAGGTTTCAGTAACCTGTTATAGATTGAGGAGGCATTATCTTGTCCTGCCCCAGAATGGCCGCTCCACTGGTTCCTGTCATTTTGACAAAAAACAAAAGGTGCCACACTGTTATCAGTAGGGAATATGTCCATAGCAAGTGAGTAGAAATAAAGCTCAAGTAGTAAGTTAGCCTGAGCAAACCTCATTAATTGCGCTGAAATGGATGTGCCAATGAAAGTTGGATTGAGTGTGTCCACTAGCACGTGTTTGTAGAATGTAGACACCAACAGACGACTTATAGAAAGCGTGCGCCATCAGACGACTTATATAGCTTGCACCAGCAGGCGACTTATATAGCATGCGCCAGTAGGCGGCTTATAGAGAGCGTGCTCCAGTAGGAAGCTTATAGAGAGCGTAAGCCAGCAGGTGACTTATGAAGAGCGTGCGTCCAGCAACGGCTCATGTGCGCCAGCAGGCCACTTATGGGAAAACATGCACCAGTAGGTGACTTATGTTAGAGCATGCACCAATAGACGACTTATGTGATAGTGTGCGTGAGCAGACGACTTATGTCAGAGCGTGCACCAGCAGGTGACTTGTGTATGATCGTGCACCAGTAGGTGACGTATGTGACAGCATGCGCAACAGGCGGCTTATGTAGGAGCTGAAGGACAAGCGGATCCGCCCGAGAGCGCAAGTGGAAGCGAGAAGCATGCGTTATTTAAAACAATACATATCAAAAGATCCCAAAGGGTGTACCCTTGGGTGCTCAACCGGGCGTTTGATATAAAATATGATAGAAAAAGCGACATATCATATAGAGCATAGATATAACAAGAAGGAAACTACAAAAGTGTAAACCCAAATGTTACCGTTGTAGCTTTCTTTGTATACGGCTACGAGCATTGTTCCATGGCGAAAAATGACAAGTTCAAAACTATAAACTCTCTAACATATTCCACACCACACCGAGAGGGATCTCGTTTTTCTTGTTAGAGAAAAATGGATCTAGAGGAGCAGACTGAAGAAGAAACTATACTATTAAGTTAGTGTTCCTTCTTGATCTTGATTTGTTCTTCAATTGATCCTAGATCAAAGAAGGAATAAAGGGAATAGTATGGAGAGTGAGAGAGAGGGCCGAAACTTAGCATGTGTAGGCAGAGTGTGTGCTCGTCTTTTTCCTAGAAAAAGATGAATAGTGAATTCTTCTTCATTGATGATAGTATATACACATATATATTTCATTAATGTGATCATTGGAATGTGTCTAGGCTCATCCAAGGATATCTAGATACATTCCAATCAATCCCCACTAATCATCAATCAAACCTACCATTTCATAAGGTATGATTTAATCATACCAAGTGAAAGAGCCTTGATTGTAGTTGATTTGTCTCTTTAAAAGGAGACAAGTCAACTACTCATCAAAGGCCATGTATGACCGATTTTTATGCTTCCAAAAGAAGCAATTTTCGGCCATTACCTTTTGGAAAGAAGTCCAACTTTTTCTAATTCCAAAAGTGGAATTAACACATATCTTGGACCAAGATTTAATGGACATAATTTTATTGTAATCTAATTACAACAAGCCCAAGACTTAAGACCCATTTAATTCATGGTCCATTTAAATAATTCTCATTAATATTTTAATCTATTTAAGAGATCCAAGCTTCGATTCTCTACTTAATCGATCCAATTTACCGATAAAACGAGGGCCCGATACAATATTCGCCCGTCCATCCAAAGGACAATCCCTTAAGTAATCCAATTACTTATCATCCTCCGAAATCGACCCCAAGTTGATTTGTTCACCTCCTCGATGATTTTTGTGTGATCCTTTAGGTTCACCCTCAGCTAGACTTGGGCCCATGTCCAACAAGAGCCCGTTACCATGAGTGGCCGTCTAGCAACGGCCCATGACACTAGAGACTAGGTGAATGTTAGCGTGAACATTTAGGCACCGATTCCGTACGGGTACGGTCCTTCCGTCTACCGGCCTTAGTCTGGGGTATGGAGTTGGGCATCGGTTCCCATCCTTGACTAGGCGTCTATGCTTAATGCTCGAGACTACGTATGCCTCATTGTATCGACAAAGGAAACTATTTCTTGCTTGATCAACCACCGTGCCTCTGAGTGCATAGGAGATACCTCTGTCACATACTGATAGGGAACGGATCCTCTGAAGGACAAGCGGATCCGCCTGGGAGCGCGAGCGGAAGCGAGAAAAAGTGCGTAAATTTAAATCTAATTTAAATAAACGGATCCCAAGGGGTGTACCCTTGGGTGCTCAACCGGGCGTTCGATGTAGAATGTGTAAATATTGGAAACATATATTTAAACACATAGGGCATAGATATATACAATAAATCAATCAAAGCGTAAGGAGACTTTTACCTTCGATTGTTTAGCGTATGCTCCCGGCTCTTACGTTGTTCCTTCTCCGGAATGCTCACGAAATCCAAATGTATGGATTCTCCAAAGGTGATCCACACCACACCGAAAGAAACACACGTTCTTCTTGCTAGAAAAGAACGGGTTTAAGAAGGAATCGTTTTAAGATAAGAACACTATGAATTAGTGTTCTCTTAAACTTACTTTGTTCTTCTTCTTGATTCAAAATCAAGTGAAGAACACAAGTGTGGGAGAGGGAGAGAGGCCGAGAGTTGAGAGAGAGGAGAGGGATTTTTGTCTTCTCTTTTTCCTAGAAAAAGATGAATAATGAATCACTTATGCTTGGAATGTGTCTAGGTTCATCCAAGGATGTCTAGATTCATTCCAATCAATCTCCATCAATTCTTCAATCAAGCCTACCAACTTTTATGGTATGATCAAATCATACCAAAAGGGAAGAGCTTGATTGGAGTTGATTTGTCTCTTTCCAAAAGAAACAAGTCAACATACCACCTAGCATGAAACATGGCTGATTTTACTTCCTTCAAGAGAGCATGTCGGCCATGTTTATTTAAGGGAAGAAGTCCAACTTCTTCCTATTCCAAAACAGGAATTGTTTCTCCTCTCGAGTAAAATTTAACGCATCGGGTTTTATCGTAATCCAATTACGACGAACACAACATCAAATCCAATTTAATGTCCATTTAAATTATTCTCGTTGATCTTTTAATCCAATTAAAAGATCCAACGTCTCAACGTCTCAACTTTCCATATTTAATCGAAAATCCAATTTACCGATTAAATGAAAGCCCGATACAATATTGGCCCGTCCATCCAATGGACTTTCCCTTAAGTAATCCAATTACTTATTTATCCTTCGAGATTGACTCCAAGTCGATCTCTCAACCTCCTCGGTGATTTGTGTGTGACCCTTTAGGTTCACCCTTAGCTAGACTTGGGCCCGTATCCCACAAGGGCCCGTTACCATGGGCGGCCGTCTAGCAACGGTCCATGGAACTAGAGACTTGGTGAATTGGTCTGAACATTTAGGCGCTGATTCCGTACAGGTATGATCCTTCCGTCTACCGTCTCCCGACCTTAGTCTAGGGTATGGAATTGGGCGTCGGTTCCCATCCTTGACTAGACATCTATGCTTAATACTCGAGACCACGTATGCTTCATTGCGTCGACACAGGAAACCATTCCCTGTTCGACCAACCACTGTGGCCATAGCTTCAAACAGCATGAACGTGTCTCCGAGTGCATAGGAGATACCTCTGTCACATACTGACAGGGGACGGATCCTCTTCTTGGAATCCACCGTCCTCGCTACACATTCCGACTGCACTGGACAAGGCTTATGATAATCATCTTACAAAATTATTACCTCTCGCCAGATCCAAGATACAGCCGTCATGTGCACGCGACTGCCATGATCCCTCAAGTCTGAGGATTACTCCCGTACTATCGGAACCGGGGAAAACCAATCATACCGCCCAAGCCTCCAAGGCTTCCATATGATGATCCCCGCGAGTCAGTCCAGTCGGCTCGACCCCAGTCGACCAACCCATCAAGATCGTGTAGGCATCCCACGCCTGTCGCCGATGGAACACGGCACTCATCCAATGAACACGACTCTTGAACCAAGTCTCAATAGGACTCTCGATGCCCTGTCTCGAGGTCCTCGACTTGGAACGTTTCAGACCTAACTTTTAATCAGTTGGTTTCATGACCACCATCCAATGCATGGCCCAAATGCACGAGTTGTTATCCATGGTCTGTGGGCTTTGTTGCGATATAAGTTAAACACCGTTTTAACAAATGTAAGATGAGCGCAACAAAGAAGGTACTATTGGTGACGAACACTCATCTTATTCATTACATAATAATATTACATTTACATCAAGTTGTCAGATAGGTTAAAAATCCCCAAACCTATTGGCTTTCTGGTCACCTGTTCTAACAACCTCTTCTTGAAACCCACCGTCCTTGCTACACATTCTGACTGCACTGCACAAAGCTTATAATAAACATGTCAGCGACATGATCACCTCTCACCAGATCCAAGATACAGCCATTGTGTCAACGTGACTGCTATGGTCACTCCGTACTATCGGAACCGGGAAAATCCAATCATATCGACCAAGCTACCAAGGCTTTCATATGATGATCCCCACGAGTCAGCTCAGCCGGCTCAACCCAGTCGACCAACCCACCAAGATCGTATAGGCGTCCCACACCTATCGTCGATGAAACATAGCACTCATCTAATGTGTATGACTCTTGGTGAAAGTCTCTATAGGACTCTCAATGCCCTATCTCGTCCTTGACTTGGAAAGTTCCAGACCCAGCCCTTTATCAGTTGGTTTGATAACCACCATCCAATGCGTGGCTCAACTGCATGAGTTGATAATCGTGGTCGGTGGGCTTTGTTGTGATATATGTAAAACGATATTTAACATATGAAAAATGAGCACAATAAAGATAACACCAATGGCAATGAACACTCATTTTATTCATTACATAATATTACATTACATCAAATTGTGAAATAGATTACAAAATGCCAAACCTATTGGCTTTCTGGTCAACTATTTTAACAATCTCGCACTTGACCTAAAGCTAATCACCCATTGACCTCAAATCCATCTTATCCAGATGCTGATTATGGGAAGTTTGCGACATCGGCTTAGTGAGTGGATCTGCTATGTTTTCTGCCGAGCTAACTCTATCCATTCGAGCATCACCTCTACTAACCATCTCTCTGAGCAAATGGTAGCGTCTAAGAATATGCTTGGATCGGTGATGAGATCTTGGTTCCTTTGCTTGTGCTATTGCGCCGTTGTTATTGTAGAAAATAACTACTGCCTCAGCAATGCTAGGCACTACACCCAACTCTTGGATGCAGTTCTTCATCCAAACCGCCTCCTTAGCAGCTTCCGAAGTTGCTATGTATTCAGACTCGGTGGTGGAGTCCACCGTGGTAGCCTTCTTGGAACTCTTCCAAGCAACAAAGCCACCATTAAGTCTAAAAATGAAAACTGAGACTTGGCATCGCCGTCATTTGACTAGAAGCTAGAGTCGCTGTAACCTTCCAATATCAATTCTCCACCACCATAGATCAAGAACATGTCCTTAGTCCTTTTCATACATAAATATCCAATATTCATAAAGTGTTTGGTCCATCCAAATGAGAGTTTGTTTTTGATAACGACTGAGACCTCATCACATTAAGTATCGTTGCATACATATATATCCAATATTCATAAAGTGATAAATAAATACGCCGCATGCAATAAACATAGCATAACCACTGTTAGGATGATCACAAGCCCAACCTATGTGACCCAGTGAGCCCGCAGTGAGTCTATGGTCTGTCTAGGGTGGTCCTACACTATTACAAAGTAATTAACCCATTGTCATTCCAATGGGCCTTGTGGCTCTTCTTGTTTTACGCTTTGATGTATCACCTTGGGCCTCCGACTCCATGGGCTTGTTATTATTACAAAATGAAACCTCACCAGAAATATTCTAACTACTCTCATTACATGGGAATAGTAATACATGAAAAAGAGGAAATAAGCAAGCCTTAACATCATGAGGCGAAAAGTGGGAAATGATAGTCCTGAAACAAGAGGCACACAAGCACCCGTCAAAAATGTAAATAAATGTCATTCATTCATACATAAGGTCTAGGGCTCTTGTGATCATACCATGTTGATTCCATCAACACATAATACACAATTATACCAAATAATCATGCCAACATAGATATTCAAAATATTCAAGTGATGTCCAACATCACAAGATATAAACATAATAGACAATGTACAAGCTTCAAATTTAAATTTAATAGACATCATACACAATGCATCTAATGCATGTGGAAAACCCCTGATTAATTAAGAAAATTTGATCTAAGAAAAAATTCAATAATTCCAAAATCAAATATGCAAAAGTAATTCATTTTAAGAAAATATGCAGAAATTACCCGAAAATCAAATTTTCAGAAAAACGTCAAAAACTGGCACATAACAGCCCAGCCGTCCTGCTCACAGGCCCGGCGCCCACACAGGTGCGTAGGCGCATGCACGCGTGCGGCTGCCTGCGCGCCAGGGGCCCACGTGCCCCATGCGATGCCCTGGCCCAGCTAGCAGCCTATGCGTCTGCGCACAACGCGTGCGTGAAGGAGAAGCGGATCCGCCCGGTAGCGCGAGCGGAAGCGAGAAAGCGAGAAATTGTGCATAAATTTAAATCAAATTCAAAACACCCGAATCCCAAGGGTGTACCCTTGGGTGCTCAACCGGGCGTTCGATGTAGGATGTGTAAATATTAAAACATATATTTAAGCACATAGGGCATAGATATATAAAATGAAATCAATCAAAGCGTAATAAACCGTTACCTTTGATTGTTTAGCGTATGCTCCTGGCTACTTGCGTTGTTCCTTCTCCGGAATGCTCATGAAATCCAAACGTATGGATTCTCCAAAGGTGATCCACACCATAGCGGAAGAAACACACGTTCTTCTTGCTAGAAAAGAACGGGTTTAGAAGGAATCGGTTTAAGAGAAGAACACTATGAATTAGTGTTCTCTTAAACTTACTTTGTTCTTCTTCTTGATTCAAAATAAAGTGAAGAACACAAGTGTGGGAGAGGGAGAGAGCACGAAATTTGAGAGAGAGGAGAGGGATTTTTGTCTTCTCTTTTTCCTAGAAAAAGATGAATAATGAATCACTTATGCTTGGTGTTGTATATTCTAATATATATACATAATTAATGTGATTATTGGAATGTATCTAGGTTCATCCAATGATGTCTAGATTCATTCCAATCAATCACCATTAATTCTTCAATCAAGCCTACCAAAATTTATGGTATGATCAAATCATAACAAAAGGGAAGAGCTTAATTGGAGTTGATTTGTCTCTTTCCAAAAGAGATAAGTCAACATACCACCTAGCATGAAACATGGCTGATTTTGCTTCCTCCAAGGGAGCATGTCGGCCATGTTTAATTAAGGGAAGAAGTCCAATTTCTTCCTACTCTAAAATAGGAATTATTTCTCCTCTCGTGTATAATTTAACGGACCGGGTTTTATCGTAATCCAATTACGACCAACTCAACATTAAATCCAATTTAATGTCCATTTAAATTATTCTCGTTGATCTTTTAATCCAATTAAAAGATCCAACGTCTCAACGTCTCAAATTTTCATATTTAATCGAAAATCCAATTTACCGATTAAACGGAAGCCCGATACAATATCGGCCGGTCCATCCAATGGATTTTCCCTTAAGTAATCCAATTACTTATTTTATCCTTCGAGATTGACTCCAAGTCGATCTCTCAACCTCCTCAGTGATTTGTGTGTGACCGTTTAGGTTCACTCTCAGCTAGACTTGGGCCCGTGTCCCACAAGGTCCCGTTACCATGGGTGGCCGTCTAGCAACGGTCCATGGCACTAAAGACTAGGTGAATTGGCGTGAACATTTAGGCGCCGATTCCGTACGGGTACGATCCTTCCGTCTACCGTCTCCCGTCCTTAGTCTAGGGTATGGAATTGGGCGTCGGTTCCCATCCTTGACTAGACATCTATGCTTAATACTCGAGACCACGTATGCTTCATTGCGTCGACACAGGAAACCATTCCCTGTTCGACCAACCACTGTGGCCACAACTTCAAACAGCATGAACGTGTCTCCGAGTGCATAGGAGATACCTCTATCACATATTGACAGGGGACGGATCCTCTTCTTGGAATCCACCGTCCTCGCTACACATTCCGACTGCACTGGACAAGGCTTATGATAATCATCTTACAGAATGATTACCTCTCGCCAGATCCAAGATACAGCCGTCCTGTGCACGCGACTGCCATGATTCCTCAAGTCTGAGGATTACTCCCGTACTATCGGAACTGGGGAAAACTAATCATACCGACCAAGCCTCCAAGGCTTCCATATGATGATCCCCGCGAGTCAGTCCAGTCGGCTCGACCCCAGTCGACCAACCCATCAAGATCGTGTAGGCGTCCCACGCCTGTCGCCGATGAAACACGACACTCATCCAACGAACGCGACTCTTGACGCAAGTCTCAATAGGACTCTCGATGCCCTGTCTCGAGGTCCTCGACTTGGAACGTTTCAAACCCAACTCTTAATCAGTTGGTTTCATGACCACCATCCAATGCGTGGCCCAACTGCATGAGTTGTTATCCATGGTCTGTGGGCTTTGCTGCGATATAAGTTAAACACCATTTTAACAAATGTAAGATGAGCGCAACAAAGAAGGTACCATTGATGACGAACACTCATCTTATTCATCACATAATAATATTACATTCACATCAAGTTGTCGGATAGGTTACAAATTGCCAAACCTATTGGCTTTCTGGTCACCTATTCCAACAATCTCCCACTTGACCTAAAGCCAATCACCCATTGACCTCGAAGCTCTTATTCAGATGGTGAGTATGGACAACTTGCAACATGGGCTTAGCAAGTGGATCTGCTATATTTTCTGCGGAGCTGACTCGGTCCAACCGAACCTCACTCCTACTATCCATCTCTTTAAGAGATGGTAGCGTCTAAGAATATGCTTGGATCGTGATGAGATCTCGGCTCCTTTGCTAGCCCTATCGCCCCGTTGTTATCATAAAAGATAATTACAGGCTTAGCAGTGCTAGGTCCTACATCCAACCCTTGGATGTAGCTCATCAACCAAACCACTCCTTAACAGTTTCCAAAGCCGCTATGTATTCAAAATTCTATGGTGGGGTCCGCCGTGGTAGTCTACTTGGAACCCTTCCAAGTGACCACACCACCATTTAGCCTAAATACAAAACCATACTGAGACTTGGCATCATCGTCATCCTACTGGAAGCTAGCGTCGCTATAGCCTTCCAGTATCAACTGTCCACCGCCGTAGGTCAAGAACATGTCCTTAGTCCTTTTCAGGTACTTCAGGATATTATTGACTGCACTCCAGTGTGCCTCCCCGGCACACGACTGATATCAACTTGTTACGCTCAAAGCGAAAGCCACATCAGGTCTAGTGCACTGACAGCATACTGTATGCTGCCTACGACTAAAGCATAGGGGATGTCCAACATCCTTTTAAGCTCCTCATCAGTCTTAGGAGACTGCTTCTTGGAAAACTTAATTCCATGCCTCATAGGAAGGAATCCTCGTTTTGAGTTCTCCATCTTGAATCTCTTTAAGACTTTCTCAATATACGAGGACTGGGCCATTCCTAACATCCTTCTAGATCTATCCCTGTAGATCTTGATGCCAAGGATGTAGGATGCCTCGCCCATATCCTTCATGGAGAATTGTGTTGACAACCAAGCTTTAGTGGTACCCAACATCTTAGCGTCATTCCCAATGAGCAAGATGTCATCCACGTAAAAGCACCACAAAAGCAACTGAGCTCCCACTGATCTTCTTGTATACACAAGGATCGCACTCGTTCTTGATGAAATCATATCCCCGTATGACTTCATCAAAACGCATGTTCCAGCTTCGGGAAGCTTGTTTGAGGCCATAGATGGACCTTTGGAGACGGCAGACCTTCTGCTCTTCTCCAACAGTTGTGAAACCTTCCGGCTGATCCATATAGATCTCTTCCTCTACGAAACCGTTGAGGAAAGCCGTTTTCACGTCCATCTGCCATATTTCATAGTCATACCATGCTGCTATGGCAAGCAGTATCCGAATGGACTTGGCCATTGCTACGGGCGAGTAGGTTTCCTCAAAATCGATCCCGGGTCGTTGAGTGTAACCTTTCGCCACAAGCCTGGCTTTGAAGGTTGTAACCTCCCCGTCAGCTCCAAGCTTACGTTTGTAGACCCATTTACACCCTACGGGTTTAACCCCTTTGGGTGGATCTACTAGGGTCCAAACCTTGTTTGTGCCCATCGAGTCCATCTCGGATTTCATGGCCTCAAGCCACTTGTCCGAATCGATGTCCGACATCGCTTCTCCGTACGTCTTTGGATCATTATCCAACTGACCGGTCAAGCCCAGAAATCCATACCTATCAGTGCATGGGATACTCTGGCCGACCTATGGTGGACTGGAACAATATCAGTGGGAACTTCTGGCTCAGATGTCACTGCCGCCTCTTGGGGTGCCTCACTTGATTCCTCAAGGAGCACCTCATCGCGTCGACTATCCGATGGAAAACCTTTTTCCAAGAACAATGCGTTTCGCGAGACAAAAACCTTTTGCTCGGAGGGATCATAGAAATAATACCCCGCAGTTTCTTTTGGATAGCCGATGAACCTGCATAAACTAGACCTCGAGTCCAGTTTATCTCCCTCTAATCTCTTCACATATGCGGGGCAACCCCACACTTTCAAGTATTTGTAGGAGGCAGGCTTGCCATTCCATATCTCATATGGCGTCTGGGATACCTTTTTAGATGGCACCAAGCTCAAAACTTTGGCCGCCGTCTCAAGAGCGTATCCCTAGAAGGAAAGGGGTAGTTCGGTAAAACTCATCATGGATCGGACCATGTCCAACAAGGTCCGATTCCTCCTTTCAGACACACCATTAAGCTGCGGTGTTCCAGAAGGGGTCTACTGAGAGAGAATCCCATTCTCTTTTAGATAATCAGTAAACTCACCACTCAAATACTGTCCACCTCGGTCCGACCGAAGGGCTTTGATCTTTCAACCGGTTTGGTTCTCTACTTCAAGTCTGTATTCTTTAAACCTTCCAAAGGTTTCAGACTTGTACCTCATCAGGTAAACATAACCATACCGTGAGTGATCATCGGTAAAGGTTATGAAGTACGAGTACCCCACCTCTAGCCTGAGTATTTAGTGGACCACAGACATCTGTATGGATCAAATCCAACAGACCACTAGCTAGCGTACTTTGTCCAACAAAGGGTTTCTTGGTCATCTTTCCCTTTAGAAAGGATTCGCAGGTCGGTAGATTGTCCAAATCGTCTATTTCTAGACTCTTTGAGTCCACCAACCTTCTTATCCTATCTTTAGAGATATGACCTAACCTCGCATGCCATATCTGTGCGTTATTATGATCATCACGTTTTCGTTTGTGTTCTGCAGTCATAATCCAATTAGACTGTTGAAGTATGTACAGACCGTTGACCAATGTACCAAGCAAATGAGAAATACCATCTTTGATAATGAAAAAACCGTTTTTATTGATGGTAAATTCATATCCCTCCTTATCAAGGACCGGGATGGAAACAATGTTTTTAATCATGCTAGGTACATAGAAACAGTCGTTCAGTACAATCCTAACATGACTACTAATGGCTAACTCTAGTGATCCTACGGCCTCCGCAGCAATGGCCTTGCCATCGCCTAGCCTCAGGATCATCTCATCCTTGGTTAGCCTTTTACTTCTTTGCAGTGCCTGCAGATCACTGCAGATGTGAGCACCACACCCGGTATCCAATACCCATGAAGCAGAATTAGTAATCATATTAAATTCAACCACAAACACACCTGGGTTGGAGAGGAGTTGTGGGCACTCCCTCTTCCAATGCCCTTTCCCTTGGCAATGTATGCAGACATCATTTGCCTTGGACCGCTGAGAACCACGAGCCTTCTCTTTCCCTTTGCTCGGTCCAACCGGAGCAACAGGGACGCCCGGAGCGTGAGCAGGGGCCACAACCATCTTCCCTTTGCCCTTCTTCCTCTTCCAGCGTCCGGCCCTCTTGCCATTCGCCTTGGAGGTCGAAGCCTCTCCTATCAATACCGCCGGCGCCGACTTGTGGGTCGTTGCCTCGTATTGGACCAGCATGTTGATCAACTCATGAATAGACTTCTCAAGTCCGTTCATGTTGTAGTTTACAACAAACGGGTCATAGGATGGAGGAAGTGACTGGAGGATCACGTCAATGTACGTGTCATTGTTAAGCCCAGCTTTAAGGTTCTCGAGTTTCTCCACTAGGGAGAGCATCTTGACCCCATGACTCTATACAGACGCTCCTTCAGCGAGCTTGGTGCCAAAGAATGGTTTTGTGGCGGCAAATCTAATATGCCTATCCGGAACCGCATAAACCTCGTTCATGCGGAGCATTATGGCGGAGACGTTGTCCAGCCTCTCATACTGCTTCTGGATGTCGTTAGACATCGAAGCTAGTATGATACTGCGTACTTTCCGGCTGTCCTTATGCCATTTCTCGAACGTCAAACGTTCTTCAGGCGTGGACCCCTGCGGTAAGTCGCTCGGTGGCGGCTCGTCCAAGAGTAGCCTTGGTTCTCAAAACCGAGGACAATCCTCAGGTTTCTCAGCCAGTCCGAATAGTTCGTTCCGTTGAATTTGTTAGTCTCGAGAATCATGGTTAATGGGTTCTTAGACATATCTACATTAATGAAATGTAAAGCAGAAATTAGCAGATGATGTTAATATTATTGTTCAAGTTGAAGACTTGGTCTTTTAGTCTTTAACCCTCCCACTATTTATACGAAAGTCCGCCACTCTCAAGCGGAGTTTCAGGAAACCATTTCCTAGTGGACTTGGGATCCACAAGCGTAATCTCCATGCCCCGCTTTTACGATTCACATGAAGAAGACCTTGTGGGAGATATCCAATATCATTCTCATCCAATGAGATTCCCAAGGTATTTTGCCTCACCTATTCACATGGTCCGAGGACTCCAAGCGAACCATGTTACTCAGTGTTGGGCCCGACCCATCAACCAAATCATGCCTCAAACTGTCGCCCCCCACGACTCGTGAGTCAGGGAAACAGCGAGCGCAGTCTTTTTGTTCACAACAATAGTGTAGCTTTCCCCTAGTCCAAGTGTGCCACGACTCGTGAGACCACACTTGGGTAGTGGTAGCTTCCTCACCACATTGTTGTGGATGGAAGGCTCGGACAGACCAAAATACCATTTTGATCTAAGTCCGTTCTGGGCCTAATATTTAATTTGGTCCAACCAAATGAGAGTTTGTGTATGAGCGAGACCTCATCACATTATTGTGTTTTAGCATGCATAAATATCCAATATTTAAAGCGATAAATGAATACGCCGTATGCAGAAAACATAGCATACCCCTGTTTAGGATGATCGCAAGCCCAACCTATGCAACCCACTGAGCCCGCAGTGAGTCTATGGTCTGTCTAGGGTGGTCCTAAATTATTACAATAATAATGAACCCATTGTCATTCCAATGGGCCTTGAAGTGCTTCTTGTTTCACGCCTTGATGCTTCTCCTTGGGGTCTCCGACTCCAATTGCTTGTTAAAAGTAAAAACCTCACCAATCCTATCTACTCTCATCACAACTGAAAGTAATACATTGGTAATAAAGAAAACAAGCCTTAACATCATGAGGCTGATAATACGGGAGATGATAGTCCCAAAAACAAGAGGCACGCAGGCCCCACCCAACAGAAAATTAAATGATCATACATTCATCCATACATAAGGTCTAGGGCTCTTGTGATCATCCCATGTTGATTCCATCAACTCACATAACATAATTATTCCAAATAATCATGCATAAATAACCAATGGATATTCCAAATACCCAAGTGATGTCCAACATCACAAAAGCATAAATATACAAATAATATGCAAAATTCAAATTTTAAATTTAATGGACATTTTAAAAAATGCATCCAATGCATGTATTAATCCCAAATTAATTAAGCAAATTTAATTCAAGGAATAATCCAATTATTCCAAAAACAAATATGCAAAATTAATATATTTTCAGAATATTGTGCAGAAAATACAGAAAATCAAATTTTTTCGGAAAAAAGTCGAAAAACGGCACAAAACGGCCCAGCCGCTGTGCTGGCCGGCCGGCCGCGCACAGGGCAGCAACGGCCGGCTGCGCACAGCGCGCGTGCGCCCGCCTGCGCGCGCCACTGCTGGCCTGATCAAATTTTTTTTTTTTTGTTTTTCAAAACTATTTCAGCACAATAACAATAATATTATTCTGAAAATAGGCATGCAATTTTAGATCCAATCTAACAAAATTAAGCATGCCAAAAGTCCATTAAATCCAAACAATTGAATCATCATATTATTCATATATTTATGTAATTTAACATGCCAATAAAGCCATTTAAAAGCAATTAGATCATGCATAGATCTATTTCCCTTACATCGAATCGAGCTCAGATACCACTTGAAGGAGAAGCGGATCCGCTCGGGAGCGCGAGCGGAAGCGAGAAAGCGAGAAATTGTGCGTAAATTTAAATCAAATTCAAAATACGCGAATCCCAAGGGGTGTACCCTTGGGTGCTCAACCGGGCGTTCGATGTAGGATGTGTAAATATTAAAACATATATTTAAGCTCATAGGGCATAGATATATAAATGAAATCAATCAAAGCGTAATAAACCGTTACCTTTGATTGTTTAGCTTATGCTCCTGGCTACTTGCGTTGTTCCTTCTCCGGAATGCTCACGAAATCCAAACGTATGGATTCTCCAAAGGTGATCCACACCACACCGGAGGAAACACACATTCTTCTTGCTAGAAAAGAACGGGTTTAGAAGGAATCGGTTTAAAGAGAAGAACACGAACACTATGGATTAGTGTTCTCTTAAACTTACTTTGTTCTTCTTCTTGATTCAAAATCAAGTGAAGACACAAGTGTGGGAGAGGAGAGAGCACGAAATTTGAGAGAGAGGAGAGGGATTTTTGTCTTATCTTTTTCCTAAAAAAAGATGAATAATGAATCACTTATGCTTGGTGTTGTATATTCTAATATATATACATAATTAATGTGATTATTGGAATGTGTCTAGGTTCATCCAATGATGTCTAGATTCATTCCAATCAATCACCATTAATTCTTCAATCAAGCCTACCAAAATTTATGGTATGATCAAATCATAACAAAAGGAAAGAGCTTGATTGGACTTGATTTATCTCTTTCCAAAAGAGATAAGTCAACATACCACCTAGCATGAAACATGGCTGATTTTGCTTCCTCCAAAAGAGATAAGTCAACATGCCCTGTCTCGAGGTCCTCGACTTGGAATGTTTCAGACCTAACTTTTAATCAGTTGGTTTCATGACCACCATCCAATGCATGGCCCAAAATGCACGAGTTGTTATCCATGGTCTGTGGGCTTTGTTGCGATATAAGTTAAACACCATTTTAACAAATGTAAGATGAGCGCAACAAAGAAGGTACCATTGGTGACGAGCACTCATCTTATTCATCACATAATAATATTACATTCACATCAAGTTGTCGGATAGGTTACAAATTGCCAAACCTATTGGCTTTCTGGTCACCTATTCCAACAGTGCGCTCGGCGGAAGCCCAGCGCGCGCAGGCATTCGCTTGCACATAGAACGATCTACGCGGCCGCCCCTGCCGACAGGCATGCTGGCAGGCACGCCGGCCAGGCCGGGCGGAGGCGTGAGCCCGCGTGCGCCCGCCAGCCAGTGCTCGACCAGCAAGGGCGGCAGCCAACCGTTGCTGCTGTTCTGTTTATCTTCATTTTGTGGTTTTCTGTTTCTCATTTTAGCACATTTATGTATAAAAAAACTGAAAATAAATATGCAATTTTTACGATCCAATTGATAAAATTACATATATGACGCCTATCAAATCTAAGCATATGAATGAGTTCATCAATCTATATATTCATACATATAAACATGTTCATATAGCCATAAACGCAAATGCAACATGCTAAGCACATAGATCTATTGCTCCTTCATCGATCCGGGCTCTGATAGCACTTGAAGGACAAGCTGATCGCTCAGGAGAACGAGCGGAAGCGAGAAGCATGTCTTATTTAAAATAATATATATCAACAGACCGCAAGGGATGTACCCTTGGGTGCCAAATCGGGCGTTGGATGTAGAATATGATAGATAAAGCGGCATATTATATAGAGCATAGATATAACACGAAGGAAACTACAAAAGCATAAACCTAAATGTTACCTTTGTAGCTTTCTTTGTATACGGCTACGAGCGTTGTTCCAAGGCCAGAAACGTTCACCAAGTTCAAAATTTTGAACTCTATAACGTAGTGCACACCAAAATAGGAGAGATCTCATTTTTGTTGCTAGAAAAAACCGGATCTAGAGGAGAAGACCCAAGAAGAGACTACACTATTAAGTTAGTGTTCATTCTTCATCTTGCTTTGTTCTGTATGATCCTAGATCAAATAAGGAACAAAGGGGATAGTATGGAGAGAGAGAGAGAGAGAGAGAGAGAGAGAGAAGGCCAAAGCTTAGAGTTTTAAGAGAGAGTGCGTGTTCTTCTTTTTTCTAGAAAAAGATGAATAATGAATTCTTCTTCTTTCATGATAATATATACACATATATATACTTCATTAATGTGATAATTGGAATGTGTCTAGGCTCATCCAAGGATGCCTAGATACATTCCAATCAATCCCCATGAATCATCAATGAAGCCTACTATTTCATAAGGTATGATTTAATCATACCAAGTGAAAGAGGCTCGATAGGAGTTATTTGTCTCTTTCCAAAAGAGACAAGTCAACTACTCATCAAAGGCCATGTATGGCCGATTTTCATGCTTCCAAAAGAAGCAACTTTCGGCCATCCCATTTCGGGAAGAAGTCCAACTTCTTCCAATTCCAAAAGTGGAATTAACACATCTCTTGGGACAAGATTTAATGGACTGGATTTTCTCATAATCCAATTATACGAAGCCCAAGAATTAAATCCCATTTAATTCATGGTCCATGTAAATAATTAGCATTAATCTTTTAATCCCAATTAAAAGATCCAAGTTTCGATTCTCTACTTAATCGATAAATTCCATTTACTGATAAAACGAGGGCCTGACACAATATCGGCCCGTCCATCCAATGGACAATCCCTTAAGTAATCCAATTACTTATCATCCTCTGAAATCGACCCCAAGTCAATTTCTTCACCTCCTCGGTGATATGTGTGTGACCCTTTAGATTTATCATCAGCTAGACTTGGGCCCCTGTCCAACAGGAACCCATTACCATGGGTGGCCATCTAGCAACGGTCCATGGCACTAAACACTAGCTGAATGTTGGCGTGAACATTTACGCGCCGATTCGGTACGGGTACGATCCTTCCATCTACTGTCTCCCGGTCTTAGTCTAGGGTATGGAATTGGGGTCGGTTCCCATCCTCGACTCTGCGTCTATGCTTAATACTCGAGACTACGAATGCCTCATTGTATCGACACAAGAAACCATTTCTTGCTCGATCAACTACTGTGGCCACAGGTTTAAGCAGCATGAACGTGTCTCCGAGTACATAGGAGATACCTCTGTCACATACTGACAGGGGGCAGATCCTCTTCTTGAAACTCACCGTCCTCGCTACACATTCTGACTGCACTGGACAAGGCTTATAATGAACATGTTAGCAACATGATCACCTATCGCCAAATCCAAGATATAACCATCGTGTGCACGTGACTGTCATGATTTCTCAAGTTTGAGGACTACTCCCGTACTATCAGAACCAGGAAAATCCAATCATACCGACCAAGCCTCCAAGGCTTCCATTTGATGATCCCCGCGACTAAGCTCAGTCGGCTCAAACCCCAGTCGACCAACCCACTAAGATCGTATTGGCATCCCACGCCTGTCACCGATGACACACGACACTCATCCAATGAATACGACTCTTGGTGCAAGTCTCTATAGGACTCTCGATGCCGTGTCTCGAGGTCCTCGACTTGAAATATTTCAGACCCAACCCTTTATCAGTTAGTTTCATAACCACCATCCAATGCATGGCCCAACTTCATGACTTGTTAATCCTGGTATGTGGGCTTTGTTGTGATATATGTAAATGATATTTAACATATGGAAAATGAGCACAACAAAGATAACACCAATGGCAGTGAACACTCATTTTATTCATTACATAATATTACATTACGTCAAGTTGTCAAATAGATTACAAAATGTGAAACTTATTGGCTTTCTGGTCACCTATTCTAACAAGAGCCTGCGCCAGTAGGCGGCTTATGTGAGAGTGTGCGCATCAGGCGACTCATGTGAGCATGCACCAGCAGGCGGCTTATGTAGAAGCGTGCGCTAGCAGGCAATGTGAAAACATGCCCCAGCAGGTGGCTTATATGCGAATGGGTGTAAGCTAACTAAAGGCGAGTTACCAGGGCTCGCAGACAACAGGAATGAGAGTGCGCCAACAAAGGGCGGCTTATCAACGTTCACAGCCAGTAAGAGTGGGAGTGTGTGCGCTAGCAGACGGCTTATGTATGAGCGTTCATTGGCAGGCGACTTATGTAAGAGTGTGTGCCAGCAGGCGATTTATTGGAGTAAGCCAAGAGCTGAAGACTGATCCTATGAGAATCATAAGAAGGGAAGCAAAAATTGCCTTTATTCATGTAAGATAATGCTTGATTACCAAGCTAGTGAGCTGTATGCAGAGCGAGTAGGGTTTTCAGGAATAAAACGTCCTGAGATTATATGCATTCTTCCTTTGGCTTATGGTGATTGCTCCGTTTCACCATCCAGGCATCCTCAAGATTCATATATTTTATGGAACTAGGATTTCTCCGTTCTGGATCTCCGGCTTAATATATGAAAGAGTATTCCTAGTAGAGTTTTCAAAGGCATCCGCTATAGGATCTGCATCGGTACATGTCGGAGGCTGCAGCCGGACTGAGCCTATGAACATCTCGAACTAGGGGGGCTGGGTTGGATTAGTGTGTGTAAGTGTAGTACTTGTACTCTCGCCTTCTGTTGGAACCTTAGGTAAAACACTAGCGGAAACCCTAGGCGAGTCTGATTGCATCAGACCACACCGCTCCATCTGCATGGGAGAGGAAGAAACCTCTGTAATAGCACCCATCATTGCTAAGGACGAGCCCGCCGAACTGAATCCATACTTTTCACGCCATCATGTCCGAAATCGTTCAATGGTTTTCAGCGCGACCGCATCCCCATCCCCCAGTATCCTATCCGCAAGAGTGGAGAATTTGGAGTAGTTGAAATTCTTATGTATCTCCTCATCATCTGTAGTCTCTACCGCCGTTTCAACCGTGCCATCCTTATTAGGGTTGGCCGTCGCCGCCGCCGCCGAGAGAGGGGGAGAGAGAGAATCCATCTCTGGTTGAATCATCTTTATTGAGCGTTTTCTTTTTTTTTAGAAAAAAACAACGGATATGTGTAGTGATGGTTTCGGAGTAGGATTTACACCTTTCAATCTTTTTCGTTTTTTTATTACAATGAGCAATTTCTGTCGTACATTGTAGAAAAGATCAAATCTTGTACACTAACATGTTATTTTATTTTATTCGAGATAACTAAAAAAATCATATAAGTTATCTAGTAATTATTACCTCAATTGCTCAAATCACATTTTAGTCTATCTTACTACAAAAGTATTCACTAAACATGATTTGTGATTTAATTGATTCTAAATTTTCTTTTAACCTATGTTACTCTTCAAAATGTTTGCTTTCAATGAAAATTCAATTAATTGCTTTTCATTTATCTTCTAAACATGTCTTAATATGTCAAGTAATCTAACTAATTCTCATTACATCTATGCTAGAAATTCGCTCAACATTAAATCCTTTTAATTTTTGTTAGATTTTCTAGTCATCTCTTGTCGTATCATAGGGGTTCTTTTATCTAATAAGTATATAATATTATAAATATAATATACTAAAAAAATAATGTGTAAATATGTACAATGTGAAAATTAATTAAGATGAATAAATATGGATAATATGAAAAGTAATTAATAGGAATAAATATGGATAATATGTAAAGTAATTAATAGGAATAAATATGTTTAATGTGAAAAGTAATTAATAGAAATTAATAAGCATCTTATTTACTTTTTTGTCCTTAAAAAATTAATATTACAAGGTTAATTTAGTCCAATAAAAAAAGGAATTAACCTCCAACCAAAAAAGAAAGAAACTTTTTTAAGAATTCATACTTTGGAAAAATATGAAAAAGGAATCATTGTTATTTCCAAAGTACTGCACCACTGTACATGTATACAGAGTTTACTTACGTCTGTCATATATTTAATATTTTTTAGTTAAGTGTACATCAACATTACAAAATAAAATAAAATAAAATAAAATAAGAATTTGGTAAGTTTGATTGGTCAATTGTTCATTTAAATTTTGATGCGTGTCAAGTTAATAATTCTTATATCTATGTCAATAACTTATTGAATGACCTGCTTGATAATCGATTTTAAGATATCTGTTACAATCTTATTAGTAACTATATTAATAGAATTATAACATATAATATAAAAAATAGAAGATCTTTTGAATCTTTCACACTTCTTTATAATAGTAAAAACAATGTTTTGTCAATGATTACCTGCCCATTTTCACTTCTTTCTTTCTTTTTCTTTTTTTTTAAAAAGAAACGGATATGTGTGGTGATGGTTTAGGAGTAGGATTTACACCTTTCAATCTTTTTCTTTTTTTTTTTAAACAATGAGCAATTGGTGTCGTACATTGTAGAAAAGATCAAATCTTGTACACTAACACGTTATTTTATTTTATTCGAGATAACTAAAAAAATCATATAAGTTATCTAATAATTTTTATGCCAAATGCTCAAATCACATTTTATTCTATCATACTACAAAAGTATATACTATACATGATTAGTGATTTAATTGATTCTAAATTTTCTTTTAACCTATGTTACTCTCCAAAATGTTTATTTTACATGAAAATTCAGTTAATTGCTTTTCATTTTCATCTAAACATATATTAATATGTCAAGTGATCTGACTAATTCTCGTTTATATCTATGCTAGAAAATCACTCAACATTAAATCCTTTTAATTTTTATTAGATTTTCTAGTCATCCCTTGTTGTTTCATAGGGGAACATTTTATCTAATAAGTATATAATATTATAAATATAATATACTAAAAAATGTTTAAATATGTATAATGTGAAAAGTAATTAAGAGGATAAATATGGATAATGTGAAAAGTAATTAATAGGAATAAATATGGATAATGTGAAAAGTTATTAATAAGAATTAATATGTGTAATGTGAAAAGTAATTAATAGAAATTAATAAGCATCTTATTTTACTTTTTTGTCCTTAGAAAATTAATATTACAAGGTTAATTTAGTCAAATCAAAAAAAGAAAGAAACTTTTTTGAGGATTCATACTTTTATATAGATATAGATGAGCTAGTACTTCCTAAAAATATGCAGTGGGCTTCTTAACTAGAGACTCGAAAAAGGGCCTCCTTGTAGGCTTTGAGTAAAAGCGGTGACCAGTACTTCCTGGTAAGCTGTTTGAACTTCCATGACAAGTGCATTGAAGCGGTGAACATATGCCCTTAGAGTCTCATTCTCCTCTTGCTTGATCTTGAAAAGATTGACATCCGACATTAGGTACTTCCAACTACTGGCAAACTGGTGCATGAAAAACACTCTAGAAAAGATCTTACTGATCCAGCTGGAAACTGGTCGAACCATTATTGGGTAGAATTCTTTAGTGTAGTAAGAAACACATGACATTTAATAGTATCAGTATAACTGTGTAGCAGGGCTGTATTCTCAAACCTGCAAACATGCTCGACTGGATCCGAGGTGCCATCATAGGCAGACAGGTGGGAAGTTGCTTGAAAATGAACAGGGAGCTCTTCTACGATGATGTCCTCGCTGAAGGGAAAACTACGCTGAACTGGTAAGGTTTCTTCTGCTACCTGCTGGCAGAGCTCCAACATCTCCTTTTTTAGCGAATGCCAAATTTCAGGGGGTTGAAGGTGGCTGCTTCCTTCTTGGCGGAATCAGTAGGTAGGGGTTTGTCCTACTGGAAACCAGCAGGGATTTGTCCATCAGTATCTGTACTTCCTTTGGTTTACCTCACTCCTGCTGGGAAGAAGGTCCTATTCCACTAGCTTGGGCGCCGTGGACGGTCAAGTGGATGATTTCCACAATGAATTGACGGAGTTGTTCACGGAGGAGCGAGCTCATGGCAGCGAAATCAGCTGTTAGGTCGACAGTTGGACTAGCTATCACCAGTTGGAGCTTAGAAGGTCACCTGCTGGAGCTAGGAGGCCACCAACTAGAGTTGGGAGGTCACCAGCTGGAGCGACGAGGTCACCTGCTGGAGCGGGGTTGCCGCCTGTTGGAGGCGGGCGGCCACCAACTGGAGTCGGGGCCTTAGAAACGCCCAAGGTCTTACTTGGAGGTGGAATGGTTGATCCAACTGCATCAAGGAGGGAGGTGATTCTCTCGAAAGATCCATTGTCACCTCCATTGTATGAATCAACCATTCTTACGTCTTGAACTCAAGTTCCCATAGACGGCGCCAATGATGTGTCCCTGGGTTTTGAGGAACTGCAAATTCCGAAGGATTCTTATGCAAATCCTAAGGTTTAGGGGGACTAACCTGCAAGAAAGCATTAACACTCCGATGTTAAGTCAGTAAAATGTGAAAGAGAAAGGAACTTGAAATAAAATGAGAATAATAGTGATTTGTGTAGAAATGATGAGGAATGATCCGTGTGAGTGATGAAATACGTGTGTAAGTGAGCTAAGATGGCTTGCAAGTGATAAAAATGAGTGGGAGTGTATGGAATTAGCACAAGAGAGTGTTGAAAGTGATGTTATCGAAGCTTGACCCTTAATGACTGCACAAGGTGCCAATTTATAGCCATTGATGGAGCCAAAATCGGGGTTAGTTTTCTGAGTGTTGTGTACTTTTTGAAAGATCTTTGACTTGGCTATATTCTAGAAGAATCATAATTTGGATAAGTATCGAAATAGATATACCTATTTGACCAAGTCATGCCAGATTTCCATATTTTCCCGAAAAGCTGTTACTAGTGACTTTATCAATTGAATTCCTATCTCACCCGTGCGAATCTGACCGAATTCTTGAGTATGATGTGTCTTGATGTGTTGGCAAGCTATAAGATGTGTCCATCTAGATGTACGATGATGTGTCCCGCTCGAATGGGCTCGTTTCTTGGGCCTGCTAGTTCAGTGAAATCAACAGGTAAGATTATGGGCTTTTGCCTTCGCACTGGTGGGTTGTCCTGCTGATAGCCTGTTGGGCTGCTCCTCTTGTGGGCCTTTCAAGATTAGAATCCATGAAGGATTTGGAGGCATAAATATGTGATGCCCCCTCAAAATCCACCAAGCTAGCCCAAGAGCTAGGAGCATGCCCCCAGGTTGAGCAGCCCAGTAGACCAGGGCCACCAAGCCCAAATGGTAAGATTTTTTATGCATAAAGCCCAATTTTGAACACTAATCTGACAGGCCCACGGAAAAGGCTCGTACAGGAAGCCTAGTCATCAAACAGCTCGGATTCCATGTCACACAGCTAGCCCACACCTAAAGCCACATCATATTAAAAAATCTCATCTAGATTCCCAGTAGATTGGCTAGAATCTGGATGTTTCTCAGCTGGTAACTGCATTCCCGAAAAAATCTGGTAGATGTGGCAAGGTCAACATGAACGGATATATCATCACCACTTCAACTCCGATTCATGTGCGGTTTGTTCGGTTAGGATGCTGACTCTTCAGGATTTCCAAAGGTATATGAAACATAACAAATCTACTCCAAGATCAGGTTCAACACTGGCTATAAAAAGGACATACTGTGCAGTCATTTGGCAACTTGAACTTCAACATCTCACAAGTTCACTACTTTGAGTACTCTCAAGTAACATCTACTCTATCTTTCATTCACGTGGCACACGAAATTCTCTATATTTTTCAGTATATCATCTCACATCACACCATTTTCACCATTATTCTCATCTTCTTTAAGTGTTCTTTGTTGTATTTAAGTCGAATATTACTGACTTAAGCATCGGAGTGCTAACCCCTCTCTGCAAGTTAGTCTCCCTTACAATCTTGGGAGTTTCAAGAAGATGCCTCGACATTTTGTGGTGCTGCTGGACTCCGGTACGCATCATTGGCACCGTCTGTGGGAACACTTAGGTTTTTGACGTGAGAAATGACTGATTTTGATAACCTCGGATCCTTCTCGGAAGAAGCCTCCCTCCCTACCGTAGTAGGACCCACTGTCCTATCTGCTGAACAGATGAGGAGCGCGCCAGTGCTCCCCCACCAGCTAGTGACCCTGCTTCGAGTAGTGGCCCCCCAACCGCCGAGTGCCCCGCTCCAGTGGCAGCCCCTCCTGCGCCTGCTAGTATACCACCTGCTCAGGTAGTCGTCCCTCCTCCTCCAGTAATGCTACCCCCTGGGCGGAGGTCTACTGACCCCAGGACTCAACCATAGTGTTGTTCCTGCATTCTGCATCGCTCTTGTACGAGGCCTTCCGCCAGTTCTTCTTGGAAACTATTCACTCAGCTTACCGCGATTCCCAAGCAAGTAGTGCAGGGCCCTCTTCCCAGTAGGAACGAGGAACGACTCCAAGAAGTCAACCGATGGACGAGCAGATCCCCGCTGGACAGCAGCAGAATAGATCCCTACCCATTGGCTTTGCCAACAAGGAGATAGTCCCCTTTCAACCTCCGAAAATTTGGCAAGCCCTCATGAAGGAAATGGTCGAGCTACGCGAACAAGTAGCCAAGGACACTTTGCCAGCGACTCACGGCATCCCGTTCAGCGAGGACATCATCATCGAGGACCTCCCTGCTCATTTTCGAGCACCCTCCCATCTGCCTGCCTACAATGGCACTACTGATCCGGCTGAGCATATGCGTAAGTTTGAAAATGCGGCCCGACTGCACAGGTATACTGATAGCATTAAATGTCGTGTTTTTCTTACCACACTAACCGATTCTGCTCAACAATGGTTCAACCAGCTTCCAGCTGGATCAGTTAGATCTTTTGCAGAATTTAGCTCCCTTTTTCCTACATCAGTTTGCTAGCAACAAGAAATATCGAAAGTCGGCTATCAGCCATTTTGGAGTTAACTAGGAGGAAGGGGAGACATTGAGAGCCTACATACAACATTTCAATAATGCCGTCCTAGAGGTCCCCACAACCCACCAGGGGATGCTGATCAGTGCACTCATCTGGGGGTCACTATGGTGTGGCTGAATGTAGAGCAGTCCAAGCAAGCGAAAGTCTTCGGGGCACCGCCGTTGTCCCGGAGCATGGGGAGGACGCAAGGCATCCGAGTAGGAAAACTTTTCGAGTCACCTGGCTAAGAAACCTGGACCCAGCATTCAAGAAGTGCTAGCTCGTGCAAAAAGGTACATGAACCTTGAAGATGCCCAGCTGCTCAGGAAAGGGGATGGTAAAGACTGGAAGAAAGAAGGTGAGTGCCCCTCCGTTAAATGGAGCAAGGGAGAACCCCGGGGACGGTTCAACCCTCTCGACCCAAGGAATGAGCAGTTCACCCCGCTGATCACCAGCCCAGCATGGATGTTGATGGCCATAGATCGCCCCGCTGCCTTACAGTGGCCCAAAGGCTCTAAGGAAGGCCCTCAGCAGCCTAAGTCTAAATATTTCTGTAGGTACCACAGGAAATATGGACACGACACTAACAGGTGCCTTCAGCTAAGATAGGAAATAGAGCGGCTCATCCAAGCTGGATACCTGAAGGACTACATCGACAAAGATCGACGCCGTGAGCAGAAAAAGGAGCGCTCCCGCCATCGCAGTCCCGCAGGAGCGAGGAGCAAGCCGCTGACCCTCCCAGGAGGGAGCCCAGAAGGGAAAATTTTCCAACTGAGGAACAAAGCTCGGAGAACACCCCTGCCCAGGGGGTAATTCACATAATAGCAGGAGGACCTACTGACGAGGACTCCAATAGAGCCCGACGTGCCTACCTCGTGCCGCTAGAGTAGTAATGGAACTTGACCACTAAGCACTAGCGGGGATCCTATGATCCATTTCGGACCTGCTGATATACAGGGAGTTCACCTACCTCATAACGACGCCCTGGTTATTTCTGCTACTCTTGCTAACTACGATGTTCAACGTACTTTTCTGGATTCTGGCAGTTCCGTGGATGTCCTCTTCTCCGAGGTCTACCGGTAGATAGACCTTCGAGACATCCCACTGGAACCAGTAGACACTTCACTGTACGGCTTTGCAGGGGAGGTGGTACATCCACTGGGACAGATCTTGCTCCCCCTATCCTTAGGGATAGAGCCAAACCGAAAGACCATACTGATCCGTTTCCTCATAGTGGACAGGCCCTCTGCTTACAACATCATTTTAGGGCGCCCTACCCTGAACGTCTTTCAAGCTGTGTCGCTACCTATCACATGAAGCTAAAATTCCCTACAAGAGTAGGGGTAGGAGAAGTCACCGGTGAACAGTACACTGCCAGGAAATGCTATGTCGAGCCCGTGAAAGGAGGCAGTAGGAAAGACATGCAGATATATCTCCCCCCGCCTAGCAGGGAAAAAGGAACTAACCTATGCAACTTGATGAGCAAGGAAACAAGATACCTGCTTGAGTCCAGCCCACGGAGGAGCTGCTGAGCATTCAGCTCGTACCTGGAGAACCCAACAAAACCACTAGGATCGACTCCCAGTTAAATCCCGAAGTGGTAAGGCAACTAACCACCTTTTCACAGGAGAATGTAGATGTTTTCGCCTGAACAACCCGAGACATAGTGGGTATTGACCCCAGCATTGCAATACACAACCTGAAGTTGGATCCGACCTTCGCTCCGGTGAATTAGAAGAAAAGACATTTTGGTCCTGGAAAGGACAAGGTCATCCAGGAGGAGGTAAGCAAGCTCCTTGATGCTGGGCACATCAAGGAGATTCAATTCCCCTAGTGGTTGTCCAATATGGTGCTTGTCCCCAAGCCAGGTAATAAATGGCGCATGTGCGTTGATTTACGTGATGGGAATAAAGCATGTCCAAAGGACTTCTATCCCCTGCCTCATATAGACCAGCTGGTGGATTCCACCTCTGATAATGAACTGCTAAGTCTAATGGATGTCTCTCAGGGTTACCACCAGATTATGCTTAACCCTAATGACCAGAAGCGTGTAAGCTTCATCATGTCGGGGGGGATATTGTTACATTGTCATGCCCTTTGGGCTAAAAACTGCAGGTGCCACGTACAGGCGCTTGGTGGACCGCATGTTTCGAGAGCAGCTCAGATGTAATATGGAGGTATACATGGATGACATGCTGGTGAAAAGCCAACAGGCTGATCAACACATCACAGATCTTGCGAAAACCTTCAGCATTCTCAGGAAGTATCACATGAAGCTGAACCCGGCCAAATGCGCATTCGGTGTTCGAAGTGGCTGATTCCTCGGCTACATGGTGACAGAGAAGCGCAATGAGGTCAACCCAGATAAAATACGAGCAATCCAAGAGATGATACCTCCTGCCAACCTCAATGAAGTACAGAAACTTGCTGGCCGCATTGCTGCCCTTAGCAGGTTCATATCCCGCTCTACTGAGCGCAACCTTCCCTTCTTCAAAGTCCTGAGGAAGGCTAAAAACTTCGCATGGGACAAAGCCTATCAACAAGCCTTCTTGGATCTAATCGCGTATCTTGCCAAGCTATCCGTGCTCACCAAACCCTCACAGGGGAGACATTGTACTTGTACCTTGTCGTAGGACAGTATGTTGTAAGTTCCATGCTCATCAAGGAGGAAGACGAAGTATAGAAGCTTATATACTACGTCAGTAAGGTCCTGCATGGTGGTGAACAACGCTACCCGGAGGTAGAAAAATTGTCATTTGCCCTGGTAACAACTGCTAGAAAATTACGTCCGTAGTTTCTGTCTCATTCCATAACTGTGCGCACTAACACCCCCTTGTGAACTACACAGGGGAAAGCTGAGACTTCTTTCAGGATAATCAAATGGGCTGTTAAGCTCAGCGACTATGATATCGCCTACCAACCTAGAATGGCTATCAAAGCCCAGACCCTCGCTGATTTCATGACTGAAACAGTTCCGGCTGAAGAAGAGAAAGGAACATGGCTACTCCATGTAGATGGCTCCTCCACCTACAGGGGCAGCAGAGCAGGTATCGTGCTAACTAGCCCCGAAGGAGATTAGCTGAATTTGCCCTAAGATTTGACTTCAAAGCCTCGAACAATGAGGCTGAGTATGAAGCCCTCGTGGCAGGTATCAAGATGGCACTGGATGCTAGAGCAAGGAACGTAGTCGCCTATTCCGACTCCCAGCTGGTAACCAATCAGGTAGGAGGCACCTACGATGTCAAGGAGGACCACATGAAAGGATACCTCCAGGAAATAAGCGACCTCAGAAGCGGGCTGAAAAGCTTCCAGCTTCATCAAGTCCCCGCGCGGAGAACACCAAGGTCGATTATCTTACCCGGCTGGTTAGCTCTCTAGCCGACTGCAACACTCGTACTATTACAATAAGGACCTTTGCTAAAGTTACCCCTGATACTAACGTACATATCTTGCAAATAAGCACAGACTGGAGGAAACCCCTCCTCAATTACTTGTAGGAAGGAATCCTTCCTGCCGACGAAAGCAAAGCAGCCCGCTTGATAATTCAGGCAGCTAGGTTTACCCTGCTGGGAGGAATCCTCTACAAACGAAGCTTCTCCTAGCCCTACCTCCGATGCCTGTCAGCTGAGGAGGGCAGAACCGTGCTCCGGGAAATTCACGAAAGAGCATGTGGATCCCATATAGGTGGCATGGCCCTCGCAAGAAAAGTTTTGAGAGCTGGATATTTCTAGCCTACTCTAAGGAAGGATGCAATCATCTCGGTAAGAATGTGTGAGCAGTGCCAAAAGCACACCCCACTCATCTATGTTCCAGCTGAGCCCCTTAAAGCACTTTTCAGCACCTTGCCCATTCTTCTAGTACGGGATGCATGTAGTAGGTCCTTTCCCAATCGCACAAGGACAATGCAAATTCCTGCTGACAGCAGTGGACTATTTCAGCAAAAGGGTGGAAGCAGAACCCCTGGCCAAAATCACAGAGGACGAAGTGATTAAATACCTATGGAAAAGCATTATTTGCAGGTACGGATTACCTCACGTTCTTATTTCTGACAATGGTTGCTAATTTTAGGGTTGGAGAATTCAAGACTAGTGTGCTGACCTGGGCATCTAGCAACGCTTCAGTTCCGTAGCCTACCCCCAAGCTAACTGGCAGGTAGAAGTTACAAATTCGAGAGGATGCTCGGGCTCGCATGGAAAGATATAAACAAAAGGTGATCAATGCTTACGACAAAAGGGTGAAGAGGAGAGAATTCCAGGTGGGAGACCTCGTGCTGAGACGGGTCAGTGCCTCGAAACCTGTAGGAAAGTTGACTCCCAATTGGGAGGGCCCTTACAAAATGAGCCGGATTATCAAATTCGGAGCTTACGAGTTGCAAGATGTTGACCATAGAAAGCTCTCCCGACCTTTGAATGCATACAACCTCAGGAAGTTTTACTCTGAACACTCTACTCTATGATCATTACTTTACTCCTTGTTTAATCAACACATGCTGCGTAAATAAAAAAGCAAGTTTTGCTCCTTTGTCATACTCTGCTTTATCAAACAGATTAACTACCTTACTGGCTTCGAGCCCTGATAAACCGCCTTGCTGGCGCACCCCTAATGGATTCGAGCCCTAATAAGCCACCTTTCTGGCGTACTCTCGTTGGCTTTGAGCCCTGATAAGCCGCCCTGCTTGCGCACCCTCACTGGCTTTAAGCCCCGATAAGCCGCTTTGCTGGTGCACCCCTAGTGGCTACGAGCCCTGATAAGCTGCCTTTGTGGCCCACCCTACTGGCTTCAAGCCCTGATAAGCCGTCCTGCTAGCGCACTCTTACTATCTGCAAACGCCCTAATAAGTTTCCCTAAGGGCATGTCTTTGCTCATTCTCTAGACTAAAAGTCTTAATAACTGGTTCTCATAAGGCCTACTTATCTCTTGCTAGGACATCTCTCACGTAATAAGCATGCATTTGCTTACTTATTGCTCGAATTATCCCTCTACTTGTTGTTTCTAGCAGTTGCTTATTGTTCCTTGCAGCAGGTTTTGTCCTGCTCCTGCTGGATAAAGCTACCAAGCCGACCAGGCCCCCCCCTGCTGACAACGGAAGGCTGTGAGCAACCTGCCCCATCAGCAAGGGAATCACGCGCAAAATAGGCCACGAGCCAGCATTCAAGGCTGTTGCCCTGCTACAACAGGTAGTTTACTACCTACGTTGGGAACCTCCTAGCAGGTCACATCACTCTTATACTTATGTGTACTTTGTGGTACGAGACATTTATTTTTGACAAGTTGATTTATGTCAAACCCCTTCTCCCTTACAAACAAACAGTATGCAGTGAATTTCATTCTTTGCTATAAGGCCTAACTGGCCTTCCCTTTACAAGTGTTTTCTTGTAGGTGAACACCTCATTTTCTGGGCACACTAAGCCCATACCAGCAAATAAACTGGGGCATTCCTAGCAAATCATTTACACTAACATGCAGGAAAACAAAAGCATGACAGTAAGCACGGAATAAGCTGGACAGAAGAGCAAAAAAATATCCACAAAGCAAGAAGGGAAAAGGAGAATTCACGGCATCAAAAATGCCATTGAAAAGCAGAAAAATATTCAAAACCCCTTACACGGGCACTTGCAAAACCTCACGCAGGAGGTACCAATTGTTCAGCAGAAAAAATTAAAATTGTTTCTTGCAATGTGGGAGGGGACAAATTCACTTACTAGCAGGAGGAGGAGCACTTCCTTCACCAGCTGCAGCAGGGGGCTCCGACCTCAAAGGGGCCGCAACCTCCACTGCCTGCCCAGTTAGGTCCACAGACATAGGGTCCTCTTCAGAAGCAAGGACCTCTGGCACCAGGATGGGCTCATCATCATCTAGGTGCTGTAACCAAGCCTATATTCTGGTCCAAGAAGGAAGCATCAGCACTGGCCAAAGGATAACCTGCTGCAGCAAATTGTTGGGTACAGGTCTGGAAATCGTGGTAATAGTACTTCAGAGCCTTATCCACCAATAAGCTCTAGAACTCTGGGGACTTGGTATACTCAGCCAGGCGACTCCGCTAGATACCCTCCAGCATATCTCGGCCTTCCTCGGCCTCGGGGTACCGGCGGATCAACTCCTTCCATTCCTTCTCCCTTGCAGAACTTTTTGTTCCAGGCGGACGTGCAAGGCAGAAACGTCCTCCCTCAAATGGCGCAGGCTGGCCACGTCCTCCTGATGAGCTTCATCCCTTTTTTGAATCGTTTCCCTCAACTTGCGGATGGGCTCTTCCTGCTCCTCCACCCTCTTAAGGGAGCCCTAAAAAAAAAGACCTCCCTGCTCTAGCCAACTAAATAGGCTGCTCCCCCAGCACATATGCCTGCAAGACAAAATAGGTTACATCATCCTTTATTTCCACTATGCCTTAACATGTTTTTGATACAGGCACTTACCCTGCTGAAGTAAGTAGCAAAGAGGCTCAAGGCTCGAGCTCGAGGCAGGTTGTCGGCGTATGTCTTATCTTGGGGAGGCCTGACCCCCATCATAAATTCACCAGTCCTACTGGGCTCCCCCGCATCCAGCAGCACGGAATACTCCTCCGGCAGGGTCCAGGTAGGGGAGAGCTTCTTTCGCGCCACCCTCTCATCAGCCGGGCGGGGAGTCCCTGCCCGGTTAGCCGGGCGAGGAGCAGGTGGCGCCAGAGGACCTAACTGGCCCTTATCCTTCATGGTAAGAGTAGGGATGGGGTCAGCAGGGCGTTTGCCTTTAGGGTCTCCTGCGGAGACTAGACTAGCAGGAGTAGAAGGGGCTCTTGATCAGATTTCGCCAGGTAAAAGGCCCAGCCCCCAGAGACGCCTCCACCTTGTCCTGCAACAATTTCTGAAACATTCTTCCTGCACACAAATAGGTAGATACCAACACAAGCATTAACATACATTTTTTTCTAATCGTGTTCCTGCAGCAAACAAGCAAACAAAAAAAGAACAAGTAGGTTGCATACCAGCAACAGGATCCATGTTTGCCACCTTAGGGCTCAGGCCAAATTGATGGAGGATAGCAGGGTGTACAGTCTTGAAAGGATCAAAAGGAGAGGCATTCACACGTTCAAGCAGGGCCTGGAAGGCAGCAGGTCTGTTGCGGGCTAAGTATTTTTAACTATTCAGGAGGATTCACAACCCACCCCTAGGGAAATCTCCAGGGCTACGGAGAGGAGAAAAAGAAATAGTCCCGTTTCCACTCCTTCACAGAGGACTCGGTGGACAAAAACCAAGCTTCCCCTCGGGAGGTGAAGTAGAAAAGACAAGGACTTGCTCTCTTCAGCATGAAAAAAGAATGGAATTGGGCAGCAGAAAGGACCTCTCCTAAGTTTCTTACCAGGATATAAAACCCAGACAACAGGCTGAAAGATTTTGGCACTAGTTGATTCAGAGGGATATTAAACAAAGTAGCTACCTTGCAGAAAAAAGGGGGGGATAGGGAATTGAAGGCCTGCCTCCAGCTGGGCAAGATAGAAACACAAAAAACAAGCTAGAGAAAGATGAGGGCGAGCGTCAGAAGCAGGGGCCTGGATCACATACTCACCAGTTATCCCGAACTTATCCCGGACTCCTACTAACTGAAGGACAAGCGGATCCGCCGGGGAGCGCGAGCGGAAGCGAGAAAGCGTGGAAAGTGCGTAAATTTAAATCAAATTCAAAATACGCGAATCCCAAGGGGTGTACCCTTGGGTGCTCAACCGGGCGTTCGATGTAGGATGTGTAAATATTAAAACATATATTTAAACACATAGGGCATAGATATATAAATGGAATCAATCAAAGCGTAATAAACCGTTACCTTTGATTGTTTTGCGTATGCTCCCGGCTACTAGCGTTGTTCCTTCTCCGGAATGCTCAGGAAATCCAAACGTATGGATTCTCCAACGGTGATCCACACCACACCGGAAGAAACACACGTTCTTCTTGCTAGAAAAGAACGGGTTTAGGAAGGAATCGGTTTAAGAGAAGAACACTATGAATTAGTGTTCTCTTAAACTTACTTTGTTCTTGTTCTTGATTCAAAATCAAGTGAAGAACACAAGTGTAAAAGAGGGAGGGAGCACGAAATTTTGAGAGAGAGGAGAGGATTTTTGTCTTCTCTTTTTCCTAGAAAAAGATGAATAATGAATCACTTATGCTTGGTGTTGTATATTCTCATATATATACATAATTAATGTGATTATTGAAATGTGTCTAGGTTCATCCAAGGATGTCTAGATTCATTCCAATCAATCACCATCAATTCTTCAATCAAGCCTACCAAAATTTATGGTATGATCAAATCATACCAAAAGGGAAGAGCTTGATTGGAGTTGATTTGTCTCTTTCCAAAAGAGATAAGTAAACATACCACCTAGCATGAAACATGGCTGATTTTGCTTCCTCCAAGGGAGCGTGTCGGCCATGTTTAATTAAGGAAAGAAGTCCAACTTCTTCCCATTCCAAATTAGGAATTATTTCTCCTCTCGGGTATAATTTAACGGACCGGGTTTTATCGTAATCCAATTACGACGAACCCAATATTAATTCCAATTTAATGTCCACTTAAATTATTCCCGTTGATCTTTTAATCCAATTAAAAGATCCAACGTCTCAACATCTCAACTTTCCATATTTAATTGAAAATCCAATTTACCGATTAAACGGAAGCCCGATACAATATCGGCCCGTCCATCCAATGGCCTTTCCCTTAAGTAATCCAATTACTTATTTTATCCTTCAAGATTGACTCCAAGTCGATCTCTCAACCTCCTCGGTGATTTGTGTGTGACCCTTTAGGTTCACCCTCAGCTAAACTTGGGCCTGTGTCCCACAAGAGCCCGTTACCATGGGTGGCCGTCTAGCAACGGTCCATGGCACTAGAGACTAGGTGAATTGGCGTGAACATTTAGGCGCCGATTCCGTACGGGTACGATCCTTCTGTCTACCGTCTCCCGGCCTTAGTCTAGGGTATGGAATTGGGCGTCGGTTCCCATCCTTGACTAGGCATCTATGCTTAATACTCGAGACCACGTATGCTTCATTGCGTCAACACAGGAAACCATTCCCTGTTCGACCAACCACTGTGGCCACAGCTTCAAACAGCATGAACGTGTCTCCGAGTGCATAGGAGATACCTCTGTCACATACTGACAGGGGACGGATCCTCTTCTTGGAATCCACCGTCCTCGCTACACATTCCGACTGGACTGGACAAGGCTTATGATAATCATCTTACAGAATGATTACCTCTCTCCAGATCCAAGATACAGTCGTCCTGTGCACGCGACTGCCATGATTCCTCAAGTCTGAGGATTACTCCCGTACTATCGGAACTGGGAAAAACCAATCATACCGACCAAGCCTCCAAGGCTTTCATATATGATGATCCCCGCGAGTCAGTCCAGTCGGCTCGACCCCAGTCGACCAACCCATCAAGATTGTGTAGGCGTCCCACGCCTGTCGCCGATGAAACACGGCACTCATCCAATGAACACGACTCTTGACGCAAGTCTAAATAGGACTCTCGATGCCCTGTCTCGAGGTCCTCGACTTGGAACGTTTCAGACTCAACTCTTAATCAGTTGGTTTTATGACCACCATCCAATGCGTGGCCCAACTGCACGAGTTGTTATCCTTGGTCTGTGGGCTTTGTTGCGATATAAGTTAAACACCATTTTAACAAATGTAAGATGAGCGCAACAAAGAAGGTACCATTGGTGACGAATACTCATCTTATTCATCACATAATAATAATATTACATTGCATCAAGTTGTCAAATAGGTTACAAAATGCCAAACCTATTGGCTTTCTGGTCACCTATTCCAACAATCTCCCACTTGACCTAAAGCCAATCACCCATTGACCTCAAACCTTTTATTCAGATGGTGAGTGTGGGCAACTTGCGACATGGGCTTAGCAAGTGGATCTGCTATGTTTTCTGCGGAGCTGACTCGGTCCAACCGAACGTCACTCCTGCTATCCATCTCTCTAAGTAGATGGTAGCATCTAAGAATATGCTTGGATCGTGATGAGATCTCGGTTCCTTTGCTAGTGTTATCGCCCCGTTGTTATCATAAAAGATAATTACAGGCTTAGCAATGCTAGGTATTACATCCAACCCTTGGATGTAGCTCATCAACCAAACCACTCCTTAGCAGCTTCCAAAGCCGCTATGTATTTAAAACTCTATGGTGGAGTCCACCGTGGTAGCCTACTTGGAACCCTTCCAAGTAACCACGCCACCATTTAGTCTAACTACAAAAACCAAATTGAGACTTGGCATCTTCGTCATCCGACTGGAAGCTAGTGTCGCTATTAGCCTTCCAGTATCAACTCTCCACCACCGTAGATCAAGAACATGTCCTTAGTCCTTTTTCAGGTACTTCAGGATAGTCTTGACTGCACTCCAGTGTGCCTTCCCGGCAGATGACTGATATCGACTAGTTACGCTCAAAGCGAAAGCCACATCAAGCCTAGTGCACTGAACAACATACTGTATGCTGCCTACGGCTGAAGCATAGGGATGTCCTACATCCGTTTAAGTTCCTCATCAGTCTTAGGAGACTGCTTCTTGGATAACTTAATTCATGCCTCATATACGAGGACTGGGCCATTCCTAACATCCTTCTAGATCTATCCCTGTAGATCTTGATGCCAAGGATGTAGTATGCCTCGCCCATATCCTTCACAGAGAATTGCGTTGACAACCAAGCTTTAGTGGTACCTAACACCTTAGCATCATTCCCAATGAGCAAGATGTCATCCACGTAAAGCACCAGAAACGCAACTGAGCTCCCACTGATCTTCTTGTATACACAAGGATCGGACTCGTTCTTGATGAAATCATATCCCCGTATGACTTCATCAAAACGTATGTTCCAGCTTCGGGAAGCTTGTTTGAGGCCATAGATGGACCTTTAGAGACGGCAGACCTTCTGCTCTTCTCAACAGTTGTGAAACCTTCCGGCTGATTCATATAGATCTCTTCCTCTACGAAACCGTTGAGAAAGGCTGTTTTCACGTCCATCTGCCATATTTCATAGTCATACCATGCTGCTATGGCAAGCAGTATCCGAATGGACTTGACCATTGCTACGGGCGAGTAGGTTTCCTCAAAATCGACCCCGGGTCGTTGAGTGTAACATTTCACCACAAGCCTGGCTTTGAAGGTTGTAACCTCCCCGTCAGCTCCAAGCTTACGTTTGTAGACCCATTTACACCTTACGGGTTTAACCCCTTTGGGTGAATCTACTAGGGTCCAAACCTTGTTTGTACCTATCGAGTCCATCTCGGATTTCATGGCCTCAAGCCACTTGTCCGAATCGATGTCCGACATCGCTTCTCCGTATGTCTTTGGATCATTATCCAACTGACCGGTCAGGCCCAGAAATCCATACCTATCAGGTGCATGGGATACTCTGGCTGACCTACGGAGGACTGGAACAATATCAGTGGGAACCACTGGCTCAGATGTCACTGCCGCCTCATGGGGTACCTCACTTGATTCCTCAAGGAGTACCTCATCGCGTCGACTATCCGATGGAAGACCTTTTTCCAAGAACACTGCATTTCGCGAGACAAAAACCTTTTGCTCGGAGGGATCATAGAAATAATACCCCGATGTTTCTTTCGGATAGCCGATGAACCTGCATAAACTAGACCTCGAGTCCAGTTTATCTCCCACTAATCTCTTGACATATGCGGGGCAACCCCACACTTTCAAGTATTTGTAGGAGGCAGGCTTGCCATGCCATATCTCATATGGCGTCCGGGATACCTTTTTAGATGGCGCCAAGTTCAAAACTTTGGCCGCCGTCTCAAGAGCGTATCCCTGGAAGGAAAGGGGTGGTTCGGTAAAACTCATCATGGATCGGACCATGTCCAACAAGGTCCGATTCCTCCTTTCAAACACACCATTAAGCTGCGGTGTTCCAGGAGGGGTCCACTGAGAGAGAATCCCATTCTCTTTTAGATAATCAGTGAACTCACCACTCAAATACTCTCCACCTCGGTCCGGCCGAAGGGCTTTGATCTTTCAACCGGTTTGGTTCTCTAGTTCAAGTCTGTATTCTTTAAACCTTCCAAAGGCTTCAGACTTGTACCTCATCAGGTAAACATAACCATACCGTGAGTGATCATCGGTAAAGGTTATGAAGTACGAGTACCCACCTCTAGCCTGAGTATTTAGTGGACCACAGACATCTGTATGGATCAAATCCAACAGACCACTGGCTAGCGTACTTTGTCCAACAAAGGGTTTCTTGGTCATCTTTCCCTTTAGACAGGATTCGCAGGTCGGTAGGTTGTCCAAATCATCTATTTCTAGACTCTTTGAGTCCACCAACCTTCTTATCCTATCTTTAGAGATATGACCTAACCTCGCATGCCATATCTGTGCGTTATTATGATCATCACGTTTTCGTTTGTGTTTTGCAGTCATAATCCAATTAGACTGTTGAAGTATGTACAGACCGTTGACCAATGTACCAAGCAAATGAGAAATACCATCTTTGATAATGAAAAACCGTTTTTATTGATGGTAAATTCATATCCCTCCTTATCAAGGACCGGGATGGAAACAATGTTTTTAATCATGCTAGGTACATAGAAACAGTCGTTCAGTACAATCCTAACATGACTACTAATGGCTAACTCTAGTGATCCTACGGCCTCCGCAGCAACGGCCTTGCCATCGCCTAGCCTCAGGATCATCTCATCCTTGGTTAGCCTTCTTCTTCTTTGCAGTGCCTGCAAATCATTGCAGATGTGAGCACCACACCCGGTATCCAATACCCATGAAGCAGAATTAGTAATCATATTAACTTCAACCACAAACACACCTGGGTTGGAGAGGAGTTGTGTGCACTCCCTCTTCCAATGCCCTTTCCCTTGGCAATGCATGCAGACATCATTTGCCTTGGACCGCTGAGAGCCACGGGCCTTCCCTTTCCCTTTGCTCGGTCCAACCGGAGCGCGAGCAGGGGCCGCAACCGTCTTCCCTTTGCCCTTCTTCCTCTTCCAGCGTCCGACCCTCTTGCCATTCGCCTTGGAGGTTGAAGCCTCTCCTATCAATACCGCCGGCACCGACTTGTGGGTCGTTGCCTCGTATTGGACCAGCATGTTGATCAACTCATGAATAGACTTCTCAAGTCCGTTCATGTTGTAGTTCAAAACAAACGGGTCATAGGATGGAGGAAGCGACTGGAGGATCACGTCAATGTACGTGTCATTGTTAAGCACAGCTTTAAGGTCCTCGAGTTTCTCCACTAGGGAGAGCATCTTGACCCCATGACTCTATACAGACGCTCCTTCAGCGAGCTTGGTGCCAAAGAATGCTTTTGTGGCGGCATATCTAATATGCCTATCCGGAACCGCATAAACCTCGTTGATGCGGAGCATTATGGCGGAGACGTTGTCCAGCCTCTCATACTGCTTCTGGATGTCGTTAGACATCGAAGTCAGTATGATACTGCGTACTTTCCAGTTGTCCTCATGCCATTTCTTGAACGTCAAACGTTCTTCAGGCGTGGACCCCTCCGGTAAGTCTCTCGGTGGTGGCTCGTCCAAGTCGTAGCCTTGGTTCTCGAAACTGAGGACAATCCTCAGGTTTCTCAGCCAGTCCGAGTAGTTCGTTCCGTTGAATTTGTTAGTCTCAAAAATCATGGTTAACGGGTTCTTAGACATATCTACATTAATGAAAATGTAAAGCAGAAATTAGCAGATGATGGTAATATTATTGTTCAAGTTGAAGACTTGGTCTTTTAGTCTTTAACCCTCCCACTATTTATACGAAAGTCCGCCACTCTCAAGCGGAGTTTCGGGAAACCATTTCCTAGTGGGCTTGGGATCCACAAGCGTAATCTCCATGCCCCGCTTTTACGATTCACATGAAGAAGACCTCGTGGGAAATATCCAATATCATTCTCATCCAATGAGATTCCCAAGATATTTTGCCTCACCTATTCGCATGGTTCCGAGGACTCCAAGCGAACCATGTTACTCAGTGTTAGGCCCGACCCATCAACCAAATCATACCTCAAACTGTCGCCCCCCACGACTCGTGAGACAGGGAAACAGTGAGCGCAGTCTTTTTGTTCACAACAATAGTGCAGCTTTCCCCTATTCCAAGTGTGCCACGACTCGTGAGACCACACTTGGGTAGTGGTAGCTTCCTCACCACATTGCTGTGGATGGAAGGCTCGGACAGACCAAAATACCATTTTGATCCAAGTCCGTTCTGGGCCTAATATTTAATTTGGTCCAACCAAATGAGAGTTTAAGTGTGACCGAGATCTCATCACATTATGGTGTTTTTAGCATGCATAAATATCCAATATTTAAAGCGATAAATAAAAAAACGCCGCATGCATAAAACATAGCATACCCCTGTTAGGATGATCACAAGCCCAACCTATGCGACCCACTGAGCCCGCAGTGAGTCTATGGTCTGTCTAGGGTGGTCCTAAATTATTAAATAATAATAAACCCATTGTCATTCCAATAGGCCTTGAAGTACTTCTTGTTTCACGCCTTGATGCTCCTCCTTGGGGTCTCCGACTCCAATTGCTTGTTAAAAGTAAAACCTCACCAATCCTATCTACTCTCATTACAACTGAAAGTAATACATTTGTAATAAAGAAAACAAGCCTTAACATCATGAGGCTGATAATACGGGAGATGATAGTCCCAAAAACAAGAGGCACGCAGGCCTCACCCAACAGAAAATAAATGATCATACATTCATCCATACATAAGGTCTAGGGCTCTTGTGATCATCCCATGTTGATTCCATCAACACACATACATAATTATTCCAAATAATCATGCATAAATAACCAATGGATATTCCAAATACCCAAGTGATGTCCAACATCGCAAAAGCATAAATATACAAATAATATGCAAAATTCAAATTTTAAATTTAATGGACATTTTAAACAATGCATCCAATGCATGTATTAATCCCAAATTAATTAAGCAAATTTAATTCAAGGAATAATCCAATTATCCCAAAATCAAAAAATGCGAAATTAACATATTTTCAGAATATCGTGCAGAAAATACAGAAAATCGAATTTTCCGGAAAAAAGTCGAAAAACGGCATAAAAACGGCCCAGCCATTGCGCTGGCCGGCCGCGCGCCGCGCACAGGGCAGCGCGCGCGCACGCACAGGCAGCAAGCCTGCGCGCCCTGCGCGCCCGCGCTCTGTGCCTGCGCGCGGCCGCTGTCGACTGATCCCAATTCTTTTTTTTTTTTTTTTTGTTTTTCAAAACTGTTTCAGCACAATAACATTAATATTATTCTGAAAATAAGCATGCAATTTTAGATCCAATCTAACAAAATTAAGCATGCCAAAAAGTCCATTAAATCAAAACAATTGAATCATCATATTATTCATATATTTATGTAATCTAACATGCCAATAAAGCCATTTAAAAGCAAGTAGATCATGCCAAACACATAGATCAATGCCCCTTACATCGAACCGGGCTCTGATACCACTTGAAGGACAAGCGGATCCGCCCGGGAGCGCGAGCGGAAGCGAGAAAGCGTGGAAAGTGCGTAAATTTAAATCAAATTCAAAATACGCGAATCCCAAGGGGTATACCCTTGGGTGCTCAACCGAGCGTTCGATGTAGGATGTGTAAATATTAAAACATATATTTAAACACATAGGGCATAGATATATAAATGGAATCAATCAAAGCGTAATAAACCGTTACCTTTGATTGTTTAGCATATGCTCCCGGCTACTAGCATTGTTCCTTCTCCGGAATGCTTAGGAAATCCAAATGTATGGATTCTCCAAAGGTGATCCACACCACACCGGAAGAAACACACGTTCTTCTTGCTAGAAAAGAACGGGTTTAGGAAGGAATCGGTTTAAGAGAAGAACACTATGAATTAGTGTTCTCTTAAACTTATGGTATGATCAAATCATACCAAAAGGGAAGAGCTTGATTGGAGTTGATTTGTCTCTTTCCAAAAGAGTTAAGTCAACATAACACCTAGCATGAAACATGGCTGATTTTGCTTCCTCCAAGGGAGCGTGTCGGCCATGTTTAATTAAGGAAAGAAGTCCAACTTCTTCCCATTCCAAATTAGGAATTATTTCTCCTCTCGGGTATAATTTAACGGACCGGGTTTTATCGTAATCCAATTACGACGAACCCAATATTAAATTCAATTTAATGTCCACTTAAATTATTCCCGTTGATCTTTTAATCCAATTAAAAGATCCAATGTCTCAACATTTCAACTTTCCATATTTAATCGAAAATCCAATTTACCGATTAAACGGAAGCCCGATACAATATCGGCCCGTCCATCCAATGGACTTTCCCTTAAGTAATCCAATTACTTATTTTATCCTTCGAGATTGACTCCAAGTCGATCTCTCAACCTCCTCGGTGATTTGTGTGTGACCCTTTAGGTTCACCCTCAGCTAGACTTGGGCCCGTGTCCCACAAGAGCCCGTTACCATGGGTGGCCGTCTAGCAACGGTGCATGGCACTAGAGACTAGGTGAATTGGCGTGAACATTTAGGCGCCGATTCCATGCGGGTACGATCCTTCCGTCTACCGTCTCCCGGCCTTAGTCTAGGGTATGGAATTGGGCGTCGGTTCCCATCCTTGACTAGGCATCTATACTTAATACTCGAGATCACGTATGCTTCATTGCGTCGACACAGGAAACCATTCCCTGTTCGACCAACCATTGTGGCCACAGCTTCAAACAGCATGAACGTGTTTCCGAGTGCATAGGAGATACCTCTGTCACATACTGACAGGGACGGATCCTCTTCTTGGAATCCACCGTCCTCGCTACACATTCCGACTGCACTGGACAAGGCTTATGATAATCATCTTACAGAATGATTACCTCTCGCCAGATCCAAGATACAGCCGTCCTGTGCACGCGACTGCCATGATTCCTCAAGTCTGAGGATTACTCCCGTACTATCGGAACCGGGGAAAACCAATCATACCGACCAAGCCTCCAAGGCTTCCATATGATGATCCCCGCGAGTCAGTCCAGTCGGCTCGACCCCAGTCGACCAACCCATCAAGAGCGTGTAGGCGTCCCATGCCTGTCGCCGATGAAACACGGCACTCATCCAATGAACACGACTCTTGATGCAAGTCTCAATAGGACTCTCGATGCCCTGTCTCGAGGTCCTCGACTTGGAACGTTTCAGACTCAACTCTTTATCAGTTGGTTTCATGACCACCATCCAATGCGTGGCCCAACTGCACGAGTTGTTATCCATGGTCTGTGGGCTTTGTTGCGATATAAGTTAAACACCGTTTTAACAAATGTAAGATGAGCGCAATAAAGAAGGTACCATTGGTGACGAATACTCATCTTATTCATCACATAATAATATTACATTCACATCAAGTTGTCGGATAGGTTACAAATTGCCAAACCTATTGGCTTTCTGGTCACCTATTCCAACACTAACTCCATTTCAATCAGCCTAGACCTAAAGATACGGAAAGCGGTGGCCCCGGTCGAAACCAGAAGGTCCTCCGTCCTTTTCCTGTCTCCCTCTTCTTTGCTATTTCCCTCCTCATCACTCTCACCTCCATGATTGGAGGCAGAGTCAGAAGGCGTGGGATTGTCACCCCTTTCGTCAGAAGGCTCTAGCAGGTCAATAAACACATCTTCATGACATCCCTATCTATACTACCAGTGGACATGACTATCAAAGCAGAGTGAGCAGTAGAGCGTACCTAGTTACAAAGCAAGGGAAAGCAAGGAATTCAAGGAAAGCTTTAGAGAATCTCGAAACCTGCAGGGTAAAAATCAATTTCAGAAAATATTCTTGTAAAGGAAAAGAGAAAGAGAAGAAAATTCGCACAAAAAAAGGAAAAAGACTTACTCAGGCGAAGGCAAGATGAGGAAGAAGGAAACTGCCCTAAGAAAAGGGTTTATACCCTGGTAGGTGAAGAGTCCCATCCGCGCAGGGCTCGGTCTCTCTCCTCCTCGCTTGGCAAACACGCCCCAATTACAGGACGCGTGCGCAGATACGCGCGGTAGAAACTCTCCTCCCTTTCCTTTTATAGCAATGATTACCCTGCTAAATCTTCTCTGCAGATAAGTTCAAGATCAAATCAAATCCGCGTGATGCCGCGTAAGTGACCTCAGCAGGAAGCACGCAGCACAACAAGGAGGAAATAGCGCAGCAGGATATGACCTGCTGGTGGAGTCAGATAGTGCTGACCTTTACAGGACTACTTACTTTTACTCCACCAGTCCAACAGCAAGTCTCGCACCACTGGAGTAGGGGGGAGTGATGATGCCACCTCAAAATCCACCGGGCTAGCCCAAGAGCTAGGAGCAGGCCCCTAGACTGAGCAGCCCAGCAGGTCAGGGGCCACCAAACCCAAATAGTAAGGTTTTTTATGCATAAAGCCCAATTTTGAACACTAATCTAGCAGGCCCACGGGAAAGGCTTGTACAACAAGCCTAGTCAATAAACAGCTCGAATTCCATGTCACACAGCTAGCCAACACCTAAGTCCATGTAATATTAAGAAATCTCATCCAGAGTCCCAGTAGATTGGCCAGAATCCGGATGTTTATCAGTTGGTAACTGCATTCCCGAAAAATCTGGCAAATGTGGCAAGGTCAACTTAAATGGATATATCGTCACCAATTCAACTCCGATTCATGTGTGGTTTGTTTGTTTATGAAGCTAACTCTTCATAATTTCCAACGTTATACGACACTTAACAAATCTCCTCTAAAATCGGGTTCAACACTGGCTATAAAAAGGACACACTGTGCAATTATTTGGCAATTTGAACTTCAACATCTCACAAGTTCACTACTTTGAGAACTGTCAAGTAACATCTACTCTATCTTTCACTCACTTGGCACATGAAATTCTCTATATTTTTCAGCATATCATCTCACATCACACCACTTTCACCATTATTCTCATCTCCTTCTAGTGTTCTTTATTTTATTTATGTCGAACATTACTGACTTAAGTATCGGAGTGCTAACCCTTCTCTGCAGGTTAGTCTCGTTTACAATCTTGGGACATTCAAGAAGATCCCTCGACATTTTGTACTGCTGCTGGGCTCCGGTATGCATCAATATGTATAATCATTATATCGATAATGTTGCAAATTCTGAATAAACTATTAAATAATATTCTTACCTTTTTTTTCACCAACCTTTTAAATATTTCATTTCTATCGAAATTAAAATCTCTATTTCGTTTCCCTTTAAATAATTAGATATCTAAACTTTCCAAGGATGTATATATATATAATTTATTTCTTAAGTCATAAGAATTTATTTTATCAAACCCCTCATATTCTTATATTTATCGTTCTTGACGACATCCCTAAATTAAAATTATCTCAAAAATCTCAATTCTCTTTTACTAAACATAATATTTCTCAAATATAATTTTCTAATTTTTCTATTAAATTCCATTAATTCCTCACTATCAGAGTAATTAATTAAATATCTGCACATATAATTAAGTATTTCAATTAATAGATTTGATTAATACGAATAAATAAATTATAGCAATGATTATATATAATAAATTAAGTAATTTAATTAGGTATAACACCCTTAATTCAAATGAAATATTTTAATTGATTACTAATTTTTAAAATAATCATACTCATAAAGTTTCTCGATTAAACATTAAATTGGAGAGTAGAAATTGTATTTGGTAAATTCGGAAAAAAATGCAAGCAAACCCCCTATGATATTGCAAATGAGCAAATTACTCCCTTATGAAAAATAAAATAACAACTTACCTCCCTGTAAATGAATCAATTTACATACTGATGTTTTTAAAATTGAGCAATTTACCTCCCCAAATAGGGAGGTAAATTGCTCAAATTTAAAGAACACGGGAAGGTAAATTCCTATATTTTTTTTCATAAAGGAATAATTTGCTCATTTGCATATCACAGGGACGTAAATTGCATTAAACCCTGATAAATTCACTAACCAAATAATATAATCCTATAAAATTAATTAAAAATTTAGAATAAATGTCTATTAACTATTCAGTCAAGAGAAAGAGTAGCTTTGCAGAAAATTTGTTTTCCTCCAAAATTCACTTGAGCTTCATTATATGTACTAGTAAGTGTGGCACATTCTATGCATGTGCATAAATTCTAAAAAAATATCTTGAATAAAATATATTGATAAATTATATTATTTTATTTTTTGTTGAGTGAAAAATTACCTAATATATATTTATAAGATAATATATAAAAGATAAGAATGCATGAGAAAGAAAAAATTACCAAAAGGTGGTTATTGAATAAGTGAAGAAGTTAAAAATAATCAATTAATATATTTTTTTTAAAAAAAAATGACAGACCAATTAATTTGGACACCAAATTGACCCTCTCCAATAATATATAGTATATATATATATATATCATATTACATGGTTGTAGGTTAGTGGAATTTGTGTGGCCATGTTGCTCCCTCATATCACTGCCTCAATTTTCTTTTCTCCTCTTCCCCCCTTTTTATTAAAAATTCTTGATAACTTTTGTTAAATTACAATTTGACCCCTAACCTTACTTTTGGAAAATAACAATGGATAATTCGTACAATAAATATTTTCGCATAAAATATGTAATCTATGTACATGTTATATAATCAATAATCACATTAGCACATAATCATGGATCGATTAAACCTGTAGCAGTGGAAGTATGTCGATCCACGTATTCAGATCTGGCTCGTCTACAAGCACATGCCTCGATTGGATCCCAAACACATCATCTTTCTCGTTCTTGAAGATTACCCCACGTACATCTTCAAGATCCCCACGATCATCTTCAAGACCTCCCTATGTTGGATCTTGCTCCAAATATTGTGGAACCCACGAACACGTCTTGCTCGCCTTGGTCGATTATTACCAGAGTAAGCCACTCATTTGCACACCTTTAACCCTCGAAAACTTTGATGATTTTCCAAGATAGAATAGAGAGAGAGTTATTTGTGTGAGGCTTTGAGAGATTATACATCGAATTTGAATTACACTTTAGTTCCATAGAAGCATCCTATTCATAGGTGTGCACAAGAGGAGTCCATCCTAATAGAAAGTATAAGAGACTACAAACTCTTTACTCAAGAGGATTCCTCCCTAACCACAAGTTCGGGAGACTTCAAACTCTTGAAATATGGATGTATATTTAACATCTCCCCCTCATATATATTTGACATAGCCTCCTCTATCAAAAATTTCTCATCTCTCATCTCTCATCCCTCTTTCATACAGCGAATAAGGCGTGCGACCAAGCAAGAAAAATGAAATGTGAGGAGAGCTATATTAAGTCATCACCAAAACTAACATAACTCTTCAACTCCAAAAAACTTGCTACATACCCCAAACCTTGTGGTCGCACTTAATCAAGCATCTCTAGATCCCTCAATAAATAAAGCATGCTTAACTCACTCAAGTATGTATCTATGTTCATGACTAGTTGGACATTTTCCAACACAGTCCCCCGGGCTATGAACCATAGAACACAAGTGCATTACCAACTTAGTTCTTTCTTGGCCTCTCATACCAATCAACTTGGTCTTGACAGCTTTCCTAGACATGCTCCGACAGACCGAACACACTTGGCCATTGGATGACATGCTAAAGTTGCATCATCAAGCTTCCACCTCATGATATGGTCCAGAGTTCCAAAGGGTACAAGAAACAATATGGGCTCACACAATGACGAAGTACGGACCCATTCACTCACTCCTCATAAGAGGCCAGCTTAAAGCACATGTAGTATGAATACATGTTATGATGGAGCTCCCACTCAACTTGGGCATGTCACGACTCTTAATATCGTATGAACCTAAGTACAGTCTCTATCTACCCGCGTAACTTGTGCACTACCAGACAGTCACTCTCTTAATGCGTTCTAGCAGTCCGCACGTTCAACGAGAAAATAGGCCTTTTATGAAGTTCAGACATACTTCATAATCGATCAAATATGTTATCTCATCTTAGCTTCTCTAGCCAATGCAACTATTCATTATACATTGTCCTTCCCCACTTCTCAAGTACGAAGGTGATCATTCGCATGACTCACTAGTGCAAAATGATCTTTCAAGTCTCATCCTACTCGCTATCGCAGCACCAGGGCGATTACCCGTGTGAGAGGGCCAATCGGGGCCTAGTGACATTTCATAATTAAGTACCAACCTAATGTTCTCACAAGCCATAAGAATCAAGTTCCACATGATCCTTTACCACTTACATGCCTTCATCAATACCAAGGCTTGGTAAAAGGGATGAGCGCTCATACCACTCGTAGAACATATTGGAGAACAATTTGATTATGCGCATGTCACATCTATAATATCTGGCATTTGTATACTAGGTCCTCCAACAATACTTGGCGCGTAAATATGTATGGATTTTGGCTATGTGCATCACATATGCATCATGACCAGATAGTCTTTAGTTTGATCTTAGATTACTTTCATAGATATGTTGTTGATCACTTGGTTGCATCACAATATGTGCATCACTGATCACTTTGATATCTACTCATCATTCTAATTATTGAGCACAGGACTAGTTGTGCACACATAATGCGCAGCAAACATTTTACAGCGCTCACGAGCATAGCATTTCTTTTCTTCTTTGAATTTAAGATATCTCCTTTTAACTAAGAACATTGTGGTTATGGAGTATCAATCAGGATAGTATGATACGTATACAGCTTTAGTACCTGAACACTAAGTATGATTCATACTTGCTCTATGTCCACGCGAAAGACTGTCACTCTATTTGGCGATATCTCCACATCACTTCTAGCCATCAAACTTATTAGCCCCCATCGCAGTGAGAGCTAAGTTCTCTCACAATCTTGATATATCTGATGATTATCTCAATCATGAAAGAAATCGGTGGATCGTCCCGGGAATTGCGCGAATGCGGAAGCGCGATAAAAATAAACATACAAAAAAATTAAAGCATGCTTTTAATTTAAAAGAACACGCTCAAGGGGTGTACCCTTGAGGCTCCCGGGCGTTCGGTGTATCTCATGATCATATAACATGTAAAGAAGTCATGGAGGCCATAGAGTTGAAAAAATAAAGAGGGACGAAAAATAAAACGAGACCTACCCGTTGTCGTTTTCGTCTTCAACGGCTACTCGCGTTGTTCCCCGTTTTGCACCGAGATCTCGTTCTTGAGACCCTCCAAATCGTGACACACGATCCACCCACGTATCTTGCACGTCGTGCTAGCAACAAACAAGTATTTTGGAGAGGATAGATCAATCACACGTTATGAATTAATGGGACTAATCTTCCTTAGTTCTAATGTTCCAAGAACAAAAGAACAAGAAGTAATTTTCTTGTAGAGAGAGAGGGGGGGCGGACGAGAGGTAAGGAGAGGGGAGAGTGTGTGTTGTGTGTGTGATTTCAAGAATCATCATCCTTCAAAAAGTTGGAAGCTAGAGGTATTTATAGAGGAGGAGTTTAATCCTCTTAAAACTCCTACTCTAAGAACTCTAATTTGTCTAGGATTTTGACCTAGTCAAAGTCCTAGTCAAACTAGTGTTTGACCTAGTCAAACAAATCCTAGCCTTCCATCTCCCCTTTCCATCTCAACCGTTGATTTTAATTTAATGGAATATTTAAAATCCCATTAAATATTCCAAAAGGCTAAAAGAATAAATATAATAAATAAATATTAATATTTACTCTAAGCCCATTAAATCAATCCTTTAATAAATCCTATTTATTAATTTAATTCCCTTTATCAAATAGAAGGAATTAATTTCTCCAAGAAAATATAGGACCCGATTAAATCTAATTTAATCATTCCTTTACTCCAATATTTAATTCCAAATTAAATACTAAGTGTGTGTGAATAGTGTGTGACTCTTTAGGTTCACCATTCAGCTAGACTTGGTCGGATTCCTAGAATCCGTCCGTTACCATGGGTGGCCATCTAGCAACGGTCCATGGCACTAGAGACTAGGTGAATTATTGGGGAATGAACATTTAGGCTCTAACAGTACACTTGTCCTTCTGTCTTCGGTCTCATCACTTAGAGTCTAGGGCACGAAAAAAAGCAGGTACCCATTTTGGACCTAAGTGTCGGTCTGTCCTTACTAAATGCCGCAAGGGAAACCTTTCCCTTCTGTTCAGTCACTGTGGCCACAGATTTCAGGGACAATACACAGAGCATATATGAGACTCAACTGTCAATACCTTTTGACAGGAGACAGATCCTTTCTTGGAAACTACTGCCACTCTGTACATCCGAGCTGCACTAGACATGGCTTATGACTACTCAAGAGTATTTTGGCAATCTCTCATCATATCTAAGATACAAACCTGATGCACAGGTAAACTCAGCAGTTCCTCAAGTCAAAGGACTTGGCCTGTACCGTTGGAACCGGAAATACACGTCATACCTTGCTGACCATACTCAAGGTCCTCCGTAAGACGGTTCCCGCGAGTCACCTCAGTCAGCTGCTTCCTAGCATGCTAACCCACTAACACTGCTTAGACGACCTTCGTCACCCGTCGATGAAATACGACAGCAGATGTTTAGTGCAAGTCTCAAAGAGAATCCTGGTACCCATTTTCGGGATTCCTTGACTTGAAGATTTCCGGACTGATTCGGTAAGACTGATTTCATGGACCTACCTTCAAGCATAGTCCCAGTCCCCGAAATCGTTTCTCAGTCCGTGGGCTTTGTTTGCGTAGTGAACAGAAATGTAAATGCAGATATAAGTGAACGTAAACAAAGTATTGCCATATGAATTTTTCACTTCTTTATTCATAAACGTTTTATCAAATACCAAAAAAATTGTTTAGACATAGGTTACATATTCCTGCCAAAATTGGCTTACATGGTTACCTATTCTAACAATCTCCCACTTGACCTTTAAAGCCAATTGCCCATATGCTTAATCCCCATCTTCTCAAGATGTTGCGTATGAGCGCTCTACGACATAGGCTTTGTCAGCAGGTCTGCTGTGTTTTGTCTGCCGAGTTGACTCGGTCCATCCGGACGTCACCTCTTCCTACCATTTCTCTAAGAAGATGGTAGCGTCTAAGAATGTGTTTGGAACGGTGATGAGATCTCGGTTCCTTTGCTTGCGCTATTGCGCCGTTGTTATCACAGAAGATGACAACAGGCTCGGCGATGCTAGGCACCACACCCAACTCTTGGATGTAGTTTCTCATCCAAACCGCTTCCTTAGCAGCTTCTGAAGCTGCTATGTATTCAGCCCTCTGTGGTGGAGTCAGCAATGGTTGCTTGCTTGGAACTTTTCCAAGCTACTACTCCTCCATTGAGTTTGAATACGTACCCCGATTGAGACTTGGCATCATCGTCATCAGACTGGAAGCTAGCATCGCTAAAGCCTTCCAGAATTAGTTCTCTATTGCCATAGACTAGGAAACATTTCCTTAGTCCTCCTTAGGTACTTAAGGATGCCCTTAACAGCATTCCAATGTGCCTCTCCTGCGCAGGACTAATATCTGCTTGTCACGCTCAAAGCGTATGCAATGTCAGGCCTAGTGCAGTGGACCGCATATTGTATGCTACCTACGGCAGAAGCATAGGGGATGACTTTCATCTTTTCAAATTCCTCATCAGTCTGTGGGGACTGTTTCTTGGATAACTTGATCCCATGCCTCATTGGAAGGAAGCCTCGTTTGGAGTTGTCCATTCGATATCTCTTTAGGACTTCCTCCATATACGAGTTTTGGGTGAGTCCTAACATCCTTTTAGATCTGTCCCTGACAATCTGGATGCCTAGGATGTAGGAGGCTTCACCCAAGTCCTTCATGGAAAACTGGGTTGACAACCATGCTTTTGTGTTTCCTAACATTCTAACGTCATTACCAATGAGCAGAATGTCATCCACATAAAGCACTAGGAACACTATTGAGCTCCCATTGACCTTCTTGTATACACAAGGGTCGGATTCGTTTTTTATGAAGTCATAACCCCGTATTACTTCATCAAAGCGAATGTTCCAACTTCGAGAGGCTTGTTTGAGGCCATAGATGGACTTCTGGAGACGACAGACTTTCTGTTCTTCTCCAGTGACCGTGAAAACCCTGCGGCTGATCCATATAGATCTCTTCTTCAACGAAACCGTTGAGGAAGGCCGTTTTCATGTCCATCTGCCATATCTCATAGTCATACCATGCTGCTATGGCGAGCAGAATCCGAATGGATTTAGCCATGGCTACTGGCCAGTAGGTATCCTCAAAATCGACCCCGGGTCGTTGAGTGTATCCCTTAGCTACAAGCCTAGCCTTAAAAGGTTGTGACTTCTCATCAACGCCAAGTTTGCGCTTGTAGACCCACTTACAGCCGACTGGCTTAACACCTTTCGGTGGATCTACAAGACTCCAAACTTGGTTCTCGCTCATGGAGTCCATTTCGGCTTTCATGGCCTCAAGCCATTTCCCGGAGTCGATGTCAGACATCGCTTCTGCATAAGTCTTAGGATCGTTATCCAAAAGATCGGTCGCACCTAGAAAGCCATATCTCACTGGAGGTCTGGACTCTCTAGTGGACCTACGGAGAACGGGAACGTCAGTGGTGACTGTGGGCGCTAACTGTATCGGAGCTGGCGGTTCAGGAACCGGGACTGGCTGTTCCTGAGGCTGTCCTTCATGCCTAGCATGTTCAATTTCTCGAGGTTGGTCAGCCCTTCGGCTGTTAATCCTGAATCCTCTAAGTGAGGGTTCCGCGGCCTCCTCTGATGGCTGGATTCCACACTTGATTCCTCAAGGATCAGCTCATCAGGTTGGATATCCTCCGGGAAGCCTTGCTCCAAGAATACTGCATTTCTTGAAACAAACACCTTTTGTTCCAAGGGTTCATAAAAGTAATAACCCGCAGTTTCTTTAGGGTATCCAATGAACCTGCATAAGCTAGACCTAGATTCTAACTTATCTCCCACTAACCTCTTGACGTATGCGGGGCTACCCCACACTTTCAAGTAGTTGTAGGATGCAGGCTTGCCGTGCCATATCTCATATGGCGTTTGGGTCAATGTACTAGTAGGCGCTAAATTCAACAATATGGCCGTCGTTTCTAGTGCATAGCCCCAAAACGATAAGGGCAATTTGGTAAAAACTCATCATGGACCGAACCATGTCCAATAGGGTTCGATTCCTCCTTTCAGAGACACCATTTAATTGTGGTTTTCTTGGAGGTGTCCATTCTGATATTATACCATGTTCTTTTAGATAATCTAGGAACTCCATACTAAGGTACTCACCGCCTCGGTCCGACCGAAGGATTATAGTTTTGTAGTTGGTTTGGTTCTCCACTTCAAGTCTGAATTCTTTAAACCTCTCAAGAGCTTCAGACTTGTACCTCATCAGGTAAACATAACCATACCGTGAATGATCTGAAGGACAAGCGGATCCCTGGGAGCGCGAGCGGAAGCGAGAAAAGCGAGATATTGTGCGTAAATTTAAATCAAATTCAAAATACGCGAATCCCAAGGGATGTACACTTGGGTGCTCAACCGGGCGTTCGATGTAGGATGTGTAAATATTAAAACATATATTTAAACACATAGGGCATAGATATACAAATGAAATCAATCAAAGCGTAATAAACCGTTACCTTTGATTGTTTAGCGTATGCTCCCGACTACTAGCGTTGTTCCTTATCCGGAATGCTCACGAAATCCAAACGTATGGATTCTCCAAAGGTGATCCACACCACATCGGAAGAAACACACGTTCTTCTTGCTAGAAAAGAACGGGTTTAGGAAGGAATCGGTTTAAGAGAAGAACACTATGAATTAGTGTTCTCTTAAACTTACTTTGTTCTTCTTCTTGATTCAAAATCAAGTGAAGAACACAAGTGTAAGAGAGGGAGGGAGCACGAAATTTTGAGAGAGAGGAGAGGAATTTTTTGTCTTCTCTTTTTCCTAGAAAAAAATGAATAATGAATCACTTATGCTTGGTGTTGTATATTCTCATATATATACATAATTAATGTGATTATTGAAATGTGTCTAGGTTCATCCAAGGATGTCTAGATTCATTCCAATCAATCACCATCAATTCTTCAATCAAGCCTACCAAAAATTTATGGTATGATCAAATCATACCAAAAGGGAAGAGCTTGATTGGAGTTGATTTGTCTCTTTCCAAAAGAGATAAGTCAACATACCACCTAGCATGAAACATGGCTGATTTTGCTTCCTCCAAGGGAGCGTGTCGGCTATGTTTAATTAAGGGAAGAAGTCCAACTTCTTCCTATTCCAAATTAGGAATTATTTCTCCTCTCGGGTATAATTTAACGGACCAGATTTTATCGTAATCCAATTACGACGAACCCAATATTAAATCCAATTCAATATCCACTTAAATTATTCCCTTTGATCTTTTAATCCAATTACTTATTTTATCCTTCGAGATTGACTCCAAGTCGATCTCTCAACCTCCTCGGTGATTTGTGTGTGACCCTTTAGGTTCACCCTCAGCTAGACTTGGGCCCATGTCCCACAAGGGCCCGTTACCATGGGTGGCCGTCTAGCAACGGTCCATGGCACTAGAGACTAGGTGAATTGGCGTGAACATTTAGGCGCCGATTCCGTACGGGTACGATCCTTCCGTCTACCGTCTCCCGGCCTTAGTCTAGGGTATGGAATTAGGCGTCGGTTCCCATCCTTGACTCGGCATCTATGCTTAATACTCGAGACCACGTATGCTTCATTGTGTCGACACAGGAAACCATTCCCTGTTCGACCAACCACTGTGGCCACAGCTTCAAACAGCATGAACGTGTCTCCGAGTGCATAGGAGATACCTCTGTCACATACTGACAGGGGACGGATCCTCTTCTTGGAATCCACCGTCCTCGCTACACATTCTGACTGCACCGGACAAGGCTTATGATAATCATCTTACAGAATGATTACCTCTCGCCAGATCCAAGATACAGCCGTCCTGTGCACGCGACTGCCATGATCCCTCAAGTCTGAGGATTACTCCCGTACTATCGGAACCGGGGATAAACCAATCATACCGACCAAGCCTCCAAGGCTTCCATATGATGATCCCCACGAGTCAGTCCAGTCGGCTCGACCCCAGTCGACCAACCCATCAAGATCGTGTAGGCGTCCCACGCCTGTCGCTGATGAAACACGGCACTCATCCAATGAACACGACTCTTGACGCAAGTCTCAATAGGACTCTCGATGCCCTGTCTCGAGGTCCTCGACTTGGAACGTTTCAGACCCAACTCTTAATCAGTTGGTTTCATGACCACCATCCAATGCGTGGCCCAACTGCACGAGTTGTTATCCATGGTCTGTGGGCTTTGTTGCAATATAAGTTAAACACCATTTTAACAAATGTAAGATGAGCGCAACAAAGAAGGTACCATTGGTGACGAACACTCATCTTATTCATCACATAATAATATTACATTCACATCAAGTTGTCGGATAGGTTACAAATTGCCAAACCTGTTGGCTTTCTGGTCACCTATTCCAACAATCTCCCACTTGACCTAAAGCCAATCACCCATTGACCTCGAACCTCTTATTCAGATGGTGAGTATGGGCAACTTGCGACATGGGCTTAGCAAGTGGATCTGCTATGTTTTCTGCGGAGCTGACTCGGTCCAACCGAACGTCAGTGCTGCTATCCATCTCTCTAAGTAGATGGTAGCGTCTAAGAATATGTTTGGATCGTGATGAGATCTCGGTTCCTTTGCTAGTGCTATCGCCCCGTTGTTATCATGAAAGATAATTACAGGATTAGCAATGCTAGGTACTACATCCAACCCTTGGATGTAGCTCATCAACCAAACCACTCCTTAGCAGCTTCCAAAGCCGCTATGTATTCAAAACTCTATGGTGGAGTCCATCGTGGTAGCCTATTTGGAACTCTTCCAAGTAACCACGCCACCATTTAGTCTAAATACAAAACCATACTGAGACTTGGCATCATCGTCATTCGACTGGAAGCTAGCGTCGCTATAGCCTTCCAGTATCAACCCTCCACCGCCGTAGATTAAGAACATGTCCTTAGTCCTTTTCAGGTACTTTTGGATAGTCTTGACTGCACTCCAGTGATATCGGCTAGTTACGTTCAAAGCGAAAGCCACATCAGGTCTAGTGCACTGAACAACATACTGTATGCTGCCTACGGCTGAAGCATAGGGGATGTCCAACATCCTTTTAAGCTCTTCATCAGTCTTAGGAGACTGCTTCTTGGATATCTTAATTCCATGCCTCATAGGAAGGAATCCTCGTTTTGAGTTCTCCATCTTGAATCTCTTCAAGACTTTCTCAATGTACGAGGACTGGGCCATTCCTAACATCCTTCTAGATCTATCCCTGTAGATCTTGATGCCAAGGATGTAGGATGCCTCGCCATATCCTTCATGGAGAATTGCATTGACAGCCAAGCTTTAGTGGTACCCAACATCTTAGCATCATTCCCAATGAGCAAGATGTCATCCACGTAAAGCACCAGAAATGCAACTGAGCTCCACTAATCTTCTTGTATACACAAGGATCGGACTCGTTCTTTGACGAAATCATATCCCCGTATGACTTCATCAAAACGTATGTTCCAGCTTTCTGGTTTAACCGCTTTTGGTGGATCTGCTAGGGTCCAAACCTTATTTGTACCCATCGAGTCCATCTCGGATTTCATGGCCTCAAGCCACTTGTCCGAATCGATGTCCGACATCGCTTCTCCGTACGTATTTGGATTCATTATCCAACTGACTGGTTCAGGCCCAGAAATCCATACCTATCAGGTGCATGGGATACTCTGGCCGACCTACGGAGGACTGGAACAATATCAGTGGGAACTTCAGGCTCAGATGTCACTGCCGCCTCTTGGGGTTCCTCACTTGATTCCTCAAGGAGCACCTCATCGCGTCGACTATCCGATGAAAAACCTTTTTCCAAGAACACTGCGTTTAGCGAGACAAAAACCTTTTGCTCGGAGGGATCATAGAAATAATACCCCGCAGTTTCTTTCGGATAGCCGATGAACCTGCATAAACTAGACCTCGAGTCCAGTTTATCTCCCACTAATCTCTTTGACATATGCGGGGAAACCCCACACTTTCAAGTATTTGTAGGAGGCAGGCTTGCCATGCCATATCTCATATGGCGTCTGGGATACCCTTTTAGATGGCGCCAAGTTCAAAACTTTGGCCGCCGTCTCAAGAGCGTATCCCCAGAAGGAAAGGGGTAGTTCGGTAAAACTCATCATGGATCGGACCATGTCCAACAAGGTCCGATTCCTCCTTTCAGACACACCATTAAGCTGCGGTGTTCCAGAAGGGGTCCACTGAGAGAGAATCCCATTCTCTTTTAGATAATCAGTAAACTCACCACTCAAATACTCTCCACCTCGGTCCGACCGAAGGGCTTTGATCTTTCAACCGGTTTGGTTCTCTACTTCAAGTCTGTATTCTATAAACCTTCCAAAGGCTTCAGCTTGTACCTCATCAGGTAAACATAACCATACCGTGAGTGATCATCGGTAAAGGTTATGAACTACGAGTACCCACCTCTAGCCTGAGTATTTAGTGGACCACAGACATCTGTATGGATCAAATCCAACAGACCACTAGCTAGCGTACTTTGTCCAACAAAGGTTTCTTGGTCATCTTTCCCTTTAGACAGGATTCGCAGGTCGGTAGGTTGTCCAAATCGTCTATTTCTAGACTCTTTGAGTCCACCAACCTTCTTATCCTATCTTTAGAGATATGACCTAACCTCGCATGCCATATCTGTGCGTTATTATGATCATCACGTTTTCGTTTGTGTTCTGCAGTCATAATCCAATTAGACTGTTGAAGTATGTACAGACCGTTGACCAATGTACCAAGCAAATGAGAAATACCATCTTTGATAATGAAAAAACCGTTTTTATTGATGGTAAATTCATATCCCTCCTTATCAAGGACCGGATGGAAACAATGTTTTTAATCATGCTAGGTACATAGAAACAGTCGTTCAGTACAATCCTAACATGACTACTAATGGCTAACTCTAGTGATCCTACGGCCTCCGCAGCAACGGCCTTGCCATCGCCTAGCCTCAGGATCATCTCATCCTTGGTTAGCCTTTTACTTCTTTGCAGTGCCTGCAGATCACTGCAGATGTGAGCACCACACCCGGTATCCAATACCCATGAAGCAGAATTAGTAATCATATTAAATTCAACCACAAACACACCTGGGTTGGAGAGGAGTTGTGGGCACTCCCTCTTCCAATGCCCTTTCCCTTGGCAATGCATGCAGACATCATTTGCCTTGGACCACTGAGAACCACGGGCCTTCCCTTTCCTTTTGCTCGGTCCAACCGGAGCAACAGGGATGCCCGGAGCGTGAGCAGGGGCCACATCCGTCTTCCGTTTGCCCTTCTTCCTCTTCCAGCGTCCGGCCCTCTTGCCATTCGCCTTGGAGGTCGAAGCCTCTCCTATCAATACCGCCGGCGCCGACATGTGGGTCGTTGCCTCGTATTGGACCAGCATGTTGATCAACTCATGAATAGACTTCTCAAGTCGTTCATGTTGTAGTTTATAACAAACGGGTCATAGGATGGAGGAAGCGACTGGAGGATCACGTCAATGTACGTGTCATTGTTAAGCCCAGCTTTAAGGTCCTCGAGTTTCTCCACTAGGGAGAGCATCTTGACCCCATGACTTTGTACAGACGCTCCTTCAGCAAGCTTGGTGCCAAAGAATGCTTTTGTGGCGGCATATCTAATATGCCTATCCGGAACCCGCATAAACCTCGTTCATGCGGAGCATTATGGCGGAGACGTTGTCCAGCCTCTCATACTGCTTCTGGATGTCGTTAGACATCGAAGCCAGTATGATACTGCGTACTTTCCGGTTGTCCTCATGCCATTTCTCGAACGTCAAACGTTCTTCAGGCGTGGACCCCTCCGGTAAGTCGCTCGGTGGCGGCTCGTCCAGGACAATCCTCAGGTTTCTCAGCCAGTCCGAGTAGTTCGTTCCGTTGAATTTGTTAGTCTCAAGAATCATGGTTAACGGGTTCTTAGACATATCTACATTAATGAAAATGTAAAGCAGAAATTAGCAGATGATGGTAATATTATTGTTCAAGTTGAAGACTTGGTCTTTTAGTGTTTAACCTCCCACTATTTATACGAAAGTCCGCCACTCCCAAGTGGAGTTTCGGGAAAACCATTTCCTAGTGCGCTTGGGATCCACAAGCGTAATCTCCATGCCCCGCTTTTACGATTCACATGAAGAAGACCTTGTGGGAGATATCCAATATCATTCTCATCCAATGAGATTCCCAAGATATTTTGCCTCACTTATTCGCATGGTCCGAGGACTCCAAGCGAACCATGTTACTCAGTGTTGGGCCCGACCCATCAACCAAATCATGCCTCAAACTGTCGCCCCCCACGACTCGTGAGACAAGGAAACAGCGAGCGCAGTCTTTTTTGTTCACAACAATAGTGCAGCTTTCCCCTAGTCCAAGTGTGCCACGACTCGTGAGACCATACTTGGGTAGTGGTAGCTTCCTTACCACATTGCTGTGGATGGAAGGCTTGGACAGACCAAAATACCATTTTGATCCAAGTCCGTTCTGGGCCTAATATTTAATTTGGTCCAACCAAATGAGAGTTTGTGTATGACCGAGACCTCATCACATTATTGTGTTTTAGCATGCATAAATATCCAATATTTAAAGCGATAAATAAATACGCCGCATGCATAAAACATAGCATACCCCTGTTAGGATGATGACAAGCCCAACCTATGCAACCCACTGAGCCCGCATTGAGTCTATGGTCTGTTTAGGGTGGTCCTAAATTATTACAATAGTAATATACCCAGTGTCATTCCAATGGCCCTTGTAGTGCTCTTGTTTCACGCCTTGATGCTCCTCCTTGGGGTCTCCGACTCCAATTGCTTGTTAAAATTGAAACCTCACCAATCCTATCTACTCTCATTACAACTGAAAGTAATACATCGGTAATAAAGAAAACAAGCCTTAACATCATGAGCTGAAAATACGGGAGATGATAGTCCCAAAAAACAAGAGGCACGCAGGCCCCACCCAACAGAAAATAAATAAACATTCATTCATCCATACACAAGGTCTAGGGCTTTGTGATCATCCCATGTTGATTCCATCAACTCACATATAACATAATTATTCCAAATAATCATGCAATAAAATCAATGGATATTCCAAATATCCAAGTGATGTCCAACATCACAAAAGCATAAACATATAAATAATATGCAAAATTCAAATTTCAAATTTAATGGACATTTTACACAATGCATCCAATGCAGGTATTAATCCCAAATTAATTAAGCAAATTTAATTCAAGGAATAATCCAATTATCCCAAAATCAAAAATGCAAAATTAACATATCTTCAGAATATCGTGCAGAAAATACAGAAAATCAATTTTTTCCAGAAAAAGTCGAAAAACGGCACAAAACGGCCCAGCCGTTGTGCTGGCCGGCCGGCCGCGGGCAAAGGGCAGCGCGCGCGCGCGCTGTGCCGCGCGTTGGCCCTCGGCCAGCAGCGGCCGGCTGCGCACAGCGTCCGCGCGCATGGCGCGCCCGCAGGCGCCCGCCTGCGCGCGGCCACTGCCGGCCCGACCAAATTTTTTTTTTTTTTTTTAAACTGTTTCAGGACAATAACATTAATATTATTCTGAAAATAAGCATGCAATTTTTAGTTCCAATCTAACAAAATTAAGCATGCCAAAAGTCCATTAAATCCAAACAATTGAATCATCATATTATTCATATATTTATGTAATCTAACATGCCAATAAAGCCATTTAAAAGCAAGTAGATCATGCCAAACACATAGATCTATGCCCCTTACATCAAACCGGGCTCTGATACCACTTGAAGGACAAGCGGATCCGCCCGGAGCGCGAGCGAAAGCGAGAAAAGCGAGATATTGTGCGTAAATTTAAATCAAATTCAAAATACGCGAATCCCAAGGGGTGTACCCTTGGGTGCTTAACCGGGCGTTCGATGTAGGATGTGTAAATATTAAAACATATATTTAAACACATAGGGCATAGATATACAAATGAAATCAATCAAAGCGTAATAAACCGTTACCTTTGATTGTTTAGCGTATGCTCCCGACTACTAGCGTTGTTCCTTCTCCGGAATGCTCACGAAATCCAAACGTATGGATTCTCCAAAGGTGATCCACACCACACTGGAAGAAACACACGTTCTTCTTGCTAGAAAAGAACGGGTTTAGGAAGGAATCGGTTTAAGAGAAGAACATTATGAATTAGTGTTCTCTTAAACTTACTTTGTTCTTCTTCTTGATTCAAAATCAAGTGAAGAACACAAGTGTAAAAGAGGGAGGGAGCACGAAATTTTTGAGAGAGAGGAGAGGATTTTTGTCTTCTCTTTTTCCTAGAAAAAGATGAATAATGAATCACTTATGCTTGGTGTTGTATATTCTCATATATATACATAATTAATGTGATTATTGAAATGTGTCTAGGTTCATCCAAGGATGTCTAGATTCATTCCAATCAATCACCATCAATTCTTCAATCAAGCCTACCAAAATTTATGGTATGATCAAATCATACCAAAAGGGAAGAGCTTGATTGGAGTTGATTTGTCTCTTTCCAAAAGAGATAAGTCAACATACCACCTAGCATGAAACACGGCTGATTTTGCTTCCTCCAAGGGAGCGTGTCGGCTATGTTTAATTAAGGGAAGAAGTCCAACTTCTTCCTATTCCAAATTAGGAATTATTTCTCCTCTCGGGTATAATTTAACGGACCGGATTTTATCGTAATCCAATTACGACGAACCCAATATTAAATCCAATTTAATGTCCACTTAAATTATTCCTTTGATCTTTTAATCCTATTAAAAGATCCAACGTCTCAACATCTCAACTTTCCATATTTAATCGAAAATCCAATTTACCGATTAAATGAAAGCCCAATACAATATCGGCCCGTCCATCCAATGGACTTTTCCTTAAGTAATCCAATTACTTATTTTATCCTTCGAGATTGACTCCAAGTCGATCTCTCAACCTCCTCGGTGATTTGTGTGTGACCCTTTAGGTTCACCCTCAGCTAGACTTTGGGCCCGTGTCCCACATGTGCCCGTTACCATGGGTGGCCGTCTAGCAACGGTCCATGGCACTAGAGACTAGGTGAATTGGCGTGAACATTTAGGCGCCGATTCCGTACGGGTACGATCCTTCCGTCTACCGTCTCCCGGCCTTAGTCTAGGGTATGGAATTAGGCGTCGGTTCCCATCCTTGACTAGGCATCTATGCTTAATACTCGAGACCACGTATGCTTCATTGTGTCGACACAGGAAACCATTCCCTGTTCGACCAACCACTGTGGCCACAGCTTCAAACAGCATGAACGTGTCTCCGAGTGCATAGGAGATACCTCTGTCACATACTGACAGGGGACGGATCCTCTTCTTGGAATCCACCATCCTCGCTACACATTCTGACTGCACTAGACAAGGCTTATGATAATCATCTTACAGAATGATTACCTCTCGCCAGATCCAAGATACAGCCGTCCTGTGCACGCGACTGCCATGATCCCTCAAGTCTGAGGATTACTCCCATACTATCGGAACCGGGGAAAACCAATCATACCGACCAAGCCTCCAAGGCTTCCATATGATGATCCCCGCGAGTCAGTCCAGTCGGCTCGACCCCAGTCGACCAACCCATCAAGATCGTGTAGGCGTCCCACGCCTGTCGCCGATGAAACACGGCACTCATCCAATGAACACGACTCTTGACGCAAGTCTCAATAGGACTCTCGATGCCCTGTCTCGAGGTCCTCGACTTGGAATGTTTCAGACCCAACTCTTAATCAGTTGGTTTCATGACCACCATCCAATGCGTGGCCCAACTGCACGAGTTGTTATCCATGGTCTGTGGGCTTTGTTGCGATATAAGTTAAAACACCATTTTAACAAATGTAAGATGAGCGCAACAAAGAAGGTACCATTGGTGACGAACACTCATCTTATTCATCACATAATAATATTACATTCACATCAAGTTGTCCGATAGGTTACAAATTGCCAAACCTATTGGCTTTCTGGTCACCTATTCTAACATGATCATCCGTGAAGGTTATGAAGTAGGAGAACCCACCTCGGGCCTGCGTCCTTAGTGGTCCACATACGCCTGTATGGACCAAGTCCAACAGACCTGTGGCAAGCCTGCTTTGTCCTACAAAGGGCTTCTTGGTCATTTTCCCTCTTAGACAGGACTCACAAGTTGGTAGTTCGCTCAAGTCCCCAACCTCTAGGTTCTTTGAGTCTACCAACCTTTTCATCCTGTCTTGGGATATGTGACCTAGCCTAGCGTGCCACAGACGTGCGTTCCCGTTATTATCTAATTTTAGTTTGTGTTGTGCATTGAGGATGAAATTCATTTGTTGCAAGATATAGAGTCCGTTATGCAATGTACCAAAGTAGATGAGCAATACCACACCTCATCAAATAAAAGCAATTTTTATTGATTCTAAACTCATAACCACTATTGTCCAACAATGGAATGGAAATGATGTTTTTAATCATACTGGGTACAAAATAAACTTGCTCTAAATCTATGCTAATACTATCACTTATCACTAGAGTGGCGGATCCTACTGCTTCTGCCGAGATGGCCTTGCCATTCCCAAGCTTCAGGATCATGTCCCCGCTACCCAGTTTTCGGCTTCTTTTCAACACCTGCAAGTCATTGCAAATGTGAGCTCCACAGCCGGTATCTAATACCCAAGAGGCAGAACTAATGACCATATTAACCTCAATCACATATATACCTTGGTTCGAGAAGAGTTTGGGGCACTCTCTCTTCCAATGCCATTTCTCACGGCAGTTGATACATATGTCATATGCCTTCGACTGTTGCTTGGAGACAACCTTTCCCTTTCCTTTGCCTTTCCCCTCTTTGGCAATGGGAACACTCTTAGTGTTCGTAGCTGCTTTGACGGCCTTTTCCTTCCCTTTCTTCTTCTTCCAATGTCCGGCACCCTTGCCTTTCGTATTAGAAGTCGAAGCACCTCCAAACAATACCGAAGGCGTGGACTTCTTAGTCGTTGCCTCGTATTGCACCAACATATTGATCAACTCATGAATGCCCTTCTCAAGTGCGTTCATGTTGTAGTTGACGATAAATTGGTCAAAGGAGGGTGGGAGTGACTGAAGAATCACATCTATGTACGTTTCATTGTCGAGACCAGCCCTCGAGCTTTTCCACCAGGTTAAGCATTTTTAACCCCGTGCTCTTGTACAGAGGATCCTTCTGTCATTTTCGTTCCAAAGAACGCCTTGGTCGCGACATACCTAGTATGCCGGTCCGGGACTGCATAGCAATCCTTAAGGCAAGCCATAATGGAAGGGACATCGTCTAGCCTTTTATATTGCTTCTGAATCTCATTGGTCATCGAAGCAAGTATGATGCTACGAACCTTCCGGTTATCCTTATGCCAAGTCTCAAACGTCTCACGTTCTTCTGGCGTGGATTCCTCCGGTAAGGTCCTAGGGAGAGGCTCGTCCATGACGTAGCCTTGGTTCTCGTAATCTAGGACTATCCTGAGATTGCGCAACCAGTCGTTGTAGTTTGTTCCATTGAATTTGTTTGTCTCAAGAATGGTGGAAAGTGGGTTCTTAGACATTTTAAAATCTACATTTTAGAAAACAGCGCGCGATCAGCAGAAAATAAAAGACGGTGGTTTGATAAAATAATTAAATGCATGGAATTTAGTCATTTAATCCTCCCACTATTTATACAAAAACACGGTACTCTCAAACGTGATTGTCGGGAAATCCTTTTCAAGTGGGCTTGGGATCCACAGCGATTTTTCCCATACCCCGCTTTTACGATTCGCATGGAAAAGATCCTGTGGGAGGTATTCCATACCATTCTCGTTCCACGAGATTCCCAAGATTATTGCCTCACCCTTTCACATGATCCCGAGGACTCCAAGCGAATCATGTTAATTGGGCGTTAGACCCAACCCAATCGACCGAGCCACAGACCCACTGGTACCCCCACGACTCGTGAGACAGGTAGCAGCCCATTTTTCGTTCATGACATAGTGCAGCTTCCTTTAAGTACAATAACGTGTCACGACTCGTGAGACCACGCTATTGACCCAAAGGAGCTTCCTCACTATGCCATGGATTGGAAGGCATGGACAAACTCCTAGAGTTTATGTCCACTTTGTCTAGGGTCTAATATTTTGACATTGGTCCAACCAATGTGAGAGTAGAAAATGACCGAGATCTCAAATAAATAAATATCTACACATACATCCATAATGCATAAATAAACCATCCATAGCAGTTATATGATAAATAAACAATCCATTCATCCATCATCATAACCACATGCAAAATTAAAGCCTAGCACGCCCCTGTTGGATGATCACGAGCCCGAATCCTATGCGACCCACTTAGCCCGCAATGGATCTATGGTCAATCTAGGGTTGGTCCTATACTATTACATTAATAGTAACCCAATCATCATGCTGATGGGCCTTGGTCTCTTTTTCTCTTTCTTCACTTCATGGAAAACTCCAAGGGACCTCCCGTCTGGGCTCTCCATGTAGTCCTTCCTTCTTCTCCACCAATTACAAAAAGGAAACCTCACTCCTAGTCTACTCTCATTACATATTAAAAATAGAAACCCCAGCGAAAACCCGGGGGGAGTACATAAGGAGGGAGGTAGAATGCCTTATTATTCCAAGGCAACTAGAAAGAGAGAAGGAGAAAGCAGTAAAAGAGGCACATAGGCCCAACAAAAAATAAACCATACATCCGGTCTAGGGCTCGTGATCATCCATTTCCATCCAACACACATAATCACATGATCCAATCATATAATCACATTATACCAACAACACATGATATCCAATCATGAATATCCAAAATAATAAATGAATATGTGCATAACGTGTGAAAAATAAAACACAAATGTTGGTAATAATATTTTCTCGTTTTAGAAAAACCTTTCCTCATTATTTTAAGTAAAATAACCCCGGGATTCCAAATCCAATTTATTTTACTCCTAAAATAATGTCTTTAGAAAATAGGCATAATTGAACCAAAATGATTTTTCAGAATTAATTCAAAAATTAAAACTAAAAATAATTAAAAAATAAAAGAAAAAAACACTGCTAAGGTTTTGAAACCCTAGCAGCAGCAGCCGTCGCCGCCGCCGGCAGCGGCCCGTCGGCACGCGCACAGGGCAGCAGGCTCAGCCTGCCCCTTGCCTGCGTGCACGCGGGCCTGGTCGGCAGCGCGCTATGCGGCCTGGGCATTCCGACAGGCTGTCGCGCGCGCCTGTGCGCAGCCAACCTGGCTGCACGCTGCCCCTGCGCGACCGGCTGGGCGGGCGCGCGCAGGCTTCCCTTGCCTGCACGCGTCTGCCCTGCCGGCAGCGCGCGGCTACGTGCGGCCAGCCCTCCCGGCTGGCCGGCTGCGTCGTTTCTCGTTTTCCGTTCAATTTTCCACCCCGTTTCCCAAGAAAAATAGAAAAATACCAACATTCTGCAATTCACACGAATTAAAAGCAATAAAACCGACATGCTTATAATCAAGAAAAATCAAGATTTAATATAAAACATGCCAATATCACATTTCATGCTTAGAACGCACATTAACCCTAGGCCTATACACCAAACCGGGCTCTGATACCACTGAAAGAAATCGGTGGATCATCCCGAGAATTGCGCGAATGCGGAAGCGCGATAAAAATAAACATACAAAAAATTAAAGCATGCTTTTAATTTAAAAGAACACCTCAAGGGGTGTACCCTTGAGGTTCCCGGGCGTTTGGTGTATCTCATGATCATATAACATGTAAAGAAGTCATGGAGGCCATAGAGTTGAAAAAATAAAGAGGGACGAAAAATAAAACGGGACCTATCGGTTGTCGTTTTCGTCTTCAACGGCTACTCGCGTTGTTCCCCGTTTTGCACCGAGATCTCGTTCTTGAGACCCTCCAAATTGTGACACACGATCCACCCACGTATCTTGCACGTCGTGCTAGCAACGAACAAGTATTTTGGAGAGGATAGATAAATCACACGTTATGAATTAACGGGACTAATCTTCCTTAGTTCTAATGTTCCAAGAACAAAAGAACAAGAAGTAATTTTCTTGTAGAGAGAGAGGGGGGGCGGACGAGAGGTAAAGAGAGGGGAGAGTGTGTGTTGTGTGTGTGATTTCAAGAATCATCATCCTTTAAAAAGTTGGAAGCTAGAGGTATTTATAGAGGAGGAGTTTAATCATCTTAAAACTCCTACTCTAAGAACTCTAATTTGTCTAGGATTTTGACCTAGTCAAAGTCCTAGTCAAACTAGTGTTTGACCTAGTCAAACAAATCCTAGCCTTCCATCTCCCCTTTCCATCTCAACCGTTGATTTTAATTTAATGGAATATTTAAAATCCATTAAATATTCCAAAAGGCTAAAAGAATAAATATAATAAATAAATATTAATATTTACTCTAAGCCCATTAAATCAATCCTTTAATAAATCCTATTTATTAATTTAATTCCCTTTATCAAATAGAAGGAATTAATTTCTCCAAGAAAATATAGGACCCGATTAAATCTAATTTAATCATTCCTTTACTCCAATATTTAATTCCAAATTAAATACTAAGTGTGTGTGAATAGTGTGTGACTCTTTAGGTTCACCATTCAGCTAGACTTGGTCGGATTCCTAGAATCCGTCCGTTACCATGGGTGGCCATCTAGCAACGGTCCATGGCACTAGAGACTAGGTGAATTATTGGGGAATGAACATTTAGGCTCTAACAGTACACTTGTCCTTCTGTCTTCGGTCTCATCACTTAGAGTCTAGGGCACGGAAAAAGCAGGTACCCATTTTGGACCTAAGTGTCGGTCTGTCCTTACTAAACGCCGTAAGGGAAACCTTTCACTTCTGTTCAGTCACTGTGGCCACAGATTTCAGGGACAAGACACAGAGCATATATGAGACTCAACTTTCAATACCTTTTGACAGGAGACAGATCCTTTCTTGGAAATTACTGTCACTCTGTACATCCGAGCTGCACTAGACATGGCTTATGACTACTCAAGAGTATTTTGGCAATCTCTCACCATATCTAAGATAAAGACCTGATGCACAGGTAAACTCAGCAGTTCCTCAAGTCAAAGGACTTGGCCTGTACCGTTGGAACCGGGAATACACGTCATACCTTGCTGACCATACTGAAGGTCCTCCGTAAGACGGTTCCGCGAGTCACCTCAGTCAGCTGCTTCCTAGCATGCTGACCCACTAACACTGCTTAGACGACCTTCGTCACCCGTCGATGAAATACAACAACAGATGCTTAGTGCAAGTCTCAAAGGGAATCCCGGTACCCATTTTCGGGATTCCTTGACTTGGAGATTTCCGGACTGATTCGGTAAGACTGATTTCATGGACCTACCTCCAAGCGTAGTCCTAGTCCCCGAAATCGTTTCTCAGTCCGTGGGCTTTGTTTGCGTAGTGAACAGAAATGTAAATGCAGATATAAGTGAACGTAAACAAAGTATTGCCATATGAATTTTTCACTTCTTTATTCATAAATGTTTTATCAAATACCAAAAAAATTGTTTAGACATAGGTTACATATTCCTGCCAAAATTGGCTTACATGGTCACCTATTCTAACAAATCATCGTTAAGCCTATCAAATGATAGCTCAATGGAATCAATATTATCACTGCCTGGACAATAATTCAAGTCATAGATAGAGCTTGGAAGCATCAAACTTGCGCTTGCCCCACAACTTGAATTAACTAGAAGATCCTCATGATCATCATGTCCACTCCTTAACTAGATATGTCAACTATCATCAGCTAGGAGCACCTACGTGAAAGTGGCGATAGTGGCTATGGCGAATTCAGACAAATCTCACCATCAAGGAGAATGCCTCAAAACTACACCCCTCAAGCGGGCGTAAGTAGTTCGCCCTCAGTTGACCTTTATACTTATTATAAACTATCTGCTTTGCACTTGACCTTTTAGAAACCATATGTTTCAAAATGATCTTGAACATAGATAGAAGATCAACTTTCTTTCTTAGCTTTGTTCTTAGTCATTAGGTTTATCAATTCTCTTTAAGCACTTGTCCACTGGAAGTGTTACGTGAAGTCAATTCTCAAACTTGACTCATCAATATCCATCAAATAATTGTGGAGGATACCCATTCAGTCTCATATAGACGAGGGGGAACATTTTTAATGTTCACTCCTTATTTGTGTAATTTGAGAATCGTTTCTCTAGTCTGACACTCCCACTAACTTTTGAGTCGCTTCGATTATCTCATGCAACTGAAGATGAATAAAGTCATCATTGCAGAGAAATGGGCGCATCTCTTAAGAATCTTTCACTCTCATAGTTAAGACTCCATTGACCTCATGGTTCTAGAAAATGATACTTTCGCTCCTAGTCAATACATGGAACCATAATGTTCAAATCCTTTAATTCTCTACCCTTGTAAAAATCACTAAAAATAGCGCTTTTTAACTAGTGACATAGGTTTGCACTGATCAATAGCGTGACAAATACTATTGCATCATTTCATATCACATACTCATAAGTCCGCATTCACTTAGTGGACAAGTTTTGGTGGTTTGAGAAACCCTCCTTATTTTCTAGCGAGCTCTTTTAGCTAGAAAAAAAAATTCCAATAAGAGTAACCGTTTAGCGAGTGAACCAAGCGGCCTCCTCTAACTAACATAATCTTCCTCGATGAGGTTGATTATAGCGAGTGAACCAGGTGATTTTTTCTAGCTAACATGATCAATCTCAAGGAAGAATAACTTTTAGCGAATGAACCAAATGGCCTCCTCTAGCTAATATAATCTTCCTCGTGGAGGTTGACTTAAGTGAAGTAAGTAATTCCTCATAGCACTTTGACAATTGTTGGTGTCACTTGCTTTAGAAAAAAAAAAGTGATACGATTATCACCTCGTGGATCAAATTTTTGAGCCTTGTACTTATCATGCTACTCTTTGTCCAACAACACTTTAGTTGGTTCAACATGAGCAACGAGTGCATCACTTTTGTGTTTCTACCATAAAAAAAATAAAAAAAATCAAACCTCAAGTTTGGCGATTTCTTTATGAAGGACAAGCGGATTCGTCCCGAAGCGCGAGCGGAAGCGAAGAATGTGAAATATTGCGTAAATTAAAAGCAATTATCATCAAAATCCCAAGGGGTGTACCCTTGGGTGCTCAACCGGGCGTTCAATGTAGGATATGATAATATAAAAGCGTATATATATCATATAGAACATAGATGTGGAAATGAAACTACAATAGCGTAAAACGACAATTACCTTTGTAGTTAACTTTCTTGCACGGGTACAAGCATTGTTCCTCTCCGGATATGTTCACTAAGTTCAAACATATGAACTCTCTAATGAAGTCCACACCACATCAGAAGAGATCACGTTTCTCTTGCTAGAGAAAAAAGGATGTAAGAGGATACGATCCACGAAAATAGAACACTACTATGTTAGTGTCTCTTCTTCATATAGTTTTGTTCTTCAAAATGATCCAAGATCAATGAAGAACAAAGAGGGTAGTATGTGTGTACAGAGGGGCCGAAAATTTTGAGAGAAAGTGAGAGTTTATTTTTCTTCTTTTTCCTAGAAAAAGATGAAATGTAATTCTCTTTGCGATGATGATAGTATACTCATACATATAATTACTTAATGTGATTATTTGAATGTGTGTAGGTTCATCCAAGGATGTCTAGATACATTCCAATCAATTCCACCAATTCATCAATCAAACCTACCATCTCATAAGGTATGATTTAATCATACCAAATGAAAGAGTCTTGATTGGAATTGATATGTCCCTTACCAAAAGAGACAAGTCAATCCTTCATCAAGGCCATGCATGGCCGATTTTTAGCCTTTCAAAAGAGGCAATTCTCGGCGATGCATGTTTGGGAAGAAGTCCAACTTCTTCTCATTCTAAAAAGTGAAATTAACACACCTCTTGGGCCAAAACTTAATGAACCGGGTTTCATTGTAATCCAATTACAACGAGCCCAAAATTAAATCCCATTTCATAAGGTGCACTTAAATAATTCACATTAATCTTTTAATCCAATTAAAAGATCCAATTTTCGATTCCATACATTAACCGATAAATTTTATTTACCGATTAAAACAAGGGCCCGATACAATATCGGCCCGCCCATCCAATGGACAATCCCTTAAGTAATTCAATTACTTATAATCGTCTAAAATTGACTCCCAGTAAATTTATTCACCTCCTCGGTGATTTGTGTATGACCCTTTAGATTCACCCTCAGCTAGACTTGGGCCCTTGTCTAACAGGAGCCTGTTACCATGGGTGCCGTCTAGCAACGGTCCATGGCACTAGAGACTAGGTGAATGTTGGCGTGAACATTTAGGTGCCATTTCTATACGGGTACGGTCCTTCGGTCTACCGTCTCCCGGCCTTAGTCTACGGTATGGAATTGGGCGTCAGTTTCCATCCTTGACTAGGCGTCTATGCTTAATACTCAAGACTACGCATGCCTCATTGCATTGACAGAGGAAACCATTTCCTGTTCGATCAACCACTCTGGCCACAGGTTTAAGCAACATGAATGTGTCTCCGTGTGCATAGGAGATACCTCTGTCACATACTGATAGGGGACGGGTCCTCTTCTTGAAACCCATCGTCCTCGCTATACATTTTGACTGCAGTGGAAAAGGGTTATAATGGTCATCATACAGAATGACCACCTCTCGCCAAATCGAAGATACAACCATCGTATGTACGTGGCTGTCATGGTTTCTCAAGTCTGAGGACTACTGCCTTACTATCGGAGCCGGAGAAATCCAATCATACCGACCAAGCCTCCAAGGCTTCCATATGATGATCCCTACGAGTTAGTTTAGTCGGCTCGATCCCAGTCGACCAACCCACCAAGATCGTATAGGCGTTGCACACTTGTCGCCGATGAAACACGGCACTAATCCAATGAATACGACTCTTGGTGCAAGTCTCTGTAGGACTTTCGATGTCCTGTCTCGAAGTTTTTGACTTGGAACGTTTCAGACCCCAACCCTTTATCAGTTGGTTTCATAACCACCATCCAATGCGTGGCCCAACTGCATGAATTGTTAACCATGGTCTGTGGGTTTTGTTGTGATATATGTAAAACAATAATTTAACATATGAAATGAGTACAACAAAGAAAGTACCAATTGGAATGAACACTCATTTGATTCATTACGTAATATTACATTGCATCAAGTTGTCAAATAGGTTACAAAATGCCAAACCTATTGGCTTTCTGGTCACCTATTCTAACACTTTAGCTAAACACATAAATATCCATAAGTCAACTCAATTAGCAACTTAAGGATGAGTGAGCTCATATTCAAGAATAGAGCTTAACAACTCTCCAATGAGATTCTTTAGTTTGCAGCTTAACCAATAAAAGCGCAAATATTTTCTTGATCCAACATTGATTGTTAGTGTCTAAGTTGCAACAATATTAGGCAATTATCCATCTTAATACTTAATTGACTTAGAAAAAATGGTGAGTTAATTTAAGATCTCTAGCTGTGCGCAAAAAAACTAGTATTGATCCTATATTTTATTCTAGATCTAAGTAAATTATTTATTATTTCTTTATACCAGCAGAATCGAGAATTTCGCGACACGGCTAGTAATCATCTCCCACTGAGTAAAAAATCATAATAAACTATTTACTGATCATTAATAAAATACTATGTCCATTAAAAAAATGCTTCGTGCATGCCATATGCAATATGAATAGAACAAAATAAAAATAGCCCCACATGGGCTACACTTACATTTGGTGCATCATGTTGAGATAATTTGGTCCTATGGTGGTAAATAGCGAAACATATCCCCAAAAATAATATATAGCCTCCCAAAAATCGGCCTAAAAAAACATCTTTCAAAAAGAACGTAATTACATGGATATAAGTCCTACTACATCCTTCTAAAAATAATTACATTAAACTCAAGCCCTACTACATCAATCTAAAAAATTGGGAATACCGCATTAATGACCACCATATCAAAAATTATCTCCACAAACAATAAAATACATGAGCACCAAATGTTAATGTCCATATATTCATAGCACAAATCATATTGCACATATTTAATAAAATTATAATAAATATTTATTATTATGCAATTATCTAGGAATGCATTAATATAATAGGAGCATTCATTAGCATATTTGAATCACAAAAAAATATGCTAGCATAAATTACAATCACGAAATTATTGCATAAATTGCATCACAAAAATATTACAATTAAAATAATCATGTTTAGGAGTTGCAATCACATAATATTGCAATAATAAAGAATCAAAATAGCATAAATTGCAATCACAAATATTGCAATAATAAATAATCAACATGGCATAAATTGCAATCACAAATATTGCAATAAGAAAGATACATATTTTCTAAGTCATGCTCCAATTTTCTATAACACAAAATGGAGAAAAAAAATATTTAGACTTAGAAATAATAACATTAAATTTTCAACCACCCGAAAAGGTCGCCCCATCAGATATAATTTCTAGAAAAAATATCTGATTTTTTTTACTGAAAAAACGAATTTTCATAAAAAAACTGAAAAAAAATGCAGCCAAACAAAGATTTAGCCGCGAGCCACCCATAAGCCAGACATAAACAACAGGCTCGGCTTGGCTTGGCTCACGAGCCAACCAAGAGGCATCAGACTGTACACTCAGTTGGCGCCCAGTCAACGCCTAGTTCTTGCCAAATCGGTGTCCAATTGGTGCCTAGTCAGCCATCATGGGACCCCCACCCAATTGGCGCAACATTAGAAACGAGTCAGCATGTCTTCGGCGCCTGCGATGCATTTCAGACGACTTCGCCGGCCAATTTCCGACGATAGTGTAGTTTCCGGTAAAAAAACTTAAAAAAATTCATATCTAATTCATTTCAAATCCGTTTTGGATGATTCAAACAACGTTTCGGACCTCTTTTCATTCTCCAAAATATAGCATAAAAATATTTTAATAAAAAGCATATAATCAGGTTTGATTTTCTGCTAAAAAAAATAAATTTGAAAACTAGGGTTTGCTTTTTCTCACAAACCAGTCATCTGATTTTCACCAAATTTTAACCACATGATCTCCAAAATTAGATATACATATTGTGAAAAAATCAACGAAAAAACTCATGCTTTCATGGTAAAAATAAATTTTCAAAAGAAAAAACAAGCATACAAAAAACTTTCGCGATTAATCAGGCAAATCAAGCGAGACTAAGTCGTAGTGGCTCTGATACCACTGTTTGAAAATAACAATGGGTAATTCTTAAATAAATATTCTCGCATAGAATATGTAATGTATGTGCATGTTATATAATCAATAATCACATTAGCACATAATCATGGATTGATTAAACCTACACTACAAAAAAAAAAAAAAAAAAAAAAAAAAAAAACGAGAATTTAAACGGTAACAGAAACGGTTTTTTTATTTGAACCTTTTGGACTGCAATTAGGAACGTTTGAGGAACGGGAGGCTATCCGTGGCAATAAGAGGCGATCCTAATTATTAGGAACGGTAACGAAGATACCGTTCCTACGTGGGAACGATTTTTGGCATATTTCGTGCTACTGTTCCTAATTACCTTTGTACATATATATTTATATTTCTTATATTTGGAACACCTTATAAACTTTAGGAACGGTAGCATCGAAATTAAATCGCGCAAATAGGAACGGTAGTTAGAACACATTTTGGAATTATCACACTATGTTGTGGATACAATTTAGCATGGTATCTGGAATACCTGTAGGAATGGGAGGTTGTATATATTAGGATCGGTAACTGGAATACATTTTTTCGCGTGGCGTAGGAACGGTTTTTGCACTCTAACTTTGGAATACCATTTTGGACCGGTTTTTGATATTTTCTTTAGAATGAAAGTCTAACCACGAAAGAATTGATTTTGGAATATATGTAGGCATGGTACGTCCCGTCTTTAGGAACAGTTGGCTTCTATTTTTGGAATAGTTTTTTCAACGGCATTGAGAACGGTATATATTTTTAAACAGTCAAATATAGGAGCGGTATTTGGAGCTGCATCTGTCGTCTAGAGTATCGTTCCTAACAAATGAATTATTAAATTTTTTTTAGTAATAATTGTTATCATTTAAATATAAATTTAAATATTAATAATATTTTGATTATATAATTAATATTTAATATGAAAAAATGCATAATTTAAAAATAAAAATTATATTAAATACGAATATTATCCGATTTAATTACAAAAAATAAAAAAAAATACATAATCTACTCCTCGTCAATGTCTGGAAGGGTGGGGTCCCTAGGAGGCCGTGGCGGGCCGGCCCGGAGCTATTGGTCTGCATGTCCTTCATCATGCCCATCAGGTCCGCCATCATCTCCTCGAGGCGGACCAACCAACCCTCCATGTTTGACGAAAACGCTAGCTTTGGAGCGGGCGGTGGCGGTGGCGGTGGCGGTGGTGAAGGCGAGGTAACGGTCTGGCTGAGACCTAGGGCCTCAGAACCAAGACCAAATACCCGGCCCTTGTTCTTGCCCCCGACGCAAGTGAGCCACCTCTGCTGCTCGGTCTGTGCCACCGAGCCCTCTGATTCGGAAGCAGGATCCTCAGGGTTGCACGGGGCCTGAGACTGATGATCCTCCATCATCTTCTGGAACATCTCCTGCAAAAATAATTACAATAAATTAGAAAATTTTCAAACATTTCAAAAATAAAGTAGAATGTATTAATTACAACTTACCGCCACCTCCATTGCCCTCGACCCGCTCCAACCGCCATCGGCCTTCTTCTTGTAGCATCTGAGAATAACTCCATCTGCTTCACTGGCGGGCCGAGCTGCTCCTCCTGTAAAAAGAAATGGGAAACAGTTATTACAATTTTAATTTAATAGTAATAAATAATTGAAATAACATTAGATATCTTACCAATTTTCGCTTGTGCATACCGACGGAGACAGATCCCCCGCGGTACACAGTAGCGGATGCGGCTGGGTTGGCGTTCCGGTTTGCCTTGTTCTTCTCGCACTCCTACTTGAACTCCGGGGACTCTCAGTACAGGAGGAGTTGCCGCCACACCTTGTTCGCCAGCCATAGCGGCTTCTGCAGGGACTGTCTGGCGAGGACGAACTTCTTCCTCAAGAACTTCCCCACCCAAACATGGAAGATCTTGAACATCGACTCGTCGTCGGCGTCCCACCAGTACGTCATCTGTATTAAAAAATATATATATACATATATCATTACAGTAGATTGTTAAAATATTTAAAAACAAAAAATAATTGTCGTTACCTTCAAACTCTCAAACCAGAAAAGCTGGTGCTCTGGCGGCACCTTGCACAAACTGCCCCAAGGATGGGGATAGTGTCCTCGCACGACCGCGTACATGCGCTCGTGGATCTTTCGATCAGAACTGAAATTATAAAATAATTAGTATGACATAAAAATATTAATTTAAATTACAAAAAAAAATTAAAATGTAAATATACCTCGCATCGGCGAGTGTGATGTACTCGCGCGCGGATGGTGGTGGGAGTGCTGGGGCCGGTGGGGATGGTGGTGGTAAGGCAGCCCATGGACGAGCCGGATCAACCGCCGGTGCGGTAGTGGATGGTCCAGGCTACTGTTCCGACGCACCAGACGCACCAGGCTGCTGATCCGGCGCAGGTGGTGCGGGTGCCTGCTCTGCCGTTGGTGGTGGTCGGAACACTGGTTCCCCATAATTAATCTAATAAATGGATACTAAATCCAAAAATTTTAAGAAATTTTCCCTACAATGTATACTAAATCCCAAAATTCTACATCCGAAAATTTTACCCTAAATTTGCACTAAATCCTTCTATTTTCCTATATATTTATACTAAATCCAAAAATTCTTTGGAAAAAGAGGATTTATATTGTGAGTAAATTTTATTTTACTAGGAAATTTTAAAAAAATAAATTAAAAAAATGACATAATTTTTTTTTTAAAAATACAGAAAATGTAAACAATTTTCAGAAAATCTTTAAAAAATACAAAATTTTACAAAAATTACAGAAATTGAAATTTTATTAAATTTACAAAAATGACATAAATTTTTTTAAAAATTATAGAAAAATTTCAGAAAATTCTCAGAATTTTTTAAAATTACAGACAATTTTCTGAAATTTTCAGAATTTTCATAATTTTTTAAATTTACAGAACAATTTTGAAATTTTTTAAACTTACAGAAAATTTTTCAGAAAAATACAGAATTTTTAGAATTTCGAAAAATTAAAATTTTCAGAATTTTAAAACAGAAAAATTATAAAATTACACCCAAATTAACAAAAACCAAACGAATATTACAGAAAATAATAAATTACACCAAAATTAACAAATTACACCAAAATTACAACAATAATTAACAGGAATTACAAAAATTACAACTAAATTACACTAATTAACAGGAATTACAGAAACATACAGAATTTATAAAAATTAATATTGTATCCATTAACATTAATATTGCAGAAATATTACAGAAAGTTCCCTAAAAAAATACAGAAAATTACACAAGAATTACATAAATTTTCAAAATTACAGAAAATGCCCAAACAAGCCCTAATATTACAAAAATTACAAAATCCCAAACAAGGCATAATATTACATATAATGGAAAATCACAAAAAAAAAACAAAAAAAGAGGGTAAAGGGTTTTCTAAAACCCTACTTGGATGGATGCGGCGGCAGATGGTGGCGACGGGCTGGTGGCGACTGGGGAATGGTGGCTACGGACGATGGCGACGGGATGGTGGCTACGGACGATGGAGACGTTGATGGATGCGGCGGCGGATGGTGGCTACGAACGGTGGCGAGGGGATGGTGGCTACGGACGGTGGCGACGTTGATGGAGGAGGCGGCGGATGGTGGAGGCGAGAGAGATAGTGAGAGAGAGTGTGAGATTGAGAGAGAGAGAGAGAGAGAGAGGGATTGCAGAAATGGGGAAAAAAATCTGTCAAGTGTTGTATTTATATTATAATTTTGGAACGGTCTTCTTTAGACCTAACTGTTCCTACTACCGTTTCCAAAAGAAAAAACGACGTCGTATTGATATTAAAATGACGCCGTTTACAGGACTATTTATGATATAGTCCTTCATAGGAACGGTCCATTAATAGTCAAACTGTTACTATAACCATTCCTACCAAACAAAACGACGCCGTATGCAGATCTGTAAATGATCACCGTTCCTATTTCCACTAGTGACCGTTCCTATATGTACTGCAAATTTTTTTTGAATAATTATAGATAATATATATAAATTAAGAAAAACACGTTCCGAACACTCATATGATTGAATAAAGGTACATAATTGGATAAAAGAATTTGAAATTACATAGTAATTTCTGCAATATAGACACACGTTCACAACATGAAGTATATTTGTAAATTTATGTTTGATAGTATTTTACAGATGTAACTAGCATCCTATATTGTTGTACTACACGGCATAATCAGACCGTCAAAATTCCAATCAGACCCTTAGATATGATATAACACACAAAAGAATGCAATTGAATGTAGTTTTGAATAAATTTTGGTGTGCGGATCTCGAGATATCGTATACGGTCAGTATTCATCGTAAGAAAAAATAGATGCATCCTTACATCTGGGTTGCTGATTGAAAATCAGACCGTTGGACATCAATTCATATCCATAACCTTGTATATGTTAAAAAATGGTGTCGATCCGGCTGACGGATGTTGAGATATCGGACAAATTGGTTGGAATTGTAATACTAGGAACGGTCACCTAATAGACAACGTGTCCCAATACATTTCCTAACAGAAAGGACGGTGTCGTTTTAATGCACTCACGTAGTTACTGTTCCTATTAAAATCTGGAACGGTCGTGTATAAACTTACCATTCCAATAGTTGAATTTCCCACCAATTTTTCATTGGGCGCCAAAACGAAATATTGGACTTCAGTTTGGAACGGTAGGTAGTTTTCACGGACCGTTCCTAATTCAAATTTCCCTCATTTTTTTTGATTGGCCGTCATATTTGAAATATTGTAGCTCAAATAGGAACGATCCCGATAAAATGTGACCGTTCCTATTTCAAATTTCCCTCTTTTTTTTTTGATTGGACGCCATATTTGAAAAATTGTACCTCAAATAGCAACGGTCCTTATAAAGTTTCACTGTTCATGAATTCAAATTTCCCCATATTTGAAATATTGTAGCTCAAATAGGAACAATCCCGATAAAATTTGACCTTGCTATTTCAAATTTCCCTCATTTTTTTTAAATTGCCGCCATATTTGAAAAATTGTACCTCAAGTAGGAACGGTCCTTATAAAGTTTGACCGTTCCTAATTTTTAAAATTTATTCTGATTTCTTAGAATAATCAAAATACATCTATCGAATACAATTTTTTACAATAACTGTTATAAAAAAATTACAGAATTTTTTTGGAAAATTCAATAAGTCTCTTCATCGAACTCAGTCTCGTCAAAGCTATCTTCATCTTCGTCTTCGGATTCACTGTCTGGCGAGCGCGATGGCCCTGCTCCATGATCAACGACCAATCGTATTCCCGTTAGGTCATGTAGTTCAAATGTTTGGTTATCTATTACAACATCTGGATTAGGTACGACTTCATCCATTTGGTAGGCGACCTCGGTCGTCCATCGCGAGTCATCGATAACTCTTCGAGCCTTGATTTTGCAAACAGCTTTCCGGTTGACTTTGTCCTTCTTCATGCTCGGGTAATCCGCATAGTATACTTGTACTGCTTGTTGTGCCAATACGAATGGTTCATTCTTTTGGTAGAGCTTTTTGAAGTTGACATCACGACGTGATAACGAGGGTGTATCTTCATGCCTCTAATCGGATCGACCCAACGACAATTAAACAGTACAATGTGCATGTTCGGAATTAGTGAGTAATCTAGCTGAATTATCTCTTCCAAAATTCCATAGAAGTCAGAATCCGTGTCTGTATATGATGAGCCTTTGACACAAACACCACAATTCATTGTTGACTTCCTGACATTGTGACGTTCAGTGTGGAAATTGAAGCCATTGACGAAGTAAGATGGGTATGTCGTCACTTCTGCTCTTGGCCCCCAATAATGCAACTTCAATAATTCCTCGTTTGTGTGATTCAATTCGGGTTTCACCTGCAATTAATGATATATATAGCAATTGAACCAATCATTACAAATTAATGAGCATATCGCATTTACAAGAAATCGATGATACTTACACGAGCCTTGAACCAATCCTTGAATTGTGTCACCACTAGTTGATCAATTATCGGGTCCTCCGAATTGTGTTGCTCGAACAGTTCATTCAGGAATGACCTGTTATAGTAAAACTGATAGTTATAAATATACATGTAATTGAAATTGAAATGATTCATACGAAATAATTACGTTTGTATAAGACACTTACTCGTAGTACGCTGCAACTACTTCACAATTACACAAGACGTATGTCTCGATAGTATGAAGTTCCTCCCCGCTCAGCCATCTCTTCTTCGAGGCTCCATTTGCTCGGCCTGGGTAATTGAAAAATGGACCGAACTATTCGATCGTCGTTGCTCGTGAGATCATCATTCCGACCGAGTTTGTTTCGCTTGCAGAGAATGTGCGGTTCGAAGTAGTGCGAGGACAAAAGTCCGATTTCTTCGACAATATAAGCCTTTACAATTGACGCCTCGACATGTGCTTTGTTTTTCACCTTTTTCTTCAAATTGCGTAGGAATCTATTTATATGACAATTTATTAAATATAAATAATAAATATATATTTAACAGTATTAATTATTTAATTACCTCTCAAATGGGTACATCCACCTGTATTGCACGGGGGCCCCAACGCGCGCCTCATATGGAAGGTGAACAATTAGATTCTCCATTGAGTCAAAAAAGGAAGGAGGAAAAACTTTCTTGGGGTTGCACATGATGACGGCTACACTATCTTCCAATTCTTTTACCCTGGCCACATCTAGTGTTGTTGAGCATAGGATCTGGAATAGAAGGCTCACTTCCGTCAAGGCCCCCCACACGTGCTCTGGAAGCATTTCACGGAAAGCAACCGGAATCAATTTCTGCATGAATACATGACAATCATGGCTCTTCATGCCGTGCATCCTCAACTCCTTCAGGTCGACGCAACGGGCCAAGTTAGAGGCATACCCATCAGGAAACCTAAGACAACGAATCCACTCATATATCTTCTTCTTTTGCTCCTTCATCCGTGTATATACCGCCTTGGGCATCACGTTCGGTCTTCTTTCGTCCACCTAAAGCTCCGGCCGATTACATATGATCTTCAGATCCTTTCGTGCATTTAGATTGTCCTTCATTATTCCCTTGATGTCCATCACAGTATTGAATATATTATCGAACACATTCTTCTCAATATGCATGACATCAAGATTGTGTCGTACCAGATGCGCCCCCCAGTATTCAAGCTCCCAGAATATGCTTTTCTTCATCCACATATGGTCGACATCGTAGCCTTCCGGTTCACTCAACGGTTGTTCGACAGCCACACTAAATGCATCGACACAGGTTCGGATCTGTTCTCCAGTCAGCCTCGGACGTGCAACCTTCCTCTCCATTCAGTTTTTAGTGAAGGCTTTCTTGTTCCTGCGATAAGGATGAACCGGTGGTAGGAATTGCCTGTGGTAGTCAAAATAGCATGCCTTCCGACCGTGCTGTAAATAGAATGCCCGTGTGTCCTCCATACAAACTGGACACCCCATAACACCGGCGGTACTCCATCTAGACGCCATACCATAAGTAGGAAGGTCGTTCACTGTTCACATCAATGCAGCATGCATCATGAATGCCTGGTTTGTCGCAGTATCGTGCGTACATACACCCACATGCCATAAATTCTGCAACTCCTCGATCAACGGCTCCAAGTAGACATCGATAAGATGTTTGGGATTCGATAGGCCAGGGATCACCATTGTTAGGAACATATAATCAGACTTCATGCACATTCCGGTGGGAGATTGTACGGTGTAAGTATCACGAGCCAGCATGAGTAAGTTTTATCATACTGGTCGTGCTGTGCAAACCCACCCGTGCACAACCCAAGTCTAACATTCCTCGGTTCAACTGCAAAATCAGGATATGTCCGGTCAAAATGCTTCCAAGCCTCTGCATCGAACGGATGACACATGGATCCTTCCTCCGTCTGATAGCTCGCATGCCAAGTCATATGCTCTGCTGTGACCTCCGACGCATACAACCTCTGCAGCCGAGGGTAATCGGTAGATACCTACGAATGGCATATGGGGACTTCTTGCGTTTAGGATTTCTGTCCCTGGTGGGGCTTGTACCTAGAGTCTCCACAGAACTTGCAATATTCCAAATCAATATCGTCCTTCCAGTACAACATGCAACCGTTTTTGCAAGCATCAATCTTCTGAACTAGTAAACCCAATTCTCTTATCAATTTCTTCGTATTGTAATAATCGACGGGGAAAGTGTGATCGCGGGGCATTACAGTATCAGCCCACTGGCATAACCGATCATATGTATGCTCGGAAAAACCCCCTTCGACCTTGATATTCACCAAATAGGCAATTGACGCCAACTGAGAGGTGGTGCAGCCATTCCACAAAGGTTGGTCCGCAGCATGAACTACATCAAAAAAATGGTCTGACAAGCCAGACACATAATCATAGAGCCCCGAATCGTAATATGAACTAAGACCCACATCAAATGGACAATACCGAGTACCATCATCAGTCGGTCCCTCCTGGTTGTACGAAGACCAGAATGACGGCCCGGCGGCATCGAATACCATCCTCTGCGCCCAATCCATCTGAGCCGCATCACCCCAATGCGAACTACCCTCCTCCTGAACGGGTGGCGTTTGCTGCTGTTGCACAGGGGGCGCTATCAATGCTTCAAAGTATTCCTGCACCCTCTCCTCACCATGCGAAGTCCAATTGTAATACTCTGGCATAAACCCTTTCATACATAAATCAAAATTTACCTCGTTTGGTGTTTTGAACCGTTCGTTTTTGCACTTCCGGCGATGACACTTAATCTTGTCCTCGTCCATATATGCACGCTGAGACAGGGCCCATTCTAAAAATATTGTAACACCATCCTCAAAATCCGACGTCACACCCAGGATGTCCGATCATACATCTATTTCCTCAACTGTCTTACCATGATTGGTCCTACGTATAATTCACAACAGTATGCAATTAAATGACAAGAGTAAATTATATATATAAATATATACATGCAAAAATAACATTATTTTGCATACTTACCTGAGCAAAATACCTATCAATATCAATGAAAAATTCGCGCTCGGTAATTGATATGTTCGATTTTCCGTATAAAGAATCAACGGGGGGAGTTACAAATACAAAATGAGTTGGAGAGTAAGTATAAGAACAATGACAAAGAAGGGGGACATATATATAGAAAACATTGGAACGGGCATTGGAATATTATTTGGAACACAAAACTAGCCATTGAAATATAGCCGTTGTTCCAGCTTTAGGAACGGTCTCAGGAGAGGAAACAGGAACGGTAACGTTACCGTTGTAATATAGTCGTTAGCACATATTAGGAACGGTATGAGGCACTTCCAAAAAGGACCGTTCCTACTTGGAGTACAGTTTGGAACAGTACTTGTAACAATATTGCACTTACTATATACCCGTAATTTGGAACGGTAATTGCATTACATTTTTTCCCATGGCGTAAAAGGGTCTTCTGTAGGACTACATGTTGGAACGGTCGGTCCATTGGTCCAAATTGACGCGGTCTTTGGAACACATATAGTAACGATAAGTGTCCCCGGTCGGCGTGCCGTTCCAAATCTCACACATATGTCCCAAATTGAAGTCTAAAATATATCAGGTCCCCTTTAGGAACGGTTGTAAGTATACAAATTGGCTCACCATTTTTGGCACTCTAATAGGAACGGTGGGCCTGTTCCTATTAATTTGTATTACAATTAGCACGACTATGACGTCATCAACAGTTTACCGTTCCACAACGGTTCCTACAACTGTTCCTAGTTGGAACGGAAACTGGAACGGTCGTCTCTAACAGTTCCTATTCCCGTATTTTTTTGTAGTGCTATAGTAGCGGAAGTATGTCGATCCACGTATCCGGATCTGGCTCGTGTACAAGCTCATGTCTCGATTGGATCACGAATACATCATCTTTCTTGTTCTTGAAGATTACCCCCACGTACATCTTCAAGATCTCTCCACAAACATCTTCAAGACCTCCCCACGTTGGATCTTGCCCCAAATATTGTGGAACCCACGAACACGTCTTGCTCGCCTATGTATTACCATCAGAGTAAGCCACTCATTTATACACCTTAAACCCTCAGACGATTTGGTGATTCTCCAAGAGAGAATATAGAGAGTTATTTGTGTGAGGCTTTGAGATAATGTACATCAAATTTGAATTACACTCTTGTTCCATATAAATACCCTATTTATAAGTGTGCACAAGAGGAGTCCAATTCCAATACAAAGTATAGGAGACTACTCTTTACTCAAGATGAGTCCTCCCTAACCACAAGTTCGGAAGATTTCAAACTCTAGAAATATGGATGTATATTTAACACATACAAAATCATATGTTTTGACCTTAGGTATTTTATAAAGTTTCAATTTAGTCCCATGCACTTTTTAATATATTCAAATTTCAATCTATAATTTATTTATAATTAAATTTTATTTCCTTAATAACTACTAATTAGTCCCTCAATTATATATAAAAATCTATGGATGTTATAGAAAGTGCTCAAGTTGTTGAATAACCAATTACTGGCGGCGACCAATCACTGGGAGGAGGATATTGCCAAGGCTAGGGATGTGGCCTACCTTAACTTTCCCAATAACACGGAAGGGAAAGTATAAATGGAGACACCTCTTCGGCTATCCTCCAGGATTTTTTCTTGCAGTCGACCTACCTCAGGACCATATTGGCAAGCAAGGCAATTTTCTTCTACATGCATGGTTTCGGAACGCGTGAGAAGCAGTTTGAGGCTCAAGGCTACCTCCTAAGGGCACAAGTGCCTCCTTCCTAGACTTTCAACTGGGTTGGAGGATGCCCCTAACCCAGATGAAGAGGCCTCCAAGGATGCCAAGGCAGAGTAGGAGGGTCCAAGGACGAAAGAGGTTGAAGTTGGTCTTTATTTGATCACTTTCTTTCCCTCCTTTACATATGGTTAAACTACTTTATGACATGACAAGTGGTGGCCAAAGCAAGGAGTAGCTAAAGGCAATAATCATGTCTATGATGGGAGAAACATAGGCAATCCAAGATAATGAGGCCCTCCCACCACCATGGACCTGTTCCCCGTGGAGAATCTGGCCAATATGTCTATCCCCTAGCTTGAGGAACCGACTCCCGAGCTAAATGAGAGATTGTTAATCTCCCCGCCTTTTTTGAGTAAATAAAATTTTGAAGTCCACTGTTGGGCATGGAAGTAGGAGGTCGATTGTGGCCATGAACAATTTTACTTTTTCCTTTTCCTAGTTTTAATACTGCCGGTTTGGCCTAGATGCATTTTGTGATATTTTCTTTCTCATGTCTCTGCTTTTTTGAATGAGCTTTTCTTGATCGAGGCTTGTCGCTTTTCTATGTGTATATGGTTCATTGATTTTGTTGAGGCTTTCCACTTATATGTGCATTGCTTTTTCCGCGTTTTACTTTGATGCTTATTGGTTCATGCTGCTTGTTGGAGGATCTTCCTCAAATTTATTAAGTGTTATTAGCAGGATGTGTCATCTTACTTTCGCTTTAGGAGAGGGATGGACCCTTATTTAGATGGGTATCCCTCGATGAGTAGGAAGATGCTTATTCGTATGCTCTGTATTAAGGGGATGGCTTCCTAGGATGAGGCATCCCTTCGAGTAGAAAAGGTGGCTTGCATGCCACTCTTAGGGGTGGGAAGCCAAAAGTCGCTTTACTAAAATTAAATAATAATGCAGTGATAGGGCTTATTAGAAGGATACCTTCTCGAAGCAAGGTTGATTCATGTCTATGTGGAAGACTGTGTTTATTAGAAAGATGTTGCTTCGAACAGTGCTTATTCATGCATGTGCGGAAGACAACACTTATTAGAAGGATGGTTGCTCGGGTAGGGCATATTCATGCCTGTGTGGAAGACCGTGCTTATTAGAGGAATGCCTACTCGGAGAAGGTCTTGTTTAGGACTAGAACTTTCATAGACTATGCACGTTCCATGATAGGGGCAACTTATGTTCCTTGAGATCTTCTACATCAAAGGCCCCGAGCCCGAGGACTCCCGAGACTTTGTCGGGGCCCTCCCAATTAGGCTCGAGTTTGCCGACTAGCTGAAGAGCGTTAGTCATCACAATACTAGGTCTCCCACTTGGAACTCATGGGACTTGACCTATTTATTGTATGAGTTACTACTAGGCTCTTGTATTGTTGTATAAGAGCAAGCTGAAAAGCTTCCAACTCCATCAGATTCCCCGCACTGAAAACACCAAAACAGATTATGTTGCCTGGCTGGCTCGCTTCCTAGCCGAAGCACTCGCACCATTACAGTAAGGACCCTTACTAAGGTTATTCCTGACATTAACGTGCATGTCTTGCATACTAGCACAAATTGGAGGAAGCCCCTCCTCGATTACCTACAGGAAGGAATCCTTCCTACTGATGAAAACGAAGCAGCTAGTCTGAGAACCAGACAGCTAGATTTCCCTTGTTGGGAAGAATCCTCTACAAGTGTAGCTTCTCCCAGCCCTACCTCCGATGCCTATCAGTTGAGGAAGGCAGAACTATACTCCAGGAAAATCATGAAGGATCCTGCAGATCCCATATAGGTGGCATTGCAGGGAAAACTTTAAGAGCCAGATATTTCTGGCCTACTCTCAAGAAAGACGCAGTAAACTGGGTTGAGGAGGTGTGAGCAGTGCCAAAAGCATGACCTACTCATCCATGTGCCACCTAAGTCCTTCAAGGCCGTTTCAGCACCTTGCACATTTTCCAAGTGCGGTATGGCCATAGTGGGTCCCTTCTGAAAGCCTGCGGTAAGTGTGTGGATCGTCCCGGGAGGAGCACAAATGCGGAAGCGCGGTATAAAATATAATTACATAATCCAAAGCATGCTTAAACAAGAATTAAAACTGAACGTTCAAGGGGTGTTCCCTTGAACCTCCCGAGCATTCGGTGTATCTCATGACTAAAATAAACAACATACAAATCATGGAGGCCATAGGGTTGTAGAAATCGAAAACACCAAAACGGAGAAACCTACCTAATTGTCGTTTTGTCTTCAAATCGCTACTTGCGTTGTTCCCCGTTTTGCACCAAGATCTCGAATTGAGACCCTCTAAATCGTAACACGCAATCCACCCACATATCTTGATCCCCATGCTAGCGAAAAATCAAGTGTATATAATTTAGACATGATGGATCGACCAAACATTATGAATTAACGTGAGCAATCCTCTTTAGGTTCAATTGTATAGACAAAAGAGCCAAAATAATTTTTCTAGGGAAAAGGGGTTATGGTCGAGAGAGGGAGAGGAGTATGTGTGTGTGTGTGTGTGTGTTGAATTTTCATCATCATGTCTAAAGTGAAACCCTAGGAGTATTTATAGAGGAGGAATCCTATTCCTCTTCAAACTCCAACTTTAGAACTTTACTTGGCCTAGGATTTTGACCTAGTCAAAGTCCTAGTCAAACTAGGCCTTGAATTTGTCAAATCTATCCTAGCCATTCATCTTTCCCTTTAATCTCAACCATCCATTTATTTAATGGAATATTTAAATCCTATTTAAATAATCCATGGGGCCATAAATAAGTAAAAATAAATAATAATATTTATTTTTAAGCCCATGTAATTAATTTCAATGAACCCAATTTATTAATTTAGTTAAATTCCTTTTAATCTAATTTAAAGGAATCAACATCCCAAGAAAAAATTAGAACCGATTAAATCCAATTTAATCGTTTCACCTCTCCAAATCTAATTCTAAATTAAATACCTTATGTTGCGGATTGTGTCTGACTCTTTAGGTTCACCTTCAGCTAGACTTGGTCGAACTCCCAATCATCCTATGACAGGAATCCGTCCGTTACCATGGGTGCCCGTCTAGCAACGGTCCATGGGACTAGAGACTAGGTGAATATATGTGGTGTGAACATTTAGACTCTACAGTACATTAATCCTTCTATCTACAGTCTCACCACTTAGGGTCTAGGGCACAGAAACGTAGGTACCCATCTTAGACCTAAGTGTTGCCTCGTCCTCACTAAACGTCACAGGGATCCCTCCCTTATGTTCAGTTACTGTGACCAAAGATTCATAAGGGACGAGTCTTAAAGTGTAATAAGACGCTACTATCAGTGCTGTGACAGGAGACATATCCTCTCTTGGAATCTACTGTCACGTTGCACATCTTGACTGCACTAGATAGGGCTTATGACTACTCAGTAACTACAACTTGGTAATCTCTCACCATACCTAAGATACAGGCACGATGTGCAGGTGAAAACAGTAATCCCCAAAGTCCAAGGATCAACTTGTACCATTGGAACCGGGAACTCAAGTCATACCTAACTGACCCTACTCAAGGTCCTCCGTAAGATGGTTTCCGCGAGTCACCTCAGTCAGCTGCCACCTAGATAGCTGACCCACTAACACTGCATGGGCGAGCTGCATTACTTGTCGATGAAACACGACAGCAGATGCTTAGTGCAAGTCTCAAGTGGATTCTCGATACCCTTTCTCGAGATTCCTTGACTTGGAAATTTTCAGACTGATTCGGCGAAACTGATTTCATGAACCTACCATCCAATGCGTAGTTCCAATTTCTCGAAATGTGACTTCAGTCTGTGGGCTTTATTTGTGTAGTGAACAGGTATAAAGCATTACAGTGAACACAGACAAAGTATAAGCTTGATGAACATCATTTTGTTATTCATCACAGTTTATTAAAACTCTGAAATTGTTCAGACATAGGCTACATTCGGCTAATCAAATTAGCTTCATGGTCACCTATTCTAACAATCTCCCACTTGACCTTAACGCCAATCGCCCATATGTCTAATCCCCATCTTCTCAAGATGTTGCGTATGAGCAGTTTGCGACATAGGCTTTGTCAGCGGATTTGTTGTGTTGTCTGTTGAGCTGACTCGGTCCATCCGGACGTCACCTCTTCCTACCATTTCCCTAAAAAGGTGGTAGCGTCTAAGAATGTGCTTGGATCGCTGATGGGATCTCGGTTCCTTTGCTTGTGCTATGGCTCTGTTATTATCGCAGAAGATAACTATGGGTTCTGCAATGCTAGGCACCACACCCAACTCTTGGATGTAGTTTCTCATTTAAACCACTTCTTTGGCAACTTCTGAAGCTGCTATGTATTCGGCCTCAGTGGTGGAATCAGCCGTGGTTCCTTTCTTGGGACCTTTCCATGCTACCACGCCTCCATTGAGCCTAAACACATAACCTGACTGAGACTTGGCATCGTCGTCATCCGCCTAGAGGCTAGCATCGCTAAAGCCTTCCAGGATCAGCTCTCCATTGCCATAGACCAAGAATATTTCCTTAGTCCTCCTCGGGTACTTAACGATGCTCTTGACTACATTCCAATGTGCCTCCCCTGCACAAGATTGATATCTGCTCGTTACACTTAAGGCGTAAGCAATGTCAGGTCTCGTGCAGTGGACGGCATATTGGATGCTTCCTACGGCAGAAGCATAGAGGATGCCTTTCATCCTGTCAAGTTCCTCATCAGTCTTAGGACTGTTTCTTGGACAACTTGATCCCATGCCTCATGGGAATGAAACCTCGTTTGGAGTTATCCATGTGAAACCTTTTCAGGATTTTCTCCATATACGAGTTTTGGGTTAGTCCTAACATTCTTCTAGATCTGTCCCTGCCGATCTGGATGCCAAGAATGCAGGAGGCTTCACCCAAATCCTTCATGAAAAAATGAGTGAATAACCATGCTTTTGTGTTACTCAACATTCTAACGTCATTGCCTATGAGTAGAATGTCGTCCACATAAAGCACTAGGAACACTACGGAGCTCCCACTGACCTTCTGGTATATACAAGGGTCGGATTCGTTCTTGATGAAATCATAACCTCGTATGACTTTATCGAAGCGAATGTTCCAGATTCGGGATGCTTGTTTGAGGACATAGATGGACTTTTGGAGGCGGCGGACTTTCTGCTCTTCGCTGGCGACCGTGAATCCTTTCGGCTGATCCATGTAGATCTCTTCCTCAATGAAACCATTGAGAAAGGCCGTTTTCACGTCCATCTGTCATATTTCATAGTCATACCATGCTGCTATGGCAAGCAGGATTCGAATGGACTTAGCCATGGCTACCGGCGAATAGGTATCCTCAAAGTCGACTCCGAGTTGTTGAGTGTACCCTTTTGCCACTAGCCTAGCTTTGAAGGTTGTAACTTCTCCGTTAATACCAAGTTTGCGTTTATAGACCCATTTACACCCGACTGGTTTAATACCTTTGGGTGGGTCTACAAGTGTCCAGACTTGGTTCTCACTCATGGAGTCTATTTTGGTTTTCATGGCCTCAAGCCATTTTCTCGAGTTGATGTCAGACATCGCGTCCCTGTAAGTCTTAGGATCCTTATCCAATTTACTGGTCACGCTTAGAAAGCCATACCTCACGGTAGGGCAAGGCACTCTAGCTGACCTACAGAGGATGGGAACATCATGGCGACTGTGGGCGCAGACAATACAGGAGCTAGCGGTTCAGGTACCGGGGTTGGCTCTTCCTGAGGTTGTTCGACATGCCTGGCATGCTGAACTTCTCGAGGTTGCTCAACCTGTTGGGTATTTATCCTGAAACCTCTAGGTGAGGTATCCGCAGCTACTGGAATCGATGACTGATTTGTCTCACGTGACTCCTCAAGGATCAGTTCGTCATGTTGGACACCTTCTGGAAATCCTTGTTCCAAGAATACTGCATTCTTTGAAACGAACACCTTTTGTTCCAAGAGGTCATAGAAATAATAACCTGCAGTTTCTTTAGGGTATCCAACGAACTTGCACAAACTAGACTTTTATTCTAGCTTGTCTCCCACTAGCTTCTTGACGTATGCAGGGCTACCCTACACTTTCAAGTAGTTGTAGGATGCAGGCTTGCCGTGCCATATCTCATATAGTGTTTCGATTACTGCATTGGTCGGTGCTAAGTTCAACAACTTGGTTGCGATTTCCAATGCGTGGCCCTAAAAAGACAAGGGAAACTTGGTAAAACACATCATGGATCGGACCATGTCTAACAAGGTTCGATTCCTTCTTTCAGAGACCCCATTTAATTGTGGTGTCCCGGGAGGTGTCCATTCAGAATTAAGGAACTCGGTACTAAGGTATTCTCCGCCTCTGTCTGACCATAGGACTTTGATTTTGCAGCCGGTTTGGTTCTCGACTTCAAGTCTGAATTCTTTAAACCTCTCAAGAGCTTCAGACTTGTACCTCATCAGGCAAACATAACCATACCATGAATGATCATCGGTGAATGTTATGAAGTAGGAGAATCCACCTCGGGCCTGCGTCCTTAGTGGTCCACATACGTCTGTATGGACCAAGTCCAACAGACCTGTGGCAAGCCTGCTTTTTCCTACAAAGGGCTTCTTGGTCATTTTCCCTCTAAGACAGGATTCACAAGTTGGTAATTACTCAAGTCCCCAACCTCTAGATTTTTTGAGTCTACCAATTTCTTCATCCTATCTTCGGAGATATGACCTAGCCTTGCATGCCACAGTTGTGCGTTCCCGTCATTATCTATTTTACGTTTGTGCTGAGTGTTTAGAATGAAATTTGTATGTTGTAAGACATAGAGACCGTTATTAAGCATACCAAGCAGATTAGTAATTCCACCCTTATTCAAATAAAAGAAATTTTTATTGATTGAAAACTCATAACCACTATTGTCTAACAATGGAATGGAAATGATGTTTCTAATCATGCTAGATACGTAATAGACTTGCTCTAATTCTATACTAATACGATCACTAACTACTAAGTGGCGGATCCTATTGCTTTTGCTGAGATGGCCTTGCCATTTCCAAGCTTTAGGACTATTTCACCGCTACTAAATCTTCTGCTTCTTTTCAACACCTGCAAATCGTTGCAAATGTGAGCTCCACAGCCAGTATCTAATACCCAAGAGACAGCATTAGTAACCATATTTACCTCAATCACAAAAATACCTTACTTGGAGAGGAGTTTGGGGCAATCCCTCTTCCAATGCCCTTTCTCCCGGCAATGAATACATATGTCATTCGCCCGCGACTGTTGCTTTGAGTCAACCTTCATTTTCTCTTTGCCTTTCCCCACCTTAGCAACGGGAACACTCTTAGTGTTGGTAGCAGCTTTGACGGCTTTCCCTTTCCCTTCTTCCTTTTCCAACGTCCGATACCCTTGCCTTTCATTTTGGAAGTCGAAGCCTCTCCAAACAATACCGATGGCGCAGACTTTTTGGTTGTTGCCTCGTATTGCACCAACATATTAATTAACTCATGGATACCCTTCTCAAGAGTATTCATGTTGTAGTCATTGGTCGAAGGAGGGTGGCAGTGACTAAAGGATCACATGAATGTACGTCTTGTTATCGAGCCCTGCTTTGAGGTCTTCGAGCTTTTCCACCAAGGTAAGCATCTTGACCCCATGCTCATGTACAGAGGAGCCTTCGGTCATTTTAGTTCCAAAGAACGCCTTAGTCGCGACATACCTAGTATGCCGGTCCGGGACCGCATAGCAATCCTTCAGACGAGCCATAATGGAAGGGATATCGTCTAGCCTCTCATACTGCTTCTGAATCTCATTCGTCATAGAGGCGAGTATGATGCTACGGACTTTCCGATTATCCTGATGCTAAGTCTCGAACGTCACACATTCCTCTGGCGTGGATCCTTCCGGCCAGGTTCTAGGAAATGGCTTGTCCATGACATAGCCTTGGTTCTCATAATCGAGGACTATCCTGAAATTGCGCAACCAGTCGTTGTAATTGGTTCCATTAAACTTGATAGTCTCAATTACGGTTGATAATGGGTTCATAAACATTTTAAATCCACATTTAAAAACAGAACTATAATCAGCAGAATAAAATTGAAAGTTTTAATAAAATTAAACACTTGGACTTTAGTCATTTAATGCTTCCACTATTTATACGAAAACACGACACTCTCAAACGTTGTTTTCGGGAAACTCTTTACCTAGTGGGCTCGAGATCCACAGTGATCTCTCCCATACCCCGCTTTTACGATTCGCATGGGAAATAACCTGCGGGAGGTATTCCATACCATTCTCGTTCCACGAGATTCCCAAGATAAGTGCCTCACCCTTTTACGTGATCCCGAGGACTCCAAGCGAATCACGTTATTCGGGCGTTAGACCCGACCCCAATTGACCGATTCATAGACTCACTGCTACCCTCACGACTCGTGAGACAGGTAACAACAGCATATTCTTCATTCATGACAAAGTACAGCTTCTTTTAAGTACGATAGTCGTGCCATGACTCTTGAGACCACGCTATCGACTGAAACTAGCTTCCTCACTTTGTCATGGATGGAAGGCATGGACGAACTCCTAGAGTCCTCGTCCATTTATGAAGGGTCTAATATTCAACTTGGTCTAACCAAGTGAGAGTTTTAATGACCGAGATCTCATACATACATATATCCATAATGCATTATAAAGGTTTGCATGCCATAGCAATAATACGATAAATAAACCATTCATTCACCATAAGAGCCACATGCAAAATTAAAGCCTAGCACACCCCTGTTGGATGATCACAAGCCCGAATCCTATGCGACCCACTGAGCCCGTAGTGGATCTATGGTCAATCTAAGGTTGGTCCTACACTATTACATTCAATAATAGCAACCCATAAACACACTGATGGGCCTTTGTCTCTTTCCCCTTCGGGTCTCGATGGAACACCTTAGATTCCTCATTCTGGCTCTCCTTCTGGGCCATCCTTCATCTCCACCATGGAAACTAAATTAGTACTACCTCACCACTATACTACTCTTATTACAAATTTAAAATGAAACCCCAGCGAAAACCCTGGGGGAGTACAATTGGAGGGAGATAGAATGTCTTATTATTCTAAGGCAACTAGAAGAGAGGAGGAGAAAATAAAAAAGGCAAACAGGCCCAATATAAAATTAAACCATACATTTGGTCTAGGGCTTGTGATCATCCGTTCTCAATCAACGCACATAATTTCATGATATTCAATCATATAAATGCATGTACATAATCCATGATATCCAATCACATCATCCATAAAAGAATTAGGAGAATGAGTCATGCATGTAAACTTGGTGTAATATTGGCAATCCCTTTTCCTGTTAGGAAAATCTTTCCTCATTGTTTGAAAGTAGTTAAATTTTTAGATTTTAAACCAAACAAAATAAAACAACTTTCCAAGTAATGCCTTCAAGAAAACATGCAAAACTAAATAAAATAATTTTCAGAAAATATTCCAAAATTAAGGAAACAAGAAAAATCATCGGAACGGCCAAGGGGCCACCGCTGCAGATGGCAGCCTTCCAGGCCAGGCGGGCTGGCACGCCTTGCCCGCAGTCTACGCGCACAGGGCGTGCCTGGCCGGGCGCGCGCGCGCAGGCCCCTGCCTGCATGCGCACACGCCTGGCCGTGCCCCTGCTCGCACAACCCCGGGCGGGTGCTGCCTCAACGTGCGCACGCGCATCGGGCGCGCCTGCCGGGCGCACGCGTGCAATCTCCACTGCCTGCGTGCGTGTGCGCCTGGCGGCGTAGCCCATGCGCGCGCGAACGGCCTGTCTGGCCGTGCGTCTGCCAGTCTCACGCGCTAGATGTGCTGGCCTGGCACGCGTACCCAGGCGCCTCGACCTGCGTGCGCCCGCACCTGGCCACGCATCCAGCCAGCAACGCCTGCAACGGCTGCGTGCACGCGCTGTGCGCGCTTGGCCGTGCGCACTGTGCGCATGGTCAGCCGTTAGCTACCGCTTATGTCGTTTCTTGTTCCGTTTTATTATTACTGCACCATTTTCCACGAAACCAAGAAATACCAAGATTACCAAGAACTCATGTATGATAAACGACATGCTTGAAAGTTTTCATGCTTTTAAACACACGTTTTCATGCTATGACAAGAAATACGTAAATCATGTTATTACACTTTTTCATGCTTTAAACACACATAATACCCTAGGCCTATACACCGAACTGGGCTCTGATACCACTGACAGCCTGCGGTATCGTCCTGGGAGGAGCGCGAATGCGAAAGTGCGGTATAAAAATAATTACAAAATGCAAAGCATGCTTAAACAAGAATTAAAACTACACGTTCAAGGGGTGTTCCCTTGAACCTCCCGGGCATTTGGTGTATCTCATGACTAAAATAACAACATACAAATCATGGAGGCCATAGGTTTGTAGAAATCGAAAACAACCAAACGTAGAAACGTACCCAGTTGTTGTTTTATCTTCAAACCGCTACTTACGTTGTTCCCCATTTTGCACCAAGATCTAGAATTGAGACCCACTAAATCATACACGCAATCCGCCCACGTATCTTGATCCCCATGCTAGAGAAAAATCAAGTGTATATAATTTAGAGAGGATTGATCGACTGTTATGAATTAACGTGATCAATCCTCCTTAGGTTCAATTGTATAGACAAAAGAACCAAAATAATTTTTCTTGGAAAAAGGGATTATGGTCGAGAGAGGGAGAGGAGTGTTTGTGTGTGTGTGTGTGTGTGTGTGTGTTGAATTTTCATCATAATATCTAAAGTGAAACCCTAGGAGTATTTATAGAGGAGGAATCATATTCCTCTTCAAACTCCAACTTTAGAAAATTACTTTGACTAGGATTTTGACCTAGTCAAAGTTCTAGTCAAACTAGGCCTTGAATTGGTCAAATCAATCCTAGTCATTCATCTCTCCCTTTAGTCTTAACCATCCATTTATTTAATGGAACAATTTAAATCCTATTTAAATAATCCATGGGACCATAAATAAATAAAATAAATAATAATATTTATTTTTAAGCCCATGTAATTAATTCCAGTAAATCCAATTTATTAATTTAGTTAAATTCCTTCTAATCTAATTTAAAGGAATCAACATCCCAAGAAAAAATTAGAACAGATTAAATCCAATTTATCGTTCTACCTCTCCAAATGTAATTCTAAATTAGATACCTTATGTGTGCTGATTGTGTGTGACTCTTTAGGTTCACCTTCACCTGGACTTGGTCGAACTCCCAATCATCCTATGATAGGAATTCGTCCGTTACCATGGGTGGCCGTCTAGCAACGGTCCATGGGACTAGAAACTAGGTGAATATATGTGGTGTGAACATTTAGGCTCTACAATACATTTATCCTTCTATCTACAGTCTCACCACTTAGGGTCTAGGACACGGAAACGTAGGTACCCATCTTAGACCTAAGTGTTGCCTCATTCTCAATAAACGTCACTGGGATCCCTCCCTTCTGTTCAGTTACTGTGGCCACAGATTCATAAGGGACGAGTTTCAAAGTATGGTGAGACGCTACTGTCAGCGCTAAGAAAGGAGACAGATCCTCTCTTAGAATCTACTGTCACGCTGCACATCTTCACTGCACTAGATAGGGCTTATGACTACTCAGTAACTACGACTTGGTAATCTCTCACCTTACCTAAGATACAAGCAAGGTGTGCAGGTAAAAATAGTAATCCCTCAAGTCCAAGGATCAACTTGTACCGTTGGAACCAGGAACTCAAGTCATACCTAACTATCCCTACTCAAGGTCCTCCGTAAGACGGTTGCCGAGAGTCACCTCAGTCAGCTGCCACCTAGCTATCTGACCCACTAACACTGCATGGACGAGCCTCATCAGTTGTCGATGAAACACGACAGCAGATGCTTAGTGCAAGTCTCAAGTAGATTCTCGATACCCTTTCTCGAGATTCCTTGACTTGGAGATTTTCAGATTGATTCGGTGAAATTGATTTCATGAACCTACCATCCAATGCGCAGTTCCAATTTTCCAAAATGTGATTTCAGTCTGTGGGCTTTGTTTGTGCAGTGAACAATTATAAAGCAGTAAAGTGAACACAGACAAAGTATAAGCCATATGAACATCACTTTCTTATTCATCACAGTTTATTAAAACTATGAAATTGTTCAGACATAGGCTACATTTGGCTAATCAAATTGGCTTCATGGTCATCTATTCTAACATTCCCAATCGCCCAAGGACAACATAGATTCCTGTCGGTAGTAGTGGACTATTTCAGCAAATGGGTGGAAGCAGAACCCCTTGCCAAAATCACAAAGGATGAAGTGATTAAATTTTTATGGAGCATCATAGGCAGGTATAGCTTACCTCATGTTCTTATTTCTTACAATGGTCGCCAGTTTCAGGGCTAGAATATTCAAGACTGGTGTGCCGACTGGGGCATCCAGCAACGCTTCACTTCAGTAGCCTACCCCTAAGCTAACAGGCAGCTAGAAGTCACAAATAGGGATCCTGGTGCAAGGCATCAAGACCAGACTAGAGCAAGTAAGAGGGCAATGGGTAGATGCCTTGCCCAAGCGTGCTATGGTCCAATAGGACCACTCCCAAATCAACCACAAGAGAGACTCCTTTCAACTTGGTGTACGGCTCAGAGGCCGTCATCCCAGCTGAAGTAGGACTGGAATCCTTCAGAATACAGTAGTGCGAGTAGGAGAGCAACGATGCCCTACTGCGTACCAACCTGGACCTCATTGACGAAATCCGAGAGGATGCTCGAACTGGCATGGAAAGATACAAATAGAATGTAGTTAATGCTTACAATAGAATGGTGAAGAGAAGAGAATTCAAGGTGGGAGTTCTCGTGCTATGATGAGTCAGTGCCTTAAAACCAGTTCGGAGCCGGATTGTCAAGTTCAAAGCCTACGAACTGCTAGATGTAGATGGTAAAAAGCTCTCCCGACCATGGAATGCGTACAACCTCAGGACGTTTTACTCCTGAACACCCTACTTTATGCTCATTACTTTACTACCTGCTTAATTAGCATTTACTGCTTGAATAAAGAGTGATTCCCGCTCCTTTGCTATACTCTGCTTTATCAATAGGTTAATCACCTTGCTAGCTCCTAGGCCAAACAAGTCGCCTTGCTGGCGTACGCAGTCAATACGTTGCCCTTGTTGGCACACATCTCATAAGCTTTAACGCAAAGTGGATTGTCCTGGGAGGAGGCGCAAGTGCGGAAGCACAGTATTTAAAAGCAAGAAACGTAAATCATGCATAAACGATGGAATTTAAACAGATTGTTCAAGGGGTGTTCTCTTGAACCTCTCGGGCGTTCGGTGTATCTTTTGAATAAAATAAAAACGTACATGCTACATTCATGGAGGCCATAGGGTTGAAATAAAGAAAGCGTAGTAAATGCTACTTACCCGTTGTAGATTTCTTTATTCGGCTACGCACATTGTTTCACGTTTTGCCACCGAGATCCCAATGTAAGAATCGTCTAAATCGTCCATGCAATTCACTGGATCTTGATTCCCCCGTGCCAGAAAGAGATCAAGAAGAAAAGGGAGGATAAATCGACCTAGCGTAATGAATTAACGTGATTGATTCGTCTAACGTTCCCTTGTATCGAAGACAAGGAAACAAGGGATTTTCTTGGAGTGAATAGAGGAGAGGGGGACGAGAGATATTAAGAGGCGGCCGTGTGGGGTGTGTGTGTATGTGAGATGAGAGTGTAGAGATTAGTATGTGTGTGTGTATTTTGAGTATTTATAGGAAACATGTTTTCCAATTCCTACTCAAACTCTCTTAAAAGAGGCACACTTTGACTAGGACTTTGACCTAGTCAAATCCTAGTCAACCTAGGCTTTGATTGAGTCAAACTTAATCATAGCCCTTCATCTCATCAAGCCCCCAAGGTTCAATCTCGTCCGTCCATCCTTTGATGGGCTTTATAGAATATTTAAATCCTATTTAAAATAGTCCATTGGGCTTCTAATAATTATCATATAAATATTAGAGCTCAATATATAATATTTTCATCTAGTCAATGACGGAAATAGCCCACTCCCTAATTCCATAAATTCCATTTATGAGTCAAGTCTATTTAATCCAATTAAAGACTTGACACTCCAAGAAGAGAATCAATTTAATCTAATTAAATTGTTGATCTCCCGGAATTAATCCCAAATTAATTCCTCCACTTTTACTGAATTGTGTGTGACTCTTTAGGTTCACCCTCAGCTAAACTTAGCCGAATTTTCAATCATCACATGACGGGAATTGGTCCTTCACCATGGGTGGCCATCTAGCAACGGCCCATAGCACTAGAGACTAGGTGGATTTTTATGGCGTGAACATTTAGGTTCTTGGGTACGTATGTCTTGAAAGCATGCGTGGATCGTCCCGGGAGGGAGCGCGAATGCGGAACTGCGGTAAATTAAAAATATGAAAAATAAAACATACTTAAACGGAAAGTAAATACACGTTCAAGGGGCGTTCCCTTGAACCTCCCGGGTGTTGGGTGTATCTCATGATCAAAGTAAAACATGCAATATCATGGTGGCCATAGGGTTGTAACAAAGAGAGCGTGAAACTTACCCGTTGTCGTTTTCTTCAAACTGCTACGTGCATTGTTCCACGTCTTGCCACCAAGATTCCAAAACAGGAACCCTCTAAACTGTCCACCCAATCCATCGGATCTTGATCCCCGTGCTAGCAAGAAATGAAGAGGAATTTATATAGGAGGACAAATTGACCTAGCATTATGAATTAACATGATCGATTTGCCTATAGCTCAGTTGTATCAAAATAAGGAACTAAGAACAATTCTTTGAGAGGAGAGGAGAAAGGGCGGCCGAGAGAGAGGGAGAGAGATGGTTGAGTGGTGTGTGTGTGTGTGTGTGTGCGTGCTAGAGTTTTAACCCCTTGAGGTGTGTGTTTTTATGAGTATTTATAGAAGTGGAATTCTCCTAGTCCTCTTCAAACTCTCATAGAGAACCCTAGGTTGACTAGGATTTTGACCTAGTGAAATCCTAGTCAACTTAGAAAAAAGACCAAGTCAAACTTGATCTTGGCCATTGATCTCTCCATTCAATCTCGTCCGTCCATCTCTTAGATGGAATATTTTAATCTAATTTAAAATAATGCTGAAGGCTTTAAATAATCTAATAATTATTTTAAGTCTATCTCCTCAAATTAATAAATTCAATTTGTTAGTTAACTCTATTTATTCCAATTAAAGAATTAACAATCCAAGAAAAAGTGAACTAATTTAATTTAATTAAATTGTTCGACCTCCCAGAATTAATTACAAATCAATTCCTCCGCTACCGATGGATTGTGTGTGACTCTTTAGGTTCACCCTCAGCTAGACTTGGCCGAGTTTCCAATCATCCTATACTGGAAAATCGTTCGTCACCATGGGTGGCCGTCTAGCAACGGTACATGGCACTAGAGACTAGGTGAATATCTATGACGTGAACATTTAGACTCTTTAGTACATATGTCCTTCTGTCTTCCATCTCACGGCAATAGTCTATGGTATGGACAATCGGTGTCGGTACCCATTCTCGACTAGAGCCTTGGCTCGTCCATACCAAACATCACACGGATCTTATCCCACTTTTCAGTTACTATGCCCACAGATTTACAGGAGGACGAGTTTCAAAGTGTAAGTGAGACATCACCGTCAATCCTATTGACATGAGACAGATTCTATATTAGTACCTACTGTTCACACTACCCACCTTGACTGCACTAGGTAAGGCTTATGACAACCCAGTCTCTTAACCTGGTAGCCTCTTGCCAAATCTAAGATACAGCCACGGCGTGATGTGACCACAATAGTCCCTCAAGTCCGAGGACCAAACCCGTACTATCGGAACTAGGAATTCGAGTCATACCGACCAACCCCTCAAGGTTTTCCATATGACGATTTCCGCGAGTCACCTCAGTAAGCCGGCACCAAGCTGGCTAACCCACTAACATTGCATGGACAACCTTCTTCACTTGTCGATGAAACGCGACTGCAATCGCTTAGTGCAAGTCTCAAATGGACTCTCAAAACCCTATCTCGAGGTCCTTCTGTTAGAATAGGTGCCAGAAAGCCAATAGGTTTGGCATTTTGTAACCTATTTGACAACTTGATGTAATGTAATATTATGTAATGGATAAAATGAGTATCGTTACCAATTGGTACCTTCTTTGTTGTGATCATTTCCATATGCTAAAATGATATCTTACATATATCGCAACAAAGCCCACAGACCACGATTAACAACTCATGCAGTTGCGCCACGCATTGGATGGTGATCATGAAACCAACTGATAAAGAGTTGGATCTGAAACGTTCCAAGTCAAGGACCTCGAGACAGGGCATCGAGAGTCCTATAGAGACTTTCACCAAGAGTCGTGTTCATTGGATGAGTGCCGTGTTTCATCGGTGACAGGCGTGGAACGCCTACACGATCTTGGTGGGTTGGTCGACTGGGGTCGATCTGACTGAACTGACTCGTGGGGATCATCATATGGAAGCCATGGAAGCTTGGTTGGTATGATAGGATTTTCCCGATTCCGATAGTATGGGAGTAGTCCTCATACTTGAGGAACCATGGCAGTCACGTACACACGATGGCTGCATCTTGAATCTGGCGAGAGGTGATCATTCTGTAAGATGATCATTATAAGCCTTGTCCAGTGCAGTCAGAATGTGTAGCGAGGATAGTGGGTTCCAAGAAGAGGATCTTTCCCCTGTCAGTATGTGACAAAGGTATCTCATATGCACTCAGAGACATGTTCATGCTGCTTAAACCTGTGGTCACAGTTGTTTGATCGAACAGAAAATGGTTTCCTGTTTTGATGCAATGAGGCATGCGTAGTCTCGAGTATTGAGTATTGAGCATAGATGCCTAGTCAAGGATGGGAACCGACGCCCAATTCCACACCCTAGACTAAGGCCAGGAGACGGTAGACGGTAGGCGGAAGGACCCGCACCCGTACGGAATCGGTGCCTAAATATTCACACCTACAGTCACCTAGTCTCTAGTGCCATGGACCTTTGCTAGACGGCTACCCATGGTAACGGGCCCTTGTCGGACACGGGCCCAAGTCTAGCTGAGGGTGAACCTAAAGGGTCACACACAAATCACTGAGAAGGTGGAGAAATTGGCTTCGGAGGATGACTAAGTAATTGGATTACTTAAGGGATTGTCTAATGGATGGACGAGTCGATATTGTACGAGCCCTCGTTTAATCTTAATTTAGATTTATCGACAGACATAGAAAGTTGAGACGTTTGATGTTTTAATTGGATTAAAAGATCAACGGGGATTATTTAAGTGGACCTTAAATTAAATTGAATTTAATTTTAGGTTTATTGTAATTGGATTACAGTGGAACCCGGACCATTAAATTTTGGCCCAAGAGGTGTGTTAATTCCACTTTTGGAATAGGAAGAAGTTGGACCTCTTCCCTTAAGTGGGATGGCCGAAAATTACCACTCTTGGAGGGGTAAAAAATCGGCCATACATGGCCTTGATGTAGTTGACTTGTCTCTTTTGGTATGATTAAATCATAACTTAAGAGATCGTGGATTTGATTGATGAATTAGTGGGATTGATTGGGATGTATCTAGACATCCTTGGATGAACCTAGACACATTCCAATAGTCACAATAATTTTGTATATATATGAGTATATACATTCATCAAAGCAAGAGAATACATTATTCATCTTTTCTAGGAAAAAGAAGAAAAATACACTATACACCTCTCTCCATTTTCGGCCCCCTGTCTCTCACTAACACATCCCCTTTGTTCTTCATTTGATCTTGGATGGATTGGAAGAATAAAGCAAGTTTAAGAAAAATAGTAATTTATAGTGTTCTATTTTCTTAAACTGAATCCTCCAAGATCCATTTTCTTCTAGCAAGAAAAACATGCATCTCTTCCGGTGTGGTGTGGATTACCTCTAAAGAGTTCATATATTTGAACTTGGTGAGAATTTCCGGAAAGGAACAACGCTAGTAGCCGTGCAAGTATTTAAACTACAAAGGTAATCTCGATTTTACGCTATTGTAGTTTATCTTTTATTTCTATGCCCTATGTACAATATATGCGTTTTAATATTCATACATCCTACATCAAACGCCCGGTTGAGCGCCCAATGGGACACCCCTTGGAATTTTGTGATTATGTGATAATTTATGTGATTTTAAATTATTTCCCTTTTTCGCCTCTCGCTTCCGCTCGCGCTCCCAGGCGGATCCCCTTGTCCTTCAAAAATAGTATGATAGGCTAGACTATGTCTCCTCAATAATACTCCACATGAAATATTGTTATGCGGTTCCGAGTAGGCATATTAGATATGATTCGACGAAAGCATTTTTTGGGACCAAGATGACTGAAGGGTCCTCTGTAGATGAAAATGGGCTCAAGATTGTAATTAACTACAACATGAATGAGCTTGAAAAAGACATTCGTAAGTTGATTAATATGCTGGTCCAATATGAGGCAACGACCAAAAAAGTCTGCATTTTCGGTGTTGGTAAGGGAGGCTTCGACCTCTAAGGCGAAAGGCAAGAGGGTCGGACGCTGGAAGAGGAAGAAGGGTAAGGAACGATCGTTGTATCTACTGCAACCGCTAGAAGTGCTCCTGTTGCCCCAGTGGGGTTGACCAAAGGAAAACGGAATGTTGGTTCTCAGCAACAGTCTAGGGCAAACGATATCTGCGCCCATTGCTGCGAGAAAAGGCATTGGAAGAGGGATTGCCCATGTTCCTCTCCGATCAAGGTACATTTGTTGTTGAGGTAAAAATTATTACTAATTCTGCTTCTTGGGTATTAGATACCGGTTGTGGTGCTCACATCTGCAACGATTTGCAGGTGCTAGAAAGAAGCGAAAGTCTAAATAAAGACGAGGTGATCCTAAAGCTTGGTGATGCCAAGGTCGTTATTGTTGAAGCTATGGGAACCATTAGCTTAGTCATTAGTGATCGTGTTAGGCTAGAATTAAAGGATTATTATTTAGTACCTAGCATGATCAAGAACATAATTTCCATTTCGTTGTTAGACAATAATGGTTTTGAGTTTTTTATTAATAAAAGTTGTTTTTATTTGATGAAAGATGGATCTTCTCATCTGCTTGGTAAACTTAACAATGATCTTTACATTCTGCAAAGGTTTGACTGGTTCATGACTGCTCAAAACAAACAGAAAATAGATAATCTTGAAACTGCATAAATATGGCATGTGAGGCTAGGTCACATCTCTCAAGAGAGGATTATAAGGTTGGTGGAGTCAAAGAGTCTAGAAATATACGATTTCAATCATCTACCAGCCCGTAAGTCTTGTCTGAAAGGAAAAATGATCAAGAAGCACTTTATTGCACAAAGCACGCTTGCTAGTGCTCTGTTGGATTTGATCCACTCAAACGTCTACGCGCCACTGAATACTCAAGCCAGAGGTGGATTTTCTTACTTCATAACCTTTACCAATGGTCACTTATGGTATGGTTATATTTACCTTATAAGGTACAAGTCTGAGGCCTTTGGAAAGTTTAAAGAGTTCAAAGTTGAAGTTGAGAACCAAACTGGTCGCAATATTAAAGCCCTTCAGTCAGACCAAGGCTCGCGTATTTGAGTGATGAGTTTTTGGATTATCTAAAGGAAAATGGTATTATCTCTCAATGGACACCTCCCGAAATGCCTTGTTTGAACACCATCTCTTAAAGGAGGAATCAGACTTTGTTGGACATGGTCCGATCCATGATGAGTTTTACCGAACTGTCTTTATCTTTTTGGGGATATGCACTTGATACGACAGCTAAGTTGTTGAACATAACGCCATCTAAATCTGTGGCCCAAACACCATATCATATAAGGCACGACAAGCCTGCTTCGTACAAGTACTTGAGAGTGTGGGGTAGCCCCACATACGTCAAGAGACTAGTGGGAGACAAACTGGAATCTAGGTCTAGTTTGTGCAGGTTTATCGAATATCCAAAAGAAACTGCGAGATATTATTTTTATGACCCCTCTAAGCAAAAGGTATTTATCTCGAGCAACGCAATTTTCGTGGAAAGAGGTTTTCCAACAGATACCCGACGCGATGAGCTGCTCCTTGAGGAATCAAGTGAAACATCTCAGTCGACAGCAGCGACATCGTCTACCCCTACTGTTCCCATTGATAATATTCCTGATGCCATAGGTCAGCTAGAGTGCCTCAACCTCCTAAGAGGTATGATTTTCTAGGTGCGACTCGTCAGTTGGATAATGATCTAAAGCCATATGGGCAAGCAATGTCAGATATTGATTTGGATAAGTGGCTTGAGGACATGAAATCCAAAATGGATTCCATTAGTTCAAATCAAGTTTGGACGTTAGGGGACACACCCAAAGGCGTTAAACCCGTGGGTGTAAATGGGTCTACAAATGTAACTTGGAGCTAGTGGCGAGGCGACTACCTTCAGAGCCAGGCTTGTGGATAATGGTTACACTCAATGGCCTGGAGTCAATTTTAAGGAAACCTATTCGCCGGTAGCCATGCTAAGTCCATTCAGATAATGTTTGCCATAGCAGCATGGTATGACTATGAAATATGGTAGATAGATGTGAAAACGGCTTTCCTTAATGGTTACATTGAGGAGGAGATGTACATGGATCAACCGAAGGTTTTCATAGCTGCTGAAGAAGGTCAATGAAAGCCTAGGTAAAGCGTGTGGATCGCCCCGGGAGGAGCGCGAATGCGGAAGCGTGAAAAATAAATTACGAAATTTTGATGCATGCTCATACATAAATGTAAATTACACGTTCAAGGGGTGCTTCCTTGAACCTCCCAGGCATTCGGTGTATATCATGATTAACATAAAAGCATGAAAATCATGGAGGCCATAGGTATAGAAACGAAAAACACCAAAACGAAATAACCTCCCCGGTTGTCGTTTTGTCTTCAAACCGCTACTCGCATTGTTTCCTGTTTTGCATTAAGATCTCAAATATGAGACCTTCTAAATCGTCCATGTATTCTGCCCACGTATCTTGATCCCCGTGCTACCAAAAAACCAAGTGTATGTATTTAGAGAGGATCGATCAACCAAACGTTATGAATTAACATGATCAATCCTCCTTATGTTTAATTGTACGACACAAAGAACCAAAAGACTTGTCTTGGGAAACGGGGGTGGACGAGCAAGAGAGAGAGAGAGAGAGAGAGAGACGAGTGTAATGTGTGTGTGTGTGTATTTCTTGATTTTCATCATCCTTCTAAAGTTTGAACCTAGGAGTATATATAGAGGAGGAATCCTATTCCTCTTCAAACTCCAACTTTAGAAGCTTGATTTGACTAGGATTTTGACCTAGTCAAAGTCCTAGTCAAACTAGGCTTGGATTAGTCAAACCAATCTTGGTCATTGATGTCTCCTCTTTAATCTCAACCATCCATTTATTTTATGGAATATTTAAATCCCATTTAAATAATTCATGGGGCTTTTAAATAAATAATAATATTTATTTTAAGCCCACTTAATATATTTCAATAAATCTAATTTATTTATTTGGTTAATTCCTCTTAATCCAATTAAAGGAATCAACATTCCAACAAAAAGAGAACCGATTAAATCCAATTTAAATCGTTCAACCTTTCTAAATTAATTCCAAATTAAATACCTTTAATGTGTGCAGATTGTGTGTGACTCTTTAGGTTCACCCTCAATCAGACTTGGCCGAATTCCCAACCATCCTATGACGGGAATTCGTTCGTCACCATGGGTGGCCGTCTAGAAACAGTCCATGGCACTAGAGACTAGGTGAATGTTTATGGTGTGAACATTTAGGCTCTTTAGTACTTCTATCCTTCCACCTACAATCTCACTGCTTAGAGTTTAGGGCATGGAAATGTAGGTACCCATTTTTGATCTAAGCCTTGCCTTATCCATACTAAACATCACAGGGGTCCTACCCTTTTGTTCACTTATTCTGGTCACAGATTTATCAGGGACGAGTCTCAGAGTAAAGTGAGATATCACTGTCAACCTTCTGACAGGAGATGGATCCTCTCTTAGGACCTACTGTCACACTACACATCTTGACTGCACTAAATAGGGCTTATGACTACCGAGTAACTACGACTTGGTAGCCTCTCACCATACCTAAGATACAGGCACGGTGTGCAGGTGATCTCAGTAATCCCTTAAGTCCAAGGATCAACTTGTACTGTTGGAACCGAGAATACAAGTCATACCTTACTGACCCTACTCAAGGTCTTCCATATGACGGTTCCCACGAGTCACCTCAGTTAGCAGCCACCTAGCTGGCTGACCCACTAACACTACATGGACGAGCCTCGTCGCTTGTCGATCAAACGCGACTGCAGATGCTTAGTGAAAGTCTTAGATGGATTCTCGATGCCCTATCTTGAGATATATTGACTTGGAGTATTTCAGATTGATCCGGAGAAACTGATTTCATGAACCTACCATCCAATGCGCAGTTTCAGTTTCCTGGAATATGATTTCGATCTGTGGGCTTTGCTTGTGCACTGAACAGTCAATATAAAGCAGTAAAGTGAACACAGACAAAGTATAAGCCAAATGAATATCACTTTCTTATTCATTAAAATTTATTAAAACTTTGAAAGTGTTCAGACATAGGTTACATTAGCCCAATCAGATTGGCTTCACGGTCACCTATTCTAACAGTCAGAAGGTCTGTCATCTCCAAAAGTCCATCTGTGGCATCAAATAAACTTCCCCAGGCTGGAATATACGTTTTGATGAATTCATACGGGATTATGATTTCATCAAGAATGACTTTGACCCTTGTGTATATAAGAAGGTCAGTGGGAGCTCTGTTGTGTTTCTAGTGTTTTATGTGGACGATATCTTGCTCATTAGAAATGAAGCTAAGATGTTAGGTGACACTAAAGCTTGGTTGTCTACTCAATTCTCCATGAAGGATTTGGGTGAGGCTTCCTACATCCTTGGTATCAAGATCTTCAGGGATGATCCAAAAGGATGTTGCGAATGAACTAAAACTCATATGTTGAGAAAGTCTTGAAGAGATTCAAGATGGAGAGCTCCAAACGAGGATTTCTTCCAATGACGCATGGGGTTAAGTTGTCTAAAAGGATGAAGGACGTCCTCTATGCTTCAGCCGTAGGTAGCATTCAGTATGTTGTGCAGTGCACTAGGCATGATGTTGCCTACGCTTTGAGCGTGATGTGCAGATATCAGGCGTGTGCCGGGAGGCATACAGGACTGCAGTCAAGACCATACTTAAGTACCTGAGATAGACTAAAGATATGTTCTTGGTTTACAGTGGTGGAGAATTGATACTGGAAGGCAACAGCGCACTAGTTTCCAGTTGGACGATGATGATGCCAAGTCTTAGTTGGGGTTTCCATTCAAGCTTAATGATGGAATGGTGGCTTGGAAAAGTTCCAAGCAGGATACCACAACTAATTCTACCACAAAAGTTGAATACATAGTGGCTTCGGAAGCAACTAAGGAGGCAGTTTGGATGAAAAACTACATCCAAGAGTTGGGTGTAGTGCCTAGTATAGCAGAGCCAGTAATTAACTTCTGTGATGATAATGGGGCTATAGCGCAAGTAGAAGAATCAAGATCTTATCACCGGTCCAAGCACATTCTTAGATGCTACCATCTGCTTAGAGAGATGCTGGGTAGAGGTGACGTTCGGTCAGCTTAGCATAAAATATGGCAAATCCGCTGACCAAGCCCGTCTCATAGATTGCCCATACTCAATATCTTGGGAAGATGGGTTTGTGACATATGGGTGATTGGCTTTAGGTTAAGTGGGAGATTATTAGAATAGGTGATCAGAAAGCCAATTAGATTGGTCTTTTGTGTAATTTATTTTACAATTTCGATGTAATGTAATATTATTGAATGAATAAAAGTGAGTATTCATTTATGGCATTGTTCTTTCTTCTTCTTACTTGTGTTATATTTATATTAACATTGCAACAAAGCCCAAAGACCGAATATAGAAATCCTTGGAGTTGAACTGTATATAGGTTAACAGTTTTGAAACCAACTCCGTAGGTGGTCTGAAATGTTCCAAGTCGAGACCTCGGGACTGGGCATCGAGTTTCACTGGATGACTGTTGTGTTTCATCGAAAGTAGATGTAGGTAGTCTATGCAATTTTGATGGGTTGGTTGGCAAAGGTAGTCGATTGACTGAGTTGACTCGTGGGAATCGTCATATGGAAGCCTTGGGACTTGATCAGTACGACTGAAATTCCTGGCTCAGATAGTACGAAATTAGTCCTCGAACTTGAGGAATCATGGCAGTCGCATGCATATGACGACTGTATCTTGGATCTGGCGAGCAATAACTGTATCATGAGGTATGGTCACTATAAGCCTTATTCAATGCAGTCATAGTATGTGGTGAGGACGGCGGGTTCCAAGAGAGATACCGTCCCCTGTCAGATCGTGACAGCAGTACCTCCTATACGCTCTGAGACTCATTCAAGCTCTGAGAATCTGTGGCCACAATGACTGTTTGAATGGAACAGATTTTCCGTATCGATCAGTAGAATAAATGATGTCTCGAGTATTAAGTATAGATACCTAGTCCAGGATAGAGAACCGACGCCCGATTTCATGCCCTAGACTATGGCCAAAAGACGATAGATAGAAGGATCGTACTCATATGGATTTGGGAGCCTAAATGTTCACCTAGTCTCTACTGCTATAGACTGTTGCTAGATGGCCACCCTTGGTAACGGACATTCCTGGTTATGGGTTAATCATAAATAATTAATTAAATTGCATTTAACTAATTTGTGTTGGACACAAGCCCAAGTCTAGTTGAGGGTAAAACTAATGAGTGACACACAGTTCATCGGACGTGAAAGGAATTAATTTGGAATTAATGCCGGAAGAAGAATTAATTTAATTGGATTAAATTAATTTTCTTGGAGAGATTAAATGATTGGATCATTTATGAAAATAATCCATTGGCTGGATTTTCCAAATATTAATTAATTAGATTAATTGAATTTTGGGTTTAGCCTTTGTAAATTAATTGGATTAATTTATTTGGCTTGTTTAATTTATAAATTGGATTTATAAATTAAAGAGAGTGTGCTTGGGTCTTTTTAATTAGATTAAAAAGATGGAGAATTTAAAATTGGGGCTTGAGTATTAAATTAGATTTAACATAAAGTCCAATGGACCTTTGGATTTATTTAACTCAATTTAAATTAACCCAGTCCATAAAGCCTAGCCGAAGCCCAATTTGACTTGATCCAAATCAAGAGAAATGAATGGTCAAGATTTGACCGAGATTATAAGGATGAATGTCTTAGATTTCTCCTTAGAGGAGACTAAAAAATTGGCCAAGAGAGGGAAGTTGAAAAAGATATGGTTCTTTGAAAGGTAACTTCCATGCATGAGTATAGGTATGACTAGGTCATTCCATATACACAAAACTCTCACTTGCACACGTTTTTCTTCTCTCTGTCTCCCTAAATATCATCCTTTTCCTCTCTCTCTCTCTCTCTCTCTCCAAGAATTCTATTGTTCTTCTTGATTTCTATCAAAGTTGAACATTGAGATATCAATCACGTTACGTTAATCAATAACGTTGGATTGATATCTTTCTTCCCTATTTCTTCTTGCTAGCACGAGAGGATATAGTTTCCTAATGGATTGAGTGGACATCTTAGAGGGTTTCTTGGTAGAAATCTTGGGGCGAGAAATCCGGAGAAAGAACAACACTTGAAGCCGTGACAACAAGGCTACAAGGTAAGTGTCGATTTACATACCTTCCATCTCGATTTTTCTTTTCGATTCTATGGCTTACATGATATTCTTGTTTTCATTATGCATGTTATACACCAAATTCCCAGGAAAATCAAGGGTACGCCCATTGATTCGGATTTATATTATGTTTATTTCTCAGTTTGTATTTTTGTTTTTTTACACTTGCATCGTGTTTTCCAAGCCGATATACACTTTAAGTAATAAGGTCTCAAGTATTAAGTAAAGATGCCTAGTCTAAATGAGAACCGACGCCCAATTTCGGCCCTAGACTATGGCTAGGAGAGGGTAGATGGACGGACCGTACTCTTATGGATTCGAGAGCCTAAATGTTCACACCATTTATTCACCTAGTTTCTAGTGCCATGGATTATTGCTAGACGACCACCCATGATAACGGGCATTTCTAGTTCCATGTTAATCGAAAATAACTAATTAAATTAGATTTAATTAATTTGTGTTGGACATTGGTCCAAGTCTAGCTCAGGGTGAACCTAAAGAGTCATAAACAATTCACTGGACGTGAAAGGAATTAATTTGGAATTAATTCCTGAAGAACGGAATTAATTTAATTGGATTAAATTATTTGTTTGGAGCATAAGTGATTGGATCATTTATGAAAATATAATCTATGGGTTGGATTTCCCAAAGCTAAATTAACTGGATTAATTGAATTTTGGGTTTAAGCCTTTGTAAATTAATTGGATTGCTTTATTAGGCTCGGTTGAATTTATAAATTGGATTTATAAATTAAAGAAAGTGGACTTGGATCGTTTAAATAGATTAAAAGATATGGAGGTCTTAAATTCACTTGATATTAAATTAGATTAATATAAAAATCCAATGGACCTTTGGATTTATTTAATTTAATTAAACTTAAACCCGATTCATTAAAACCTAGCCCAAGCCCATTTTGACTAGATATAGGTCAAGGGAAATGAATGGTCAAGATTTGACCAAGATTGTGGAGATGAGCGGCCGATATTTCTCCTTCGAGGAGACCTAAACTCGGCCACTAAGAGGTAGTTAAGAAAGTGATGGCTCTTGGGTTGTAACTTCCATCCTTGTGTATAGGAATGATAAGGTCATTCCAACTCTGCACTACATCACATCTAGGGAACCGATTTCCCTCTCTCTCAATCTCGGGTGCTCTGCCTCTCTCTCTCTCTCTCACCAAAAATTTCACCTCTCCAATTCCCTTGTTCTTCTTGCTTCTTGCATAGAAGAACACAGGAAATCATAGTTGTTAATCAATAACGTGTATTTGGTTCTCTTGCCTTTGTTTCCTTTTTGCTATAACGAAAAGGTTATGTTCTCTAGTGGATTAGATGTACATATTTTGAGGATTTCGTGATAGAAATCATGTGGAGAAAATCCAGAGAAAGGACAACGCTAAAAGCCGAATCGCGAAAACTACGAAGGTAAAGTTTTAAATTTTTTATTCATGTTTTCTCCTTCGTGATTCTTTGCCTACATATCATTCTTGGTTTTATTTTCACACGTTATACACCAAACACCCAGGAAGATCAAGGTTAGACCCCTTGATCCGGAATATTATTATGTTGTAATTACCATTCTTGCTTTTGTTTTACGCCTCAGCCACGTACTTCTCGGGCCAAACCACACTTTTAGTTTTAGTGTAAGCAAAAGGTACCAATTTCGAATGAGGGGGTCAGCTATTTATAGGCAACCCCTGGATTAGGAGATAAGGCAGGATCCCCCTGCCCCATATTCGGGCTTCGGTTGAGAAGGGATACCCTAGCGTAGGTACGACTCCTTGATGTTTTGGTAGAAGGTTGCCTTTGGGATAGGGACGCCCTTCAACTCATCCTCCTTTGTTCCCACATCTCCCAACTTTTGGCATTTGAAACCTATTGTAAACAAGCAAAATTTCACTCCCAATTCAGTGATGACAAGTATATTAATATCTTAATTATCAATTATATTTTAAAATTTATTAAATTAATTTCAAGTGTAAATAGTTAAGTTAATTGATATTTAAACATATATTTTGTCATCAAAACAATGCCCGATAAGTGTAAAAGTTGAAGTATTTTGGCCAAACAAATCATGTTTTGCAGTCAAAGATTCGAGCAAATCAAATGGCCCAACATGGAACAATTGCATATACATTCCAATCAAATTAAGATGAATATTTGATATTTATCTCTTTAGAAAATACAAATATTAGAGAGGTAATGTCAAATTGACCAATCATGTCATGCCAATATTTAATGCATTTATTTCTTTTAAATTAAATTATAAAGAGATAATACCAAAGGTGTTCAAGTACATTATAACACTTCCTCTTTGACACTTATATAAAGGGGTCACACATACATAGAGAACCAAGAGTGAAGCAAGAAAAGAAGACCAAAAGAATTATCTATACAAAGTTCATAAAGTTAAAGAATATTCGAAGCACTCAAAACGGAGATCGAGTCGTTCGTCAAAGGCGTGTAACAAATTATAGTGTTGATTAGTATTACAGGCAGAAACACTTGAATCAACGTTATATGTATCCAAATTCAATTTTTAAGGAGATTCAAGTAGCAAATGTGAATCTACGTACTCAAAGACAAAAGTAAAGATTATAACGTTTGATTCTAGAGTAAAGGTAGGAAACCTTGAATTAACATTAAAAAATAGTCAAATTCGAATCCAAAGGAGATCTACGTGGAGATTTCACCTTCTAATTGCAAAAAAATCAATTTTTCAAATTTTTAAGAGAAGAATCAGAGGATTAGATAGAGATTGTATTACTTGTACCTATCAAATATATTTTTTTTATTTGTGATAGTCCTCTTGTGTTTTGATTTTCAAACATGATAAAATTTGTGTTCGGACCTATCCATACGGATGCCTCTTTAGTTGAAGTGGCACTAGTAATCTTACGTGGACTGCCACCTTGTCTCCACTAGGGCGACCTTCTGCCTGGCCCCAACTTAGGTTGGGCTTCCTTGATCCTTCTAGGCCCCTTGGTTTCCTAGTTCTCTTTGGGCTCCTATAATTTTCCTTCCATTTGGGCCACTTGTTCCTTTTGGGGACATCCCATTTTTATGGGCACCAATTATGATGAATGAAATACTGTTTCATTTTTTAATTGGTTTGGAGTGTATCTATAATTATGGAACACTTTTTATTACGCTTAATTCATGAATGAAATATTATTTCATGTTTTCCATCTAGAACTCTAATGATAAGGATGCAAACATTAAAAAACGGTTGTAATTTTAATTTCCAGAATATTTTGAGACAAAGTACCATCATTTCACATTATTCTCATACATAGAGAACCTAGATGTAATTAACCCTTGATTCTTTATGCATCGTTTGATTTTATTTCTTAAGTCCTCTGCATGTACATTTTGTTGTGTGAATTAAAATTTCAAATAGTAAAATGCACTCAGATCTCACTTAAAGTTATGGACAAAATGTAATTTTGATCTTATAAATATAGGGGTGGCCTTTTGGTTCTTTTCTATTTCAAATTTGCAATGAAGGGATATAATTAAAAAAAAAAATTAGCACATTTAGTCAAATGTCGACGTAAAAATGCTGACTTCACCAAATTTTAGTACATGCTTGTCATGTGACCCCTTTAATTTAGGATTTTTAATTTTTTCGCCAATTTTTGTTGATGTGACATTTTTTTCCCCTAGAATAATTGAAGTAAATGTGTCATCCCCTGTAGTTGTTAGACCAAAATTATATTTTTTTTCCTTACGTTCCTCATGCCACGTCAGCAAATTGGCCGAAAAAATTGAAAAAGCCCCAAATTGACTAGGTCACCAACAAGGCATGTAGTAATTTCAGGCCAATTTAGCTTTTTCCTGCGAGATTGGGACTAAACGTGTCATTTTTCTAATTACATCAAATCCAACAGGATTGAAACTACCACCACTCTATAGTTTTTTTATTATTATTATTGGAAGCGATGAATTTTTATTAATTGAAGTAAAGAGATTACAAGCAATCTTGTCGAATATCAACATCGAATAGAGATAATTACAACAATCAAATCAACAATATTACATAAATAACACCTAACTATTACAGTCACAAATAATACCTACTATACAGTAGTAACAACATCATCCCACGCAGGGGGTTCGAACCCATGACCTCCAGGATCTGAAGGACAAGCGGATCCCGCCTGGGAGCCCAAGCGGAAGCGAGAGAGGGAAAAGGGCAATAATTTAAAATCGCATAAATTATCACATAATCACAAAATCCCAAGGGGTGTTCCCTTGGGTGCTCAACTGGGCGTTCGATGTAGGATATATCAATATTAAAACACATATATTATACATAGGGCATAGAAATAAAAGATTAACTACAATAGCGTAAAATCGAGATTTCCTTTGTAGTTTAAATACTTGCACGGCTACTAGCGTTGTTCCTCTTCGGAAATTCTCACCAAGTTGAAATGTATGAACTCTCTAGAGGTAATCCACACCACACTGGAAGATATGCACGTTTTCCTTGCTAGAAGAAAACGGATCTTGGAGGATTCGGTTTAAGAAAATAGAACACTATTAATTAGTGTTTTTCTTAAACTTGCTTTGTTCTTCCAAATGATCCAAGATCAAATGAAGAACAAAGGGGATATGTGTGTGTGTGTGTGTGAGAGAGAGAGAGAGAGGGCCGAAAATTAGAGAGAGAGAGAGAGGTATGTAATGTTCTTCTTCCTTTTCCGAGAAAAAGATGAATAATGAATTATCTTGCTTTGATGAATGTATATACTCATATATATACAAAATTAATGTGATTATTGAAATGTGTTTAGGTTCATCCAAGGATTGCTAGATACATCACAATCAATCCCACTAATTCATGAATCAAGTCTACCATCTCTTAATGTATGATTTAATCATACCAAAAGAGAGAGGCTTGATTGGAATTGATTTGTCTCTTACCAAAAGAGACAAGTCAACTACATCAAGGCCATGTATGGCCAATTTTTACCTCTCCAAGAGTGGTAATTTTCAGTTATACCACTTTAGGGAAGAAGTCCAACTTCTTCCTATTCCAAAAGTGGAATTAGCACATCTCTTGGGCCAAAATTTAATGGACCGGGTTTCACTACTATCCAATTACAACGAACCCAAAATTAAATCTCATTTAATTCAAAGTCCACTTAAATAATCCCCATTGATATTTTAATCCAATTAAAAGATCAAATCTTTCGACTCTCTACATTAACTGATAAATTCCATTTATCGATTAAACGAGGGTCCGATACAATATCTGTTGGTCCATCCAATGGACAATTCCTTAAGTAATCCAATTACATAATTATCCTCTGAAATTGACTCCAAGTCAATTTCTCCACCTTCTCGATGATTTGTGTGTGACCCTTTAGGTTCACCCTCAACTAGACTTGGGCCCCTGTTCAACAGGGGCCCGTTACCATGGGTGGCCGTCTAGCAATGGTCCATGGCACTAGAGACTGGGTGAATGTTGGCGTGAACATTTAGGCACCGATTCTATACGGGTATGGTCCTTCCATCTACCGTCTCCCGGCCTTAGTCTAGAGTATGGAATGTTGGAATAGGTGACCAGAAAGCCAATAGATTTGGCAATTTGTAACCTATCCGACAACTTGATGTGAATGTAATATTATTATGTGATGAATAAGATGAGTGTTCGTCACCAATGGTACCTTCTTTGTTGCGCTCATCTTACATTTGTTAAAACGGTGTTTAACTTATATCGCAACAAAGCCCACAGACCATGGATAACAACTCGTGCAGTTGGGCCACGCATTGGATGATGGTCATGAAACCAACTTGCGAGACGTTCCAAGTCGAGGACCTCGAGACAGGGCATCGAGAGTCCTACTGAGACTTGCGTCAAGAGTTGTGTTCATTGGATGAGTGCCGTGTTTCATCGGCGACAGGCGTGGGACGCCTACACGATCTTGATGGGTTGGTCGACTGGGATCGAGCTGACTGGACTGACTCGTGGGGATCATCATATGAAAACCTTGGAGGCTTGGTCGGTATGATTGGTTTTCCCCGGTTCCGATAGTACGGGAGTAATCCTCAGACTTGAGGGATCATGGCAGTCGCGTGCACAGGACGGTTGTATCTTGGATCTGGCGAGTGGTAATCATTCTGTAAGATGATTATCATAAGCCTTGTCCAGTGCAGTCAGAATGTGTAGCGAGGACGGTGGATTCCAAGAAGAGGATCCGTCCCCTGTCAGTATGTGACAGAGGTATCTCCTATGCACTCGGAGACACGTTCATGTTGTTTGAAGCTGTGGCCACAGTGGTTGGTCGAACAGGAATGGTTTCCTGTGTCGACGCAATGAAGCATACGTGGTCTCGAGTATTAAGCATAGATGCCTAGTCAAGGATGGGAACCGACGCCCAATTCCATACCCTAAACTAAGGCCGGGAGACGGTAGACGGAAGGATCGTACCCGTACGGAATCGGCGCCTAAATGTTCACGCCAATTCACCTAGTCTCTAGTGCCATGGACCGTTGTACTAGACGGCCACCATGGTAACGGGCCCTTCAATGGTGACTAAATGGACTTGGACCAAGTAGGCTACCCACTCCAGTTCTATGCTGAGGGGAGTGGTTTGGTTGATGACTACTAAAGGGTCACACACAAATCACCGAGGAGGTTGAGAGATCGACTTGGAGTCAATCTCGAAGGATAAAATAAGTAATTGGAATACTTAAGGGAAATGTCCATTGATGGACGGGCCGATATTGTATCGGGCTTTCATTTAATCGGTAAATTGAATTTTCGATTAAATATGGAAAGTTGAGATGTTGAGACGTTGGATCTTTTAATTGGATTAAAAGATCAACGGGAATAATTTAAGTGGACATTAAATTGGATTTAATATTGGGTTCGTCGTAATTGGATTACGATAAAACCCGGTCCGTTAAATTATACCCGAGAGGAGAAATAATTCCTAGTTTGGAATGGGAAGAAGTTGACTTCTTTCCTTAATTAAACATGGCCGACACGCTCCCTTGGAGGAAGCAAAATCAGCCATGTTTCATGCTAGGTGGTATGTTGACTTATCTCTTTTGGAAAGAAACAAATCAACTCCAATCAAGCTCTTCCCTTTTGGTATGATTTGATCATACCATAAATTTTGGTAGGCTTGATTGAAGAATTGATGGTGATTGATTGGAATGAATCTAGACATCCTTGGATGAACCTAGACACATTCCAATAATCACATTAATTATGTATATATATTAGAATATACAACACCAAGCATAAGTGATTCATTATTCATCTTTTTCGAGGAAAAAGAGAAGACAAAAATCCTCTCCTCTCTCTCAATTTTCGTGCTCCCTCCCTCTCTTACACTTGTGTTCTTCACTTGATTTTGAATCAAGAAGAAGAACAAAGTAAGTTTAAGAGAACACTAATTCATAGTGTTCTTCTCTTAAACCGATTCCTTCCTAAACCCGTTCTTTTCTAGCAAGAAGAACGTATGTTTCTTCCGGTGTGGTGTGGATCACCTTTGGAGAATCCATACGTTTGGATTTCGTGAGCATTCCGGAGAAGGAACAACGCTAGTAGCCGAGAGCATACGCTAAACATTCAAAGGTAACGGTTTATTACGCTTTAATTAATTTCATTTATATATCTATGCCCTATGTGTTTAAATATATGTTTTAATATTTACACATCCTACATCGAACGCCCGGTTGAGCACCCAAGGGTACATCCCTTGGGATTCGCGTATTTTGAATTTGATTTAAATTTACGCACTTTCCACGCTTTCTCGCTTCCGCTCGCGCTCCCGGGCGGATGCGCTTGTCCTTCAAGTGGTATCAGAGCCCGGTTCGATGTAAGGGGCATAGATCTATGTGTTTTGCATGATCTACTTGCTTTTAAATGGCTTTATTGGCATGTTAGATTACATAAATATATGAATAATATGATGATTCAATTGTTTGGATTTAATGGACTTTTGGGATGCTTAATTTTGTTAGATTGGATCTAAAATTGCATGCTTATTTTCAGAATAATATTAATCTTATTGTGCTGAAACAGTTTTAAAAACAAAAAAAAAATTTGGGATCGGTCATCAGCGGCCGCGCGCAGGCGGGCGCCTGCGCGCGCACCATGTGCGCAGCTGGCCGCTGCCAGCGCGCGGCAAAGAGCGCGCGCGCGCGCTGCCCTGTGCGCGCGGCGGCCGGCCAGCACAACGGCTGGGCCGTTTTGTGCCATTTTTCGACTTTTTCCGAAAAATTCGATTTCTCTGTATTTTCTGCACGATATTCTGAAAATATGTTAATTTTGCATTTTTGATTTTGGGATAATTGGATTATTCCTTGAATTAAATTTGCTTAATTAATTTGGGATTAATACATGCATTGGATGCATTGTTTAAAATGTAATTAAATTTAAAATTTGAATTTTTCATATTATTTGTATATTTATGCTTTTGCGATGTTGGACATCACTTGGGTATTTGGAATATCCATTGGTTATTTATGCATGATTATTTGGAATAATTATGTTATGTGAGTTGATGGAATCAACATGGGATGATCACAAGAGCCCTAGACCTTATGTATGGATGAATGAATGATCATTTATTTTCTGTTGGGTGGGGCCTGCGTGCCTCTTGTTTTTGGGACTATCATCTCCCGTATTTTCAGCCTCATGATGTTAAGGCTTGTTTTCTTTATTACCGATGTATTACTTTCAGTTGTAATGAGAGTAGATAGGATTGGTGAGGTTTCAATTTTAACAAGCAATTGGAGTCGGAGACCCCAAGGAGGAGCATCAAGGCGTGAAACAAGAAGCACTTCAAGGCCCATTGGAATGACAATAGGTTTATTATTACTCTAATAATTTAGGACCACCCTAGACAGACCATAGACTCACTGCGGGCTCAGTGGTCGCATAGGTTGGGCTTGTGATCATCCTAACAGGGGTATGCTATGTTTTCTGCATGCGGCGTATTTATTTATCGCTTTAAATATTGGATATTTATGCATGCTAAAACACAATAATGTGATGAGGTCTCGGTCATACACAAACTCTCATTTGGTTGGACCAAATTAAATATTAGGCTCAGAAAGGACTTGGATCAAAATGGTATTTTGGTCTGTCCGAGCCTTCTATCCACAGCAATGTGGTGAGGAAGCTACCACTACCCAAGTGTGGTCTCACGAGTCGTGGCACACTTGGACTAGGGGAAAGCTGCACTATTGTTGTGAACAAAAAGACTGCGCTCGCTGTTTCCCTGTCTCACGAGTCGTGGGGGGCGACAGTTTGAGGCATGATTTGGTTGATGGGTCGGGCCCAACACTGAGTAACATGGTTCGCTTGGAGTCCTCGGGACCATGTGAATAGGTGAGGCAAAATATCTTGGGAATCTCATTGGATGAGAATGATATTGGATATCTCCCACAAGGTCTTCTTCATGTGAATCGTAAAAGCGGGGCATGGAGATTATGCTTGTGGATCCCAAGCCCACTAGGAAATGGTTTCCCGAAACTCCGCTTGAGAGTGGCGGACTTTCGTATAAATAGTGGGAGGGTTAAAGACTAAAAGACCAAGTCTTCAACTTGAACAATAATATTACCATCATCTGCTAATTTCTACTTTACATTTTCATTAATGTAGATATGTCTAAGAACCCGTTAACCATGATTCTTGAGACTAACAAATTCAACGGAACGAACTACTCGGACTGGCTGAGAAACCTGAGGATTGTCCTCAGTTTCGAGAACCAAGGCTACGTCTTGGACGAGCCGCCATCGAGCGACTTACCGGAGGGGTCCACGCCTGAAGAACGTTTGACGTTTGAGAAATGGCATGAGGACAACCGGAAAGTACGCAGTATCATACTGGCTTCGATGTCTAACGACATCCAGAAGCAGTATGAGAGGCTGGACAACGTCTCCGCCATAATGCTCCGCATGAACGAGGTTTATGCGGTTCCGGATAGGCATATTAGATATGCCGCCACAAAAGCATTCTTTGGCAACAAGCTCGCTGAAGGAGCGTCTGTACAGAGTCATGGGGTCAAGATGCTCTCCTTAGTGGAGAAACTCGAGGACCTTAAAGCTGGGCTTAACAATGACACGTACATTGACGTGATCCTTCAGTCGCTTCCTCCATCCTATGACCCGTTTGTTGTAAACTACAACATGAACGGACTTGAGAAGTCTATCCATGAGTTGATCAACATGCTGGTCCAATACGAGGCAACGACCCACAAGTCGGCGCCGGCAGTATTGATAGGAGAGGCTTCGACCTCCAAGGCGAATGGCAAGAGGGCTGGACGCTAGAAGAGGAAGAAGGGCAAAGGGAAGACGGCTGCGGCCCCTGCTCGCGCTCCGAGCGTCCCTGTTGCTCCGGTTGGACCGAGCAAAGGGAAAGGGAAGGCCCGTGGTTCTCAGCGGTCCAAGGCAAATGATGTCTGCATGCATTGCCAAGGGAAAGGGCATTGGAAGAGGGAGTGTCCACAACTCCTCTCCAACCCAGGTATGTTTGTAGTTGAAGTTAATATGATTACTAATTCTGCTTCATGGGTATTGGATACCGGGTGTGGTGCTCACATCTGCAATGATTTGCAGGCACTGCAAAGAAGCAGAAAGCTAACCAAGGATGAGATGATCCTGAGGCTAGGCGATGGCAAGGCCGTTGCTGCGGAGGCCGTAGGATCACTAGAGTTAGCCATTAGTAGTCATGTTATGATTGTACTGAACGACTGTTTCTATGTACCTAGCATGATTAAAAACATTGTTTCCATCCAGATCCTTTGATAAGGAGGGATATGAATTTACCATCAATAAAAACGGTTTTTTCATTATCAAAGATGGTATTTCTCATATGCATGGTACATTGGTCAACGGTCTGTACATACTTCAACAGTCTAATTGGATTATGACTGCAGAACACAAACGAAAATGTGATGATCATAATAACGCACAGATATGGCATGCGAGGTTAGGTCATATCTCTAAAGATAGGATAAGAAGGTTGGTGGACTCAAAGAGTCTAGAAATAGACAATTTGGACAACCTACCGACCTGCGAATCCTGTCTAAAGGGAAAGATGACCAAGAAACCCTTTGTTGGATAAAGTACGCTAGCCAGTGGTCTGTTGGATTTGATCCATACAGATGTCTGTGGTCCACTAAATACTCAGGCTAGAGGTGGGTACTCGTACTTCATAACCTTTACCGATGATCACTCACGGTATGGTTATGTTTACCTGATGAGGTATAAGTCTGAAGCCTTTGGAAGGTTTAAGGAATACAGACTTGAAGTAGAGAACCAAACCGGTCGAAAGATCAAAGCCCTTCGGTCGGACCGAGGTGGAGAGTATCTGAGTGGTGAATTTACTGATTATCTAAAAGAGAATGAGATTCTCTCTCAGTGGACTCCTCCTGGAACACCGCAGCTTAATGGTGTGTCTGAAAGGAGGAATCGGACCTTGTTGGACATGGTCCGATCCATGATGAGTTTTACCGAACTACCCCTTTCCTTCTAGGGATACGCTCTTGAGACGGCGGCCAAACTTTTGAACTTGGCGCCATCTAAAAAGGTATCCAGACGCCATATGAGATATGGCATGGCAAGCCTGCCTCCTACAAATACTTGAAAGTGTGGGGTTGCCCCGCATTTGTCAAGAGATTAGTGAGAGATAAACTGGACTCGAGGTCTAGTTTATGCAGGTTCATCGGCTATCCGAAAGAAACTGCGGGGTATTATTTCTATGATCCCTCCGAGCAAAAGGTTTTTGTCTTGCGAAACGCAGTGTTCTTGGAAAAAGGTTTTCCATCGAATAGTCGACGCGATGAGGTACTCCTTGAGGAATCAAGTGAGGTACCCCATGAGGCGGCAGTGACATCTGAGCCAGTGGTTCCCACTGATATTGTTCTAGTCCTCCTTAGGTCGGCCAGAGTATCCCATGCACCTGATAGGTATGGATTTCTGGGCCTGACCGGTCAGTTGGATAATGATCCAAAGACATACGGAGAAGCGATGTCGGACATCGATTCAGACAAGTGGCTTGAGGCCATGAAATCCGAGATGGACTCGATGGGCACAAACAAGGTTTGGACCCTAGTAGATCCACCCAAAGGGGTTGAACCCGTAGGGTGTAAATGGGTCTACAAACGTAAGCTTGGAGCTGACGGGGAGGTTACAACCTTCAAAGCCAGGCTTGTGGCGAAAGGTTACACTCAACGACCCGGGGTCGATTTTGAGGAAATCTACTCGCCCGTAGCAATGGCCAAGTCCATTCGGATACTGCTTGCCATAGCAGCATGGTATGACTATGAAATATGGCAGATGGACGTGAAAACGGCTTTCCTCAACGGTTTCGTAGAGGAAGAGATCTATATGGATCAACCGGAAGGTTTCACAACTGTTGGAGAAGAGCAGAAGATCTGCCGTCTCCAAAGGTCCATCTATGGCCTCAAACAAGCTTCCCGAAGCTGGAACATACGTTTTGATGAAGTCATACGGGGATATAATTTCATCAAGAACGAGTCTGATCCTTGTGTATACAAGAAGATCAGTGGGAGCTCAGTTGCGTTTCTGGTGCTTTACGTGGATGACATCTTGCTCATTGGGAATGATGCTAAGATGTTGGGTACCACTAAAGCTTGGTTGTCAACGCAATTCTCCATGAAGGATATGGGCGAGGCATCCTACATCTTTGGCATCAAGATCTACAGGGATAGATCTAGAAGGATGTTAGGAATGGCCCAGTCCTCGTATAGAGGCATGAAATTAAGTTATCCAAGAAGCAGTCTCTTAAGACTGATGAGGAACTTAAACGGATGTTGGACATCCCTATGCTTCAGCCGTAGGCAGCATACAGTATGTTGTTCAGTGCACTAGACTTGATGTGGCTTTCACTTTGAGCGTAACTAGTCGATATCAGTCGTGTGCCGGGAAGGCACACTGGAGTGCAGTCAAGACTATCCTAAAGTACCTGAAAAAGGACTAAGGACATGTTCTTGATCTACGGTGGTGGAGAGTTGATACTGGAAGGCTAATAGCGACACTAGCTTCCAGTCGGATGACGAAGATGCCAAGTCTCAATTTGGTTTTATATTTAGACTAAATGGTGGCGTGGTTACTTGGAAGGGTTCCAAGTAGGCTACCACGGCGGACTCCACCATAGAGTTCTGAATGCATAGCGGCTTTGGAAGCTGCTAAGGAGTGGTTTGGTTGATGAGCTACATCCAAGGGTTGGATGTAATACCTAGCATTGCTAAGCCTGTAATTATCTTTTATGATAACAACGGGGCGATACCGCTAGCAAAGGAACCGAGATCTCATCACGATCCAAGCATATTCTTAGACGCTACCATCTCTTAGAGAGATGGATAGCAGGAGTGACGTCCGGTTGGACCGAGTCAGCTCCGCGGAAAACATAGCAGATCAACTTGCTAAACCCATGTCGCAAGTTGCCCATACTCACCATCTGAATAAGAGGTTCGAGGTCAATGGGTGATTGGCTTTAGGTCAAGTGGGAGATTGTTGGAATAGGTGACAAAAAGCCAATAGGTTTGGCAATTTGTAACCTATCCGACAACTTGATGTGAATGTAATATTATTATGTGATGAATAAGATGAGTGTTCGTCACCAATGGTACCTTCTTTGTTGCGCTCATCTTACATTTGTTAAAACGGTGTTTAACTTATATCGCAACAAAGCCACAGACCATGGATAACAACTCGTGCAGTTGGGCCACGCATTGGATGGTGGTCATGAAACCAACTTGCGAAACGTTCCAAGTCGAGGACCTCGAGACAGGGCATCGAGAGTCCTATTGAGCTTGCGTCAAGAGTCGTGTTCATTGGATGAGTGCCGTGTTTCATCGGCGACAGGCGTGGGACGCCTACATGATCTTGATGGGTTGGTCGACTGGGGTCGAGCCGACTGGACTGACTCGCGGGGATCATCATATGGAAGCCTTGGAGGCTTGGTCGGTATGATTGGTTTTCCCCGGTTCCGATAGTACGAAGACACGTTCATGCTGTTTGAAGCTGTGGCCACAGTGGTTGGTCGAACAGGGAATGGTTTCCTGTGTCGACGCAATGAAGCATACGTGGTCTCGAGTATTAAGCATAGATACCTAGTCAAGGATGGGAACCGACGCCCAATTCCATACCCTAGACTAAGGCCGGGAGACGGTAGACGGAAGGATCGTACCCGTACGGAATCGGCGCCTAAATGTTCACGCCAATTCACCTAGTCTCTAGTGCCATGGACCGTTGCTAGACGGCCACCCATGGTAACGGGCCCTTGTGGGACACGGGCCCAAGTCTAGCTGAGGGTGAACCTAAAGGGTCACACACAAATCACCGAGGAGGTTGAGAGATCGACTTGGAGTCAATCTCGAAGGATAAAATAAGTAATTGGATTACTTAAGGGAAAGTCCATTGGATGGACGGGCCGATATTGTATCGGGCTTTCATTTAATCGGTAAATTGGATTTTCGATTAAATATGGAAAGTTGAGATGTTGAGACGTTGGATCTTTTAATTGGATTAAAAGATCAACGGGAATAATTTAAGTGGACATTAAATTGGATTTAATATTGGGTTCGTCGTAATTGGATTACGATAAAACCCGGTCCGTTAAATTATACCCGAGAGGAGAAATAATTCCTAGTTTGGAATGGGAAGAAGTTGACTTCTTTCCTTAATTAAACATGGCCGACACGCTCCCTTGGAGGAAGCAAAATCAGCCATGTTTCATGCTAGGTGGTATGTTGACTTATCTCTTTTGGAAAGAAACAAATCAACTCCAATCAAGCTCTTCCCTTTTGGTATGATTTGATCATACCATAAATTTTTGGTAGGCTTGATTGAAGAATTGATGGTGATTGATTGGAATGAATCTAGACATCCTTGGATGAACCTAGACACATTCCAATAATCACATTAATTATGTATATATATTAGAATATACAACACCAAGCATAAGTGATTCATTATTCATCTTTTTCGAGGAAAAAGAGAAGACAAAAATCCTCTCCTCTCTCTCAATTTTCGTGCTCCCTCCCTCTCTTACACTTGTGTTCTTCACTTGATTTTGAATCAAGAAGAAGAAACAAAGTAAGTTTAAGAGAACACTAATTCATAGTGTTCTTCTCTTAAACCGATTCCTTCCTAAACCCGTTCTTTTCTAGCAAGAAGAACGTATGTTTCTTCCGGTGTGGTGTGGATCACCTTTGGAGAATCCATACGTTTGGATTTCGTGAGCATTCCGGAGAAGGAACAACGCTAGTAGCCGAGAGCATACGCTAAACATTCAAAGGTAACGGTTTATTACGCTTTAATTAATTTCATTTATATATCTATGCCCTATGTGTTTAAATATATGTTTTAATATTTACACATCCTACATCGAACGCCCGGTTGAGCACCCAAGGGTACATCCCTTGGGATTCGCGTATTTTGAATTTGATTTAAATTTACGCACTTTCCACGCTTTCTCGCTTCCGCTCGCGCTCCCGGCGGATGCGCTTGTCTTTCAAGTGGTATCAGAGCCCGGTTCGATGTAAGGGGCATAGATCTATGTGTTTTGCATGATCTACTTGCTTTTAAATGGCTTTATTGGCATGTTAGATTACATAAATATATGAATAATATGATGATTCAATTGTTTGGATTTAATGGACTTTTGGGATGCTTAATTTTGTTAGATTGGATCTAAAATTGCATGCTTATTTTCAGAATAATATTAATCTTATTGTGCTGAAACAGTTTTAAAAACAAAAAAAAAAATTTGGGATCGGTCATCAGCGGCCGCGCGCAGGCGGGCGCCTGCGCGCGCACCATGTGCGCAGCTGGCCGCTGCCAGCGCGCGGCAAAGAGCGCGCGCGCGCGCGCTGCCCTGTGCGCGCGGGCGGCCGGCCAGCACAACGGCTGGGCCGTTTTGTGCCATTTTTTCGACTTTTTCCGAAAAATTCGATTTCTCTGTATTTTCTGCACGATATTCTGAAAATATGTTAATTTTGCATTTTTGATTTTGGGATAATTGGATTATTCCTTGAATTAAATTTGCTTAATTAATTTGGGATTAATACATGCATTGGATGCATTGTTTAAAATGTAATTAAATTTAAAATTTGAATTTTTTCATATTATTTGTATATTTATGCTTTTGCGATGTTGGACATCACTTGGGTATTTGGAATATCCATTGGTTATTTATGCATGATTATTTGGAATAATTATGTTATGTGAGTTGATGGAATCAACATGGGATGATCACAAGAGCCCTAGACCTTATGTATGGATGAATGAATGATCATTTATTTTCTGTTGGGTGGGGCCTGCGTGCCTCTTGTTTTTGGGACTATCATCTCCCGTATTTTCAGCCTCATGATGTTAAGGCTTGTTTTCTTTATTACCGATGTATTACTTTCAGTTGTAATGAGAGTAGATAGGATTGGTGAGGTTTCAATTTTAACAAGCAATTGGAGTCGGAGACCCCAAGGAGGAGCATCAAGGCGTGAAACAAGAAGCACTTCAAGGCCCATTGGAATGACAATAGGTTTATTATTACTCTAATAATTTAGGACCACCCTAGACAGACCATAGACTCACTGCGGGCTCAGTGGGTCGCATAGGTTGGGCTTGTGATCATCCTAACAGGGGTATGCTATGTTTTCTGCATGCGGCGTATTTATTTATCGCTTTAAATATTGGATATTTATGCATGCTAAAACACAATAATGTGATGAGGTCTCGGTCATACACAAACTCTCATTTGGTTGGACCAAATTAAATATTAGGCTCAGAAAGGACTTGGATCAAAATGGTATTTTGGTCTGTCCGAGCCTTCTATCCACAGCAATGTGGTGAGGAAGCTACCACTACCCAAGTGTGGTCTCACGAGTCGTGGCACACTTGGACTAGGGAAAGCTGCACTATTGTTGTGAACAAAAAGACTGCGCTCGCTGTTTCCCTGTCTCACGAGTCGTGGGGGGCGACAGTTTGAGGCATGATTTGGTTGATGGGTCGGGCCAACACTGAGTAACATGGTTCGCTTGGAGTCCTCGGGACCATGTGAATAGGTGAGGCAAAATATCTTGGGAATCTCATTGGATGAGAATGATATTGGATATCTCCCACAAGGTCTTCTTCATGTGAATCGTAAAAGCGGGGCATGGAGATTATGCTTGTGGATCCCAAGCCCACTAGGAAATGGTTTCCCGAAACTCCGCTTGAGAGTGGCGGACTTTCGTATAAATAGTGGAGGGTTAAAGACTAAAAGACCAAGTCTTCAACTTGAACAATAATATTACCATCATCTGCTAATTTCTACTTTACATTTTCATTAATGTAGATATGTCTAAGAACCCGTTAACCATGATTCTTGAGACTAACAAATTCAACGGAACGAACTACTCGGACTGGCTGAGAAACCTGAGGATTGTCCTCAGTTTCGAGAACCAAGGCTACGTCTTGGACGAGCCGCCACCGAGCGACTTACCGGAGGGGTCCACGCCTGAAGAACGTTTGACGTTTGAGAAATGGCATGAGGACAACCGGAAAGTACGCAGTATCATACTGGCTTCGATGTCTAACGACATCCAGAAGCAGTATGAGAGGCTGGACAACGTCTCCGCCATAATGCTCCGCATGAACGAGGTTTATGCGGTTCCGGATAGGCATATTAGATATGCCGCCACAAAAGCATTCTTTGGCAACAAGCTCGCTGAAGGAGCGTCTGTACAGAGTCATGGGGTCAAGATGCTCTCCTTAGTGGAGAAACTCGAGGACCTTAAAGCTGGGCTTAACAATGACACGTACATTGACGTGATCCTTCAGTCGCTTCCTCCATCCTATGACCCATTTGTTGTAAACTACAACATGAACGGACTTGAGAAGTCTATCCATGAGTTGATCAACATGCTGGTCCAATACGAGGCAACGACCCACAAGTCGGCGCCGGGCAGTATTGATAGGAGAGGCTTCGACCTCCAAGGCGAATGGCAAGAGGGCTGGACGCTAGAAGAGGAAGAAGGGCAAAGGGAAGACGGCTGCGGCCCCTGCTCGCGCTCCGAGCGTCCCTGTTGCTCCGGTTGGACGAGCAAAGGGAAAGGGAAGGCCCGTGGTTCTCAGCGGTCCAAGGCAAATGATGTCTGCATGCATTGCCAAGGGAAAGGGCATTGGAAGAGGGAGTGTCCACAACTCCTCTCCAACCCAGGTATGTTTGTAGTTGAAGTTAATATGATTACTAATTCTGCTTCATGGGTATTGGATACCGGGTGTGGTGCTCACATCTGCAATGATTTGCAGGCACTGCAAAGAAGCAGAAAGCTAACCAAGGATGAGATGATCCTGAGGCTAGGCGATGGCAAGGCCGTTGCTGCGGAGGCCGTAGGATCACTAGAGTTAGCCATTAGTAGTCATGTTATGATTGTACTGAACGACTGTTTCTATGTACCTAGCATGATTAAAAAACATTGTTTCCATCCAGATCCTTTGATAAGGAGGGATATGAATTTACCATCAATAAAAACGGTTTTTTCATTATCAAAGATGGTATTTCTCATATGCATGGTACATTGGTCAACGGTCTGTACATACTTCAACAGTCTAATTGGATTATGACTGCAGAACACAAACGAAAATGTGATGATCATAATAACGCACAGATATGGCATGCGAGGTTAGGTCATATCTCTAAAGATAGGATAAGAAGGTTGGTGGACTCAAAGAGTCTAGAAATAGACAATTTGGACAACCTACCGACCTGCGAATCCTGTCTAAAGGAAAGATGACCAAGAAACCCTTTGTTGGATAAAGTACGCTAGCCAGTGGTCTGTTGGATTTGATCCATACAGATGTCTGTGGTCCACTAAATACTCAGGCTAGAGGTGGGTACTCGTACTTCATAACCTTTACCGATGATCACTCACGGTATGGTTATGTTTACCTGATGAGGTATAAGTCTGAAGCCTTTGGAAGGTTTAAGGAATACAGACTTGAAGTAGAGAACCAAACCGGTCGAAAGATCAAAAGCCCTTCGGTCGGACCGAGGTGGAGAGTATCTGAGTGGTGAGTTTACTGATTATCTAAAAGAGAATGAGATTCTCTCTCAGTGGACTCCTCCTGGAACACCGCAGCTTAATGGTGTGTCTGAAAGGAGGAATCGGACCTTGTTGGACATGGTCCGATCCATGATGAGTTTTACCGAACTACCCCTTTCCTTCTAGGGATACGCTCTTGAGACGGCGGCCAAACTTTTGAACTTGGCGCCATCTAAAAAGGTATCCCAGACGCCATATGAGATATGGCATGGCAAGCCTGCCTCCTACAAATACTTGAAAGTGTGGGGTTGCCCCGCATTTGTCAAGAGATTAGTGAGAGATAAACTGGACTCGAGGTCTAGTTTATGCAGGTTCATCGGCTATCCGAAAGAAACTGCGGGGTATTATTTCTATGATCCCTCCGAGCAAAAGGTTTTTGTCTTGCGAAACGCAGTGTTCTTGGAAAAAGGTTTTCCATCGAATAGTCGACGCGATGAGGTACTCCTTGAGGAATCAAGTGAGGTACCCCATGAGGCGGCAGTGACATCTGAGCCAGTGGTTCCCACTGATATTGTTCTAGTCCTCCTTAGGTCGGCCAGAGTATCCCATGCACCTGATAGGTATGGATTTCTGGGCCTGACCGGTCAGTTGGATAATGATCCAAAGACATACGGAGAAGCGATGTCGGACATCGATTCAGACAAGTGGCTTGAGGCCATGAAATCCGAGATGGACTCGATGGGCACAAACAAGGTTTGGACCCTAGTAGATCCACCCAAAGGGGTTGAACCCGTAGGGTGTAAATGGGTCTACAAACGTAAGCTTGGAGCTGACGGGGAGGTTACAACCTTCAAAGCCAGGCTTGTGGCGAAAGGTTACACTCAACGACCCGGGGTCGATTTTGAGGAAATCTACTCGCCGTAGCAATGGCCAAGTCCATTCGGATACTGCTTGCCATAGCAGCATGGTATGACTATGAAATATGGCAGATGGACGTGAAAACGGCTTTCCTCAACGGTTTCGTAGAGGAAGAGATCTATATGGATCAACCGGAAGGTTTCACAACTGTTGGAGAAGAGCAGAAGATCTGCCGTCTCCAAAGGTCCATCTATGGCCTCAAACAAGCTTCCCGAAGCTGGAACATACGTTTTGATGAAGTCATACGGGGATATAATTTCATCAAGAACGAGTCTGATCCTTGTGTATACAAGAAGATCAGTGGGAGCTCAGTTGCGTTTCTGGTGCTTTACGTGGATGACATCTTGCTCATTGGGAATGATGCTAAGATGTTGGGTACCACTAAAGCTTGGTTGTCAACGCAATTCTCCATGAAGGATATGGGCGAGGCATCCTACATCTTTGGCATCAAGATCTACAGGGATAGATCTAGAAGGATGTTAGGAATGGCCCAGTCCTCGTATAGAGGCATGAAATTAAGTTATCCAAGAAGCAGTCTCTTAAGACTGATGAGGAACTTAAACGGATGTTGGACATCCCTATGCTTCAGCCGTAGGCAGCATACAGTATGTTGTTCAGTGCACTAGACTTGATGTGGCTTTCACTTTGAGCGTAACTAGTCGATATCAGTCGTGTGCCGGGAAGGCACACTGGAGTGCAGTCAAGACTATCCTAAAGTACCTGAAAAAGGACTAAGGACATGTTCTTGATCTACGGTGGTGGAGAGTTGATACTGGAAGGCTAATAGCGACACTAGCTTCCAGTCGGATGACGAAGATGCCAAGTCTCAATTTGGTTTTATATTTAGACTAAATGGTGGCGTGGTTACTTGGAAGGGTTCCAAGTAGGCTACCACGGCGGACTCCACCATAGAGTTCTGAATGCATAGCGGCTTTGGAAGCTGCTAAGGAGTGGTTTGGTTGATGAGCTACATCCAAGGGTTGGATGTAATACCTAGCATTGCTAAGCCTGTAATTATCTTTTATGATAACAACGGGGCGATACGCTAGCAAAGGAACCGAGATCTCATCACGATCCAAGCATATTCTTAGACGCTACCATCTCTTAGAGAGATGGATAGCAGGAGTGACGTCCGGTTGGACCGAGTCAGCTCCGCGGAAAACATAGCAGATCAACTTGCTAAACCCATGTCGCAAGTTGCCCATACTCACCATCTGAATAAGAGGTTCGAGGTCAATGGGTGATTGGCTTTAGGTCAAGTGGGAGATTGTTGGAATAGGTGACCAAAAAGCCAATAGGTTTGGCAATTTGTAACCTATCCGACAACTTGATGTGAATGTAATATTATTATGTGATGAATAAGATGAGTGTTCGTCACCAATGGTACCTTCTTTGTTGCGCTCATCTTACATTTGTTAAAACGGTGTTTAACTTATATCGCAACAAAGCCCACAGACCATGGATAACAACTCGTGCAGTTGGGCCACGCATTGGATGGTGGTCATGAAACCAACTTGCGAAACGTTCCAAGTCGAGGACCTCGAGACAGGGCATCGAGAGTCCTATTGAGCTTGCGTCAAGAGTCGTGTTCATTGGATGAGTGCCGTGTTTCATCGGCGACAGGCGTGGGACGCCTACATGATCTTGATGGGTTGGTCGACTGGGGTCGAGCCGACTGGACTGACTCGCGGGGATCATCATATGGAAGCCTTGGAGGCTTGGTCGGTATGATTGGTTTTCCCCGGTTCCGATAGTACGAAGACACGTTCATGCTGTTTGAAGCTGTGGCCACAGTGGTTGGTCGAACAGGGAATGGTTTCCTGTGTCGACGCAATGAAGCATACGTGGTCTCGAGTATTAAGCATAGATACCTAGTCAAGGATGGGAACCGACGCCCAATTCCATACCCTAGACTAAGGCCGGGAGACGGTAGACGGAAGGATCGTACCCGTACGGAATCGGCGCCTAAATGTTCACGCCAATTCACCTAGTCTCTAGTGCCATGGACCGTTGCTAGACGGCCACCCATGGTAACGGGCCCTTGTGGGACACGGGCCCAAGTCTAGCTGAGGGTGAACCTAAAGGGTCACACACAAATCACCGAGGAGGTTGAGAGATCGACTTGGAGTCAATCTCGAAGGATAAAATAAGTAATTGGATTACTTAAGGGAAAGTCCATTGGATGGACGGGCCGATATTGTATCGGGCTTTCATTTAATCGGTAAATTGGATTTTCGATTAAATATGGAAAGTTGAGATGTTGAGACGTTGGATCTTTTAATTGGATTAAAAGATCAACGGGAATAATTTAAGTGGACATTAAATTGGATTTAATATTGGGTTCGTCGTAATTGGATTACGATAAAACCCGGTCCGTTAAATTATACCCGAGAGGAGAAATAATTCCTAGTTTGGAATGGGAAGAAGTTGACTTCTTTCCTTAATTAAACATGGCCGACACGCTCCCTTGGAGGAAGCAAAATCAGCCATGTTTCATGCTAGGTGGTATGTTGACTTATCTCTTTTGGAAAGAAACAAATCAACTCCAATCAAGCTCTTCCCTTTTGGTATGATTTGATCATACCATAAATTTTGGTAGGCTTGATTGAAGAATTGATGGTGATTGATTGGATTGAATCTAGACATCCTTGGATGAACCTAGACACATTCCAATAATCACATTAATTATGTATATATATTAGAATATACAACACCAAGCATAAGTGATTCATTATTCATCTTTTTCTAGGAAAAAGAGAAGACAAAAATCCTTTCCTCTCTCTCAATTTTCGTGCTCCCTCCCTCTCTTACACTTGTGTTCTTCACTTGATTTTAAATCAAGAAGAAGAACAAAGTAAGTTTAAGAGAACACTAATTCATAGTGTTCTTCTCTTAAACCGATTCCTTCCTAAACCCGTTCTTTTCTAGCAAGAAGAACGTGTGTTTCTTCCGGTGTGGTGTGGATCACCTTTGGAGAATCCATACGTTTGGATTTCGTGAGCATTTCGGAGAAGGAACAACGCTAGTAGCCGGGAGCATACGCTAAACAATCAAAGGTAACGGTTTATTACGCTTTGATTGATTTCATTTATATATCTATGCCCTATGTGTTTAAATATATGTTTTAATATTTACACATCCTACATCGAACGCCCGGTTGAGCACCCAAGGGTACACCCCTTGGGATTCGCGTATTTTGAATTTGATTTAAATTTACGCACTTTCCACGCTTTCTCGCTTCCGCTCGCGCTCCCCGGCGGATCCGCTTGTCCTTCATGGAATTGGGCATCGGTTCCCATCCTTGACTAGCCATCTATGCTTAATACTCGAGACTATGCATGCCTCATTGCATCGACACAGGAAACCATTTCCTGTTCGACCAACCACTTGTTGGAATAGGTGACCAGAAAGCCAATAGGTTTGGCACTTTATAACCTATTTGACAACTTGATGTAATGTAATATTATGTAACGAATAAAATGAGTATTCGTTACATTTAGTATTCTCTTTATTGCGCTCATTTTACATATGTTAAAACGGTATTTTACATATATCACCACAAAGCCCACAAACCACGATTAACAACTCATGCAGTTGGGCCACGCATTGGATGGTGGTCATGAAACCAACTGATAAAGGGTTGGGTCTGAAACGTTCCAAGTCGAGGACCTCGGACAGGGCATCAAGAGTCCTATAGAGACTTACACCAAGAGTTGTATTCATTGGATGAGTGTCGTGTTTCATCGGCGACAGACGTGGGACGCCTACACGATCTTGATGGGTTGGTCGACTGGGGTCGAGCCGACTGGACTGACTCGTGGTGATCATATGGAAGCGTTGGAGGCTTGGTCGGTATGATTGAATTTTTCCGGTTCCGATAGTACGGGAGTAGTCCTCAGACTTGAGCAACCATGGCAGTCATGTGCACAGGACGGTTGTATCTTGGATCTGACGAGAGGTGATCATTCTGTAAGATGATCATTATAAGCCTTGTCCAATACAGTCAGAATGTGTAGCGAGGACGGTGGGTTCCAAGAAGATGATCCTCCCCTGTCAGTATGTGACAGAGATATCTCCTATGCACTTGGAGACACGTTCCTACTGTTTAAAACTGTGGCCACAGTGGTTGGTCGAACATGGAATGGTTTCCTGTGTCTACGCAATGAGGCATGCGTAGTCTCGAGTTTTAAGCATAGATGCCTAGTCAAGATGGGAACCGATGCTTAATTCCATACCCTAGACTAAGGCCGGGAGACGGTAGATGGAAGGACCGTACCCGTACGGTATCGGCGCCTAAATATTCACGCCAATATTCACCTAGTCTCTAGTGCCATGGACCGTTGCTAGACGGCCACCCATGGTAACGGGCCATTATGGGACACAGGCCCAAGTCTATCTTAGGGTGAACCTAAAAGGTCACATACAAATCACCGAGAAGGTTGAGAAATAAACTTGAAGTTAATTTCGAAGGATGAATAAGTAATTGGATTACTTAAGGGATTGTCCATTGGATAGACGGGATGATATTGTATCCGGCCCTCGTTTAATCGATTAATAAGAAAAGTTGAGATATTGGATCTTTTAATTGGAATAAAAGATCAACGGAAATTATTTAAGTGGACATTAACTTAAATTGGATTTAATTTTGGGTTCGTTGTAATTGGATTACAGTGGAACCCGGTTTGTTAAATTTTGACTCGAGAGGTGTGTTAATTCCATTTTTGGAATACGAAGAAGTTGGACTTCTTCCCTAAATAAGTATGGCCAAAAATTGCTACCTTCGAGGGAGCACAAATCAGCCATGTTGGATGCTAGGAGTTAGTTGACTTGTCTCTTTTGGTAAGAAACAAATTAACTCCAATCAAGCCTTTCCCTTTTGGTATGATTTGATCATACCTTAAAGGATGGTAGGCTTGATTGAAGAATTAATCGTGATTGATTGAGATGTATCTAGACATCCTTGGATGAACCTAGACACATTCCAATAATCACATTAATTATATATATATATATGTATATACTAACACCTATGTAACAAGTTTCATTATTCATCTTTTCTAGGAAAAGAAGAAAAAGAAAAACACACACTCTCTCCCTCTCATTCTCGGCCTCCCTCTCTCCCTCTCCCTACACTTGTGTTCTTCATTTGATCTAGGATCATTTGAAAGAACAATGTGAGTTTAAGAAGACACTAAATTGATAGTGTTCATCTTCTTAAATCGAGTCCTTCTAAACCCATTTCTTCAAGTAAGGAAAATGAGGGTTTCTTCCGGTGTGGTGTGGATCACCTTTGGAGAGTTCATACGTTTGAACTTTATGGTCATTCCGGAGAGGAACAAAGCAAGTAGCGGTGCACGTGAAAAACTATAAAGTACGGGATTAGTCCTCGAGCTTGAGGAATCATGAGTCACGTGCATACGAAGACTGTATCTTAGATTTGGCGAGAAGTGATCATTCTATAACATATTCATCATAAGCCTTGTCCAGTGCAGTCGGAGTATGTTGCAAGGATAGTGGTTCCAAAGATAGGATTTGTCCCCCGTCAGCATATGACGGTGATGTCTCTTATGCACTCTTAGATGGTTTAGACTCTGAAAGTCTATGGCCATAGCAGTTGATTGAGTAGGAAAGGGTTTCCTACATCGATCGATAGAGTCTACGCATCTCAAGTATGAAGCATAGTTGCCTAGTCAAGGATGAAAACCGACGCCCAATTCTATACCCTAGACTAAGGCCGGGAGACAGTCGATAGTAGGACCGACCTGTATAGAACTCGGAGCATAAATATTCACGCCATTATTCACCTAGTCTTTAGTGCCATGGACTGTTTCTAAACGGCCACCCATGGTAACGGGCTATTTTCAGTTATTGATTAATCAAAAATAATTGTGTAGGACACAAGCCCAAGTCTAATTGAGGGTGAACCTAAAGGTCACACACAAATCACTAGAGAGTTATGGAATTAATTGTGAAAGAGGTGAATTAGATTAATTGGATTAAATTAATTCTTGTAGAGCATAAATGATTGGATCATTTATGCGGAATAATCCATTGGATGGATGATCCAAAATTTAGTTAATTAGATTAATTGAATTTTGGATTTGGCCTTTTAAATTAATTGGATTAATTTAAAAGAGGCTTAGGCTAATTAATTAGTGGAGTGGATTCACTAATAAATTAGTAGATGGGCTTATCTAATTAATGGATTGGATTCATTAATTGGTAGAGATGGACTATAGATAATTAATTGGATTAATTATTGTATTAGGCTTAATTAATTAAGTGGATTTTATTCATTTAATTAATTACGTGCATTTGGACTTGTGATTATTTCATTGGATTAAATATTCACTTGGGAATTAAAAGTATTTGATATTTTATTTAATTGGATTAAATAAATAAGTCCAACAAATTTAGTAATTGGGCTCTAATTAATTTGTAGGAAAATTAAATGAGCCCGGTCAAAATGCACGTGCCTAGCCCACGTTTGACTTTCCCTAAGTCAAAGGTTGACATTCCTTGTAGACAAAGAGCCAAAAATCATCTACATACAATGTATGTAGGATTGTCCACATTCTATGTATGTAATTTGTGGGGAGGTTATGGAAGATTGGAGAGATATGTGGAAGTTTCCTTATGGCTTAGAAGACTATGTCTTCCTTCCAAATCTCACATAATCGTTCCATCTCTTACCACACAAAAGGCTTGGCCGAATTTTACTCTCTTTCTCCATAGAATTTTCGGCCATCTCTCGCTCTAAATGCGTAGTTGGTTTCTCCCTTCTCCTGCCTTGTGTTTTCCTTGGTTTAGAACCAAGTGAAGAACAAAGGAAGATCGAAACACACTAATCGATAGTGTGGTTTTGATTTCCTCTTCCATGGGTTCATTCTGTGCTAGCGAGGATGAATCTCATGACTCCGGTGTGGTGTGGACGTACTTAGAGGGTGTCTACGTTGAGGGATGAACGCGTGGATGAACATCGAAAAGGGATCAACGCGTGTAGCCGATCGGAGTAGAAAATAGATAAAGGTATTCGATTTACATTTATGTTTTTGTTTTTCTTCTTTTATTCCATAGCCATGAATGCTTGATTATTATATATGTGTTTGTATTATGTGTTTATACACCGATAGCCCGAGAACATCAAGGGCACACCTCTTGAACGCGATTTAAATTTCGTTATTCCGCATGTTTTAATTTCCCACTGCGGCTTCTGCCGCGTTCCTTGGCCGATCTGCTTTCGTTCAATTTAACCATCTCAAAGTGGTTTTGTTAGGGGTAGACTCATTAGTGATAACATCCTTATTGCTCAAGAACACATCCATACCTCGCAACCAGTCACAACCATGAGAATGTGGTTTAGAAACTTGACATGGCCAAAGCATACGACATAGTGCAATGGTAATTCCTATATGACATTCTCATAAATATGAGATTTGGTGAAAAAATGGATTCTTCTGGTCAAAAATTATTGTCGAAGAATTTTTGGCTAAAGGTCGCAAAAAGCTATTCGAAGATAATCCCCACATGTTCTATGCTAATAAAGAAGGGCAAGGATAGTCATCTTTCATATGCAGATGACATCATCATCTTCCCTAATTCCAGCAAGAGGAGCATCAGGAAATTTATAGAATTCCTTTATCTCTACCAGCAGATTTCTGGACAATCAATTAATATTCAGAAGAGCTCGTTCATTGTGAGCAACATATACCCTAATCTGATCGACAAAGAATCCATTTTATGACAAGGTTTTGTTCCAAGCCTCTCCCGATTACATATCTTGGCACCCCTTTTTACAAAGGCCTTAAAACATGTATCCTCTATGATAATTTGAATGCTAAAATGAGATCACAGTTGCATGGTTGTGAAAGAACGTCTCTCTCACACGGTGGAAGGCTTGCCTTGATCAAAAGCACACTTTGTGCAATGCCTCTGCACCTGATTCAAGTCCTCACCCCCCCACCCACCCACCTGATTCAAGTCCCCCCCCCCCCCCCCCTCAAGAGTATCATTAAAATGATTGACCAGATCATGACTAAGTTTTTCTGGAGATCATCGGAAAATCAAAAGAAAATTCATTAGATTTCTTGGAAAACAATCTATCTTGCAACAAAGGAAGGAGGACTTGAAATTCGTAGAATCTCTGATATGGTGGAAGCATTTTTTCTTTCAAGTTATGGTGGAGATTCAGAACTGGTAACTCTTTATGAGCTCAATTTTTGCAATGCAAATACTGGTAGAGGAAATTCTCTAAGTATTATTATAGTGTCTATTCATGATAGCCCAATTTGAAAAGAATGTGTAAAGTGAGAGATGATCAAGTGCACATCTTTTGAACCCTTGGTTCTGGAGACATTTCCTTTTGGCATGACAATTGGAGAGGGGAAATATCTCCTAATCATCTGCTTAACAAACCTCCAGGATAGTATGAACTATGAACCTGTTAATTTTTATTGGAAGATGGAAAACGGAATAAGAGAAGGCTTAAATAGGTTGTTCCCTTTTATATTTCTGATTGAATTTGTAGCATTCCAATTCGTCCAGAGATAAAAGATGGCATCAAATGGAAATTAACTTACCATGCGAAATTCACAACTAAATCTGCTTGGGATTTCACTCGCCAAGGTAAATCGGCTTAGCACTTGTACAAAGACATTTAGAGTCCCTTCCTTACTCCCGTAATATCAATTTTTGCTTGGAGGCTTATTTAGGATTGGGTCATAGACTCATAGTTGATAACAGAATCAGACTTAAAGGAATCCAACTTGCTTCGATATGTCAGTGATGTAAACAAGAAGAACGAGTGGAACATCTTGTTCTCATCATCTTGTGTGGAATATGTTTCCTACTTCTTTAACTTTCAACTCCCACAAACAGACAACATCATCTGTATGATGCAAGCTTGGAAATTTTCCTCAGCTTTCAGTTGTAGCCAACACACAAGGTCTTTTCTTCGCATCTTTATTCTCTAGCTTATTTGGACTGAAAGAAATGATGTGAAACATAGGGGTTTGGGGTTTAAAAGAAGGAATTATATAAAGGATACACAACCATCTTTGGAGTCTTTGTGCAAGTAAAAAGTTTAGTCATAGAAACTGGAAAAGGAAGATGGAGGTGGCAGAAAAGTTGAGGTTCAAAATTCAAACACAAAAGTATAAGAAAATTCAAATTGTTTACTGGAGAAAATCGGAGGGGCATTAGTTTAAACTTAATACTAATGGTGCTGTTAAATGATCAATAGGTTTGGCAGGAGCAGGGGGTATTCTTAGAGACCACAGAGGTTGTATTGTCTTTGCCTTTCAACAATTTATTGGAGTTGCAACCAATACATTTGCATAAATATGTGCAGTGACCAAAGGACTGGAAATTGCTTATGATTTGAGATTTTCTAATATTTGGTGGAAATAGACTCGAGTATCAGAATTGCACTCATCAAATCACATGACACAGGACACTGGACAGTACAACACTTGATTGCAATGGTTAAACCTTATCAGAACTCAATGAATCTCATCTTCTCTCATATCTTCTGAGAAGGAATGCAATTGTAGATATCTTTGCTAACCAAGAAATTATTGAACAGACCTCCAAACAAATCAGACCTGAACAAATTATTGGGAAAGGGAGAGCTCTTATTCGGACGGATAAACTAAACATTTCGTACATTTGAAATGGCTAAAACTCAAAAGGAACATTTCTCTTGCCTTTGTTTTCTTTTTAATCTGTTACATTTGCTAGATTTTCTTTTGAGCAAGGAGCCTTTTTGCAGGTCTTCGATTGCTTCAAGGGCCCTGCAAGAGTCCCATTACTTCAATTTCTTCCGTGCCAGAAGGAAATGTCTGACGGTGTTGCAGAATTTTGTAGAAGGGAGTTGTTCTCTCTCTTTTATTCTCATTTTGCTAAGATATCTTTCACTTAAGTCTATTTTCTTTCTTCTTTCTCTTGTAGACAGAAAACGAGGAATGAGATGGTACGTGGCGGCTTTTTTGTTACAGATGCAGCTTCATTCAAAACTGGACGTTGAAGTCAAAATTATGAAAATGTGCTCATTGGCTGTGAGCTCAAATCTATTCATGAGAAGCCCCTGTTTTCCTTGATGGATGCACTAGAAACTGATTCAGGAGCACAAAAAATCCACATCTTCCTGTTGGTTAGTGTTCAGGAGGAGATGAAGTCACTACACAGTTCTACAGAGCATGACTGTGGTGTACAATCTTGCACAGGGAGGGCTCCGTCTGCTGTGCATCATGTGTCTCTGCTGATCCAAAAAACAGGAACAGAAACAGTCTCTTGAAGATTGGAACTTTCAGGAAACCTTAAACTACTCCGATCAGGAAGTACACTTTTAATTTGCTTTAAATCTATTGAGAATACTATCACTTTGCAATCTCTTATTTGCAGGGACTCCAGGAAGCAACTTTGTGTTTCTCAAATGGTGTGCAGGTGAGGTGCAAAGGAGATTCAGTCTGCTATGATCTTTGATAGTTTTTAAACATCAAAAGCATCATAATATAAAGAATTTTGTAATTGATAATTAGGGAAGAAAGAACAAGAAACTTGAAGAACTTGTGTTGCAGGCTTTTCATTCATATGTAGCAGGTTCTTCTACAAAAGACTTATATAAAGTCATTACAAAAGATATCAAGGAGGCAGCTTCACATAAATTAAGGAAAAGTTTGAACCATTTCAGACTTTGACCAACTACCGCACATTTTCACCTAAAACAAAAACACATCAAAACCTTAGGAGTATTCAAAAAAAACCTTATACATCATTACTCCTCCTTAAGATTTTTCCTTAAAACTCCTAATTCTGCCCTTAAAACTTCAAATCTTCCTTTAGATAAAGACTTGGTCAAAATATCAGCAACTTGAACATGAGTGTTGCAATGAACAAGCTCCACTTCTTCATTTCGTTCAGCTTCCCTTATAGCATGAAACTTAACATTTATGTGCTTGGTTCTCCCATGATGAACATGATTATTAGCCATAGAAATAGCAGATTGATTATCAACAAAAATGACAGTAGCAGAGGTTTGAGGTAGATGTAAATCTGCCAGCAGTTTCCTGAGCCAAATAGCTTGATTTGCAACAGCAGAAGTGGCCATATATTAAGCCTCTGCTGTTGATTTAGCTACAACTTCTTGCTTCTTGGACAACCATGAGAAAACACCTGAACCCAAAGAGAAGACATAACCTGTAGTGCTCTTCAAATCATCTGGACAGTCAACCCAATTCCTATCTGCATATCCAAACAACTTTACATCTTCATTTTGAGTATACCAGATTCCATAATCATGAGTAGCTTTGACATATCTCAATACACGTTTAGCAGTATGTGAACTTGGCTTAGTGACTGCATAAACATTGAAATAAGACCAGCAGCATACATCAAATCAGGTCTTGTTGATGTATGATACAACAGACTACCTATAAGACTTCTATATAAGCTTGCATCTGCATCGTCACCCTTCTCACTTCTTGAAAACTTTTCATTATGTATCAAAGAAGTTGACACTAGTTTGCTCTTTTCCATTTTGAATTTTCTTAGTATTTCCAAGGCATAGCTTTTTTGAGGGATAAAAATGCCATCATTACATAAATTGATCTCCATGCCCAGAAAATAAGTTACGTGCCCCAGATCAAACATCTCAAACCTTCTCTTCATTTCTTCCTTAATAATCCTTGATCATCTCATTGCATTTCTCATAACCAACATATCATCTACATAAATAGAGATGATAAGAAACTTCCCATCTTTCATGGCTTTAACATATAAGGTTGCTTCATTTTCACTTCTAACAAAACCACACTGAAGAAGATAATTGCCTATCTTGTTGTATCATGCTCTAGGGGCTTGCTTAAGGCCATACAATGCTTTAGGCAACTGATACACTCTATCTCCTCTATGATAGACCTTGAAACCTTCAGGTTGTGCAACAAACAACTCTTCTTTAAGTTCACCATTTAGGAAACCTGATTTGACATCAAGGTGAAAAACATTCCACTTCAATTGAGCAGCCAAGACAAGCAATAACCTTATAGTCTCATGCTTGGCCACTGTTGCAAAGGTATCTCTATAGTCCACTACCGCTAGCTATTAATACCCTTTAGCAACCAATCTGGCTTTGTACTTATGTACAGAGCCATCTGGATTCAGTTTAGTATGGAAGATCCATTTGTAACCAATCACATGTCTGTTTCTTGGTCTTGGAACCAGACTCCAAGTTATGTTTTTCTCTATCATCCTCATCTCCTCGTTCATGGCATTCCTCCATTCATTATGCATTACAGCTTCCTCAAAGGTAGAAGGTTCCCTAATAGTAAAAGTACATTTTTCATAAATCTCAGACAGTGACTTGGTTTTTAGGATTGGAGAATCTAGTGAGGAATCCTCTGAATTTTTTTCATCTTTATCATCTTGCTGCAAAGATTTAGAAGTCTTCACTAAAGGAAGAGAGGTTGATCTGCTGCAAATATCATCTAGCTCTACACACATACTCTCCCAATTCCAATGTGAGTTCTCATCTATAGCAACATCTCTGCTAATAATCACTTTGTTACTCTGCAGATTGTACATTCTATATCCTTTGGTCATTAAAGCATAACCAAGAAAGATTCCATCTCTACTTTCTGTTTCCAATTTAGATCTCTTGGCATCAGGAACTTGAACATAGCTTACTGACCTAAAAGTTTTTAGATGCTTGGCAGTAGGCATAACTTCACTCCAAGCTTCAATTAGAGTCTTTCCTTCCACTGCTTTTGTTGGCAGCCTATTCAGCAGATATACATCTGTATAAATAGCTTGTGCCCAGAACTTGAAAGGTAATTTTTCATCCATCATCATGTATCTTTCCATTTCAACAACTTTCCGATTCTTTCTCTTGGACACGCCATTCTGCTGAGGAGAATAACTGGTTGTTAATCGACGACTTATACCCAATTCTGCACAGAAATTGTTAAAGTCATTTGAAGTATACTCTTTTCCGTTATCTGTCCTCAAACAATTCAGCATGCAACCACTCTGAGATTCCACCATAGCCTTATATTTCTTGAAAACAGGAAACACTTGCCATTTGCAACTTAGAAAATAAACCCATGTCATCCTCGTAAAATCATTACTAAAGGGTACAAAGTATTTATTTTTGCTCAAAGACTCGGTACTCATAGGTCCACACACATCATAGTGGACCAACTCCAGTTTGGACTTAGCTCTCCAAGTTGATTTAGCTGGAAACGACAGCCTATGCATTTTACCAAGTTTGCAGGCTCCACATACATCATCTTCACTAGCTATTTCTGGTAGATCTCTTGTAAAACCTTTAACAGACATATTTGTAAGTGCTGCAAAATGAAAATGACCATCTTCTATGCCAAAGCAATGATTCATCATTAACAACACTATTAACATCTTCACAAGCCTCATTCAATTTCAAAGGAAAACTTCTGTCTATCCTAGGTACATTAACTAGCAGCTCATCATGAGGATCATAAATAGAGCACATTATATCTTTAAATGACAGAGACTATCCTTTTGTTTAATATTTGTGCAACACTTAGAAGATTCTGAGATAAACAAGTGTACACGCATACTGAGCCTTTGCCTTCAGCTTGTACAGACATGCCATCTCCAAGTCTGACTTTGGTTTTTACAGACTTGTTCAAGCTGGAAAACATTCTTTCATCCTTAGACATGTGGCTTGTACATCCGCTATCAACAAACCACATTTCATCACTCCAGTTCATGTTACAATTTGAAACCATGAACAACATATCAATTGCATCTTCCTGCTCATCTGCAACATTGGCATGCTGTTGAGGTTGTTCATTAGCTTGCTTCTGCTTCAGTCTGCAAGCTTTATCAATATGCCCCATCCTTTTGCAAAAGTTACATTGAATGGGGCCTTTTCCTTTGTACCAATAGTCTTTTTCCAAGTGATTATTTCTTAAACAATACTTGCAAGGAGGAAACCTTACCTTGTTTTCCAGCTTCTCTAGAATTCCCTGCAGCTTTATTCTTACCACTTTTATCACCTCAATACTTTTTTCTTTCTTTTGCAGGTGCTTTTCCTTTATTTTTCACTTGAAAAACTAGAAAAGCTCCTTCCAAAGAATCTTCTTCCCTCATGCTCAATCTCTATTCTTGAGTTTGCAGCTTACTAATTAGCTCAACAACAGTTAAAGACTTTAGATCACATGACTCTTCTATGGCGGAGATTTTCAAACCTGGCTGGTAGATTGATTAACATCTTCTCAACTACTTTTAACTCACTAAAATCTTCCACTAGCAACCTGATTTTGTTGATTGTATCAAGAAAGCTTGGAGGAATATTCTTTGACAGTTTCACCATCTTTCATTCTCAACATTACAAACTCCCTTTTCAAAGTCAAGAGTTTGACTATCTTCACTCTTTCACTGCCTTCAAATTCATCTCTCAGCTTGTCCAAGGCTTCTTTTGGTGTCTCACAAGCCATTATCCTTGTGAAGATAACATCTGACAGAGCTGAATGCAGACAAGTAAGAGCTTTAGATTTTTTGGGTAGATCTTCTTCATGTTTCTTTATCTAAGCCAGGGTTAGATTAGCTCTTAAAGCTAGTGGATCAACATCATTTTCCACCACATCCCATAAGCTTTGAGCCCTCAAGTATGCCTTCATCTTTATTGCCCATATATGATAGTTTTCTCCAGTAAAAGTTGGAGGTCCTATCCCTACAGAGTTGTTGGAGGCCATCTCTCTTCTCCCTCACACACACTCAAGAAAGAAACAACTCACTCACAGGTCCCTCAAGAAATTGGCTCTAATGGCACTTGTTAGTTTTGAAACATCAAAAGCATCATAATATAAAGAATTTTGTAGTTGATAATTAGGGAAGAAAGAACCAGAAACTTGAAGAAGTTGTGCTGCAGGCTTTTCATTCATATGTAGCATGGTTCAAAGTATCGGTATCGACGATAATATCGGTGGGTATTGTTCCACATCGATCGCGGTGTATCGGGATATTATCAGACGATACCAAGCAAACATGTTATACAATGCTTAAAAAATTTAAAAAAAATTAGTAAAATTCTATAATCTAATTCTAGCATTTTTTAATTTATTTAGCATTTGCTGAAATCAATTAGAAGTGCAGATTAAAGTATTATACTATACCTATAAATTTTGTGCAGATTAAAGTATTATACTATACCTATAAAATTAAAGTATTGTCCTTAATTGTACAAAAGTTTGTCACATTATGCCTCAAAAGCCATCAAATACTCTCTGGAAACAAAGATTATTCATGTAGTAGCCCATCTGCAAAGCTGATGCAACTTGCAAATTGTACAAAATTTGTTCACTGTAGGTGTAGCTGCCAAAGGTTATTCACGTGGTTATGTTTCAGACTTACTGTCAAAAACTTGTTTCAAACTGTTCTTATATCTTGAGTACCCTTCTCTTTTTCTTTTTCATCGTCATTGCAGACTGCCTTTTCTTTTTCTTTTCCTTCTTTTTCTTCATCGCAGTTTGCAATGTCCGGTGCTGAGGAAAACAAATATGTTTCAGACTTACCGCCGAAGATGGAATTCTGATACAAGTACAAATTCTGCAAAACTCAGAGCGATCTTCATCTCCTAACTTGCTCAGTCAAATCAATTGTATCGCTGATATCATCCGATATTATCTGCGATATTATCGGATACAAACAATATTATCATTGTATCGGCAACAATATTAGATAACATCGACAATACACAATCATGTCGGAGAATATAGCGAATCGGCTGATATTTTTGGATCGGCAAGAGCCGATCCAGTTATTTATCGGCCGATATCATTGGATATCGGCCGAGACTTTGAACCATAATATGTAGTAGGCTCTTCTACAAAAGACTTGTATAAAGTCATTACAAAAAAATATCAAGGAAGGAATTGGTTGGTTGTGGTTTGCTTGTTTTCGCACAGACATTTGTGGTCCCTTGCAAGTATTTGTCTCTTTATTCTCCTTCTAGAGTTTGGACACTCTTCCTGGGGAAACTTTTTGGCCCTCATTCTGCTTTGGTTTTACCTTTGCAAGGTGCTCTGTTGCCTCTACAACTCAGCCTTGCTCTGTGGACAACAACTCCTCTCATTCACTCTTATCTCCTCTTGCTTTTGTTATTCTTCACTACATAAACTAAGTCTTCTTGACAATAACAGCATTCACCTATGTGTTCATATGAGCTGCAAATCCACTCTTTTGCTTGCACCTTTTCCTCTTACAAAGTCTGCTTGTTGAGAAACTGTCTTTTGTGTTCTAACTCTAAATCACCATTACAAACTGTCCTCTTTTTCATTCTCTTACAAGGGACTGATTTTCTCGATCTAAACACTACGCATTATCACTTTCTTAAACTCTGCTCGTTTTCATTTTCAATGTGGAGCATTCCTTGGTCCGAATCTTTTGGTCTCAACATGAAACAATGTTGCCTGATTTATGTTTCTAAGCTCACTCACAAATCTGCTACTGATAACATTGATTGTGCTTACATGTTCCTTGCATTTCTTAACAATAGACACTCATCACTTGTGACCTTTTCCCTTTTGACTAATTGCTGCACTGATATTGCTGAAGCCTATGAAAGAATGGTACGACCCGAGGACGCAGCAGAAGAGTAAAATAAAAGAAATTTAAAACGATTTCAAAGGGGTGTCCTCTTTGAATTTGGGGGTTGGGTGCTTTCAAACACATAAACATACATAATAAAACATGTGTGAATGTGGCTAAAGGAGAAAACAAAAAATTAGCAGAAACGTAAACTGGAATATTACCTTATTCATTTTCTAATGATGTACCACAAGAAGCGTTGATTCCCTTTTCTCCGGACTTTGTTCACGTTAGGATCCAAAGTACAATCCCTCTACGTCGTCCACACCACACTATGGAATAGAGCCTAACTATATTGTTAGATAAAAGTTAAACGAGGGAAGAAACAAGATCCAGACAAAACACTATTAATTAGTGTATTTAGATCTTTTAAGTTATATGCTTGAACCTAGTTCAAGTATAACCTTTAAAGGAGAGTAGTGTAGACAAATTAAATTTGTGCCCAATAAAATTACGCCACGTGAAAAATAATATATTAAATATCAATTTCTATTTATATTTTGGGAATTTTAATTAAATTTAATTCTTAAATTAAATAGTTAATCAATTGATATTAATATTTATTTTTCGACCAATTAAATGACGCCAAGTGTCAAATTTCATATTCTTGGCAAGAGGATCAAATATTCCAAATCAAGCAAGTGCAACTGAATATGGAAATAAAATCGCATCTTGCAAATATGGAAGCAAATGACGAAGGGTCAATCAAATCGCGTCACTTCATCAAGTAAATATGGAAAAGTCTTCTACCCTACAACTATAAATAGGGATTCTCTACACAATTGAAAAAAAAATACACCCACAAACAATTGAAAGCACAAGTAAGAGAGCATTCGATAAGCTTCAAAATTCTCTCAAACACAATCAAGGAGAATCAACGGCATTCAAGCAAAATTCAAGGCGTTCGTCGCGGAAATCATCCAAATCCGACGTTTTATTCGAGAGCAAGTCAAAGGACCGGCGGATTAACGTTATCAAAGCACAAACCAACCTTGGAGGAAGATCAAAGATTGGGAAAATAGTATTTTTCATCCCATAACTTAGGACCTTTCCACTTTTGGTCCCATTGGATACAGGATTCTCACTTTTAGTCCTATAACTTTCAAAAAGTAGCACTTTTGATCCCATGACACTTTTCGTTAGATATTTAATGGAAAGTACCACGTGGCCGTTAAGTGCATGGGACCAAATTACCTTTTGAAAGTTATGGACCAAAAGTGAAAATTTCATAACATAAGGGACCAAAAGTGAGAATCCCATAACATATGGGACCAAAAGTGAGAATCCCATAATATATGGGACCAAAAGTGTAAAGGCCCTAATGGTCACGTGCTAAGCACGTGGTGTTTTCCGTTAAAAAATTTAACGGAAAAGTGGAATGGGACCAAAAATGCTACTTTTTAAAAGTTACAGGACCAAAAGTGAGAATCCCGTAATCAATGAGATCAAAAGTGGGAAGGCCCTAAGTTACAGGACGAAAAGTGTTATTTCCCGTCAAAGATTCAATTCCACCAAGAAACACAAAGAGTTCAAGTCAAGTCTTCCAAAATTATAGCGTTTAATTCCGGAATAAGTCAAAAGTATTAGAATAGGTGACTATGAAGCCAATCTTGTTAGGCGAATTGTAACCTATGTCTGAACAATTTTAAAAGTTTTAATAAACCTTGATGAAGAAGAAAGTGAAATTCATCTGGTTCATACTTTGTCTGTATTCACTTTTACTGCTTTATAACTATTGACTACACAAACAAAGCTCAAAGACTGAGATCACTTTTCGGGGACTGGGACTACACTTGGAGGTAGGTTCATGAAATCAGTTCCGCCAAATCAGTCTGAAAATCTCCAAGTCAGGGAATCTCGGAAAATGGGTATCGAGAATCCACTTGAGACTTGCACTAAGCATCTGCTGTCGTGTTTTATCGACGGGTGACGAGGGTCGTCTATGCAGTGTTAGTGGGTCAGCTTGCTGGGGAGCGGCTGACTAAGGTGACTCGCGGGAACCGTCATACGGAGGACCTTGAGTAGGATCGGATAGATATGACGTGAGTTCCCGGTTCCAACGGTACAGGTCAATCCTTTGACTTGAGGAATTGCTGAGTTTACCTATACACCATGTCTGTATCTTAGGTATGGTGAGAGATTACCAAAACATAGTTGCTGCGTAGTCATAAGCCATATTTAGTGCAGCCATGATATGCAACGTGATAGTAGTTTCCAAGAAAGAATCTGTCTCCTGTCAAGAGCGTTGACAGTAGCGTCTCACTATACTCTATGTCTTGTCCCTAAAATTTGTGGCCACAGTAACTGAACAGAAGGGAAAGATTCCCTGCGGCGTTTAGTATAGGACAGACCGACACTGAGGTCCAAGATGGGTACCTACGTATCCGTGCCCTAGACCCTCAGTGGTGAGACCGTAGACGGAAGGATAGATGTACTGTAGAGCCTAAATGTTCATCCCCACGCATATTCACCTAGTCTCTAGTGCCATGGACCCTTACTAGACGGCCACCCATGGTGACAGACGGATTCTAGGAATCCGACCAAGTCTAGCTGAAGGTGAACCTAAAGAATCACACACAATCCGCACACATAACGTATTTAATTTAGAATTAAATATTTGGAGAGAGATGAAACGATTAAATTAGATTTAATCGAATCTTTCTTATATTGGAAAAATTAATTCCTTTTATTAGATGAAAGGAATTTATCTAATAAATTAGATTTATTAAAAATCTAGTTTAATGGGCTTAAAATAAGTACTAACATTTATTATATTTATTTATTGCCTTTTGGATTATTTAATTAGATTTAAATATTTCATTAAATTGATGAATAGTTGAGATTGAAGAGGGAAATCAATGGCTAGGATAGGTTTGACCATGAAGCTAGCCTTGACTAGAATTTGACTAGGTCAAATCCTATTCCAAGAGGAGTCTTCCAAAGAGTGGGAACTAGAAGAGGAATAGGATTCCTCCTCTATATATATGCCTAACTCTTTACTTTGGAAGAGATGATGAAACTCAAAACACACACACACACCATCACCGCCGCTCCTCTCTCTCTCTCGGCCTCTCTTCCCCCTTTTCCCAAGATACTCTTTTGTTCTTTTGTTCTATATAATTGAACTTAAAGGAGGATTGATCTCATTAATTGATAGCGTTTGTTCAATCTATCCTCTCCAAATAAATATACACTTGTTTCGCTAGCACGAGGATCAAGATACGTGGGCGGGTTGCGTGTACGAATTAGAGGGTTTCAACTCGAGATCTTGGAGCAAAACGGGGAACAACGCGAGTGGCGGTTTGAAGACAAAACGACAACCGGGTAGGTTTTCGGTTTTGTTGTTTTCGTCCCTTTCCAACCCTATGGCCTCCATGAATTTCTTGTTTATTTTTCATTCATGAGATACACAGAATGCCCGGGAGATTCAAGGAAACACCCCTTGAACGTCTTTATTTAATTCTTGTTTATGGCATGTTTTAAATTCTTGCAATTTTATTATACCGCGCTTCCGCCTTCGCGTTATCCTGGGACGATCCACACGCCTTTGCTAGGCTTACAGTGGTATCAGAGACTGGTTCGGTGTATAGGCGTAGGGTTTTACGTGTGTTGAAAGCATGATAGCGTGTATTGCATGATTTATATGTTTCTTGATCTTTTAAATTATCAAGCATGTCGTTTTCTTGTCTTTTAATCGTGTATGAGTTCTTGGTATTGTTGGTGTTATTGGTTTTCTTGGAAAACGGGGGCAGAAAATAAAACGAAAGAAAAACATATAACCGGCTAACCGCGCGCGCAGTGCGCACGGCGAGGCACGCGCGCAGGCAAGGGAGCCTGTGCACGGCAGCCCCGCCAGGCACGCGCGGGTTTACGGCCGCTGTGCGCGCTGTCGGTCGCGCAGGCCGACGCATGGTCGGGCGTGCGCGCACGCTGGCAGGGGAGCCCGCGCGCACGCTAGGCCAACGCATCAAGGGCGCTCGCGCAGGCAGGCAACGGAGCCTGCGCCCGACAGGTGCGCCCGATGTGCATGTGCGCGCGCAGACCGTGCACAGGATGCGCACGCAGGGGGCACGGCAGGGTGGCGCGCACAGGCAGAGGAGCCCGCGGATGGCTGCCCCGCCAGCGCGCCAGCACACGCGACACAGCACGACCAGGCGCGCGGGCAGGCAGGGTCCTGCGCGTGCGCGCCCAGCCGGGCGTGCTCTGCGCACGCGCGGGCGGCAGACCAGGCTTGCTGGCCCGCGTGCGCCGGTAGGCGCCATTGGAGGCGGCAGCCGGTTATTGGTTTATGTTTTTCTTGTTCTTTAATTGTTTAGATAATTTTTGAAAAATTGGTTTTATTTATTTTGCATGTTTTCTTAAGGACATTATTTGAAAAGTTGTTGTATTGGATTTGGAATCCCGACATTTTATTCACTTTTAAATAATGAGGACAGGTTTTCCTAAACAAGAAAGGAAATTGCCAATGTTATACCAAGTTTACATACATAACTCGTTCTCTCGTTTTATTATGGATGATGTGAATGGATATCATGGATTATGTACATATGTTTATATGATTCGATATCATGTAATTATGTGCATTAATTGTGAATGGATGATCACAAGCCCTAGACCGAATATATGGTTTAAATTTATGTTGGGCCTATGTGCCTCTTTTATTTTCTCCTCCTCCTTTTCTAGTTGCCTTGGAATAATAAGGCATTCTATCTCCCTCCTATTGTACTCCCCCCGGGTTTTCGCTAGGGTTTCTTTTATATATGTAATGAGAGTAGCATAGGAGTGAGGAATTATGTTATGTTATTGGTGGAGATGAAGGATGGCCCAAATGGAGGGCCCAGAATGAAGCATCCAAGGTGTTCCATGGAGACTTGAAGGAGAAAGAGACCAAGGCCCATCAGCATGTTGATTGGGTTGCTATTAAATGTAATAGTGTAGGACCAACCCTAGATTGACCATAGATCCACTACGGGCTCAGTGGGTCGCATAGGATTCGGGCTTATGATCATCCAGCAGGGGCGTGCTAGGCTTTAATTTTGCATGTGGCTCTTATGGTGAATGAATGATTTATTTATCACATTATTGCCATGGGATGTAAACTTTTAATTATGCATTATGTATGCATGTATGTATGTATGTATGGGATCTCGGTCATTTTCAACTCTCACTTGGTTGGACCAAAGTTCAAAATATTAGACCCTGCATAAATGGACTTGGACTCTAGGAGTTCGTCCATGCCTTCCATGCATGGAAAAGTGAGGAAGCTGATTTAGGTCGATAGCGTGGTCTCCGAGTCGTGGCATGACTATCGTGCTTAAAAGAAGCTGCACTTTGTCATGAACGAGGAGTAGACTGCTGTTACCTGTCTCACGAGTCGTGGAGGTAGCAGTGAGTCTATGAATCGGTTAATTGGGTCGGTTCTAACGCCCAAATAACGTGATTCGCTTGAAGTCCTCGGGATCACGTAAAAGGGTGAGACAATTATCCTGGGAATCTCGTGGAACGAGAAAGGTGTGGCATACCTCCCACAGGATTCTTCCCATGCGAATCGTAAAAGCGGGGTATGGGAAAAAATCGTTGTGGATCCCAAGCCCACTAGGAAGGGTTTTTCCCGAAAACAACGTTTGAGAGTGTCGTGTTTTCGTAGAAATAGTGGGACCATTAAATGACTAAAGTCCAAGCATTTAATTTTATTAAAACTTTCATTTTTAATTCTGTTGATTGTAGTTCTGTTCTTTAAATGTAGATTTAAAATGTCTAAGAACCCATTATCAACCATACTTGAGACCAACAAGTTTAATGGAACCAATTACCACAACTGGTTGCGCAATTTGAGGATAGTCCTCGATTACGAGAACCAAGGCTATGTCATGGACAAGCCATTTCCTAGGACCTTGCCGGAAGGATCCACGCCAGAAGAACGTCAGACGTTCGAGAATTGGCATAAGGATGACCGGAGAGTCCGTAGCATCATACTTGCCTCTATGACGAATGAGATTCAGAAGCAGTATGAAAGGCTAGACGATGTCCCTTCCATTATGGCTAGCCTGAAGGATTGCTATGCAGTCCCGGACCGGCATACTAGGTATGTCGCAACGAAGGCGTTCTTCGAAACTAAAATGACTGAAGGGTCCTCTGTACAAGAGCATGGGGTCAAGATGCTTACCTTGGTGGAAAGCTCGAAGACCTCAAAGCAGGGCTCGATAACGAGACGTACATTGATGTGATCCTTCAGCCTCTCCCACCCTCCTTCGATCAATTCATTGTTAACTACAACATGAATACTCTTGAGAAGGGCATTCATGAGTTAATTAATATGTTGGTGCAATACGAGGCAACGACCAAAATGTCTGCGATGTCGGTATTGTTTGGAGATGCTTCGACTTCCAAAACGAAAGGCAAGGGCGTCGGACATTGGAGAAGGAAAAAGGGAAAGGAAAAAGGCGTCAAAGCAGCTACCAACACTAAAAGTGTTCCCATTGCCAAAGTGGGGAAAGGCAAAGGGAAAAAGGAAGGTTGACTCAAAGCAACAGTCGAGGGCAAATGACATATGTATTCATTGCTGTGAGAAAAGGCATTGGAAGAGGGATTGCCCCAAACTCCTCTCCAAGCAAGGTATCTTTGTGATTGAGGTTAATATGGTTACTAACACTGCCTCTTGGGTATTAGATACCGGCTGTGGAGCTCACATTTGCAATGATTTGCAGGTGCTGAAAAGAAGCAGAAAACAGAGTAGCGGAATATGGTCCTAAAGCTTGGAAATGGCAAGACCATCTCGGCAGAAGCAGTAGGATCCGCCACCCTAGTAGTTAGTGACCGTATTAGTATAGAATTAGAGCAAGTTTATTATGTACCTAGCATGATTAGAAACATCATTTTCATTCCGTTGTTAGATAATAGTGGACATGAGTTTATAAGCAATAAAAATTGCTTTTATTTGATGAAGGGTCGAATTGCTCATCTGCTTGGTACGCTTAATAACGGCCTTTATATCTTACAACAAGCGAATTTCGTTCTAAACGCTCAACACAAACGTAAAATAGATGATAACGGGAACGCACAACTGTGGCACGCAAGGCTAGGTCACATTTCCGAAGAGAGGATGAAGAAATTGGTAGACTATAAGAACCTAGAGGTTGGGGACTTGAGTAAACTACCAACTTGTGAATCTTGTCTCAGAGGAAAAATGACCAAGAAGCCCTTTGTAGGACAAAGCAGGCTTGCCACAGGTCTGTTGGACTTAGTCCATACAGACGTATGTGGACCACTAAGGACGCAAGCCCGAGTGGGTTCTCCTACTTCATAACCTTCATCGATGATCATTCACGGTATGATTATGTATACCTGATGAGGTACAAGTCTGAAGCTCTTGAGAGGTTTAAAGAATTCAAACTTGAAGTTGAGAACCAAACCGGCTGCAAAATTAAAGTCCTACGGTCAGACCAAGGCGGAGAATACCTTAGTACTGAGTTCCTTAATTATCTTAAAGAAAATGGTATAATCTCTGAATGGACACCTCCCGGGATACCACAGTTAAATGGGGTCTCTGAAAGGAGGAATCAAACCTGTTAGACATGGTCCGATCCATGATGAGGTTTACCAAATTGCCCTTGTCCTTTTGGGGCTACACATTGGAGACTGCGGCCAAATTATTAAACTTGGCACCAACCAGTGTATTGACCCAAACCTCATATGAGATATGGCACGCAAGCCTGTGTCCTACAACTACTTGAAAGTGTGGGGTAGCCCTGCATACGTCAAGAAGCTAGTGGGAGACAAGCTAGAATCAAAGTATAGTTTGTGCAGGTTCGTTGGATACCCCAAAGAAACTGCAGGTTACTATTTATATGACCCCTTGAAACATAAGGTATTTGTTTCAAGGAACGCAGTTTTCTTGGAACAAGGATTTCCAGAGGGTATCCAACCTGATGAACGCCCACAGTCACCACTGACGTTCCCGTTCTCCGTAGGTCAGCCAGAGAGTCTTGCCCTCCCATGAGGTATGGTTTTCTAAACGCGACCAGTAAATTGGATAAGGATCCTAAGATATACGGGGAAGCGATGTCTGACATCGACTCCGGGAGATGGCTTGAGGCCATGAAAACTGAAATGGACTCCATGAGTGAGAACCAAGTCTGGACACTTGTTGACCCACCCAAAGGGGTTAAGCCAGTTGGCTATAAATGGGTCTATAAGCGCAAACTTGGCATTGATGGAGAAGTCTCAACCTTCAAGGCTAGGCTAGTGGCAAAAGGGTACACTCAACGACCCGGGATCGACTTCGAGGATACCTATTCGTCGGTAGCCATGGCAAAGTCCATTCGGATCTTTCTTGCCATAGCAACATGGTATGACTATGAGATATGGCAGATGGACGTGAAGACGGCTTTCCTGAATGGTTTCGTTGAGGAAGAGATCTATATGGATCAGCTGGAGGGATTCACAGTCGCCAGGGAAGAGCATAAAGTCTGTCATCTCCAGAAGTCCATCTATGGCCTCAAACAAGCATCCCGAAGCTGGAACATTCGCTTTGATGAAGTCATACGACTATGATTTCATCAAAAACGAATCCGACATTTGTGTATACAAGAAGGTCAGTGGGAGCTCTATAGTGTTCCTAGTGCTTTATGTGGATGACATTCTACTCATAGGTAATGACGTTAGAATGTTAGGTAACACAAAAGCATGGTTATCAACTCGTTTTTCATGAAGAATTTGGGTGAAGCCTCCTACATTCTTGGCATCCAGATTGCCAAGGATAGATCTAGAAGAATGTTGGGACTGACCCAAAACTCGTATATGGAGAAAGTCCTGAAAAGATTTCGCATGGACAACTCCAAACGAGGCTTCCTTCCTATGGGGCATGGGATTAAGTTGTCCAAGAAAAAGTCTCCACAGACTGATGGGGAACTTGAGAGGATGAAAATCGTCCCCTATGCTTCTGCCGTAGGGAGCATCCAATATGTCGTCCACTGCACGAGACCTAACATCGCTTACGCCTTATGTGTAACGAGTAGATATCAGTCTTGTGCAGGAGAACCACATTGGAATGCAGTCAAGGGCATCCTTAAGTACCTGAGGAGGACTAAGGAAATGTTCTTGGTCTATGGCAATGGAGAACTGATCCTGGAAGGCTTTAGCGATGCTAGCTTCCAGGAAGATGACGATGATGTCAAGTCTCAGTCAGGTTATGTATTCAGGCTCAATGGAGGAGTGGTAGCATGGAAAAGTTCCAAACAAGCAACCACTGTTGATTCCACCACTGAGGCCGAATACATAGCAGCTTCAAAAGCTGCTAAAGAAGCAGTTTGGATGAGAAACTACATCCAAGAGTTGGGTGTTGGTGCCTAGCATTGCGGAGCCCGTAGTTATCTTTTGTGATAACAACGGAGCTATAGCACAAGCAAAGGAACCGAGATCTCATCATCGATCCAAGCACATTTTTAGACGCTACCACCTTCTGAGAGAAATGGTAGGAAGAGGTGACGTTCAGATAGACCGAGTCAACTCAACAGACAACACAACATTGATTCCCTTTGTCGTAGAGTGCTCATACCACAAGAAGCGTTGATTCCCTTTTCTCCGGACTTCGTTCACGTTAGGATCCAAAGTAAAATCCCTCTACGTCGTCCACACCACACTTTGAAATAGAGCCTAACTATATTGTTAGATAGAAGTTAAATGAGGGAAGAAACAAGATCCAAACAAACACTATTAGTTAGTGTATTTAGATCTTTTAAGTTATATTCTTGAACCTAGTTCAAGTATAACCTTTAAAGGGTAGTGTAGACAAATTAAATTTGTGCCCAATAAAATTGCGCCACGTGGAAAATAATATATTAAATATCAATTTCTATTATATTTTGAGAATTTTAATTAAATTTAATTCCTAAATTAAATAGTTAATTAATTGATATTAATATTTATTTTTTGGCCAATTAAATGACGCCAAGTGTCAAATTTCATATTCTTGGCAAGAGGATCAAATATTCCAAATCAAGCAAGTGCAACTCAATATGGAAATAAAATTGCATCTTGCCAATATGAAAGCAAATGATGAAGGATCAATCAAATCGCGTCACTTCATCAAGTAAATATGGAAAAGTCTTCTACCCTACAACTATAAATAGGGGTTCTCTACACAATTGAAAAAAAAAACGCACACAAATAATTGAAAGCACAAGAAAGAGAGCATTCGAGAAGCTTCAAAATTCTCTCAAATACAATCAAGGAGAATCAACGTTGTTCAAGCAAAATTCAAGGCGTTCATCGCGAAAATCATCCATATCCGACGTTTAATTCGAGAGCAAGTCGAAGGACCCGCAGATTAACGTTATCAAAGCACAAATCCACCTTGGAGGAAGATCAAAGATTAGGGAAATCCACCTCGGATAGGTATGACGTGAGTTCCCGGTTCCAACAGTACAGGTCAATCCTTTGACTTGAGGAATTGTTGAGTTTACCTTTACACTGTGTCTGTATCTTAGGTATGGTGAGAGATTGCCAAAACATAGTTGCTGAGTAGTCATAAGCCATATTTAGTGCAGCCATGATATGCAACGTGATAGTAGTTTCCAAGAAAGAATTTGTCTCCTGTCAAGAGCGTTGACAGTAGCGTCTCACTATACTCTATGTCTTGTCCCTAAAATCTGTGGCCACAGTAACTGAACAGAAGGGAAGGATTTCCTGTGGCGTTTAGTATAGGACAGACCGACACTGAAGTCCAAGATGGGTACCTACGTATTCGTGCCCTAGACCCTAAGTGGTGAGACCGTAGACGGAAGGATAGATGTACTGTAGAGCCTAAATGTTCATCCCCACGCATATTCACCTAGTCTCTAGTGCCATGGACCGTTGCTAGACGACAACCCATGGTGACGGACGGATTCTAGAAATCCGACCAAGTCTAGCTGAAGGTGAACCTAAAGAGTTACACACAATCCGCACGTTATAACGTATTTAATTTAGAATTAAATATTTGGAGAGAGATGGAACGATTAAATTAGATTTAATCGAATCTTTCTTATGTTGGGAAAATTAATTCCTTTTATTAGATGAAAGGAATTTATCTAATAAATTAGATTTATTAAAAATCTAGTTTAATGGGCTTAAAATAAGTACTAATATTTATTTTATTTATTTATTGCCTTTTGGATTATTTAATTAGATTTAAATATTCATTAAATTGATGAATAGTTGAGATTGAAGAGGGAAATCAATGGCTAGGATTGGTTTGACCAAGATGCTAGCTTTGACTAGAATTTGACTAGGTCAAATCCTATTCCAAGAGGAGTCTTCCAAGAGTGGGAACTAGAAGAGGAATAGGATTCCTCCTCTACATATATGCCTAACTCTTCACTCTGGAAGAGATGATGAAACTCAAAACACACACACACACACATCACCGCCGCTCCTCTCTCTCTCTCGGCCTCTCTCCTCCTTTTCCCAAAATACTCTTTTGTTCTTTTGTTCTATACAATTGAACTTAAAGGAAGACTGATCTCGTTAATTAATAGCGTTTGATCAATCTGTCCTCTCCAAATAAATATACACTTGTTCTTTCGCTAGCACGAGGATCAAGATACGTGGGTGGATTGCGTGTACGAATTAGAGGGTCTCAACTCGAGATCTTGGAGCAAAATGGGGAACAACGCGAGTAGCGGTTTGAAGACAAAACGACAACCGGGTAGGTTTTCGGTTTTGTTGTTTTCATCCCTTTCCAACCCTATTGCTTCCATGAATCTTGTTTATTTTTCATTCATGAGATACACCGAATGCCCGGGAGATTCAAGGGAACACCCATTGAACGTCTTTATTTAATTCTTGTTTATGGCATGTTTTAAATTCTTGCAATTTTATTTATACCGCGCTTCCGCATTCGCGTTACTCCCGGGACGATCCACACGTCATTGCTAGGCTTACAAAAAGACCCCACAATTAACGTTATTGAAGATCCAAGTCAACGTCAAAGAAGATCAAAACGTCAAGTTCCGCCTTTGAAGTTGCCGAAATTAAAGATTGCGAAGAATCAGAGGCATAAACTAGAGATTTCGCACCCACAAGTCATTTGATTAAAATTCAAAAAATCATTTGTAATATTTTCTTGTTTCAATATATTCAAAAACACGAAATTTGCGTTAAAAATTTCTGGGATGCCCAGTGGGACCGTCTCTACCTCTCATCTCTTCACCAAAGTTTTTTTGAAGTTTCGCAATGGCGGCCAACAAGATTCCGGCGCTCAAAATTGCTACTTCAAGTTCAAATGACAGTATTGGAGTCATCACCAGAAGTGTGTCAAAGAAGTTGCAAACATACCCTGAGTTGACTTTCCATGAAGTTGAGAAAAGCCTACTCCATCTCAACAAGACTAATGAAGATGACGGATACTTGAAGGATGACTCCTCTTCGTCTACTCCTCGCTCGACATCAAGCATTGCTCCTGTCATGGTGACAAAATATGACAACCTTGGAGGAACAAATTGCAAGCTTGACGAGGGCCATAGAAGGTCTAGCAAAACATGTTCCGCAGCAAAAAACTCTCAAATCAGCAAGTTGATGAACAAGACAGATAATACTGACGCCAGTCATGTGGCCGGGAAACAAATTAAGGGCCACGACGAAGCTGAAACATCCCAAAAGCAACAACCCAATGAAAGGGAGAAGTTATCAACACAAGAGTTTCAAGTCTCCTCAGAAGGGTTGATTCCCGTGGACCAACTGAAAGAGTTCATCATGGGGACTATCAAAAACAAACTCGATGGAGGCTCTAACTCGTCTATGACTTACACGAAGCCTTACACGCAAAGAATTGATAATTTGAAGATGCCCGTTGGCTATCAACCTCCCAAATTTCAATAGTTTGATGGCAAGGGCAATCCGAAGCAACATGTGGCTCACTTCATCGAAACATGCAACAATGCGGGGACTTATGAAGATCATCTCGTGAAATATTTCGTCCGATCTTTGAAGGGAATGCGTTTGACTGGTACACTGACTTGGAAGCCAACTCAGTTGATAGTTTGGGGGCAATTAGATCAAGAGTTTCTCAACCGCTTTTACAGCACCAAAAGGACAGTCAGCACGATCGAGCTCACAAACTCGCACCAATGGAAGGAAGAGCCGGTCATTGACTATATTAACGTTGGAGAAATTTGAGTCTCAATTGCAAAGATAGACTGTCCGAGACTTCAACAATCAAAATGCGCATCCAAGGAATGCATTGGGGTCTCCGATACATACTGCAAGGGATCCAACCTAGAACATTCGAAGAACTAGCTACTCAAGCTCATGACATGGAGCTAAGCATAGCTACAAGTGGAGCCGAGGGGCCATTTATTCAAGAGTCCCGCAAGTTTAAAGAAAAGCAAGAAACCAGGAGAGGGGGCAAGTCTTCTTCCAAACCTCCGGCCAAAGAATCCATGGTAGTAAATACAACTCCTTTTAAATTGCGAGGAAAGTCAAGCGAGAAGAAAGAAGTCCCCCAAGAAAGAAGGCAAAGAAAATTGACTCTAAGAGAGATATAGACAAAACAGTATCCTTTCTAGGATGTCCGGAATCTTTGATGACCTGCTCAATGCAAATCTCATTGAACTTCCTGAAATGAAACGACCTGAAGAGGCAGGAAGAATTGATGACCCGAAGTACTGCAAGTATCATCGACTAGTGGGGCATCCAATCCATGACTGCTTCATATTCAAAGACAAGGTCATGCAACTAGCCCGCCAAGGAAAGATCTCGCTTGAAGAGGATAATGCGGCCTCAAACCTTATCACTATCACATTTGGATCATTTAATGCCGTGACGCAGAATATGGTTAAACTCGAAGAAAAAGCTTCATGCAACACAACGCATGCGGAAGAAACTCCTTTTGGATAAGATTGTCTCTCCAACACAAAGATCTCTGATGAGGAATGCATGTCAGCAATGACCTTTACTGATGAAGATTTACTACTTGGCTCTAAACCACATAATATACCATTGTTTGTAACTTGTTATGCTCGTGAGCAAAAAGTCAACCGCATACTAATTGATGGAGGTTCTGTGGTCAATATTTTGTCGTTACGCACAATGAAGGAATTAGGGGTTTCCATGGATGAACTAACAAGCAGTCGTTTGATGATCCAAGGCTTCAACCAAGGAGGACAAAGTGCTCTCGGCATCATACGAATGAACTTATTGATGGAGGATATGTCGTCAACCGCCTTGTTCCATGTCATAGATGCCAAGACGTTATACAACATGCTCCTCGGCCGACCTTGGCTACATGAAAATGGCGTTGTTCCTTCTACTTGGCACCAATGCTTAAAGTACTCACAAGACGGTGTTGTGAAGAAAGCGCTCGCTGACGATAAACCATTCACCGAAGCCGAGTCTCATTTCGCCGATGCCAAATACTATTTTGGGAGTACAAAAGCTAAGCAAGACTCATCTACTGGGAAGTCCGAGATGCACAACAACCAAGATGAAGAAAGTAAGAGTAGATCAACCTCTTTAGTGGACAACAACAAAAGTAGTCCGAAGGAAAAATCCTCTCTCAAAGGGCTGGACTCACTAAAAGAATTGGTACTTCCACTAACAAGTGTTGATGCAAGGAAACCCCAAACACTCAAAGGGTTCGTGCGACCAACCCAAAGACCTGAAATGGAACACGAAGGACATTCAGAGCTAAAAACTGCAGACGGCTTCGACCCCAAAGCATACAAACTTCTTGTCAAAGTCGGATATAATCCACAAGAAGAGGCTACTCTAGGAAAACTCCCACCAGAGGCCAGCGGTAGACCAGTACAGGGACTTAACGCAAGCCAAAGAATGTTAAGAGAAAAGGGATATACTGTTCAAAGCTCTAGGTTAGGCCTGGCATTCACTCCACAGAATCCTGTTCGCATAGCTATCAAAAGAGCTAGCACCAACCACGTCACCGAAGAGGAATGTTCGTCAACAAGTGATGGTCTTGGCAATAAAGAAAGGATGATGAAACGCATATCTGTCTTTGACAGACTTGGAACCCCTAGAAAATTTAGATGTAGGAGGGAACAAAGTCAAGGGTTGAGCATCTCTACAAAGTCCGAATACCATAAGAAAGCTCATGGGTCGCAAGCGCTTCGGAGCTTGATTCCATCACGCATGAAGCGATGCACCAATCTGATTATATCATGTGAAAAAGTTTTGAAAGTCAAGTTCCAAACTATTGTCTTCACGAGAGCCCAAGACGATAAAGATGATGATAAGGAAAGTGTAGCTTCATCTTACTATATTAGTATTAATGAAGAGACAATTGGTCACATTGAGGATGAGGTTGTGACAACACATCATATAACTCTAAGTGAAGAGGATTTGGTTGAGGAAGAGGATGCAGAAGCTGCTCCTCCCGAACTCGAAGATGGTGTTAAAGCAACCATTGATGAATTAAACGAGATCAACTTGGGAGACACTGAAAATCCACGACCAATCTACATTAGTGCTTTATTGACCGTCGACGAGGAGGAAGCGTACATTGAGTTACTGTACAAATTCAAAGGTAACAGTTCATCACTTGTCAATCAAGAAAGGAGCTCGCCCGGTTAAGCAAGCTCAACGTCGATTCAGACCCGAGTTGGTCCCTTTAATCAAAATCAAAGTTGAAGTCAATAAACTCATCGAGGTTAGATTTATTCAAGAAGTCAAATATCCGACATGGATATCAAGCATTGTCCCCGTGAGGAAGAAAACGGACAAATTCGAGTCTGTGTCAATTTTAGGGATTTGAACAATGCGTGCCCGAAGGATGATTTTTCCCTTACCCATCGCAGAACTCATGATTGATGCCACAACCGGCCATGATGCTTTGTCTTTCATGGATGGGTCATCCGGGTACAACCAAATACGCATGGCGCCAAGGGATGAAGAACTAAAGGCTTTTCGTACCCCGAAAGGGATATACTGCTACAATGTAATGTCGTTTGGCTTGAAGAACGCCGGTGCGACGTATCAAAGGGCCATACAGAGGATATTTGATGATATGCATCACAAAAAACGTCGAGTGCTACGTCGACGACCTTGTCGTAAAGTCCAAAAAAAGACAAGATCATCTCCAAGACTTGAGGCAGATATTTGAACAACTACGGAGATATCAACTCAAAATGAATCCATTGAAATGTGCATTCGGCGTCACTTTGGGAAAGTTCCTCGGGTTTATCGTACGCCATCAGGGATAGAGATCGAGCAAGCCAAGATCGACGCAATATTAAAAATGCCCGAACCTCGAAACATACATAACCTTAAAAGCCTACAAGGAAGGCTAGCGTATCTTCGAAGGTTCATTTCAAATTTGGCTGGACGATGTCAACCCTTCAGCTGCATCATGAAAAAAGGGTGTTCCATTTGAATGGGATAAAGCTTGCCGTAACGCTTTCAAAAGCATAAAGTCATACTTAATGAAACCTCCTGTATTGGTGGCACCAGTACCCGAACGCCCACTAATCCTCTATATAGCCGCTCAAGAATGCTCAGTCGGGGCTCTACTTGCACAAGAGAACGACAATGGAAAAGAGAGTGCTTTGTACTACTTGAGCAGAATGATGATGCCTAACGAGTTGAAATACTCACCAATTGCAAAGATATGTTTGGCGCTCAACTTTGCAATCCAAAAACATACCGTACGACTTGTGTCGAAGGCAAATCCACTAAAGTACGTCATGTCGAAACTGGTTCTATCTGATAGGCTTGCAAGGTGGTATCTTCAGCTGCAACAATTCGAGATTATATATGTTCCTCACAATGCCGTGAAGAGGCAAGTATTAGCGGACTTCTTAGCTTATCACCCTCTCTCTGCGGAGTGGGAGTTGTCTAACGATCTCCCCGATGAAGATGTCCTTGTCATTGAAGTCACCCCTCCTTGGAAGATGTACTTTGATGGAGCTTCACACAAGGAAGGAGCCAGTGCCGGAGTCATATTCGTCAGATCCGATGGAGAAATATTGCCATATTCTTTAACTCTAACTCAGAATTGCTCCAACAATGTCGCCGAATATCAAGCTCTTATCCTTGGTCTCGAGATGGCAGTTGACATAAAGCAGTTGCACCTTAAAGTGTATGGGGACTCTAAATTGGTGATCAATCAGCTTCTCGGATTATACGAAGTCAAGAAACCCGAGCCATTTCCATACTTCGATTATGCCAAAAGACTCATAGGATGGCTTGGAGACGTAGACATTGAGCATGTGCCAAGAAAAGATAACAAACAAGCTGATGCACTTGCCAAACTTGCCTCTAGCCTCACCACACTCGAAGATAATACTCGCATTCCAATATGCAAGAGTTGGGTGGTGCCCCCAATTTTCGATGATGTTGACGGCGAAGAAGAAGAAGAGAATCATATTGTTGAGGTATTTGAAATAGAGAAAGAAGATTGGCGCCAGCCGCTCATAGACTACCTGAAGTTACGAGAAGTTGCCTGATGACCCGCGTCAAAAATTGACATTCAGAGGCGTGCGACCCTCTTTATTCACTACAAGGACACACTTTACAGGCGTTCATTTAATGGGATCTTCTTATGCTGCCTAAGTGAAGATGAAGCAATTCAAGCTATGGAAGAAGCTCATTCCGGTGTTTGTGTCGCTCATCAGTCAGGCCCAAAATTGCACTTCCGTATAAAGAGGATGGGTTACTATTGGCCTACCATGGTCAAGGATTGCATAAATTACGCACAAAGATGTCAAGCGTGCCAGTTCCATGCTAACTTCATTCGCCAACCGCCAGAGCCGTTACACCCGACAGTTGCATCATGGCCATGTGATGCTTGGAGCTTAGATGTGGTTGGGCCTCTAACAAAGTCTTCTACCGGACATTTATATATCTTGGCTGCGACCGACTACTTTTCCAAATGGGCTGAAGCAGTACCCCTCAAGGAAGTAAAAAAGAAAAATGTCGTTGACTTTATCCGCATCAACATCATCTATCTCTATGGAGTTCCCTGCTACATCATCACCAATAACGGGAAGCCTTCTGCAATAACCTGATAGACAAGCTCACCCAGAAGTTCAACTTCAAGCAGAGGAAATCCTCGATGTATAACGCGGCTGCAAATGGACTAGCTGAAGCATTCAACAAAACTCTTTGCAACTTGTTGAAAAAGGTGGTCGCCAAGTCAAAAAAAAGATTGGCATGAGCGAACGGGAGAGGCTTTGTGTGTTGGAATAGGTGACCAGAAAGCCAATAGGTTTGGCAATTTGTAACCTATCCGACAACTTGATGTGAATGTAATATTATTATGTGATGAATAAGATGAGTGTTCGTCACCAATGGTACCTTCTTTGTTGCGCTCATCTTACATTTGTTAAAATGGTGTTTAACTTATATCGCAACAAAGCCCACAGACCATGGATAACAACTCGTGCAGTTGGGCCACGCATTGGATGGTGGTCATGAAACCAACTGATTAAGAGTTGGGTCTGAAACGTTCCAAGTCGAGGACCTCGAGACAGGGCATCGAGAGTCCTATTGATACTTGCGTCAAGAGTCATGTTCATTAGATGAGTGCCGTGTTTCATCGGCGACAGGCGTGGGACGCCTACACGATCTTGATGGGTTGGTCGACTGGGGTCGAGCCGACTGGACTGACTCGCGGGGATCATCATATGGAAGCCTTGGAGGCTTGGTCGGTATGATTGGATTCCCCCGGTTCCGATAGTACGGGACTAATCCTCAGACTTGAGGGATCATGGCAGTCGCGTGCACAGGACGGCTGTATCTTGGATCTGGCGAGAGGTAATCATTCTGTAAGATGATTATCATAAGCCTTGTCCAGTGCAGTCAGAATGTGTAGCGAGGACGGTGGATTCCAAGAAGAGGATCCGTCCCCTGTCAGTATGTGACAGAGGTATCTCCTATGCACTCGGAGACACGTTCATGCTGTTTGAAGCTGTGGCCACAGTGGTTGTTCGAACAGGGAATGGTTTCCTGTGTCGACGCAATGAAGCATACGTGGTCTCGAGTATTAAGCATAGATGCCTAGTCAAGGATGGGAACCGACGCCCAATTCCATACCCTAGACTAAGGCCGGGAGACGGTAGACGGAAGGATCCTACCCGTACAGAATCGGCGCCTAAATGTTCACGCCAATTCACCTAGTCTCTAGTGCCATGGACCGTTGCTAGACGGCCACCCATGGTAACGGGCCCTTGTGGGACACGGGCCCAAGTCTAGCTGAGGGTGAACCTAAAGGGTCACACACAAATCACCGAGGAGGTTGAGAGATCGACTTGGAGTCAATCTCGAAGGATAAAATAAGTAATTGGATTACTTAAGGGAAATTTCGTTGGATGGACGGGCCGATATTGTATCGGGCTTTCATTTAATCGGTAAATTGGATTTTCGATTAAATATGGAAAGTTGAGATGTTGAGACGTTGGATCTTTTAATTGGATTAAAAGATCAACGGGAATAATTTAAGTGGACATTAAATTGGATTTAATATTGGGTTCGTCGTAATTGGATTACGATAAAACCCCATCCGTTAAATTATACCCGATAGGAGAAATAATTCCTAATTTGGAATAGGAAGAAGTTGGACTTCTTCCCTTAATTAAACATAGCCGACATGCTCCCTTGGAGGAAGCAAAATCAGCCATGTTGCATGCTAGGTGGTATGTTGACTTGTCTCTTTTGGAAAGAGACAAATCAACTCCAATCAAGCTCTTCCCTTTTGGTATGATTTGATCATACCATAAATTTTGGTAGGCTTGATTGAAGAATTGATGGTGATTGATTGGAATGAATCTAGACATCCTTGGATGAACCTAGACACATTCCAATAATCACATTAATTATGTATATATATTAGAATATACAACACCTAGCATAAGTGATTCATTATTCATCTTTTTCTAGGAAAAAAGAGAAGACAAAAATCCTCTCCTCTCTCTCAAATTTCGTGCTCCCTCCCTCTCTTACACTTGTGTTATTCACTTGATTTTGAATCAAGAAGAAGAACAAAGTATGTTTAAGAGAACACTAATTCATAGTGTTCTTCTCTTAAATCGATTCCTTCCTAAAACCCGTTCTTTTCTAGCAAGAAGAACGTGTGTTTCTTCCGGTGTGGTGTGGATCACCTTTGGAGAATCCATACATTTGGATTTCGTGAGCATTCCGGAGAAGGAACAACGCTAGTAGCCGGGAGCATACGCTAAACAATCAAAGGTAACGGTTTATTACGCTTTGATTGATTTCATTTGTATATCTATGCCCTATGTGTTTAAATATATGTTTTAATATTTACACATCCTACATCGAACGCCCGGTTGAGCACCCAAGGGTACACCCCTTGGGATTCGCGCATATTTAAATTTGATTTAAATTTGTGCACGTTTTTCTCGCTTTCTCGCTTCCGCTCGCGCTCCCAGGCGGATCCGCTTGTCCTTCATTGTGGGCTTATAGAACCACTTACCGCACACCTACTCAAGCAACCCCTTATGCCTTGGTGTATGGCACGGAGGCTGTCGTCCCTCTCGAGCAACAAATCCCATCATTGAGAATAGCTATTCAAGAAGGGCTAACCCAAGAGGAAAATTCACGCTTGCGCCTTGAGGAGTTGGAAGCTCTAGATGAAAAGAGGTTAGAAGCACAACAAAGACTTGAGTGTTATCAAGCTCGTCTCTTAAGGGCATTTAATAAGAAAGTATGGTCTTGCTCTTTTCAAATTAGCGATTTGGTGGCTGCTGTGAGAAGACCCATCACTACTGCTCACTGTACTGGAAACAAGTTCATGTCGAAGTGGGATGGTCCTTATGTCATCAAGGAAGTCTACACAAATGGCGCTTACAAGTTGGTCGCTGAAGATGGCTTGAGAATTGGTCCAATCGATGGAAAGTTCTTGAGAAGATACTACGCATGAGGAAAGTAAGAAAGAAAATGCTCCATGACGCACGAGCCTAAACTGCATGTTACTACTGGCCTGCATGAGTATAAACTGCGTACGGCACCCCCTTTAAACAAAAGAAAAAAAGAAAATTTAACTTTCTTTGAACTATGTTATGACTTGATCCCTTCACGGGGTACGTAGGCAACTTAGATATTTTCTAAGTTTAGTCATAAATTTGTAATGAATTATGTTTTCCACGTTGGACAATTAATTCGTTGCAAATTTAGAGTTACATTATTTCATATGGAATAGTTGATTCGTCATGTATCCATTCTATCTCATGAACTTCAAAGTAAATATGCAAAAAGATTGCAAGATAGAAAAAATAAACTTCTATTATGTAATTTCAAAAGGAAACAACGAGGTTCATGACTTAGAACAAAAGGACAAATAAAGGGACTCAACAAGGATAAGGTCCTAAATAAATCTCAAACAAAAGGACTCAAACTCTTCGACTCTTCCTTGAGGGCTTCCAAAGTTTCTTTTGAAGACTCCAAGTTCTCAACCACGTCATCATCAAGTGGGGTAGTATTCTCAAACGCTGCAATTTCCCCTTCGATCCCACAAACTTCGACTTGAGCACTACCGAGAAGTTGTTTTTGCTCCTTCAGAGTGGCACACATGTTTGTTCTTTGCTCCTTCAAAGCCACAATCTCCTTCTCAATGCGCTCTAACTCATCTATAGTGGATTGGACCTTGGAAGCCTCTTCACTCTCTTTAACTTGGGCATGCTGGAGATGATCGTTGGCTTCCTTTAACTGTCGCTCAAGAAGACTTGTGGATAACTTTTCAGAAGACGATGACCTTGCTTCATCATAAGCGGCAGCCTTGGCAAAGAACACGTTCAATGACTCTTCTACCTTAGAAATGTCAAACTTCTGAAAGCTCTTCATAGATTTAAGACGAAGTAAACGTCTTCTTTTATTGATGAAATGAAGTCAATTGGGGTCTTTGATATCTTCGCAAGAAGGTCACTCCATAACTTTTGAAGAAACTCCTTTTGATGATTAAGGAAAAATCTCTCGCCTTCGAATACGGATACTGCAGCATGACAGGGAGTTTGTTTTGCCTTAAGTCTCATTCCAAGTGGAGGAGGCCACAAAATCCATCCTTGGCTATCTTCAGAAGTTTCATCATCTTCGGCTGCTAGGACTTCATCCTCTAACTGCAATAATGCATCAACTTAAGTTAGAAACAAAAGAAGATGTTACCATTCCAAAGAAGAAAAAAGAGTTAGGAAAAAACCTCCTTGGTGAAATTCAACTTTGATGGTGCACGACTTGAGGCATCACCATCTCCATCAATGTTCGTTAGCTTTGAATGGTCGAAATCTCTCTTCGGCCTCTTCCAATGACGATTGCGCATGTTGCTCCCACTTTCCTCTAAGGGTCGAGAAAGGCTTTTCCTCTTACTTACTTCAAGAAGTTCGACAACTTGGGGATTATGCTTAGAAAGAGGAGAAACAACATGCTCATGAGGCGAACCTTGAGCGATTCCTTTGCCACATTCTTTGAGATGGACCTTACTTGAGTTAGAAGCAAACAATCTCACCATGTTTTCTTCAAGATAACCACCGTGAGTTTTGGCCCACCATTTTTTGTACACCTCCGAGGAGAATTTCTTTGCATTTGGGGGTAAAGAAGGAAACAACACTTTTTTCATTGTCTTGGACGAGATGCATAAACGCCAGTGGCGAATTCCATCTTCCAAGGAAGCCTTGCGAATGTCTAGCGAAAGAATTTCCGGTACTTCTTTGAAGAACCCAAATTGAAACCGAATCGATAGGGACTATACGGCTCAACTACAAAGTGATCGCCTTGACGCAAGGGAAGGTAATTTGAACGAATAGCCATTAAATAAGTTTCTTCAACTTCCTTGGCATGCCCATCATCTACAAATGAGAAGTCCTTGTCCTTCGTGATCATGTTGCAAGTCCAAGCGACAAAGTCACCTTTGTGAAGTCGTTTTCTCGCCTCTTGTGGGTCATAATATTTCACTCCACCTTCACCCGAGAAGAGCGCCATTTTGGGCCTACGTAACCTTGCAAAACTTGGTAGTGAGTCTTAAAATAGTGTGTTATCCAACTATAAACGAAATGAATCGAAAATGGAGAATACACACGAGTATGTCTTGAAGAGTTGGAGATCTTGTTCAAACCTTTGTAAATACTCGCCAAGATGGGAACAACTAGACCAACCTTTCTACCGGATGCCATGATACTCGCCACTTTGAAAGTGCTTGGGCGTATTGAACCAATGTCATCAGTGGGAAGAACAAAAGTGCAGAGCCAACACACCAAGTATTTGTTAGAATAGGTGACCAGAAAGCCAATAGGTTTGGCGATTTGTAACCTATCTCACAACTTGATGTAAATGTAATATTATTATGTGATGAATAAAATGAGTATTCGTCACTTCTGGTGCTTACTTTGTTGCGCTCATTTCACATTTATTAAAAACGGTGTTTAACTTATATCGCAACAAAGCCCACAGACCATGGATAACAAACTCGTGCAGTTGGGCCACGCATTGGATGGTGGTCATGAAACCAATTGATTAAGAGTTGGGTCTGAAACGTTCCAAGTCGAGGACCTCGAGACAGGGCATCGAGAGTCCTATTGAGACTTGCGTCAAGAGTCGTGTCCATTGGATGAGTGTCGTGTTTCATCGGCGACAGGCGTGGGACGCCTACACGATCTTGATGGGTTGGTCGACTGGGGTCGAGCCGATTGGACTGGCTCGCGGGAATCATCAAAATGGAAGCCTTAGAGGCTTGGTCGGTATGGTTGGTTTTCCCCGGTTCTGATAGTACGGGAGTAATCCTCAGACTTGAGGAATCACGGCAGTCGAATGCACAGGACGGTTGTATCTTGGATCTGGCGAGAGTGATCATTCTGTAAGATGATAATCATAAGCCTTGTCCAGTGCAGTCGGAATGTATAGCGAGGACGGTGGATTCTGAAAGGAATTGTGGATCGTCCGGGGAAAAAGCGCGAATGCGGAAGCGCGGTATAATTAAAAAATAAATGCGGAATTTAAACATGCTTTAAATTCAAGAACACGTTTCAAAGGGTGTGCCTTTGAAATTCCCGGGTGTTCGGTGTATCTCATGAATAAATCACATATAACATATCATGGAGGCCATAGGGTAGAAAATTAAAAGGGACGAAAATCATAAACGAGACCTACCCGTTGTCGTTTTCGTCTTCAACGGCTACACGCGTTGTTCCCCGTTTTGCACCAAGATCTCGTTCTTGAGACCCTCCAAATCGTGACACACGATCCACCCACGTATCTTGCACGTCGTGCTAGCAACGAACAAGTTTATGTTTTGGAGTAGATGAATCAACAACACGTTATGAATTAACGGTATTGATTCATCAAGTTCTAATGTTCCAAGAACAAGAGAACAAAGAAAAATAATTTTCTTGGAGTGTGTGAGAGAGAGAGAGGCGGACGAGATAGAGGGAGAGAGAGCCGAGTTGTGTGTGTGTGTTGTGTGTGTTGGAATTTCATCATCATGCAACTTGTAGGATGCTAGGGGTTTATATAGAAGAGGACTTTTAATCCTCTTTAAACTCCTCTTTCAAGAACTCTAATTTGACTAGGATTTTGACCTAGTCAAAGTCCTAGTCAAAGTAGTGTTTTGACCTAGTCAAAACAATCCTAGCCATCCATCTCTCCCATTGATCTCAACCGTTGATTTAATTTAATTTAATGGAATATTTAAAACCTATTTAAATATTTCCAAGAGGCTAAAATAAATATAAATATTATTTAAGCCCATTAAATAAATTCCCTTTGATAAATCTAATTTATCAATTTAATTCCTTATATCTAATAGAAGGAATTATTTCTCCAAGAAAAATAAAGGACCCGATTAAATCCAATTTAATCATTCCTTCACTCCAATATTTAATTCCTAATTAAATATCTAAATGTGTGTGGATAGTGTGTGACTCTTTAGGTTCACCTTTCAGCTAGACTTGGTCGGATTCCTAGAATCCTTCCGTTACCATGGGTGGCCATCTAGCAACGGTCCATGGCACTAGAGACTAGGTGAAATATTCAGGGATGAACATTTAGGCTCTAACAGTACACTTGTCCTTCTGTCTTCGGTCTCATCACTTAGAGTCTAGGGCACGGAAAATGCAGGTACCCATTTTGGACCTAAGTGTCGGTCTGTCCTCACTAAACGCCGCAAGGGAATCCTTCCCTTCTGTTCAGTCACTGTGGCCACAGTTTTAGGGACAAGACCTAGAGTATATATATGAGACTCAACTGCCAAAACCTATTGACAGGAGACAGATCCTTTCTTGGAAACTACTGTCACTTTGCACACCAGAACTGCACTAGACATGGCTTATGACTACCAAAGAGAATTCTGGCAATCTCTCACCATACCTAAGATACAGCCCTGATGTACAGGTAAACTCAGCAATTCCTCAAGTCAAAGGACTTGACCTGTACCGTTGGAACCGGGAATACACGTCATACCTTGCTGACCATACTCAAGGTCCTCCGTAAGACGGTTCCCGCGAGTCACCTCAGTCAGCTGCGTCCTAGCATGCTAACCCACTAACACTGCTTAGACGACCCTCGTCACCCGTCGATGAAACACGACAGCAGGTGCTTAGTGCAAGTCTCAAATGGAATCCCGGTACCCATTTTCGGGATTCCTTGACTTGGAGATTTCCGGACTGATTCGGGAAGACTGATTCCATGGACCTACCTCCAAGCGTAGTCCCAGTCCCCGAAATTGATTCTCAGTCCGTGGGCTTTGTTTGCGTAGTGAACAGATATAGAAAATAGATATAAGTGAACACAAACAAAGTAATGCCAAATGAAATTCACTTCTTTATTCATTAATGATTTATCAAACACCTATAATTGTCTAGACATAGGTTACATATACCCGCCAAAATTGGCTTACATGGTCACCTATTCTAACAGATTCCAAGAAGAGGATCCGTCCCCTGTCAGTATGTGACAGAGGTATCTCCTATGCACTCGGAGACACGTTCATGCTGTTTGAAGCTGTGGCCATAGTGGTTGGTCGAACAGGGAATGGTTTCCTGTGTCGACGCAATGAAGCATACGTGGTCTCGAGTATTAAGCATAGACGCCTAGTCAAGGATGGGAGCCGACGCCCAATTCCATACCCTAGACTAAGGCCGGGAGAGGATAGACGAAAGGATCGTACCCGTACGGAATCGGCGCCTAAATGTTCACGCCAATTCACCTAGTCTCTAGTGCCATGGACCGTTGCTAGACGGCCACCCATGGTAACGGGCCTTTGTGGGACACGGGCCCAAGTCTAACTGAGGGTGAACCTAAAGGGTCACACACAAATCACCGAGGAGGTTGAGAGATCAACTTGGAGTCAATCTCGAAGAATAAAATAAGTAATTGGATTACTTAAGGGAAAGTCCATTGGATGGACGGGCCGATATTGTATCGGACTTTCATTTAATCGGTAAATTGGATTTTCGATTAAATACGGAACGTTGAGATGTTAAGACGTTGGATCTTTTAATTAGATTAAAAGATCAACGAGAATAATTTAAATGGACATTAAATTGGATTTAATATTGGGTTCGTCATAATTGGATTACGATAAAACCCGGTCCGTTAAATTTACTCGAGAGGAGAAATAATTCCTATTTTGGAATAGGAAGTATTTGGACTTCTTCCCTTATTTAAACATGGCCGACATGCTCCCTTGGAGGAAACAAAATCAACCATGTTTCATGCTAGGTGGTATGTTGACTTATCTCTTTTGGAAAAAGACAAATCAACTCCAATCAAGCTCTTCCATTTTGGTATGATTTAATCATACCATAAATTTTTGTAGGCTTGATTGAAGAATTGATGGTGATTGATTGGAATGAATCTAGACATCCTTGGATGAACCTAGACACATTCTAATAACCACATTAATTATGTATATATATTAGAATATACAACACCAAGCATAAGTAATTCATTATTCATCTTTTTCTAGGAAAAAGAGAAGACAAAAATCCCTCTCCTCTCTCTCAACTCTCGGCCTCTCTCCCTCTCTCACACTTGTGTTCTTCACTTGATTTTGAATCAAGAAGAAGAACAAAGTAAGTTTAAGAGAGCACTAATTCAAGTGTTCTTCTCTTAAACCGATTCCTTCTTAAACCCGTTCTTTTCTAGCAGGAAGAACGTGTGTTTCTTCCGGTGTGGTGTGGATCACTTTGCTGAATCCATACGTTTGGATTTCGTGAGCATTCCGGAGAAGGAACAATGCAAGTAGCCGGGAGCATACGCTAAACAATCGAAGGTAAAAGTCTCCTTACGCTTTGATTGATTTATTGTATATATCTATCCCCTATGTGTTTAAATATATGTTTCCAATATTTACACATTCTACATCGAACGCCCGGTTGAGCACCGTTTTGTGTCTTTTTTCGACTTTTTTCAGAAAATTTGATTTTCTATATTTTCTGCACAATATTATGAAAATATGTTAATTTTACATTTTGGATTTTGGAATAATTGGATTATTCCTTGAATTAAATTTGCTTAATTAATTTGGGATTAATACATGCATTGGATGCATTGTTTAAAATCTCCATTAAATTGAAATTTGAATTTTGCATATTATTGCTTTTGTGGTGTTGGACATCACTTGGGTATTTGGAATATCCATTGGTATTTATGTATGATTATTTGGAATAATTATGTTATGTGTGTTGATGGAATCAACATGGGATGATCACAAAGAGCTCTAGACCTTATGTGTGGATGAATGTATGATCATTTATTTTCTGTTGGGTGGGGCCTGCGTGCCTCTTGTTTTTGGGACTATCATCTCCCGTATTTTCAGCCTCATGATGTTAAGGCTTGCTTTCTTTATTACCAATGTATTACTTTCAGTTGTAATGGGAGTAGATAGGATTGGTGAGGTTTTAATTTTAACAAGCAATTGGAATCGGAAACCCCAAGGAGAAGCATCAAGGCTTGAAACAAGAAGCACTTCAAGGCCCATTGGAATGACAATGGGTATATTATTATTGTAATAATTTAGGACCACCCTAGACAGACCATAGACTCACTGCGGGCTCAATGGGTCGCATAGGTTGGGCTTGTGATCATCCTAACAGGGGTATGCTATGTTTTATGCATGCTGCATATTTATTTATCGCTTTAAATATTGGATATTTATGCATGCTAAAACACCATAATGTGATGAGGTCTCGGTCACACTCAAACTCTCATTTGGTTGGACCAAATTAAATATTAGGCCCAGAACGGACTTGGATCAAAATGGTATTTTAATCTTTCCGAGCCTTCCATCCACGGCAATGTGGTGAGGAAGCTACCACTACCCAAGTGTGGTCTCACGAGTTGTGTCACACTTGGACTAGGGGAAAGCTGCATGTTGTGAACAAAAAGACTGCGCTCGTTGTTTCCCTGTCTCACGAGTCATGGGGGGGGGTGACAGTTTGAGGCATGATTTGGTTGATGGGTCGGGCCCAACACTGAGTAACATGGTTCGCTTGGAGTCCTCGGAACCATGTTAATAGGCGAGGCAAAATATCTTGGGAATCTCATTGGATGAGAATGATATTGGATATCTCCCACGAGGTCTTCTTCGTGTGAATCGTAAAAGCGGGACATGGAGATTACGCTTGTGGATCCCAAGCCCACTAGGAAATGGTTTCCCGAAACTCCGCTTGAGAGTAGCGGACTTTCGTATAAATAGTGGGAGGGTTAAAGACTAAAAGACCAAGTCTTCAACTTGAACAATAATATTACCATCATCTGCTAATTTCTGCTTTACATTTTCATTAACGTTATCGAAGTTCCAAGTCAACGTCAAAGGAGATCAAAACGTCAATTTCCGCCTTTGAAGTTGCCGAAATTGAAGATTGCGAAGAATTAGAGGCATAAATTAGAGATTTCGCACCCACAAGACATTTAATTAAAATTTAAAAAATTATTTATAATATTTTTCTTGTTTCAATAAATTCAGAAACACGAAATTTGCGTTACAAGTAGGTAAATACTTCTTTAAAGATTTATCTTGAGAGAAAAATGTTAGACGTGTAAGAGAGAGTGAGAGCAATAGATAGATGCATGTTGTGAGTTTAGTAGTGTAACCTCCAATGCACTATGCACACCTTGTGCACTAACTTCCAACAACATGTGTGCACTGCTTGTGCATAAATACACATGGCTAGCCACCTCTCTTGTTATGTGGGGAGTTGAAATTACTCCTCAACTTGCATTCACTCCTTGAACTTGGACCTCAAGTTACAGACCGAACTTGATTTAGTCCAATTAAATTGAGCCCAACCAAAGTTCATGGATTTTAATTAATTCAATTAATTCCAACCCAATACTAGTTTATTTAATCCAATTGAATAAACACAAGCCCATACACTAATCAATTGATCCAATCAATTAATTAGACCAAGCCCGATTAAATTAATCCAATTAATTTAAAAATTGCTAATTCGATTAAATTAATCCAATTAATTTAAAACTCATATTTAATTAATCTAATTAGTTAAATCTTGGGACATCCATCAAATAAATTTTCCCAAATAAATGATCCAATCGTTTACCTTCTCTTTGAATTAATTTAATCCAATTAAATAAACTCGTTTATTCTTGAATTAATTCAAAATTAATTTCACTACTTTCATAGTGATTTGTGTGTAACTTTTTAGGTTCATCCTCAACTAGACTTGGGCTTGTGTCCAACTCAATTGATTAATTAAATCCAATTTAATTAATTATTTCTGATTAACCATTAATAGAAAATGCCTGTCACCATGGGTGGCCGTCTAACAACGGTCCATGGCACTAGAGACTAGGTGAATGTTGGCTTGAGTATTTAGGCTCCAAGTTCCATACAGGTATTGTACTTCCGTCGACCGTCTCCAGCCTTAGTCTAGGGTATGGAACTGGATGTCGGTTCCCATGTTTGACTAGACATCTATGCTTCATACTCAAGACGCATTTACTCTATCGGTCGACCTAGGGAACCATTCCTTACTCGACCAATCGTTACGGTCTTAGATTTGAAGAGTCTAAACCATCTCAGAGCGCATAGGAGACATAGCTGTCAAATACTAACAGGGGACAGATTCTCTCTTGGAATCCACCTCTTCTCACTACATACTCCAACTGCAATAGACAAGGCTTATAATGACCATATTAAAGACACTGCCACCCCTCACTAAATATAAGATACAATCGTCATATGCATGCGACTATCATTATTCCTCAAGTTCGAGGACTAATCCTGTTCTACCGAAACTGGGAATTCCAATCATGCCGATCAAGCCTCCAAGGCTTCCATATGATGATTCTCACGAGTCAGTTCAGTCAGTCAACTACCTTGCCAATTAACCTACTAAAATTGCATAGACAACTACGTCTGGCACCAATAAAACTCGACACTCAACCAGTGAATGCAATACTTAGTACAAGTTCTATAACTCGAATCGAGGTCCTCGGCTTGGAATGTTTCGGACCGACCCTCATGAGATGGTTTCATATCCACCAACCTATGCCAACTCAATTCGACAGGTTTAATCATTCAATCTGTGGATATTTGTCATGATATTGAAACGTCATTCAATGCTAGTAGCAAGCACAACAAACACATTAACCAACAACGAACACTTACTTTATTGATCATAGTGTTATTACTTTGATAAAGTTCGATGAATAGTTCCCCGAAAAGCCAATCTAATTGACTTCCTAGTCACCTATTCTTACAGCATATTCAAAAAGGCTAATCACCTATACTAATTATAAACGAAAGACTCTTTTGTGGATAGATCGAAATTATTTTAGGCATTTTACAAAATTTACTCTTTGCTCTTGCATAATCCATTTCCATATTTTTTTCTACAAAGTTTTATAATTTGTGAAGGGCAAAAATAGAAATCTAACATAATATTGGTAGTTCTCATATCAAATTTTTAAACTACCTAATATTTTCTTTTTATCAACTCTCATTATTTAAAAGAAAAAGGACCTTTCACATTCTCATCTTTATTTTCGTATTTATTTGATTTATTTTATTTTTTATAATAATAAATTACTCTTTTTTTTTATAATATAAAACTGTAATATAACATGTGAAACGAAATACTCACTAAAATTCTTTATTTAAAAATATTCTTCATGGAAGTTCTCATATATATTTTAAAATTTTAAATTTATTGATATATTTAATTTTTTATATTAAAATATATTAAATATGTAATAAATAATATTTACAAAAAAAAAATAAAACAAATGTCGATTATTGAAGGTAAAGAGTGTATTAGATAATCTAAAAATATCGAAATAAAAATCCATTAAAAGAATGAACATATATATATACTAGCAGCTAACACATGTCTTCCTCGCGCGCATAAATTTTTAACTATAAGTTAGGGCAAGTTGAAAGTTCTTTTAATTATAAACAAAATAAAGTTGAAGGTAAACCTTTAATCTCGTTTTATTTTTCCTTTCTAATCAACACTTTTGTGGTTCTTTCAAAAACTCCTCATAAAATTCATACAAGTAACCATGAATTGCAAAGAACTTTTTAAACAATTGAGATGATGATTGCATGTAATTGAATTATGTTTTTCTATTTTCTGTCTATGAACCAGTTTTAACGCACTTATAGGAACTTTTACAACTAAAACAACCTTCAATTTTCAACTTCTTAAGGCAAAAACTTAGATGGCACCCCAAAGTTATTGCAGTGAGAAACTAAAAGTTGTAACCAAATAGATATAGTGAGTGTTTACGAGAGCTTCTGCTTTTAAAGAAGTGATTTTTGTAGAAAAAATTGAAAGTTATAGCAGAATAAAAAATGGGTAGCATTTGTAAAAAAAAGTGAAAGACAGATAAAAGCTAGATTAGGTAGTGTTTGTAAAAAAAAAAAAGTGAAAAGCAGATAAAAGCTAGACTGGGTAGTATTTGGGGAAAAAGCACTTCTAAAACAAGTTTAGTTGATTAAAGACCATTTTGTACCCATGTATTAAAAAGATGCTACTTTTGCTTAATATTTGCACTTACCTCTTGATTATAATAATTATTTTTCCTCAAAAATAATAATTTTTTTCAATTAGTATATTTCATATTTAATTATTTATAAAATGATTATCATTTATATTATTAAAATATTCAATACTAATAGAAAAATTGAATGCTTAATTCGATAATATTCCCATTATATAATATAATTGTTCATTCATACACAATAAATAGACTTGCACAATTGACAAAAAAATATTATTTTTAATTAATAATAGCAATTTAATTTATATTTTCTATGATTTAGGAATAATATCATATAATATAGAAAATAAAATATAAAATTTTTAAAATATTAAATATATGAAATTTTAAATTTTGTTAGTGATAAATTGTTCAAATTATTTGAAAATCCTCACATCAACTTTAGATGAGCAATTCTGGAAATAAATTAAAAGGGTAAATCAAATTAAAATTATTATAATGAGGGTAAAATAGTCTCAAAGGAAGTTGAATTTATTTACAAAAAAGCCAAAGCAGCTAAAAGCACCCCCCAAGGTGCTTCTAGCTTTTGACTGAAAAGTGCTTTTCGTATCAGTTCCAAAAGTAGAATTTGGTATCTCAAACACCTGAAAAGTGTTTTTCAACATCGAGAAGTTGAAAGGCATTTTTCCGAAGCTCACGCAAACACTCCCATAATAATATAAGCCCATCAAAATTCAAGTTTTTCTGCACATAACCTATATGAAGTTAGTCACGTATACACAAATTCAAAGTATTTATATATTAGATATTTCCTCAAAAATCGTCACAAAAGAAAAAAACTCAGAAAAGGAAAAAAAAAAAGAAGAACTAATCAAGAAATAATATCTTCTAACTACTTAGATTATTACAATTCACATTACAATCATACACTAATAACTCCAAAAGTAACTATGTACTTCGAATTTCTCTTTTGCACAGATATCTTTACACCTGTACTGACTCAAAAAGTCTCTCCATAATGTCCATGCAGGGCTCGGGAACATTTTATAATTAACAAAATTTTTATATTTATCGTAATTTACATTTAAAATTTTGTACGCCGAGACTCGCGCGTTAGCTGCTAGTTTTATGAATTGGTGAACAATATTTGTTGGTCCACTTCTAAATTCCCACATTTATCTCTCTCAAGTAGGCTCTGTCTCTTTTGGTTTTGCCCCATTTTATGTACATTTTCAACCCTTCTTGTGGCTTCGACCCCCACTTGTTGTGCTTCGACCCCCACTTGTTGCGCAGTTTGAATTGATTATGGCAGATGTAAAAGAAGAAGAAAAACCAGGAAATAACAAAAAAAGAAAAAGTTGGGGGAAAAAGGGAAAGAAAATGTGGTGTTCATTTTGAAGTTGTAAAAGAGTTTGGATAGGAAATGGCTGCCTGGGCCTTTTTTCTCCATCTGATATTGTGGGCTGCTTTAAGTGGGATTTTACTGTGGACTTTTTTCAACAATTTTTAATTGGGCGGTTTGTCAGGCCCAACTCCTTTAACACCTTGGTTCATGCACTACCAAAAAAAAATATGATTTTTTCGTTACGATTAATTACTATAGTAAAAAAAAATTATAGCAAATACAAAATAATCACAGCTTTGCAATGACCATCAATCATTATTTCTGCAAGTGTGGCCAAATCATTAATTATAAATATCATGGCAAATATTGATTAATCGGTGCAAAAAATTAAATTTTTTTTCATTGATTTTGTTTACCGTGGTAATAGTATCAATTTATCATAATTTTAATCCGTGGTGATTTATATTGTAGTCATTTTTTTTTATAGTGAGGTCCAACTTGATGGGGCTTGGTCTTCCTCAAGCTGCAGAGAGGCCTTAATCAAAACAGGCGCCCAAAACTGGTGGGCTTCTCAATTGGGCCGGACCAGCAGATATTGGTTGTGATTGTTCATATGAGTTGGTTGGTTAGACCTATTGCTTCTCATTGGGCTTTGAAATATTGATTTATAAAATTATTTTACTGAGCCCAATTTTTTGTGGGCCTTTTGATTTTATTTTCAGCATTTTATTTTATTGTGTTTTTTTTTTTTTTGTAATTATATTGAATAATGTAAATTCTCCCTTTTGTTCTATGGGGAAAGGATAGGGATCCCCACAATTCTCCCCATCTTACTGTGGTTTAAAAGAAAAATAAAATTATAAGATAAAATGAGATGGCAATAGGTTGCAGATAAGATGCGAGGTTGCAATAGATTGTCAGATAAGTTATAAGGTTGCGGCCGGTTGTGTGATAAGATGATGTTGCAATAAATTGTAGAATAAGTGAGGCCGCATCATATTGCGAGATAAGATAAGATCGCGATAAGTTGCAAGATAAGATATGAGATCCCAATATATTGTGAGGTATAATTGTAATTCTATTCCATGAAAATCGAGTAGATGCACTTAAACAACCTTTTTATCGTACAATCTATTCTCCTCTTCCATCTTAGTTTCTCCTTCTTTTCCTCTATGGATGGGGGTAGTTATACTATGTGATGCATTTATTATGCTTAGGTCGAAAATACAATTTTATCCTTCTACATACGGTTACTATGCTATTGTGGTGTTTATTCTGATAATTAACCTCATGAATCCAAATATGTGGTTGTAGACGTAAATTTTCATGTTTTCTAAATTTATTGAAACAAGATAATATTATAAATGAATTTTTTGAAGTTGATTGAATATTTGTGGGTGCAAAATCTCTTTTTGGAATCTCTGATTCTTCACCTCAAGAATGTGATCTTTGATCTTGGCAATATTGGAAGTGTCTCCTTCGACCTTTACTTTGATCTTCAAATAACGTTAATTCGGGGTCTTTTGACTTATTTCGAATTAAACACTATAAACTTTAAATATTTTACTTGGACTTGGATATTTCTCGGTGAATTTGAAGCTTTGATCTTCCGCCAAGGTGGATTTGTTTCTTGATAACGTTAATTCGCGGGTTTTCCGAATCATTCTCGAATCAAATATTGACTTTGGATGATTTTCGTGATGAACGTCTTGATTTTTGCTTTGGACCCCGTGGATCTTCCTTGATTTTCGCTTGAGAGGATTTTGAGACTCTCTTGCTTGTGTCTTCCATTGTATCTTCAATTGTGTTTCTTGAATGAGCTTCGAGGGCCCATTTATATAGATGTCAAAGATGTAGAGTTGTGGTGAACTTGAACACCCTTTATATTATTTTTTTACAATTAAATTTAAAAAATTAATACATTAATTTTGACAAGACATGATTGGTTAATTTTGATATTATCTCTTTAATATTATATTTTTAAAGACATAAATATCAAAATTATTTGTCTTAATTTTATTCGAGTGTACACGGAGTTGCTTCACGTGGCACTGTTGATTGGCTTGAACTTTTGACTGCAAACTATAATTTGATTGCTCGAAATACTTTAATTTTACACTTATCTGCCATTGATTTAATGACTAGATATACATTACAATATCAATTAAATTAACTAATTATACTTCGAATTAATTTAGTAAATTCCAAAACATAAATAGAAAAATATTATAATTGATACTTAATATATTATTTGATACTTTTCATCATTTAATTTAGTGAAAAATTAATTTGTGTATATCTTAAATTTTTTTTGCTGATGAAAAGTCCATCTTGCCCTCATTAAGTTATCCATGCTCCAATATAAGAGGAGCTTATCAAAGTTCTAAACTATGTATCTCGTGAGTCACCAGACGACCAAATATCGGGTTTAATATAATTTACTCATCTATGATATTATAAATGAGCAAATTATCCTGTGTAAAAAAAAATAATAATTTACCTTCCTGTATTTTGCAAAATGAAGCAATTTACCTCCCTAGGCAGAAGGTAAATTGCTCCATTTAAAAAAAAAAAACACAAAAAGGTAAATTGCTATTTATTTTTTCATAGGGGACAATTTGCTCATTTATAATATCATATAGGATTGCTTGCATTTTTCCCACCAAATATCGGATATAATTCCTACATAAATCAGAATGATTCATGATACGTACGAGCAATGTTTGTTTATGTGAATATTAACGAGTCACATCCCACTATCCTTTCCTTTCCCTTTTTTTTTTTCTTTCTTTTTCCTCTTTTTGAGAAACAATTCCCATCATCAGCTAAAACACAAAACAGACTTTGGTAATAAATTTATTCCACCAGTCACATGTGAACTAACTCAAATACATCATCCTCGATCATATGGGGTGATTGAGGCAGACATGGAACAAAGCACCCATCCCCACACTCATTGGTTGCCAGTTCACAATTGCAAAACCCTTGTTAGGTTGGTTAGGTCATTTGTTTTCTTGTCCGAATTGCAATGTTGCAACGTTGTCCTTATACTGTCACTTTTCAATACTCAAAACCACTTATCAAAGAAAAATGATGAGAGTGTGTAGGCAATCCTCCTTTTAGGATTACCACTTTACTAATGTGAGGTGTGAATCACCACACCAAATATATAGGTAAATACCAACTTAATTAACTAGTCATTGTATTTTATTAGTTTATTACCGTGATTTGGCATGGAAATCTTTTTCATTTCTTTTATTTTATTTTCTTTCTGTACAATTACTTTAACTATACTCATTCACAAAATTAAAAAAGAAAAAGGTAAACATTCCAATAGACATATTGAATAATTATCCACCTTGAGATATAATTATATGATGAGTCAATTTATCATCAGTTAATAAAATGATAAAGTAAAAAATAAGAGTTTAAAGTATGTTAGAAGTCTATGTGACTCTGCTATAAATAAAGAACCCACAAATTCAAATAACACTACTACTTCCAATCATATAGAAAATACAAAAGATTTTATACATCAAAATACTATTAGTTGTCTAGTGGAGAACCACCAAATAACTTTAGGAATTTAGAGGTGGAAGTTGAAGAAGACGTTGGTTGCCTTCTCTTTACGAACGAAGAATCACTGACAAAAAATGTGATTAGATCCGTTCGCAGACGTTGTCCATTTATAAAAATCAGATGATACAAAATATATTTTTTTAAGTAACGGTAACTTGCATTAATCAATAAAAATATTATACAAACACGCTCAACAAAGAGAACTCACGAATGCATATTTGAAGAGAGAGTTCATTCGTTCAAATTATATAAAATCCATGAAGTTGCTACTCTGCTACCCTTATTAATGTGTTTAATGTACATATTTTTGTTAAAATTTGCCTACAAGACCAATTATATTAAAAAAAAAAAAAAAAAAAGTAGGTTAATTTCATTGTACCTCGTAATAAGACCCCTAAACCTTTTAAAAAGAAGCCCACCACCCTCAATGCTAATGGATTGTGTAGTCTTTTTTTCAAAAAATTAGAAGATTGTGTTGCTTTGCTTTTTTTTTTTTTTTTTTTTTTTTTTTTTCCTGTGTAAACTTTTTTATCTAATAGAATTTTTACACTGAGGGTTATTGCATTTAACCCTTAATAAAATAGAAGCGAAGAATAGTTTTGGGGAATAGGATTTTAAGACATTAATATCCCACGGCAAGAAGGACTAATTGCTAACTAGACCTTATTAAAATTGGCCTTGTTTGGTTTTGTTTTCATCGATCCTCAGTTTCTAATTTTCGGTATTTTCAAGTAAATTTATGCTTTTCTATTGCATTTTGGGTAAAAAAATAAGAATATATGTGGATTAGTATGTTTTTTATAAGTTTCCTCATGAAAAGTATGATAGAACGAAAATAATTTTGAATTAGGATGATTTCTAATAAACTTTTATACGAAAAGACGTGATAGAACGATTAGAATGTTTTGTGATAATTTTTTATATGAAACAGACATGATATTTCGTAATAATTTTTTTATGAGATGATGTAATTTAAAGAAGCTATATAGGTGACTAGTTACTACCGCGTCTCAAGTATACAGGTGGTGGTGGATTTAGCGCCAGATTTGGTGTTGGGTGCTTATCTTGGATGAGCAAATCTATTTATGGATACTGTTTTTGAACCAAAATAGGAGGAAGCTAGTATTTAAACTTATCATCAATCTTTGTTTTAGTCACTTTCCAACTTTTCTTGTCTTTTGGAGGTATACATCTCATATTATGTCTCTTCCCATCCCGAAAGAGGCTGGAACTTAAGTCAACATATGTCATCTAGTTCGGTCAGTTTGATTATTGTTAATTTGGAGGGTAAATTAAATTCACCTTTGTTGAGATTTAACATAAATACAAATATCTTCTTATTATTTAATAAATTAAAAATATCCTCTTAAATTTAACATCGGTCTAACAACGGGCTCATTGCGTTATGTTTTCGTCCAATTTTTGTGTTGAACTGCCTAAAATGCCCATTTGAATTATAATTTATAATTTTATATAATTTTTAGAATTTTCTAAATTATTTTTATGAATTTATATTCTCTTAGATTCTTTATTTACAACTCTCAGGTTTTTTTTTACATTCTTTCAAATGTTTTGTTTTTGAAAAAATAAAAAATTCAATAAGAGTAAAGTAGTACTTTTCACATCTCCATCTAGGGCTATATAATAAATTTTTATTTGAGGGGAATATTTTAAAACATTGAGAGAAAATTTATAGTTATGTCGAACCTCAAAAGAGGTATCTATAATTTACCCTAATTTGGATGTATCAAAAACCTCCGTGAACAAATTCCTCTTTATGGGGATAGATGAGAAATACAATAGAGATGTTAATAATATATAATAATATATATTTAAAATAAAAACGATGAATAACTATTTATGGAATAACTAGATTATAATTATCCGTGTCAAATATTTAAATCTAATAATGACAATACATACTGTTAAAGTAGAACGACACCTACTATTAAAGTAGACCAACATCCTACACATTGATGGAGTTCGAACTCATAATCTTAGAGTCATGGGGCCTCAACTTCTCCAATTGAGTTAGGCTTCATTGACAATAAGTATTATATATTTAGATAGCAATATTTATAGTAGTTTATATTAATTAAGGTTTTGTTTTCTATTTAAATTTTATTAGAATTTTCTATTGTAAACCTATAAATACATAAACTAAACTCGCAATTCAACACTTTTGATCACTTAACGTAAATGTTCTCTAAATCTTTAGAGTTTATCATAGTTAGTTTTAATTTAGTTATAATCCTACAACAATTTGCAGTTTGAGCAAATTCGCTTCTGCACCTAGTTAGGTTTTCATATAATCTGATGAGGAAATAAACTCATCCAAAGGAAATTCACATAACAATCAAAATAATATTCCTAAATCATAGCCAATAATATCCCTAAATCATAGTCTATATACTTAAAGATGCTTTTATGATTGATTAAATCTATTAAACCAAAAATTGACTAAATATGGAGGATACCCCCTCAAAAATAGTGAACCACAAGATTTACCTTACATAAAGGAACTTTATATTAATGAGCTTTAATGTCCTATTAATGTTGGCCCATAGCAAAATGAGCCTATAAATACCTAGAAGGTTTTGAGAAGAAGACTATGTGAAAATTTTGTAAAATTATGCTTAAAATCCTTTCTCAAAATATTGATCTAATCTAATTCATTTGGTTCTAAATTCTGCAATTTCGAATCCACATCATATTGGTGCCGCCTGTGGGAAAGAATTTTAAGCATTAACGATGAATACCAGATCTCGAGTTAGAAACGAAACGACAAACAATTTTCAACCAGTCGAAGAGAGAAGGGAAGAAACGCACCCCCCCGCACAAGATGAGATACCCCCACACGCTATCCCAAATGAAGTCCCCCAATGGGACAGAGAGGAAAGACAATGGGAGCAAGGAGAAGCTAACGGTCAGTATGTTCCCCCGCCGCTAATGATCCAAATCACCCTGGAATCGTTACAACAACTGGTGGCGGAAGACACTACTAGGGCAGTTGCACAATACATAGCAAACCAAGCACCTCCTCAACCTCACTCTTTTGCTCCTCAAGAGGAACCTTCCATCCTTGAAGGACGTGGGAATAGAAACAAAGAATGAACGAAAGGACATAACTTGAAGAAGAAGTTGACAGCAGGGTGTCAATTCCCGAAGAAAGAGCAAATCTTCCGCCTTTCCCTCGGAATGATGGACAAAATGGTAGAGGAGCCGAACATCGAGGGGATGACTCCCAAAATCTCCCTTGACCAACTAAGGCCGAAGAACATAATGCTTTCCCCCTTGTAATGGCTCCGCCAAGAAGAAGTCCTTTTGCACCACACATCTTGGCAGAAGCAATTCACAAGGGATAAAAATACCCAATATCGCCGAATACAACGGTGGAGGTGACCCCCAAGACCATTTAGATCAATTCATGGCCAAAACCGATCACTTAAGCATAAGCGATGCTGCTTATTGCAAGATTTTCAGAACCACCCTATCAAGGAAAGCCATGGTATGGTTCAACTAGCTGCCTTCAGAAGCAATTACCCATTTTGAACAGCTCATCCAACGTTTTTTACAACACTTCTCAATCAATAAGAAATACCACAAAACAAAGTGTATCTATTTAGTATAGTATAACGAGAGAATGAAGCCCTTAGAGAATTCGTGCAGAGATTCTCCGAAGCTGTCACGGAAGTTCCCCAAGTCAACCCGGAACTCTTGGCAAGCATAATGCAGCAAAACTTGAGACAGAGTCGTTTCAAAGAATCAATAGCTAGAAAACCCTCCACGTCACTTGACGAACTTTTAACAAGGGCTGAGAAATACATTTGAATCGAAGAAGCAGTGGGACTTCACTCCACAAGCGTAAAGATAAAATTCAATGAATGAAGAACGTAAGAAAACATGGTTGATCGGAAACCATCCACCATGTTCGAAAAGTACACTCCGTTAAAGACGTCACGTGGAGAAATTCTCACAATAGCTGAACAACAAGGTTTGGTAAAGTGGCTCCAGCGTATGCAAGACAATCCTAAGAGATTAAAGTCCAACAAGTATTGCCGCTTTCACAAGAATCGAGGGCATAACACTGAAGAATGCCGCCATCTCAAAGACGAGATTGTAAAGTTAATCCGATGATGGTATTTAAAGGAGTTCATTAATCATGGTCACAAGAATAACAACGGTCCCACAAAACTCCCTTATCCATCACAGAGAGAGAATACAAAAATGCAAGAGCCTGAAGAAGGAAACTTACCTACAGTTAGAATAATCGGAGTCATCACAGGAGGACCAGCTAGTGCGCACGAGCAAGGAAAGCCATTCTAAGAACAAAAAACAACCCTTTAGTGGGCAGGCCGTAGAACGAGGTGCTGATGAACGACCACCCCTTGAAGAGGTAATGCATCGTATTTGATGATAAAGACTTAGAAGATGCAGACCTCCTATGCAATGATGTCGTCGTAATCACTCCAACAATTTCGATTTTTTGGGTCAAGAAAGTGCTAGTGGACAGCGGTAGCGGATATCATTTTCTATAAAGCCTACTCACAGCTGGGAATAGATAATGCACAATTGAAACAGGTGAATACCCCACGAACCAATTTCAGTGGAGACACAATAGAACCATTAGGAGATGTTGTGCTACCCATGTCCCTCGGAGCATACCCAAAGCGAGTGACCAAGATGGTTAGATATTTAGTGGTTGACGCCCCGTCAGCCTATAACATTATTTTAGGAAGACCAAGCTTGAACCTTTTCAGAGGAATAATCTCAACCTATCATATGAAAGTCAAGTTTCCCACCCCCATGGGAACGGGTGAAGAAATAGGATATTGCATCAAGCGCGGATTCAATATCTGGGATAAAATAATAGCAAGGGAATGTTACGCAAATTCCCTAAAGAAGATGAAGCCCAACGAAAACAAACCCAGATATGGTCTAACTATTCCCCTGGAAAGAAAACAAAGGAATGACAACCCGTCGTTAGTGGTAGCGAGGCAAAAAAGAGGAAGCTCGACGAAGAAAGGATGAAAGCGGCGGAAGAAGTCAAAGTTGTCGAGCTCCATTCCGAAGAGCAAGGAAAAATAGTCAGAATAGGCACTTTGTTACCTAATTATCTTGAAGACGCCATTATCACCTTTCTGAGAGATCAAGCAGATGCTTTTGCTTGGGAAGTAACAGACATGACCGGGATAGACCAAAATTTCGTAGTCCATAAATTAAACGTATATCCCAACATGCGGCCGATAAAACAGAAGAAAAGGACATTCGGAGTAGACAGAAACCAGATAATAAAAGAAAAGGTGGAAAAGTTAGCAAAAGTGGGATACATCAAATAAATGCAATACCTAGAGTGGCTCGTTAATGTAATTCTAGTACCAAAACCTAATGGAAAGTGGAGAATGTGCATCGATTTCACCGACCTAAATCGAGCTTGCCCAAAAGATCCTTACCCTCTCCCCCGCATTGATGCACTCATAGACTCAACAGTAGGATGTGAAGCCATGAGCTTTCTGGATGCTTTCCAAGGATATAACCAAATTCAAATGCCTATTGAGGACCAAGAGAAAACGAGCTTCATCACTGAACAAGGAATTTTCAGCTACAAGGTCATGCCTTTTGGCCTGAAAAACGCTGGGGCCACTTATCAGAGATTGGTAAATCAAATGTCCAAAAACCAAATAGGCAGAAATATGAAAGTCTACATCGACGACATGCTTGTAAAGAGTCGCAAAAAGGAAAATAATATCCATGACTTGCAAGAATGTTTTGAGATCTTGAGGAGCTTTGAGATGAAACTAAACCCCGCAAAGTGCACTTTTGGAGTGCAAGGAGGAAAGTTCTTAGGATATATGGTTGCACAGAGAGGGATAGAGGCCAACCCTGAAGGTAAAAGCAATAATGGAAATGCAGCCTCTACGAACGATAAAGGAAGTATAATGACTAACTGGAAGAATTGCCTCTCTCAATCGTTTCATAACACACCTGATAGACAAAGGCCTTCCATTTTTCAAAGTACTAAGAAATATAAAGCATTTCCAGTGGACGGAAGCATGCCAAAATGCCTTTGAGGAACTGTAGAAATATTTGGCTTCTCCCCCTTTGCTCTCCAAACCTCTACAGGGTGAGACTTTATTTTTATACCTAGCTTCATCAGAGGTTGCAGTAAGTGTTGTGTTGGTCCCAGCAACAAGTCGAGAACATCAACCAGTGTATTATATCAGCAAAACACTGCAAGGAGCTGAAGAAAGGTATCCGCCAATAGAAAGACTCGCACTAGCATTAGTGAAGGCCGCCAGAAAATGACGACCAAACTTCCAATCGCATCCTATAGTAGTTTTAACCGACCAACCACTCAAGAAAGTAATGGCGAATCCAAACATGTTGGAGAGTGGTAAAATGGGCAGTAGAACTCAGCGAGCATGACATAGAATACCGCCTGACACCAGCAATCAAGGCCCAAGCATTGACAGAATTCATAATTGAGACAACTAGAAAGGAGGAAGAAAAAGTCAACGATTGGTGGAATCTCTATGTAGATGGATCCCCCACCTCTCAAGGAAGCGGCGATCGGAGCCATGCTTGGAAATCCTCATGGAGATAAGTTTCATTATATTCTCAAATTCGGTTTTCAGGCCTCCAACAATGAGGCAGAATATGAAGCACTTCTCCATGGAGGCCAATTGGCATTGGCAACGGGAGCCCAACGCCTCAAAGCTTATAGCGACTCCCAATTGGTAGTAAGCCAAATATTGGGAAGTTACGAAGCTAGAGAAGAAAGAATGTCCTTATATCTGGCGAAAATTCGAGAGCTGCAACAAAATTTGAGGAGTATATTGTAGAGCAAATACCAAGATCAAGAAATGGAGAAGGTGACCAATTAGCTAAGATGGCTAGCTCTTTAATGTCCCCCAAGAACAGGAGTGTCACATTCATGATACTTGAATATCCTGAAATAGAAGCAGAGACAGACGAAGTATTTAGGTGATAATAGCGAGCCAAGGTAGAAAAAAGACATAGAGGAATATCTGAAAACAGAAAATCTCCCAGAAGACCCAAAAGAGGCCAGAGCACTAAAACTCAAGGCGACGCGTTTCACCATGATAGATGGAACTCTGTACAAAAGAGGATTCTCACAATCCTACCTCAAATGCCTAGGCCCAACAGAAGTCGAATACGTGCTTAGAGAAATTCAGGAAAGGAGTTGTGGCAATCATTCAGGAGGACAAACATTAGCAACAAAAGCACTTAGACAAAAATGAAACAAGATACCCAAGAATTGGCAAGGAAGTGCAATACTTGTCAAGAACACGCCAACAACTCAAGAATCCCAGCCTCACTAATGCACCCTTTGGGGAGCACTTGTCCTTTCGACCAGTGGCGAATGGATATTGTGGGAAAATTGCCAAAAGCAGTGGGACAAAAAGAATATCTCATTGTGGCGGTAGATTATTTCTCAAAATGGGTGGAAGCAGAACCCCTAACACATTCTCTCTCTCTCTCTCAACTATTCTTATAAAAACAGGTTAACAAATCAATTTTCGTCATTCTTTAAGAAAAAAGAAAAAAGAAAACTCTCTTATTACAGTTTCCTAAGTGAAAGAAGGGATGGCAACAGTGGGCGTACGATGGTTTCCCAAGTCTAGAGTTTAGTAAGGTTTGTGTTGCGTCCGACTGTGGACGTGGGGGTTCTTACTTGAAAAAGAGGTTATAAAATTTGTGTGGAGAAATATCATATGCCGGTTCGGGATACCAAGGGCCTTCATAACGAATAATGGAACTCAATTCCAGGGTTCCAAATTTCAAGAATGGTGTGAAGAATTAAAAATTGAGCAATACTTCACATCAGTCGGAACCCCGCAATCCAATGGCCAAACAGAAGTAACCAATAGAATCATACTCCAGAACCTGAAAACGCGCTTAAGCGAAGCCAAACGGGGGAGTCACCATACAATATGGTGTACGGATCTGAAGGCATAATCGCGGCCAAAATTGACGAAACAACTTGGAGAATCCAAAATTATGAGGCAAACCGAAATGTGGAAGCAAGAAGAATCGAATTAGATCTGTTGGAAGAAGTGAGGATGACCGCCAGCCCAAGAATTGAGGCTTACAAAGGAAAAATGGCAAAAGCCTACAACTCCCGTCTGCGTGCCAGAAACTTTCAAATCGGAGATCTAGTTCTGAGAAAATCTAACGCCACAAAGCATATCGAAAAGTTAGACCCGAAATGGGAAGGACCGTATCAAATCACAGATGTCGTGGGCTACGAAGCCTATCGCCTTCGAAAGCTGGACGGAACAAGCATTCTTAGAACATGGAATATAGTTAACCTCAAAAAATATTATGCACAAAGAGGTTATCACTTGTATGTTGGTACAATGTAAAATGAATACAAAGTCTCATTCTATTAATGTTATGTTTACTCTTTTGTTTATATTCTATTATTGTAAAGGCATAAAGCTACCATAACACAAAACGCTCCCACAAGAGGAAAGGGGCATAAAATTACCCCAATCCAAAACAAGGTGCATAAGATTACCCCAACACAAAACAAGGGGCATAAAATTACCCCAACACAAAACATGGGGCATAAGATTACCCCAACACCAAATTTAAGGCAAAAAGCGCTTTCCATACACAAAAAGAAAAAGGAGAGCAAATGATAATAAAAATTAAGCACTTGAAAAGAAATATGGATCTTTATTAAAGATGGAAGGAAAATAGAAAAGCGTCACGATGAAGGGACAAGCGGATCCGTCCGAGAGTGCGAGCGGGTAATCTTATGCCCCTTGTTTTGGATGGTGGTAATTTTACCCCAACACAAAACAAGGGGCATAAAATTACCCCAACACAAAACATGGGGCATAAGATTACCCCAATACCAAATGAAAGGCAAAAATCGCTTTCCATACACAAAATAAAAAGGAGAGCAAACGATAATAAAAACTAAGAACTTGAAAAGAAACATGGATCTTTATTAAAGATGGAAAGAAAAAAGAAAAGCATCACCGTGAAGGGACAAATGGATCCGCCCGGGAGTGCGAGCGGAAGCGTGAAATGAAGAAAATTGCATATATGAAAGCAATGATCACAAAATCCCAAGGGGTGTACCCTTGGGTGCTCAACCGGGTGTTCGATGTAGGATGTGACAATATTATAAACGTATATTTCACATAGAGCATAGATATGAAAAATAAACTACGAAAGCGTAAAACCGAAATTACCTTTGTAGTTATATCGCTTGTACGGCTACTAGCGTTGTTCCTCTCCAGAAATGCTCACCAAGTTCAAATGTATGAATCCTCTAAAATAATCCACACCACACCGGAAGAGATGCATGTTTTCCTTGCTAGAAGAAAACGGATCTAGAGGATATTTTCAAGAAACAAGAACACTATTGTATTAGTGTCTTTTCTTGAACTAACTTTGTTCTTCCAAATGATCCAAGATCAAATGAAAAATCAAAGGGGATGTGTGTGAGTTGAGAGGGGGCCGAAAATTAGAGGAGAGAATGAGATGTGTTTTTCTTCTTTTTCCTAGAAAAAGATGAAAATGAATCCTCTTCCATTGATGATTGTATATACTCATATATATAAAAAATTAATGTTATTATTGGAATATGTCTAGGTTCATCCAAGGATGTCTAGATACATCCCAATCAATCCCATTAATTAATTAATCAAGCCTACCATCTCTTAGGCCTCCTTTACTTGCAAGGATTAGCCATGATACCATGACTAATCCTTGCTAGTAATGTGGTTACTTCAAAATGCCCAAGCCCGAGATTAATGGTCCAAGCCCAGCACTAGTTGTGATAATCGGATGATACATATCAAGATTTCCCCCAAGAATTAGGTAATCACCATGGCCCACCACCTCATGACTACTTTTTGGTTCCCACTTTTGTCCTCACCTTTTCTAATTTTTTACCCAATGTGCCCTTGCAATTCTAATTTATTACTCTACCTAACATGTGCATGATCTGACCCTTCATGTAGGTAAGTTTTTGAAAAGGTGTTTTCTCCTCTTTTTTGAAAAGGTAAATGGGTAATTTCATGTAAAAATCACTATTACAAAATATAAAAGTCAACACAAATCATGGTCTAATCCTAAATGTTCTAATACAAGTAAACACATTTCTAAACAATCATATTTTCTTATCACTACTTTAATCACATTTTTAATCAATCAAAACCTAATCCATACCAAAGAAAAAAGGGGGCCTTAAGGTATGATTTAATCATACCAAAAGAGAGAGGCTTGATTGGAATTGGTTTCCCCCTTACCAAAAGAGACAAGTCAAACTCATCAAGGCCATGTATGGCCGATTTTTACCTTTCCAAGAGTGGTAATTTTTGGCCATACTATTATAGGAAAAATGTCCAACTTCTTCCTATTCTAAAAATGGAATTAACACACCTCTTGGGCCAAAATTGAACGGACCGGGTTCCACTGTAATCCAATTACAACGAACCCAAAATTATATCCCATTTAATTCAAGGTCCACTTAATTAATCCCATTTATCTTCTAATCCAATTAAAAGATCCAATCTTTTGACTCTCTATATTAACCGATAAATCTAATTTATCGATTAAACGAGGGCCCGATACAATATCTTCCCGTCCATCCAATTGACAATCCCTTAAGTAATCCAATTACTTATTATCCTCCGAAATTCACTTCAACTTAATTTCTCCACCTTCTCGGTGATTTGTGTGTGACCCTTTAGGTTCATCCTCAGCTAGACTTGGGCCCGATCTAATAGGGGCCTGTTACCATGGGTGGCCGTCTAGCAATGGTCCATGGTACTAAATACTAGGTGAATACTGGCATGAATATTTAGGCGTCGATTCCATACGGGTACGGTCCTTCCGTCTACCGTCTCCCGGCTTATTCTAGGGTATGAAATTGGGCGTTGGTTCCCATCCTTCACTAGGCATCTATGCTTAATACTCGAGACTACGCATGCCTCATTGCATCGACACAGGAAACCGTTTCCTGTTTAACCAACCACTGTAGCCATAGGTTTAAGCAACATGAACATGTCTCCAAGTGCATAGGAGATATCTCTGTCACATACTGACAGGGACGGATCATCTTCTTAGAACCCACCGTCCTTGCTACACATTCTGAGTGCACTGGATAAAGCTTGTAATGATCATCTTACAGAATAACCACCTCTCGCCAGATCCAAGATACATCCATCTTGTGTATGTGACTGCCATGGTTCCTCAAATATGATGACTACTCTCGTACTATCAAAACTGGGAAAATTCAATCATACCAACCAAGCCTCCAAGGCTTCCATATGATGATCCCCGCGAGTCAGTTCAGTCGGCTCGACCCCAGTCGACCAACCCACCAAGATCTATAGGCGTCCCACGCCTATCGCCGATGAAACACGACACTCATCCAATGAATACGACTCTTGGTGCAAGTCTCTGTAGGACTCTCGATGTCCTGTCTCAAGGTCCTCGACTTGGAACGTTTCAGACCCAACTCTTTATCAGTTGGTTTCATGACCACCATCCAATGTGTGGCCCAACTGCATGAGTTGTTAATCGTGGTCTGTGGGCTTTGTTGTGATAAATGTAAAATACCATTTTAACATATGGAAAATGAGTAAAACAAAGAAGGTACCAAGGATAATGAATACTCATTTTATTCATTACATAATATTACATTATATCAAGTTGTCAAATATGTTACAAAATGCCAAACCTATTAGCGATCTGATCACCTATTCTAACACACGGTACATAAGTCTCAAGCTATATCAGTAGGAGGGATAGGTTCCTCTCCATTGACATCATTAGTAGGCATCCCTCTATAGGGGGATCCTCAATCATATCAACCTCCACCTCGTCTAATTCCTCTTCTAAGTCGCCAACAGAAGGATCTAAAAACATGAAATCTTCTTCGCCAAAACGGTCGCTCTCCCTCAAAGTAGCCCGGCATTGACGAATAGTCTGATCATATATATCATTGGCTTTCGTAATGACGGCTCTGTCAAACTCTTCAGACCCTACGTACTTCTCTTTGAAGTCATTCTACACGCACTCCAAATAAATCTTGCCAGCTTCGGACTTCAAGAATGAATGGCTTGACGAAACTTCACGATTATACGAGTCCTTCCACTTCATCTTGCTGGCTCCCATGTTTATCAACTCCTACTGAAAATGGAGCAAATCCTTCTTGGAAGCCTCTAACAAAGAGTTCAACCGAGCAATCTCCTTCTCATAGTAGCCGAAACGACGGTCGACCAACTCCGCCAAAGTGGAAACCTGAACAAACAAAAATGGGATATTGTAAGCAAAGAACAAAATCGAAAGGCATAAAAGGGGAAGAAAAACTTACCCTAGCAACCTCACCATTGAATAACCGCGCAACAGAAGCATTTGAGATATGATGAAAGCGAGAAACATCATACTCACTGACAACGCTCCGAATCTTTTCGTAAGCGAGATCAAGATTGGCGGTATCGCAATAAGAAGATACCCCATCTTTCTTGTTGACGCCAACAGTGAAAAAACCTTTACCAACGCTCGATTTGGAAGAATCAGCGGCAGTCTCACAACGACACTTCGACAGATTGGAAGCAAGCATAGCAGGGACATAAGCCCCAGCCTTCCCAGATTCACCGTCAACATTCAAAACCTCACGAGATCAGGATCGGGGAGCGAACGCCGAGAATCCCCTTCACCCCTCTTTTTGGGGGGAGGAGGACGTCGTTGCTGAGAATGGGGAATGGTCTCCCTCTCCCGTTCAGCTTTATACTTTCGCACATCTTGCAAAGACACTTTCTTTCCTATAAAAAAAACATAAGTCAGAAACACATCCGGAAACATACATATTTAACAAATCAACAGAAGATAAGTAGTACCAACAGTAGGAAATAAGGGGCTGATGTCAAAGGAATAATCAAATAGCCCTGCCCCTATGAAAGACATACAGAGATCATGTACAGGTTCCGGGGTAAAGGGGGACTCTCCCCAAGAAAAGTTCAAACCCCAACCTAAATCTTGAACATAAAAAAAATTTTCTTTCCAAGGCCCTCTTGAGGAGGGACATCCCTCCAAAAACTTACAACCACTTCGGGGGAAGAAGAAGTAAGATTCCCCCGCAACTTTTCTAATCGAAAAAAGAGTAAAAAAGGCCTCTAATGAAGGAACCAAGTCAAGTTCCCTAAATCGGTGGCGAAAACCCTCGAAATAAGCAAACGAGTTAGGTGTAAATTGACTTATACAAAGCTGAGTAATTTTTATAATTTCCACCAAGAGAGGATGGGGAGAAAGTGAGAAACCCGAAGTAAAAAAAAGAAGAATATACCGGAAAATACCCAAGAGGAGGCGCCTTTATCCTATCCTCATCATTTGGAAGCAAAAACTCAAACTTTGACAAAGGATCAAAAAGTTGTTTGAAAGCATTAAACTCATCCAAGCCAACCATACTAAAATAATTATCCACGTCCAGGACATGACAATGAGATTTAGACGGAGGAGCCGAAGAAGACCCGGTCCCATCCACCCCAGATTCATGAATAACTTGAGTAGTGGAAGAATTATTAAACTTTTTTGAGGACTCAGATTCATAGATAAAGGGATCCACCGGACAATCAGGAAGATTTTTTATGGCGTCAATAATTTCTAAAGAAAGGTCCCCGCTCAAACCCCCTTCAAGAACGTTGGCCTCGGCCGGAGCCAAAACCGACAGACCAGGCCAAGGCAATGCACCTCAGCCTCCCCCAAGTCGAGGCGAGATGCCTCGACCTTCAACAGGCCGAGGCAATGCCTCGGCCTCAACAGCTGGGGAGGCCAAGGGAACGACATCCCCTCCTCGACCTCCCATATTCTTGGAAACATGAGATTTTCCTCCACGGGGTAAATTTCCGGCACACGCCTCGTACCTGGAGGCCATCTAACCGTCCCTCACGTACGACGCTCTTTGCCGTTAGAACCCGAATCCCGATTACTCATATTATTTAGAAGAAGAATGCGAACACTATTTGTAAGAAACAATTATTTATAGATAGTACCTCTCCTAGGCATGTCGGAGGATTGCTATAGTTATGTAACAAGTGAGTTTCAAGAAAAAAGAATGGGATGATTGATCCATATATAATGGATGGACAAGCTCGACGGAAAAGGAAATGATTCATGGAATCCTTTACCAAAGGAAGAGATTCATAAAATTTATTGCCAAAGGAAGGATTCACAAGAGGAAAGGATCTTAGAATATTCCTCTAGAAAATAGAATGCAAGATGACAATGTTAGGAGGATTGAAAAAGATCCCCCAAATAAAAAAAAAGAAGAAAGAAATAATAAAATAGGAAATAGAAGAGGAGTCTGGACGAGAGTAAGATGCTCATGAAAATCGAAGTTGGACATCATAAAAAGATAAGAAGAATTTTCATGCAAAGATTTCATAAAACTCTCAAGCCCCATAAAAAAGAAAAAAAAAAGACTTGAGAGTTGGGGGGCTTGTGATGAGGAAATAAACTTATCTAAAGGAAATTCACATCATATCCCACATTAATTAACAATCAAAATAATATCCCTATATCATAGCCAATAATATCCCTAAATCATAGCCTATATACTTAAAGATGCTTTTATGATTGATTAAATCTATTAAACCAAAAGTTGACTAAATATGGAGGATACCCCCTCAGAAATGGTGAATCACAAGATTTACCTTTATGTAAGGGTATAAAGGAACTTTCTATTAATGAGCTTTAATTGTCCTATTAATGTTGCCATAGCAAAATGAGCCTATAAATACCAAGAAGGTTTTGAGAAGAAGACTATGTGAAAATTTGGTACAATTATGCTTAAAATCCTATCTCAAAATATTGAACTAATATAATTCATTTGTTTCTAAATTCTGCAATTTCGAATTCACAATTTTTCAGAATTCTTTTTCAATCATTTTCTTCCTCTGGTTCAGCCGATTGCCCATCATCTTGTTGCACAGTAAATTTGAACAAGTATTAAATTTTTTTAACTCATTTTATTTAATTGAGAGTCCACATAAGAATTTAATGATGTAGAAATCAAACTGGGGAAATAATCAGAGAGTTTGTGACCAAAACACACTTCACACGTCGCAAATTAAAAACTTCAAGCTTGCTCTTTCAAAAGTCCTTACAATAAAATTGCGGGTATTATACTAGGCTAATCATAAATGTGGGGGTATGTAAAGTCAATATTGTCCCCTTACCAACCACTAATTAATGGATATAATTTGATGTTTAGGGATAGTCTAGTAATTACATAATAATTACAACTCATGTGGCCTTAATTTCTTATTGCTCTATATAGAAGATTCTGACTTTCCTTCTTAATTGTCCTTTGATTGATCTTATCTCTTTCAGCAGGCCCCCAACTTTCAAACATGTGGGGGAATATTTGGGAGTTCAGATAAGGTTTCCTTTGATGCAGGCCTGGCCCATTTGTTCCCTTGCTGGGACTCCAGTGGGCTTTCCTATAAATTCTGAACGTCGGATTTCTGGACCTGACCGGTCAGTTGGATAATGATCCAAATACGTAGGGAGAAGCAATTTTGAACATCGATTCGGATAAGTGGCTTGAGGCCATGAAATTCAAAATGGACTCAGTGGGTGCGAACCAGGTTGGGGCCCTAGTGGACCCACCCAAAGGAGTAAAATCCGTAGGGTGTAAATGGGTCTACAAACGTAAGCTTGGAGCTGACGGGGAGTTTACAACCTTCAAAGTCAGGCGTGGCGAAATGTTACACTCAACGACCCAGGGTCGATTTTGAGAAACCTACTCGTTCGTAGCAATGGCTAAGTCCATTCGGATACTGCTTGTCGTAGCAGCATGGTATGACTATGAGACATGGCAGATGACGTAAAAACTGCCTTCCTCAACGGCTTCATAGAGGAAGAGATCTATATGGATCAACCAGAAGGTTTCACATCTGTTGGAGAAGAGCATAAGGTCTATCGTCTCGAAAGGTCCATCTATGGCCTCAAACAAGCTTCCCGAAGCTGGAACATATGTTTTGATGAAGTCATACGGGGATATGATTTCATCATGAACGAGTCTGATCCTTGTGTATACAAGAAGATCAGTGAGAGCTCTATTGCGTTCCTTGTGCTTTACGTGGATGACATCTTGCTTATTGGGAATGATGCTAAGATGCTGGGAGCCACTAAAGCTTATTGTCAACACAATTTTCCATGAAGAATATGGGCGAGGCATCCTACATCCTTGGCATCAAGATCTATAGGGATAGATCTAAAAGGTTGTTAGGGATAGCCCAGTCCTTGTATATTGAGAAGGTGTTGAAGAGATTCAAGATGGAGAACTCAAAACGAGGATTCCTTCCTATGAGACATGAAATTAAGCTATCCAAGAAGCAATCTCCTAAGACTAATGAAGAGCTTAAACGGATGTTGAACATCCCCTATGCTTCAGCCTTAGGCAGCATCCAGTACGTTGTCTAGTGCAGTAAACCTGATGTGACTTTTGCTTTGAGCGTGACAAGTCAATATCAGGCGTGTGTCGGGGAGGCACACTGGAGTGCAGTCAATACTATCCTCAAGTACCTAAAAAGAACTAAGGACATGTTCTTGATCTACGGTGGTGGAGAATTGATACCGGAAGGCTAATGCGACACTAGTTTCCAGTCGGATGACGATGATGCCAAGTCCCAGTCTTATTTTGTATTCAGATTAAATGGTGGCGTGGTTGCTTGGAACAGTTCCAAGCAAGCTACCACGGTAGACTCCACCACAGAGTCTGAATACATATCAGCTTCAGAAACTGCTAAGGAGGCAGTTTGGATGAAGAACTACACCAAGAGTTAGGTGTAGTGCCTAGTATCGCTGAGTCAGCAGTTATCTTCTGCAATAACAACGGGGCGATAGCGCAAGCAAAGGAACCAAGATCTCATCACCGATCCAAGCATATTCTTAGACGCTACCATCTGCTCAGAGAAATGGTTAGCAGAGGTGACATTCGGATGGACCAAGTCAGCTCCGCAGAAAACATAGCAGATCCACTTACTAAGCCTGTGTCGCAAGTTGCCCATACTCAACATCGGGATAAGATGGGTTTGAGGTCAATAGGTGTTTGGCTTTAGTTCAACTGGGATATTGTTAGAATAGGTGACCAGAAAGCCAATAGGTTTGGCATTTTGTAACCTATTTGACAACTTGATGTAATGTAAAATTATGTAATGAATAAAATAAGTGTTCATTACTATTGGTACTTTCTTTGTTGTGCTCATTTTCATATATTAAATGTTGTTTTACATATATCACAACAAAGCCCACAGACCACGGTTAACAACTCATGCAGTTGGGCCACGCATTGGGTGGTGGTTATAAAACCAACTGATAAAGGGTTGGGTATGAAATGTTCCAAGTCGAGGACCCTGAGACAGGGCATCGAGAGTCTTATAGAGACTTGCACCAAGAGTCATGTTCATTGGATGAGTGACGTGTTTCATCAGCGACAAGCGTGGGACGCCTACACGATCTTTGTGGGTTGGTCGACTGGGGTCGAGCCGACTGAACTGACTCGCATGGACCATCATATAGAAGCCTTGGAGGCTTGGTTGGTATGATTGGATTTTCCCGATTTTGATAGTACGGGAGTAGTCCTCATATTTGAGGAACCATGGCAGTCACGTGCACATGATGGTTGTATCTAAGATCTGGCAAGAGGTGGTCATTCTATAAGATGATCATTATAACCTTGTCCAGTGCAGTCAGAATGTGTAGTGAGGACGGTGGTGTCCAAGAAGAGGATCCGTCCCCTGTCAGTATGTGACAGAGGTATCTCCTATGCACTCGGAGACATGTTCATGCTGCTTAAACTTGTGGCCACAGTGGTTGGTCAAATAGGAAATGATTTCTTATGTCGATGCAATGAGGCATGCATAGTCTTGAGTATTAAGTATAGATGCCTAGTCAAGGATGGGAACCGGCGCCCAATTCCATACCCTAGACTAAGTCGGGGAGACGATAGACGGAAGGACCGTACCCGTACAGAATCGGTGCCTAAATGTTCACGCCAACATTCACCTAGTCTCTAGTGCCATGAACCGTTGCTAGATGACCACCCATGGTAACGGGCTCCTGTAGGACTTGGGCCCAAGTCTAGCTAAGGGTGAACCTAAAGGTTCACACACAAATCACCGAGGAGGTAGAGAAATTTACTTGGAGTCAATTTCAGGAGATAATGAGTTATTGCATTACTCAAGGGATTGTCCATTGGATGGACGGGCCGATATTGTATCGAGCCTTCGTTTCAATCGGTGAATGAGATTTATCGGTTAATGTAAGAGAATTGAAAATTGGATCTTTTAATTGGATTAAAAGATCAATGGGAATTATTTAAGTGGGCCTCGAATTAAATAGGGTTGAGTTTTGGGCTCGTTGTAATTGGATTATAATAAAACCCGGTCCATTAAATTTTGGCCCAAGAGGTGTGTTAATTCGACTTTTGGAATGAGAAGAAGTTGGACTTTTTCCAAAACTAGTATGACCTACATTACATCTTTTGGAAGAGTAAAAATCAGCCATAGAAGGCCTCGATGAAGTTGACTTGTTCCCTTTTGGTAAGGGACAAATCAATTCCAATTAAGCCTCTTTCATTTGGTATGATTAAATCATACCTTATGAGATGGTAGGCTTGATTTGGGATTGATTAGGATGTATTTAGATATCCAAGGATGAAGCTAGACACATTCCAATATTCACAATAATTTAGTATATATATGAGGATATACTATCATCAATGAAAGAGAATTACATGTTCATCTTTTTCTAGGAAAAAGAAGAAAGACACACCTCCTTTTTCTCTCTTATTTTCGGCCCTCTCTACATACATACTATCCCTATTTGTTCTTCATTTGATCTTGGATCATCTTGAAGAATAACGCTAGTTCAAGAAGAGACACTAATACAATAGCGTTCTAGCTTCCTGAACCGTGTCATCTTAGATCCCTTTTTTCTCTAGAATGTGATCTCTTCCGGTGTAGTGTGGACTTCTCTAGAGAGTTCATACGTTTGAACTTAGTGAGCATATCCAGAGAGGAACAAAGCTCGTGGCCGTGCAAGCAATTTTGACTACAGAGGTAATGTCGATTTTTACGCTATTGTAGTATCTTGTTCTATATCTATGCTCTATGTGATAATTATATGTTTATGCTTAATATTATCACATCCTACATCGAACGCCCAGTTGAGCACTCAAAGGTACATCCCTTGGGATTTGATGATTATTTCCTTTTATTTATGCAATTTTATTTACTCCATGCTTCCGCTCGCGCTCCTTGGCGGATCCGCTTATGCCTTCAGATAGCCCATTGAATGGATGGCGTACTATTGTATTGGGCTTGCTCTAATTTATAATTTGGATTTATTAATTAAGAGCATTTGAACTTAAGTTTTTAATTGTAATAAATGACTTTGGACCTAATTTAGTTGCGTCTTGAATTAAATTGAATTTAATTCATTGGACCCTTTGGGCTGGTTCTAATTTAATTAGGACAAAATTCGGTCCACTAAATTAGGGCCAAGGGGTTGAGTTGACTTTCATGTTTGGAAAGGGAAGAGTTGGACTCTTCCCATATGGAAGGAAGAGAATTGATCGAGTTGTGCTTTTCGGAAGCATAAAACTCGGCCAACATAGTATGTTGGTGACCGAGTTGTGCTTTTGGAAAGCACAACTTGGCCACTAATGGTGGCTGTCCCACATGGTATGATTTATCATACCTTGTGGGAGAAAGCTTGATTGATGTATCCCAACACATTTCTACTCTCCTATTAATTATAGATATAAAGCAAAACACCACAACACTCTCCTTACTTGCTCTCACATACACTCGAGCGCCCCCATCTACTCTCCCTATCCCTCTCCTGTTCTTATTGATTTAGGATCAAATGAAAAATAAAAGATTGATTAAAAATAATACACTACTTCATAGTGTAGTTCATTTGATCTTGTTTCGTCCAAGGTTTGATCTCTTCTAGCAAGGAAATCATAACCTCTCCCAGTATGGTGTGGATATCGTTCGAGGTTTTCTATGCTAGAAACCTTGTGAGCAAATTCAGGAAGAAGGACAATGCCAGTAGCCGATTAAAGAGAATAACAAATGTAGCATTTATGTTTACGTATTATTGTACCTTTGCTCTAAGTTTTCACTATGTGCCTTATAAGTTAGATTAGGATTAAGATCTATATATTCGACATGGAACGACCGAGAGAGACCAAGGGAACACCCCTTGGTCGAGTTTCAAATTTTTATGTGATTCGGATTTCACGCTTCCGCGGCACTCCCGGGTGAATCCACTCCCTTTAGTTGAATGGGTTTTAGAATAATGAAGGGAAACCGAATGATGATGTTTCGTCATCTTCGTCATTCTTAAGTGGTGATTCGGGACAAAACCAAACTGAATTTCAGCTTTTTTATATTAGTTTCACTTTATTAGATCATTTTTGAATTTTATTATATCTTTTATGCCTTTAACATAATTCATGTTCTAGATTTATTGGTTATTGTTTGTGATGTCTACCGGTGTTCAGTAGCACCACAACAGTCGAAAGATCTTCTTTAAACTCCTAAGATCAAATGCGGACTAACTTGCAAAAAAGTCAGCAAGGGAATTACTAAAGAAGAAATGGGAAGAACTTGAAATAATGAGAGATAATAGTGATATAAATTATGTGGAGTGCTTGAATATAAAAATAGAAGCTAAAATGAGCTTTAGAGTGCAAAAAATGAGCAGAACCCTACTATTCGCGTGAGAGAAAAAGTTGAAGTGTGAGTGACCAAAGTGACTTGCCTTTTGACGACAACAAGACCATTATTTAAAGAGGGAATTAGAGCAAAATATGCAGGTTAGTTGGGCCAAATTATATATCAATAGAACCCTCAGGATGTCAGCTTCGAAATGAGAGTATCCATAGCAGATTTGGAGTTATCCTCTAGGAGATATGACCAGTTAAAGAGGTCTTATCCAGTCAACCGTGAAAGTAGGGAATTTTGTTACTTGTTGCTTCCTGGAGTCAGTTTCAGCGGATATGGGGTGCCAATTAGTGATTTTTTATGGAGACGTGGTGTAACGGGTGGACTCTTTTGTCTTGCAACGGAATATTCATTTTTCGCCCGTACGGCGTCTCAAGTTAACTAAACCTTCGACCAGCTTTCGTCCATTTAAGTCTTAACGATTTTCTCGTCATGTGTCTTCGACAACTTAAGCTCACCACTGCGATATTTAAATGCATCCATGTGCGCTACCTCGTGCCCGTACACTCGCCTATTAGAAATGCCCATGTTTGCCAAGGGTCGCGGCTTGCACGCCTCGCATGTCTTCATGTCCGGCCCAAACTAGCTAGCTTGCCATCATGCATCTCATCCACAATATCAGGTCCTATTCATCTTGTAATGGCTCGGAGCATCCTCGCCCCGTCTTGGCACTATAGGTCATTCTTACACCCACAATGCCCATCGCATGCCCAACACTTACTCGGTGCACCATCAGCACATGTCTTCGCCATGCCCATCTTCTATGCCTCGCCCGAGTAGCACAAAATCACCAGTCCGAGGCCCAACATGCCTTCTTGCCTTTCTGCGTGGCTTCTCAACTTGCCTACAGCACAGCATCAGCCCACGACTGCGTATGTTAACCAACGGACACCCGTGCATGGCTAGAACCCAATAGTGGATATCACGAGTTAGCTCACGAGGCCTTGGAGTGCTTACCTCGATCGCTCATTCAGCCTAGAGGTGTTGCCTCTAATATCCGCAGCTCGCAGGCAACCCTGCAGTCCACATGGAACCTCTCAGCTTGTTTCTTGCCCAAAGTGGGTTATCCTGGCCCCATGCCGCCCATATGGTTTTCATCCTGTCCAAGGACTCTAGCACTCCCTTCGAGTTTTCTAGAGCCGACTCTTCAAGGCCTCCACATGTACCCGAGGAATTGCTTATTTGGTGCCTTGCTTCACGGGGAGGGCTGGCTGGACCGTTACGTAGCCCATGACTTCTATATCGCAACTCGAGAGTTTCAGCCCCATCCGAGCATCCATCTTTGGGGAATTGCCCTTATAGTATTCTAAAACAGCCGTCCCGCTACTTCACCGGCAGGCTCCTAACATCGTTATTGTTTCCTACTCAATCAGAACCATATAACTATGAAACTTGGTGGATATGTTTCCAAAAATCCATGGATTACACCATCTAAATCGTTTTCCTAATATCTAAAGATAAAGCACTTTGCTCCGCACATCAATCTCCTGCTCGCGCACAGGATGGCGCCCGGTAGTCGCCCTTATATCTCCGTGACCAAACATCCATGGAATGAGTTCATACTTGGCGGTTAGCATTCTCACACATCAAGGAAGTTCCCATACGAACAATATTGCAACATCCAATCGATAAGAGTCTTTGCTCACTTGCCGTTTTTGCACCTACGTGCCGGTCGACATCCCCTTGCTGCCTGCACGTCCTCTGCAAGTAATTGCCAACACTCTTGGCTAAGGGACGGTAGGTGACATTCTCCCCCACTCTATCTGTTGACTTCCTCATCAACACATACATAAAGAACTTAAGTGTATGAAGTGTTCAATACTCATCTCTAGTATCATGCAGCACCAAAGCAACCCCCGACTCCTTCGAGCCCTTCTGCGTGAAGTCCCCTTCAGCACATCACCCCATTTAGATATGATCAACACAAGTGGAAGTCCGTGTACGCCGTCTACACCCTCTCCCTCAAGTGGGTTTTCTCGCACAAACTATGCCTCAATGCACTCCATTAAGCACGAAAACTCAAGTTGGAAGTCCGTGTACGCTTCTACAATCTCTTCCTCATTTTTTGCCTCAATTGATGGTTTGCCCCCATTGCTAGTGGGTCAATACACTCAATTCCACAGGTCCGAAGTCTGTGCACACATTCTTCAATCCCTTTCTTGACTGGTAGGTAGCAAACTGTGCTCCAAGTTTGTCAAGTGTGTCATTCATAGCAATGGCGTCCCTCAAAATAGTGCCTTGAATACACCCGAAATGATCTGGAACAAGTCAAGCTTGAAGTCTGTCACTCTCTCCCCTACTCGATGTGTTGTCGTCCTCAACAAGCACGCAATCCGCCTCTTCGGTGACCATACTTAAACCAACTTGAAAGCACTTGGGCCTCGCCCAAAACATCGGAACCACGCCGCTTGTGGCACCGAATTCTATTCAAAGGGTTCACTCTTAACCCAACACAAAAGTTTAGGACTTTAGTCCGAACCCGGCAGCACCATGCCGCTCATGGTGCAATAGAGCCCGATGCTTCCCACAATCCTTCACACAGTTGTCCCCCTCGGAAAATCTTAGACCAAAGGGCCCATATATGGTGTCGAAATCCCCTCAAAGAACATTCTCAATTTAGCTCGACTGTGCTCCCGGTGATCACACGACACGGCTTGATGGCCTTCTTTCACCCAAGCTCCGGACAAGTTACCACAATTCACACATATTTTCGGATTCTTGTCCTCTGGTTCTTGGAGCATGTCGTCTTTTCACTTAATGCGCCTTCATCTCTCCATAATAACTTTATCCCAAAATTTATGCTCTTGCACTTCCCAAACACATTTCGGAACATTTTCCACATGCAACTCTGTCTGGAAAGGGGTCTTGACGTCCACTCCTTGCAATTCCAAGGATGGCTTGCTCATACACCTCATATGCAACTGTGCCTCGACACCTCAACAATTCGTTCATCCCCCCCACTAGAAGGTTTATCAATAAGGTCGTACTTTGCCCACCGAATGGCCTCAAGGCCTTGATCGTCTCCTAACTTGCGATATTTCTGCACATATGGTTGCTGACGGCGCAAAGTGGCTCTCGCAGTCCACCCGATACATCGACAGGTCCCCCTCTTGCATAGGGAAGCCAAGATGAATTCCGATAATCTTGATTCTTCTTCATCACCCAAAAATAATTTTTGGGAACGGTCGACAGCTTGCTCAAACATATGCATGCAAACACAACTTCCAACCAAACACAACAATCACAAAGTTGGTCCGTCGCCACTTACTCTCTGCAGCAGCGCCAATGCACGCAAAAGGAGGCCACCAATTCCTCATTCTGTGGCGGACATCCCCCAAAATCATTCCATCTCACAATCCGCTCACTGAAGCTTTTTAAAGCCCAACGCAGCAAGCCTACACAACTGTGCCTTAATTTGATATGATCTTGTCTCAAAAAGGTCTCAACTTACCTCTACCTGATGTAAAGCTCACGTGCCACACTTTCTCCTTAAGTGTTCACTTCTCTCCTTCAGGAGCTCGGGATTATCGGGCTTTGATACCAACTGTCGCGGGCGGACTCTTTTGTCTCGCTGCGGAATATTCATTTTTCCCCCGTGCAGCGTCTTAAGTTACACTCAACCTTCGACCAACCTTCGTCCATTTGAGCCTTGGTTTTCCTGTCGTGTGTCTTCGACAACTTAAGCTCACCAGCGCGACATTCGAACGTATTCCTATGTACCACCTCATGCCCGTGCACTCGCCTATAAAAAATGCCCATGTTCGTCAAGGGTCGCGGCTCGCACGCCTCGTGTGTCTTTATGTCCTGCCGCAACTACATAGCTTGCCCACGATATCGAGTCCTTTCGATACATCTCGCAATGGCTTGGAGCATCCTCGCTTCATCTCGACACTATGGGCTATTCTTACGCCCACAACGCCTAATACTCACTCGGTGCACCATCGGTGCATGTCTTCGCCATGCCCGTCTTCTTTGCCTCGGCCGAGTAGGACAACATCACAAGTCCGAGGCTCAATTGATATGTCAACATCTCACATTAATCCCACACAGCATGCCCAACATGCCTTCTTACCTTTCGGCATGGCTTCTCAACCTGCCCACAGGACAGCGTCGCTCCACGACTGCGTATCTTAGCTAACAAACCCCCGTGCATGGTTAGAACCCAATAGCGCATGTCACGCGTTAGCTCACGAGGCCTTGGAGTGCTTACCTCGATTGTTCATCAGCCTAAAGGTGTTGTCCCTGATTTCCCACAACCCAGGGGGCAACCCTGTAGTGCACATGGAACCTCTCGGCTCGCTTCTTGCCCAACATGGGCCATCCTGGCCCCACCCGTTCGGTTCCCATCCTGTCCGGGACTTTAGCACTCCCTTTAAGTTGCCTCGAGCCGGCCCTTGAAGGGCCCAACATGCCGCTATGAAATTTCTCATTTAGTGCCTTGCTGCACGAGGAGGGTTGGCTGGAGGTCACCACTACATGCCCCCTTATAATAGGCTTAAAAAGAATTTCTCTTATTCCAGCAGTAGACATTAAAGTGGCCAAGGAGCGCACCTTTTCCGCATCTCCCTCGTCCGACGTCCGAATCACGTGTTGCTTGAACCATTGCGTAGCCTACGAATTGTACATCAACTCGAGAGCTTTAGCCCCATCCGATCATCCATCTTTGGGGAATTGCCCTTGCAATATTCTGAAACAGCCGTCCCGCTACTGAACTGGCAGACTCCAAACATCACATCGTTTCCTACCTAATCGGAACTGTCTAACTCTGAAACTTGGTGGAGATGTTCCCAACACTCCATGGAATGCACCATCGAAACAGTTTTGCATATCTCCAAGTATAAAGCACTTTGTTTCGCACATCAATCTCCTGCTCATGTACAGGACGACGCCCGATAGTTGCCCTTATATCTCCGTGACCAAACTTCCATGGAATGACTTCATACTTGGCGGATAACATCCTCACACATCAAGGAAGTTCCCATACGTACAGTATTGCAATCCCCAATTGAGTCTCTACTCACTTTCCATTTTTGCACCTGTGTGCCGGTCGACATCCCCTTGCCACCTGCACATTCTCCCCAAGTCACTGCCAACACTTTTAGCTAAGGGGCGGCAGGTGACACATGGGCAGTGATGTGGAGAATCTATATGACGTGCCGTCACCGCTGTTCGTCGAGTAATCATGCTAAGTCAGATCTATTTTTTGGGCCCGACCACATCAATTTAACTTGGGAAAAATAAGTTTGATATGCTTTGTTTGGGACAGCAAGGTTGGGCCTGCTGGGTTGACTGATGGGGTGGCACTGCATTGTTTTTGGGCATTTTGGGAAAATGATTGAGGGAGGCATCAATTAACATTTTGAATTTTCTTTTCTTTCTTTTTTTTTTTTTTTTGAAAGGAAAGATCTCATTCATGCATTCACGTCATAGTTCAAAATCTCAACAATTGAGACTTTTCTTCATGCAATTGAAGCCTTACAAAAGATGTAATTTATTACAAGGGTTAATTACACTTACACCCCCTCTGAAAATGTATAATTACACTTTCCCCAAAAAGGTTTTGAAATTACACTTACACCCCCTCCGAAAATTCTCTGTTTACACCTGACCCCCATCCGTTAGAGTTTGGATTAAAAATGTTCACGTGAAAAAAATTAATTACACAAATTTTCAATTTTTCCCATCATTTAACATTCTCATGTATATTTTTTGTACTTATAAGAGGATAAGTGTAACGTATATGTATGGAGTGAGGCCAATATTATTATATTTTTTCCTTATAAGTACAAAATTATTGCACGAGAATGTTAAATGACAGGCAAAATTGAAAATTTATATAATTATTTTTGTTGAAATGAACATTTTCCGCCCAAACTTTAACGAATGGAGGTCAGGTGTAAACAAAGAATTTTTAGAGGGGGTGTACATATAATTTCAAAACTTCTTTGGGGGAAAGTGTAATTATGCATTTTTAGAAGGGTCTAAGTGTAATTAACCCTTATTACAAAGTAAAATATTCGACTTTTTTGTTTGGTCTGTGCTTGTCTCTTTTTAATAATTAGTATATATTTGTAGGAAATAAAAATATTTTTTGTTCAAAAAACAAAATAAAAATGACACTAAATCGTCCAGTTCTATTAGTTAGAACTTAGATTAATACATATTTCAAAATTTTAATATATTCAACCTTTTGAATTTTTTTTTTTAAAAATTTCAACAAAATAATATATTAATAAATCCTATCCAATTTATTTTTAAATAATACTTCAAATTTGATTCACTCAAAAATATCTTTCCAATTTCTTTGGTATCATACTCGAATTACAAATTATTGCTGATGATGAACAATTCTCAATTTACGTCATTTTGCCCGGATCAGCTAGATTACTATACATCAAGAATAAAACCATACGCGGTGCAAATGACGATCTTTTTCCATCACTTGACACCTTGGCGGAAAACCGAGCAATGACTAATTGGCCCAAAATCAGACCACAAAAACAGAGCCATAAGAACTGCGAAAGGGACACAATTAGGTCATGTATGAGTGGGACTACTTGTCAGAACAACCAACTTCACCATCCTACAAAGGACAAAAGACATAATATATGTTAGTACTCCAAATGTTTGGCATCTGGATATTTTCCCACATTATTTTTATCTTCAAATCTCAGCCCTTAGTTTTACCCATCCTCTATATATACCCCCTTTCAATTCCACAAACTCTTATTCCCCATCCACTTCTTTCCCTCTTCAATTAATTTCTCCACATCAACTAAATTTCTAAGTTACAAATATACATTTTCCCTTTTTCTCTTCCTTAAATGGCATCCTTACAAGTCTCCAAGGAGGTCCGTCGACAACTTAATTACCTCTTTACCTTCATTTCTTTCACACAAATATATATCCTCCATTGTTACTTTCGTTGTTGATTCCTCTCTGCTCCCCATAATTACAAAATATGATGACGTCTAGCTTTTTAAACATTTTTACGGTTAATTACATTTACCTATCTAAAAACCCCTAAATGAAAAAACGACCACTCAATCGTAAACTTTTTTTAAAAAAAAAAAACTCACTGTCTCCCACACCAGGTTGTGACAATGTTCCCTTTTCTTTTTCTTTTTGGTTTTTTGCATAAGGGGCCGTGTTGCTTTTTGTAGGGGGATTATTTGCATTTAGTCCATTCTTTTTTTTTTTTTCCTTTTCTTGACTAAAAGTGAACAACAAGGCACAAACCTAAGAGAAACAAAATATTGCTAGATGGAAATGAAACATGCATAACATATGTAGAATATTTGTAAGTATCACATTATAATAAATATTTACCTCATTACTTTGTGTAGGCTAAATTGAAGGGAGAAGAAGACGGATGCACCCGTGATGGCAGTGTTGATTTGCATGGGCGACCTGCAATCCGAGAGCGAAGCGGGAAATGGGTTGCTGGAATCGTGATACTCTGTAAGTCCCTCTCACTGAGGTGTTTGCTATAATCGGAGAAATAGTACTTCTCGTCTTAGATTTTTCAGTCAATACGCTTTTCGTCTTAATAAGTTACAAAAAAATATTAATCTTACTAATTTTATCGGATTTTATTAATATTTTGACGAAAAAGACAAATATGCTAAGTACATGGTCGTTAACTCTTCAGCTACTTTTAATCACGTCCTTAGCAATTTTAATTGTTTTAATTACAGGAATTTATTAATGACCCTGTAAATAATTACAAAAATCTCACTTTTAATCCTTTTGTCAGATTCAATTAGTATTTTGTAACTTATCGGACCATTAATGAGAGAATCTCATAATCAATGTGACGGAAAATATACTGACCATAAAATACAAGATTTCCCTCGCAGTAATCCAACCTAAGTATTTATCAATTTTTTTGTTAAAAATAAACTGAAATGAGTGTTGTTTGATTTACAACTTACAAATTTAAACTGCTTAAATTAAATTTATTTAAGCCGAAATCTATAAGGCTGTACCCACCATCTTTAACAGTTTACTAATTGTGATAAAAGTTTATTAATTTTTTTTCACAAACACATTTTAACATTTTTCACGTGTCACCTTTATTTTTAAATACTTTTGATTAATTCTACTACAGTTTATATTTATAATTTATTTATATAGGCAAAGACCCCCTAAAACTGAATGAAATTTTTTTTGAGGATGTCCACTACTTATATTTGTTGTCATTGTTTATTTACTTTTATGAGATGCTTTTGGATGGGACACTAATAAAAGATGGTCTGCCCTTGGAGTAGTAACTGTTGACCAACGTCACATCTTGGGGAAAGGACAATTTGGCTCTGGAGCAGAACCTGTAACTGTAAAGTTTTAGGGAGAATATTTAATGGTTTTTATTTTCGTTATGAGAATAAATTAAAAAAAAATTATAACTAAATTAAACAGTAGTAAAAATTATGAGTATTAAAAAATAAAAGTTAAGAATAAAAAAACATTAAAATTAGAATGTTTATCAATAAGCAATAACATCAGAAGTTGACGATTACAATTTTTGAGTTAAATTAAGGGTTAAATACACTTTACATATCTAAATTATGCATGAAGTGCATTTACCTCCCTAAATATTAAATATAACAAAATGGCCCCTCATGATATGGATTATTATTATTTTGATGAAAATGTCCTTATTGTTTACACTCCTAAAATATGTTTATTCCAATCATTCCTTTAAAATATAATTTGAATTATTATAAAAATTATATTTAACATAAATACTATCCAAAATTTATTTAGTTTTTATAATTAGTATAGAATCTGAATAGACTCTATAAATTTACAATCCTTAAATTTTTTCACATAACTGTAAAAATTTACATAATTTTTGCTTGTGTTGTTACAATTTAAAAATATTACATTGAACATAATACACTATAAAATATGCAAATCTGTAATATAATTAATCTATAATATTCTATAGTGTTCTGAGTAATGATATGATATAATTTAATATACGTACATATACCTGAACAAAAATTTATAGGTTATATAACATATTTTTTATAAAATTATATGCATTATGTATTTACACATATTTACATGTATTTTTTAATATGATAATTTACTTAGTAAAATATATATATATGAATATATTATGCTTGTAAATATTTTTTGTATTACATAATTAATATAAAAGCTATAAATTTTAAATACTATTTTTTAAATAAAATTTGAGTAAAATTTTAAATTACTAATAGTAGTTTTGGCGAAGTAATAAACATATCTTTACAGAATAAAATAAAATATATAGGAGATAAATGGGGAGGGTATTTTTTTCCTTTCAATGTCAAAGTATTTTATCAATGAATTTTTTATTACCTTTTATACCTTAAGGGTCTAAATGCAATTATATGTATAATTCAAGGGTAGAAAATGCGTTTAATCCTTAATTGATTGGACCAGTTTAAAAGTAAAAGCTCTAAAAGAAAACCATTCCTTATTATTTATGCAAAGTCCTGTTATAAGACCACATATGATGAATTGACTTGATGATTTGGTCCTGTCGGTGTCAGATGTCGTGCCTTGTGATTTTTCACGTTTATGTGAGAGAGTAGAGTGAGCGAGGCATATGAAATTTTATATAACTTAATAGATTTGTGTTCTTATATTTATTTTATAATTTTAATAGGCTTAATTGTATTTATTGCCCCGTATATTAGGGATTGGCAAAATAAGGATATTAAATATAAGGGTGGCAAATACTGTCCTGAAATTAACTTTTTTTTACAATTGTAGGACTCCAGCCACTGAATTTTAAAAAGTGGATGGAATTTGCTGACGTGAACAAATTTAGGATTTTTTAAATTGGGGAAAAAACTGACTGGGCATATTTTAAAAATATCCTGCCACATAAGTGCTGATATGGAAAAAAATACATAAAATAAATTTTAAATTTATATTATGTATATAATTATATATTACATTATTATATAATATAAATTAAAAAAAATTAAATAATTTAAATTTTTTTAATTTATATTATATAATAATGTAATATATAAATCTATACATGTAAATTTAAAATTTATATTATATAATAATTTTATTTTTATATTATACAATTTTAAAATATAATTTTTTAATTAATATTATATAATAATTTTATTTTTATAATTTATAATTATATACATACTGTAAATTTAAAATTTATTTTATATATATTTTCTATGTCAGCGCTTATGTGGCAGGATAGTTTTAAAATATGCCCAGTCAGCTTTTTTCCCAATTTAAAAAATCCTAAATTTGTCCATGTCAGGAAATTCCAGCCACTTTTAAAAATTCGGTGGATGAAGTTCTGCAATTGCCAAAAAAAATTTAATTTCAGGACAGTATTTGCCACCCCTATATTTAATGTCTTTATTTTGCCACCACCCCTAATATACGGGGCAGTAAATGTAATTAAGCCAATTTAATATATTTTTGTATCTTTATAGGTAAATATTTTTTAATTATATGAAAATACGGTTCAAAAAGTTTGAAAGATAAAATTGGAGATGAGGAACAAAACATCATATTTAGAGGGAAAAAAAAATAACACAATATAGGAGAAGGAAAACGATATGGCAGAAAATTTATTGTCATTTTTTTTAAAAATGGGATTAATTTAGTTATCAAATGCAAAAAAACATACAGCTTTTCCCTCAAAAATCGAAACATTCCTAATTTTAGTCACATGAGCTAGCGGCACGTGGTCGAATTATGACCGAATTGAGAACTTCGGTTCAGTTATGTACTAAAATGGCTTAAAATAGAAAATATAAAGTAAATTTATTACTTTGATATTCTGATGTTATGTGAAGGTCACCTCTAAATTACAAGACTAATTAATTAAAAATACAGTTTTGCCCAATTTTGGATGTTAGTGATATTTGCCATATATGCAACAAATGCAGCTATCAACTCCTTGTACTACCATTGAGGCCTTACTTGACTGGTAAGACGAGGGATTGTAAGTTTGAATTTTACGAATATGGGTGTATGTCTGTTTTCATAATAATTTGTTGTTTTTTTGTATCTTTTGAATATAATATTTGATTTGAATTATTGATGTATTGAATCAAGTTTTGCAAATGATATAATAATGAACTGCATACTATATATATATATATATCTCTATACTATTATAAAAATAAATTATTTGGCGTACCAACTTTTGAATGCCCAAATTTATCTTTTAATCCTTTTTTTCCTTAAAACAATTATTGGTCAGAAGAGTAATTTTATTATTTTTTTCTCTCAATCCCTCCACGTTTCTCTCACATCACTCCATATTTCTTTCTTCTTACTATTTTTTTTTCTCATTCCTTCACAATTTTTTTCTTTTTATCTCACATAATTCTTTTTTATATGCTCGCGAGAACCGCGTGCAACGACGACTAGTATATATATAAAAGCTCCTTTTGCTTTTTTTTTTTTTTTTTTTTTTTGGTGATGGAACATCCACTCCTTGGAGTAATATATTATGCTAACTGAACTACCGGACGCAGTAAATCAAGGTCTGGCTACGCTTGCATTCTTCGGTGTTGGAGTGAATTTGGTGCTGTTCCTGACAAGGGTCCTGCACCAAGACAATGCAGATGCTGCCAACAGTGTGAGCAAATGGACTGGAACAGTCTATATATTCTCTCTCGTTGGTGCTTTCCTCAGCGACTCCTATTGGGGAAGATATAAAACTTGTGCTATCTTTCAGATCATATTTGTAATAGTAAGTATCCAATCTACCTCATTCTTCTCATCATATTTTTGCATAGTATAACGTGAAAACCAGTTTTAGATATTAAGGACATAATGGTGGGAATTTGCTAAAATGGACGAAAAAATACACCCAGTTAAGCTGGTCATGTGTGTCACATGCACTTTTCCGACATTTTAGCAAATTTTGGTCATTTGTGTCCTCAATTTGAAATTTTTTATAATTACAAGATAAAATTACCAAAATAAATTCATACATAACCGAAGTTGACATCTTGGAAAAAAAGTATTTGGCAATCCTAGACAAATGAAATTAAGGGGCAATCTCTACAGCAAAAGATAATGAAATATTAAATTGCAGTCTTATAGTTGTCACTGAATTAATATAATTAAGTGTTAATAGTTTGATTTTTGTGGCAGCATAATTATTAATGACAAGAATTTTATATAAAATTATCATTATAGATAATTTAGTAATATTTTAGTACCAAAAAAACATAATATCAATTATATTTGGTGTTATTGTAATTAACTATCTTATACATATGTCACTGATTATTTATAGTGACATCTTTGTTCACATTTTTTTTTTCTAATTATTGCTAAAAGAACTTTGACACAGTATTATCACTAATAAATTATAAATATCGTTACAATAATAAAATAGAACTTTTTGATCTATACTCCTAACAAAACACCAATCCACAATTAGTATGTTTTATTTCATACACCACTACATCATTTCATGCATAACTACCACTCGAAAAAATCATAGTACTTTTTAATTTTTCAAAAATATTAATTTCATCTTTCTGTTTTGACAAAAAAATATCTTAACTTTCTCGTACTTGCTATATATATAGTATATTCTTTCATTTATTATTATATTCTCATTAATTAATGTACAAGGATAAAAGTTCCTACATTTAATTCAAAACGTTTGTAGTTTCATTAATGTTTTTTTTTCCCTAAAATTAAACATATAACTATAACTAAACACACAAATGCTATTTTTTTTAGTTTTTTTTTTAATGTTTTGATACATATTTGATCGTGTGCCCAATCGACTATTAGAACATATGATTAGAAATTTTTTAAAATATTATCACTTAATTTTGGCTGTATTGTAATTTTGATCCTATAATTATAAATATTTGGTATTTTGAAACTTGCAATCTGGTCCATTATATTTTTATAAATTTCACAATTGAGGACAAATTTTAGCAGAAAGCTTCTAAATCTGTCAGAAATGGACACCTGAAAGTCATGCGACGACTTAAATTTGGGGACTCACATGCACTTGTGGTTTTCCGATCAATTTTAAAATTTCTAATAAAACATGTCCTCAAATCGCATGTTACATTTCTTAAGAGATCAAAATGCAAAACACCCTATAAATACAGAATTAAAATTACAATAAAATCCTTTCTTTGTTTACAGTGAATCAATCTCATGCAATCTTGCTTTTGCATGTGTACGCTAAGTTTTGCTTCTCTTGGAATTTTGTTCTAGGGTCTTGCATTGCTATCACTCTCAACACAGATTTCCTTGCTCAAACCTAGAGGCTGCGGGCGCGGAACAAGTCCATGCAAATCACATTCGAGCTGGGAGATAGGTCTCTTCTACGTCTCCATTTACATGGTTGCTCTCGGCAACGGAGGCTATCAGCCCAACATCGCTACGTTCGGGGCTGACCAATTCGACCAAGAGGATCCGAAAGAGGGGCGCTCCAAAGTGTCCTTCTTCAGCTATTTCTATCTGGCACTCAACCTCGGCTCACTCTTTTCCAATACCATATTAGGGTATTTTGAGGATGAAGGAATGTGGGCACTTGGGTTCTGGGCATCGACGGCCTCTGCTTTCGCAGCTCTACTGCTCTTTCTTGGAGGTACCAAAAGATACAGGCACTTCAGGCCTACTGGAAACCCTCTTTCCCGCTTCAGCCAAGTGCTGGTTGCAGCATTGAACAAATGGGGGGAGAAGATTCCGCCGGGTGACAATTGGTATGAAGCTGCGGCTGATCATGGAAGTGATCATAGAGCCAACGGTGCCGCTAGGAAGATGCTTCACACCCAGGGGTTCAAGTAAGTATATATATATATATAGGGTTTAATGTAATTTACCCTCCTGTGATATTGCAAATGAGCAAATTACACCCATATGAAAAAAAAATAGCAATTTATCCCCCTGTGTTTTTCAAAATGAAGCAATTTACCTCCTTGCATAGGGAGGTAAATTGCTTCATTTTGGAAAACACAGGAGGGTAAATTGCTTCATTTTAAAAAATACAAGGGGGTAAATTGCTATTTATTTTTTCATAGGAGGGTAATTTGCACATTTATAATATCACAAGGGAGTTGCTTGCATTTTCCCCTATATATATACCTTCCCACTCGTAAAAATTCCAATTTTAGTCTTGTAAGTATGAGTGTGCCAACTTTGTCGAGTATTTTAAAAGTGCACGTCCGATAAAAATGAGTAGAATTTGTTAAAATGGCCCAAAAATGCACCATTAAAGCTAGTCACGTGCATCTCACATTAACTTTTCCTATCATTTTAGCAAATTTGGGCCATTTTGATCCTTGTCCGTACAAAGTTTTTAAAATTACAAGACAAATTAAGTTGTCAAAATGAATTGATACGGGGCTAAAATTGACACCCAGCCATTTTTTCCTTTCAATTATATAATGTTTTGACAACATTGATGAGGACTGAATCAAGTACTTTTCGTATACCAGATTCTTGGATCGAGCAGCATTCCTCACTTCAAGAGATTCTGAGCAGCTGAAGCAGAACGCATACAACCCTTGGCGCCTCTGTCCCATCTCTCAAGTTGAAGAGGTCAAATGCATACTGAGACTGCTCCCAATCTGGCTCTGCACCATTATTTACTCCGTGGTCTTCACACAGATGGCCTCACTCTTTGTAGAACAAGGTGATGCAATGAACACCAACATCTCAAACTTCCGAATCCCACCAGCAAGCATGTCCAGCTTTGACATCCTCAGCGTTGCCTTTTTCATATTCCTGTACCGGAGAGTAGTCGACCCACTCGTCCGCAGGGTTAGAAAGAAAGGCAGCCTTACTGAGCTTCAGAGAATGGGAATCGGTCTAATCATAGCAGTTGTAGCGATGCTCTCGGCTGGAATCGTGGAGTGCTATAGGCTAAAATATGCTCGGAAAGATTGCAGACACTGCCAGGGATCGAGCTCGTTGAGCATCTTCTGGCAAGTCCCTCAGTATGCTCTCATTGGTGCGTCTGAAGTGTTCATGTACGTCGGCCAGTTGGAGTTCTTCAATGCTCAGGCACCCGACGGACTCAAGAGCTTCGGAAGTGCACTTTGTATGACTTCAATATCGCTAGGGAACTACGTTAGCAGCTTTCTGGTGTCGATCGTGATGAAGATATCTACCGTAGATAATATGCCTGGATGGATTCCGGGAAACCTTAATAAGGGCCATCTAGACAGGTTTTACTTTCTTTTAGCCGGTTTGACGGCCGTCGATCTGGTTATCTACATTGCCTGTGCCCGGTGGTACACAAGTATGAAGCTGGGAGGGAATTATGGAGAAAACAATGAGGAAGGGGGATATGGAGTCTAGATTTTTGGTGTGAATTAATTAATGTTGCAGCATTGATCATATATATGAATAAAGATGATGAATGAGAACTCAATTCAAAGACTTTGCATACGATTTATGCTCTGAAAATGTCATGGAGTTTGTAGAGAAAGGCGCAGCTGGCTTTCGCTGGAAGGTTTTTCCAAATCTTTTCATCTATTTTTTTGGCTCTACTTTGTTAATCAAAGACCAGATGGGAATCATGGCTCATACTTTTTCCAAATGTGCGGTACACGCAAAAGCTTAAGGTTTCTTATTATGTTTAGGGAAATTACAATTTTAGGCCAGCGGTGAGTACAACAGTTGACAATTTAATTATGTACGAATTTATTTTGACAAACTTGCTAACTAATTTTAAAACTTTTGCACATTTTCAGTGTTTTTATTTTTTATGTGCGAAATTTTTAAAATTATAAAATAAAATTATCAAAATAAATTCGTATATGACTAAAACTATCTCCGCAGACATATATCATTAAAATGTAATTTTCCCATTTATGCTTATAAGGAATCTATTTTTAGTTTTGTATCGTCTCCGTGATGCAATATACCGATACCTCTGTGGAGTTTAAAATGATTTAGGACTATTCTGATCAAATTAACGTGTCTTGTTGCTACTACGATATAGATTTATGAACATAAAAATATAAATTGAACTGTAGAATAGTATTTTTATACCTTCATTTGCAATTAATTAATTTCTTTTGATGAGATGTTAGATATATTCATAAGTCAAACTAACAATACTTCCCTTCCCACAGCAATTTCACTAACTTGATTGGGATTTGCCCACAGAACAAGAAACGTCACTCCTCTAAATAGGAGTGTATGCGATACCAGATTAGGTCAATGTAGGTAATTTTTTTGACTCAATTCAGTGATTGTAAATTTTAGAAAGTTTAACTCAAACTCAATCCAACAATCATCAAAATCGTATTTAGCGATCTAACTGAGTTAGGGTGAATTGGGGCGATTTTTTGTGGTTTTTAGTATATAATCAATCACTTGTATAATTATATTATTATTTTTTGACAACTTATACTTTTATTAAAATTATTTTTCATAATAAATGTATTTTCTTGTAGTGATAATTGGCAAAAATGTAGAGATACACTAAAAGAAATATAATTTTTCACCATGGTTAATTACTATGGCCAAAAGAAAAAAATCGTAGAAACTAACCATGGCTCCGCAACGGTCATAAATCATTGTTTCTACAAGTGATGCCAAAACATTACCACAACTAAAAGCCTAAAACCATGGGAAATGCTTTGGCCATGGGTAAAAATTATGGCAAAATTATGGCAAATATTATTAATTGAAGTAAAAATTTAAACTTTCACATTGGTTTGATTTGACCATTTTTAATAATATTAATTTATCAACATTATAAAGCGTGTGGTTATATATTATAGCATAACGGAAAACCTATTTTTTTAGTAATAAGAAATATCAATTACAATGTGTAAAAATATCACTTATACATGGTTGTATATTTATTATAGAACACTACAAAAAAACAAGAAAATTGTAACGACTTTTTTGGAACGGCACACGGCTTTTGCCACAAATTTGTAACGAAAAAATTTTCATTACTTAATTTTGAAACTCCAAAAAAATTTAACTTTTTGTAACGGCCAAACCAATCCAAAAGCCGTTCCAAATAACATGTATAACAAAAGCAGTTACAAAATTTTAGGCCGTCGTAATTTGTAACTGCTTTTGCAATTCCTCGTGAATTTTGGGACGGTTCAATTTTTTCGACAAGTGAACCAGTCCAAAGAATGTACGAAAAGCCGTTCCAAATATTTATATTTATATTAATTATAAAAGGAAAGGCTCTTTTGTGTCACAAATGGAAGTTATTTTAGGCATTTTACAAAATTTATCCTTTGTTTTTCCATAATTCATTTCCATATTTCTTTCTACAAAGTGAAATTTATAATTTGTGGAGGGCAAAAATAGAATTTCAACATAATATTGGTAGTTCTCATATCAAAATTTTAAACTACCTAATATGCCCTCTTGCCATAACTACCCATGTTCCCACACATTTTTTTTTTTTTGTTTTTTCTCTATAAATTAAAATCCAATTAAAAGTCTAAAACTTCTCTCACAAACTTATGTTAATATGTATATCCACAATTTGGACTTAATAAAAAACATGTAATTAATATGTTCTTTATTTTTTTTTTCTTTTCTGCTATCTTCTACATATATATAGACTCATAGGCCGTTGATTTGCATTTTTATACATAAAGATCGAAGATGCAAAGCACAAAAGTTAAAAATATCAAGTTAGCAATAATCAAGATGTAGTTGTGATTCTTCTTTTTTTTTTTTTTTTTTTTTTTGTACTCTTAAACTTCATATGGCATTAAAAAAATGCTGCATATTATTCTCCATGTAGTATCAAACAACATTTTTTAATATATTTTCATGGGCTATATGTACAATTTCTTAATCAGAAAAATTATTACTTTCTGTCAAGAAGACATACTTTGAAGTATTTTATTTCTCACCATCTTATTTTTATTTGGAATTTACCAATTTATCAACTCTAAATATTTTGTGTAATAGTAAGTGGCTTTCAATACAGATTGAAACTTGCTTTTTCAATGTTATCACTGATATGCTTAATATATATTTGAATTTTTCTAAATATTGCATACTTGCTTTTTTAAATTCTATTTGTATCAAATAGTAAGTGAATTTACAAAATAAATTTGCATTTACTTTATCCAATTTATACAATATGAAGTCTCATTCAGAAATACTCAATTTGGAGTTTTGGGTATGAGATCAATGCACTTTGTTTGGTGATATCTAATTTCTAAAACACATTTTATTTAAAGTCGAATATATGTCAAATATTGAGTTTTCAAATCAGAAATTATCGTATAATCATGTGTTTCTAAACGTTAAAATAATTATTATAATTTAAAAGGTCTTCTAATGAGATATATATATATATATACGTACTATATTATAAAAGGAAAAGTTGTTTTGTTCTAATAAATGATGGTTATCTCATACTTTTACAACTTCTTTCAAATTTTGGTCTCCAAAACAAAACTGAATTTGAAGTTAAAAGGTGTATTTATCTTTGAAAATCCTAATAAACATACTTATTTCAAGTTAAAATTCACTTTGTTTTGGAGAGCAAAATTTTGTAAAAATGTGAAAATATGATATAACTATCATTTATTAGAGGAAAACAACCTTTTCTTTTATAATAGTATAGCTATATTACACTCATCCATCAAGTGTTTTTGTAAATTAACTTTGTAAAACATTTACTTAATTATTTTGGATTATATCATTTTAGATCACACAATTAACAAATAGATGATTAATGATCTACTAAACTTTGATCTAAAGTAGATGATATACATACTAAAATTGATCAAAGTACGTAATTAAACATACTAATTAATATATATTAATATTATTATTATTTCTATTTATTCATGCATCGCGTGTGATGAATGTATTACAAAATTATGCGCGCGGGGACCGTGTGCGGCAGCCGCTAGTATAAATGAAAAAAAAGTTACAAATGGTGTTCCAAAAAATATCGGTCGTTACTAATTTCATATGATTTTTGGCACGACTTTGTTATTTTATTCAGGCCGGTGCAATTTGTAACGGCTTTTGCAATTCCTCGTGAATTTTGGAACGGTTCAATTTTTTTCGACAAGTGAACCATTCCAAAGGATGTTCGAAAAGCCGTTCCAAATATTTAAATGAAAAAAATATTACAAACGGCGTTGCAAAAAACATCGGTCCTTACTAATTTCACATGGTTTTTGGTACGGCCTTGTTATTTTTGTAACAGTTTTTTAAAGTAAGAAAAGTCGTTACAAGGGCCGCATCAAATATCGATACAAAATTTTGGCGGGAAATCTAAAATTTTTTAGATGATTCCTTTTAGTTAATTGGCCATCCCAAAAGCTATACCAAAATTCGTCCAAGAATTTAACATTTAAAAACCGTGGAAAAAGCCGTTATAAAATTTGTTCACTTTCAAAAACTTATATTTTCAAGTACGATATCTTAAAATTCGGGCACCGATTTATACCAAATTTAAGTATATATAAGAATATGTCAATTAGATCAAATCCGATGGTATGATTTAAAATCAGATGGCCTGATTGAACGATACACCATCTTTAATGATTATGCTTATGTTTCGGGTTCGATATCTCGACATTCGTGTACCCATAAGTCTAAAACTTTACGAAATATAATTTTCTGTCTATTACATCATATCTAACGGTTTGATTTGAATTCTGACGGCCGATTAACCCATGCAGTTCAACAATGTAAGATGATACTTACATCAATGTAATACTAACATTTATAAATATACAAATTTATCACATGTTGTGAACATATATCATTGTTATCTATAAAATATTTTTATGTATTTCAATTGCATTATTACACATAATGGATACTTTTCTACAAATTTTAATTGTTTAGTACGATTTTTTTATTTAATGAATAATTTAATAAAAATAATTAAATATTTGAAATACTTTTAGGGACGGCCGTTACTAATTTCATATCATTTTTGGCACAACCTTGTTATTTTGTAATGATTGTTAAAAATAAGACATGGCATTACAAGGGCCGCATAAAAGACTGGTACAAAATTTTGGCAGAAAATTTAATATTTAAAAATCGTGGAAAAGCCATTACAAAATTTTTTTCACTTTCAAAAACTTATATTTTGAAGTATGGTATCTTAAAATCTGGGCACCCCGATTTATACCAAATTTAAATATATATAAGAAAATGTCAATTTAATCAAATCCCATGGTATGATTTAAAATCAGATGGCCTGATTGAACGATGCACCATCTTCAATGATTATGCTTATGTTCCAGGTTCGATATCTTGACATCCGTGTCCCAATAAGTCTGAAACTTTACGAAATATAATTTTCTGTCTATTACATCATATCTAACGGTTTGATCTGAATTCTGACGACCCGATTAACCCATGCAGTTCAACAATGTAAGATGATAGTTACATGAATGTAATACTAATATTTATGAATATACAAATTTATCGCATGTTGTGAACATATATCATTTTCATCTATAAAATATTTTTATATATTTCAATTGCATTATTCCACATAATGGATACTTTTCTACAAAATTTAATTGTTAAGTACGATTTTTTTATTTAATGAATAATTTAATGAAAAATAATTAAACATTTGGAATACTTTTAGGGACGGCTTTATCAAATATCATAGTTTGTCATTCAATTTATAACACCTTTAGTATTATTTTTTGTAATACCTTTAGGCATGACTTTTCACTGTTTGTAACACACTTTGTAGCGACTTTAGGAATGACTTTATGAACGTCTTGGGCTTAGTATATAAATCACACTTGGTTTTTTTATCCCATTTTTCCCTCTTCCCTCTAACCTTTTGCCCTAGCCGCCACCCCCCTTTTTTCCCTAGCCCGCCGCCACCCCCACCGCCCCCCCCTTCCCAACCGCTGCCACTCCGTCGTTGCCTCCCTCCGCCTCCACATTCTGTCGTCGCGCCTCCCTTAGCCGCCACCCCCCTCCGTCGCCGCCTCCCTTCGCCGTCGCGCCTCCCTCCCCCATTGCGCCTCCCTCTGTCGTTGCTCCCCAACCGCCGTCGAGCCTCCTCCCTCCGCCGCCTTCATCCACCGCGCCACTCCCCCCGCGCCTCTCTTCCCTCTCTTAAGGCGTAAGTAATTTTCTAAAAAATTTTATGTTTTTATTAGGTATATTTGTTGGGTATTTATTGGATATATTTGTTGGAATATTGAAGTATTGAGAATATTTATTGGGTATATTTGTTGGAATGTTGAAGTATTGAATATATTTGTTGGTATATTTATTGAAATGTTGAAGTATTGGGTATATTTATTGGGTATATTTATTGGAATGCTGAAGTATTGAGTATATTTATTGGGTATATTTGTTGGAATATTGAAGTATTGAGTATATTTATTGAAATGTTGAAGTATTGGGTAATTTGTTGGAATGTTGAAGTATTGGTATATTTATTGGGTATATTTGTTGTAATTTTAGAAAAAAAAAAATCTGTAATTATTAAAACAAAATATGAATATTTTTCCTATTTTTTCGAATTTTTCTGTAATTTGTTGGATATTTCATGTATTTTTTTTTAAAAATAAGTAAGTTTTTGTAATTTTAGAAAATAATTTTCTATAATATTAAAAAATATCTGAATATATTTCCTATTTTTTTCAGATTTTTCTGTAATATGTTGGATATTTTTTGTATTTTTTTTAAAAAAAATTACGTTTTTGTAGTTTTAGAAAATAATTTTCTGTAATTATTAAAACAAATCTGAATATATCTCCTATTTTTCTGGATTTTTCTGTAATTTGTTGGATATTTTTTTGTATATTTTTTAAAAAATAAGTAAGGTTTTGTAATTTTAGAAAATAATTTTATGTTAATATCAAAAAAAATATGAATATATTTCCTATTTTTCTGAATTTTTCTGTAATTTATTGGATAATTTCTGTATTTTTTTAAAAAATAAGTAAGTTTTTGTAATTTTAGAAAACAATTTTCTGTAATTGTTAAAATTTTTTTTGAATATATTTCCTATTTTTCGAGTTTTTCTGTAATTTGTTGGATATTTTTTGTATTTTTTTAAAAAAAATTAGTAAATTTTTGTAATTCTAGAAAATAATTTTATTTAATTATTAAAAAAAATCTGAATATATTTCCTATTTTTTTTTGAATTTTTTCCATAATTTGTTGGATATTTTATGTATTATTTTTTTAAAAAAATAAGAAATTTTGTTTCAATTCTAGAAAATAATTTATAAGGATTAAAAAAAACTGAATATATTTCCTATTTTTCGAATTTTTCTGTAATTTGTTGGATATTTTCTGTATTTTTTTTAAAAATAATATGTAAGTTTTTTAATTTAGAAAAAAAAATCTGTAATTATTAAAAACAAAATCTGAATATTTTTCCTATTTTTTGAATTTTTCTGTAATTTGTTGGATACTTAGGAAAGTAATGGAGATTAGGACTTTAATGCTATTTTTTTGGAAAATAAGGACTTTAATGTTATTTTAAAAAAATTGTAGATCCATGACCATCGGTGGTCCGACTCCTTCGGGACGAGGTCGTGGCCGTGGCAGTGACCCTCCCGGTCCTCCTCCTTCCATTGGTGCGTATGCACCCCAACCACCGCCATCGCCACCACCACCACCAACCAGCAGAGCCTGCATCTAGACCGTCGAGCACGGCGAGGGCCACCTTTATGCCTCCTCCACTGCCTCTAGCTGATCCCCCAACAATTGACGACGAGGACGAGGAAGCCACTGTTAACGGGTAGACTTCAAGATGCACAGTAGGCCGAGCTGGGCCAGTCCAGCCCAGGACTGAAATAACCCAATAAAAAAATGGGTTAGTTTGGACTAGGCCTGCTTGGGATTGGGCTGGTCTTGGGCCAGTCCTAGCTACCAATACCTGGGACTGGCCCAGCCCAGTGGCCCTAAGACCACCCGGTCCTGGGGCCTGGGCCTACGGGACTGGGTTAGTGGTTCGGCCCAATTTGGCTAATTGTTCTTTTTTAATAATTCATGATAATTTTTATTTTATTCTTCTAAGTTGATATTACTAGATTTTTTAAACTTTTCAAACTTTAGAACTTCTATATTTTTTGTACATTAATTCATTAATACACTTTATTTTTTCAAATGGGCTTGTTATTGTTTAAATTTCTCATTTTAACTTGTAAGCTTGTTAGTCAATTTTTTATTTAAGTTCTTTATGTATTTTAATTTTTTTTTCTAGTCATAAGTTTTATTATATTTATTTGTTAGATTTAATTTACTATTTATCTATTCATACGACAATCATAAATTTAAGTCATTGTTCAAAATAATACCTCCCAAATTTATTAAACGGAATATAGAAATTTACATGTGAAATTGAAAAAGGGAAATAAATAAAGAGAAAACTAACTATAAGTATTAAAGAACATATAATACATATTGCAAACATGTACAATAAGGAGGATAAAAAAAATTTAAATAGGCCCAAACGATCCTGGGCCGGTCTTGTGTTGGTTCTGGGATGGTTCAGTCCTGGGCTGGGCCTCAAACGGGCTGGTTCATGAGCTGGGTCTAGGTTTAAAAATAAATTCAATTGGCGCCCATTTAAAGGTTCAGGACCACCCCAAGACCGATCATGAACAGTAGTGGGTTGGTCCTGGGCTGGGGTTTTTTTGAGCTGGTCCGTGCCGGTCCTGGGCCAGCTCAGCCCACTGTGCACCTTGAGGTGGACTCATCTAGTTTAGAATTTTTATTTTGTAAAATACAATATTTAAATATTATTTTTGTTTTGTCGGCTATATTATATATGCTTTTTATATAATATTTCACATTTAAGAAATTAAATTACATATATAATGAATATTTCACATTTAAGAAATTAAACTACATATTAAATAAAAAAATTAAACTAAATCAAATAAAATAAAAAAATATAAAATCTTATCTTGTAACGACTTTTAGAATGCGTCTACACATCATAGAATTACAAAGCCGTCCAAAGACTGTACATAAGATTCTTAAAGAAGCCGGTCCAAAAATCGGCACAAAAACAGAATTAAAAACAATAACAAGCGCAGTTACAAAAACAGTTGAACAGCGTTACAACGACCGTTCCAAATGTTATGAAAAAAGTAAACACTAATACCGAAATAAAGTTGTTACAAAATAATGTCATGTTGTTACAAAAAGAATGCAAAAAACCGGTCAACATTCGAAGCCAAGCCATTACTTTGTGTGTTACAATAGCCGTTCCAAAATAAATACAATAAAGTTACATTGGCCGTTCCAAAAACAGGTCCAAATTCATTTTCTCCATCCGATCAAGTATTGTAACGGGCGATGTAGGCCGGTGCAAAAGCCGTTCCAAATTGTAATGGCTTTCAGCCAAGCTGTTACAAATTTTTTGTAACTCATAAAATAGCAACGAATTCCTTGGCAGTTACAAAAGCCGTTACAATGTTAAAAAGCTGTTCTAAATTAATGATTTGGCTGTTACAAAAGCGGTTACTATAAAATATTTTTTTGGTAGTGGAAGGTACAAATAAATATAAAAAGCTTATTAATTTTTTTACTAATAAGATTGTGAAAAAAGTCCTTATTGCGATAAAATTATATAAGAAAGTGATCATAATATTATATAAATATTAAACAAAACATTATTTGAAATAAAATAAGATGATTATGAAAATATATATTGTAACAAAATAATGATATCATCTATTTCAAGTTCTTACATTTATCAATAGCATAAAAATTATAGAAAATTACCAATAACCAAGAATTAGTTATTGATGAATTAATTGATATATCTCATTTACATATTTATATATCGTATATAATATCAATAAACAGTATCGTAATTGTTATTAATTGTCCTGAATATTAGTTTAATTATGTATTATCAAAACTTTTTTATAAACATATAAGGAATTATAGTATATATATATATAAATATATTGCTAAACCGCCTGTGCTTAGGTGGGGGATAAGGTGGACCCCTACCCGTGTATTAGAATAAGCTGAAAGAGGTTCATACAAGTACAAAAGTAAGAACTGGGCAAGGCAGCCACCCATCCAAAGACTAGAAGCGAAAGCTAGGAAAATTACGGTCTACGACAATTAACGTGGCAAGAGTCCCTCGTATGTGTGCCGATAAATAAATTTTGCACCCAATCAAATAACGACAAGTGGAAAATATATATTATTTATCAATTATATTCCCTTTTTCTATTTATATTTTGGAATTTACTAAATTAATTTCAAATATAAATAGTTAAATTAATTGATAGTTTAATATATATTTCGTCATCAAATCAACGGCCGACACGTGTCAAATTGAGGTGTTTCGGCCAATAAAATCAAGACAAGTATTTCTCATATTATCTCTTTAAAAAAATACAAAAATTAAAGAGATAATATCGAAATTGACCAATTATGTATTCCCAAATATTTAATGTATTTATCTCTTTAAATTAAAATAAAGAGATAATACAAAATAAGTGTTCAAGTTCACCACAACTCTATCTCTTTGACAGCTATATAAAAGGGTCCTTAGAACTCCTTCAAAACACACACACACACACACACATACAATTGAAGACACAAATAAGAGAGCATTCAAGAAGTCCCGAAATCCTCTCAAGTGCAAAACAAGGAAGATCCACGGCGTTCGTCCCGAAAATCGTCCAGAGTCAGCGTTTAATTCGACAAGAAGGCCGAAGACTGGCGAATTGACGTTATCAAGACAGAAGTCCACCTTGGCGGAAGATCAAAGTCTCAAATCCACCAAGAAATATCCCAAGTTCAAGTCAAATATCTCCGAGTTTATAGCGTTTGATTCGGGAACAAGTCAACACCCTCGAATTAACGTTATTTAAAGTCAAAGTCAACATCAAAGGAGATCAAACGTCGAGTTTCACCTCCGAAGTTGCCAAAGTCAAAGATCAAGTTCTTGAAGAGAAGAATCAGAGGTTTTCAAGTAGAGATTTCGCACCCACAAATATTCAATTCAATCCAAAGAATTTATTTGTAATATTTTCTTATTTCGTTAAATTCAGGAACACGAAAATTTGTTTGCCAATTTTGGCACGCCCAGTGGGACCGCTCTACCTCTCATCTCTTCCCTTCAACAGAATCTGAAGTATTTCGATGGACACTTAAGGAAAAGTTGTGAAGACGGTGAATTCTAAACTCGCCACATCGAAGTCTTCAAGTTCAAGCACCAAAAGTCTCGGTGTTACTACGAGAAGTATGTCGAAGAAACTTAAGGAATCTTCCCAGATGACTCCTCCAATTAAGTCTGCTTAGAAGGACATATTCGTGCTTAACCACGCAAGCGAAGATGACAAAGATAAATCTCCTTCGTTCTCTCCTTGCTCCTAGTCTAGCTACTCCTTCACGACGAATGTGGCCCCAGTCATGGTGACGAATGCCACAACCTTAGAAGAGCAAATTGCAAGCCTGACAAGAGCTATCGAGGGACTCACCAAGCATGTCCAAGAGCAAGATGCCCAAATCGCTAGGTTGATCAACAAGCCGGACAATGTTGAGACAAGCCATATTCGGGGAAAATAAGTCGAGGCTCATGACGAAGTAGAAATATCCACAAAGGAGAATTGTACCGAGAAGGACAAACTTGCAAAAGATCTTCAAGTCTGGTTTGATGGGTTGATTCTGGTAGACCAACTAAAAGAATTCATTGAAGGAACCATCAGGAGCAAGATTGAGGGGAGCGCAAGGTCATCCTTCACCTACTCCAAGCCCTACACTCTAAGGATTGATAGCTTGAAGATGCCAATCGGCTATCAACCTCCCAAGTTCCAGCAATTTCACGGCAAAGGCAATCCTAAATAGCACGTGGCTCACTTTGTGGAAATGTGCAACAACACTAGAACATATGGAGATCACCTCGTCAAACAATTTGTTCGATCTTTGAAAAAAAATGCATTTGATTGGTACACCGACTTGGAAGCCAACTTAGTTGATAGTTGGGAGCAATTAGAACAAGAGTTTCTCAATCGTTTTTACAGTACCAGAAGAACAGTCAACATGATCGAGCTTGCGAACTCACACCAGTGGAAGGAAGAGCCCGTCACTGATTATATCAACCGCTGAAAATATTTGAGCCTTAATTGCAAAGATCGATTGTCCGAGACTTCAACAACTGAAATGTGCATCCAAGGAATGCATTGGGAACTTTGCTATATTCTTCAAGCAATAAAACCAAAAACTTTTGAAGAGCTAGCGACTCATGCACATAGAATTGAAATGAGCTTCAATTGCAAAGAAGACGAATACTCAAATGATATCAATGATGATGCCGATGATGATGCAACATCATGAAAATTTTCTATGCTACTGGATATGAGCATAAACTATCTAATGTCTAAAAAAAAATATCAATGCTCCTGGGTATGAGCATAAACTATCTAAAGTCCCAAAAAAATCTTAATGCTCCTAGATATGAGCATAAACTATCTAATGTTGAAAAAGAAATCTCAAGTGCTCCTGGATATGAGCATAAACTATCTAATGTCAAAAAAAAATTTCAATACTCCTTGATACGAGTATAAACAATCTACAAATTTACTTGAAGAACTCCTAGATATGAGTATAAACTATCTACAAATTCAAGTCAAAGAACTCCTTGACATGAGTATAAACTATCTACAAATTCAAGTTGAAGAACTCCTTGATATGAGTATAAGCTATCTACAAATTTAAGTCAAAGAGCTCCTTGATACGAGTATAAACTATCTACAAATTCAAGTCAAAAACTCCTTGACATGAGTATAAACTATCTACAAAGTCAAGAACTCCTTGATACGAGTATAAACTATCTACAAATTCAAGTTGAAGACTCCTTGATATGAGAATAAACTATCAACAAATTCAAATAAGGTCAAGTCAAGAACTCCTTGATTTGAGTATAAACTATTTACAAATTCAAGTTGAAAACTCCTTGATATGAGAATAAGCTATCAACAAATTCAAATAAGTTCAAGTCAAGAACTCCTTCATATGAGTATAAACTATCTACAAATTCAAGTTGAAGACTCCTTGATATGAGAATAAACTATCAACAAATTCAAATAAGTTCAAGTCAAGAACTCCTTGATATGAGTATAGACTATTTACAAATTCAAGTTGAAGACTCCTTGATATGGGAATAAACTATCAACAAATTTAAATAAATTCAAGTTAAGAACTCCTTGATATGAGTATAAACTATCTATAAAGTCAAGTTTGAAGACTCCTTGATATGAGAATAATTAAAGTGAACTACGTTGTGACTTTATCATCCCACAGAGGTACATAGGAAGCTTGAACAATATTTTCAAGTCCAATCAAATGTTTAAACAAAAAAGAAGAAGAAGAAGAACATATGAAGAAGAGTCAATTTCGAGACATGTTCACTCCTTCACTTCATTGCAGTAGATGCTCGAGAACAAGTCTCGAGGGGGCATTTGTAGATAAATAAATTTTGCGCTCAATCAAATAACGACAAGTGGAAAATATATATTATTTATCAATTATATTCCCTTTTTCTATTTATATTTTGGAATTTACTAAATTAATTTCAAATATAAATAGTTAAATTAATTGATAGTTTAATATATATTTCGTCATCAAATCAACGGCCGACACGTGTCAAATTGAGGTGTTTCGGCCAATCAAATCAAGACAAATACTTCTCATATTATCTCTTTAAAAAAATACAAAAATTAAAGAGATATTATCGAAATTGACCAATCATGTCTTCCCAAATATTTAATGTATTTATCTCTTTAAATTAAAATAAAGAGATAATACAAAATAAGTGTTCAAGTTCACCACAATTCTACCTCTTTGACAGCTATATAAAGGGGTCCTTGGAACTCCTTCAGAACACACACACACACACATACAATTGAAGACACAAGCAAGAGAGCATTCAAGAAGTCTCGAGATCCTCTCAAGCTCAAAAAAAGGAAGATCCACGACGTTCTAGGAAAGATTCAAGGCGTTTGTCGCGGAAATCATCCAGAGTCAGTGTTTAATTCGACAAGAAGTCCGAAGACCAGCGAATTAACGTTATCAAGACAGAAGTCCACCTTGACGGAAGATCAAAGTCTCAAATCCACCAAGAAATATCCGAAGTTCAAGTCAAATATCTCCAAATTTATAGAGTTTGATCCGAGAACAAGTCAACGACCCTCGAATTAATGTTATTCAAAGTCAAAGTCAATGTCAAAGGAGATCAAACGTCGAGCTTCTGTTAGAATAGGTGACCAGAAAGTCAATTAGATTGGCTGTTCTAGGAACTATTCGTCGATCTTTATCAAAGTAATATTATACTGATGGATAAAGTAAGTATTCATCATTGGCAAAATGTGTTTGTTGTGCTTACTACTTACATTGAATGTGTTTCAATGTCACAACAAATGCCCACAGACCGATTGGTTAAACCCATTGAGTTGAGCTACGCATAGGTTGGCGGCTATGAAACCAACTCCTTAAGGTCGGTCTGAAACGTTCCAAGTCGAGGACCTCGAGACTGGGCTTCGAATGTCCTATAGAGACTTGCACTAAGTATTGCATTCACTGGGTGAGTGCCGAGTTTTATCGGTGCCATACGTAGGTCGTCTATGCAATTTTAGTGGGTTAGTTGGCAAGATAGTCGACTGACTGAACTGACTCGCGGGAATCGTCATATGGAAGCCTTGGAGGTTTGGTCGGTATGACTAGAATTCCCGGTTCCGATAGTACGGGATTAGTCCTCGGACTTGAGGAATCATGACAGTCGCATGCATATGAAGGTTGTATCTTGGATTTGGCGAGAGGTGACCGTTTCTTTGATATGGTCATTATAAGCCTTGTCCAGTTCAGTCGGAGTATGTAGTGAGGACGGTGGATTCCAATAGAGAATCTGTCCCCTGTCAGTATTTGATAGCTATGTCTCCTATGCGCTCTGAGATGGTTTCGACTCATTAAGTCTACGGCCGTAGCGATTGGTCGAGTAGGGAATGGTTCCCTAGGTCGATCAATAAAGTAAACGTATCTCGAGTTTGTAGCATAGTTGCCTAGTCCAGGATGGGAACCGACGCTCAATTCCATGCCCTAGACTAAGGCCGGGAGATGGTCGACAGAAGGACTGTACCTGTATGGAATTCGGAGCCTAAATGTTCACGCCAACATTCACCTAATCTCTAGTGCCATGGACCGTTGCTAGACGGCCACCCATGGTAACGGGCATTTTTGATTAATGGTTAATCAGAAATAATTAATTAAATTGGATTTAATTAATCAATTGTGTTGAACACAAGCCCAAGTCTAGCTGAGAGTGAACCTAAAGAGTCACACACAAATCACTATGGAAGTAGGGAAATTAATTTGGAATTAATTCTGGAAGAAGTGAATTAATTTAATTGAATTAAATTAATTCAAGGAGAATATAAATGATTGGATCATTTTATTAGGAAAATCCATTGGATGGATGGCCCAAGAATTAATTAATTGGATTAATTAATTTTGGGCTTAATACCTTTAAATTAATTGGATTAATTTATTGGGTTTTGTTTAATTAATTGATTGGATCAATTAATTAGTGTTTGAGATTATGTTTATTTAATTGGATTAAATGAACTTTTGGATTTCAATAAGGTTTAAAATTAATTGGATTAATTTAAAACCCATGGATCACTTGATTTAATTTGATTAAATCAAGACCGGTCAAAACCGGTCCATGACTTGAAATTAAAGCTCAAAGGTTTGATGCAAGTTTAAGAGGAGTTGAAAGTCCTCCATGTAAGCAATGATGTGGCTTGCCATGATGGCTAGGTGGTCCACATATTGTGCTAACATGGTTAGAGGTTGAGCACAAGTTGTGCATTAGTGTGTAGGTGGTTTTGGAAACTACCTACAACCACACAACACATGTATACACTTTTCAACTCCCTAACTTGTATTCCCCAACACACAAGCCACGAAAATTTCCAGCTTTTTCTCCTTCTTTTGAGTTCTCTTTGAATTGGATTCAAGATAAGAACATGAGAAAGACGTATACACTAATCAATAGTGTAATACGTTTTTCGTTTCTTCCTTGATCTAGCTTCTACCTAACAGTAGATGTGGATTTGCTTCCATTGCTGTGGTGTGGACAAATTAGAGGGGTTCTAATTTGAATCCTAAGGTAACGGAAAAGGAACGAAGAGGGAATCAAAGCTTTTACATGTGAAACAAAAAAGGTATGTTTCTATTTAAATTATTGTACCTTTTTGGTTCCTCCTCTAGCCACATGTTCAAGCATATTTTTATGTACTTTATTATGCTTTCGAATACACCGAACGCCCGGGAATTCAAAGGGAACACCCCTTTGAAATCGTTTTTTAAATTTCTTTTATTTTACGCTTCCGCCGCGTTCTCGGGCCGTACCGATTCTTTCAGTGGTATCAGAGCCCAGTTCGGTGTTGTGGCTTTAGGAATAACATGTTTTTTTTTTGTGATGAGCATGTTCAAAATGTTTAATTTGCTTTTGGAAAGCATGTTTTAAGGTTTTAAGCATGATTATGTGTTTAGAAGAATATGTGTTAATTTTGCTTGTAATCATGGATATCCATGCATTTTTTGAAAATTGGATTTTCTGTAAATGCATGTTTTACTTTCAGTTTTAATGCAGATATTTAATAAAAAAAAAAATTGGGTTCAAAACAGTGCAGCCGGCAGCAGCCGCGTGCCGTGCGCGTGCTGGCGCGCGCGCGGCCGGCAGCGGCCGGTTATGAACGGCTGGGCCGTTTTTGCCGTTTTTACCCGGAAAATTGGATTTTTCACATTTCTGCATATTTTCCGAAATGATTTATTTTTGCTAATTTTAATTTTAGTTAAATTGGATTTTTCTAAAATTAAATTGTGCCTTAGAATAATTTGGAAATGGTTTCCAAACAAACAAAAAAATATTTTTTGGTACATTGGATGTATGATACCTGATATCCATTTTTAATTGCATTATTAATATATATTTCTGCATATAATTATGTTGTTGTTTATGATATTGGATATCGTTTTTATAAATGCATTGGATGTATTTATTTGTTGGGCATATTTATATTTGATATAAATGTTTATTAATTGTTTATTGGATAAACAATGGGGATGATCACAAAGTCCATGGCCCTTATGTATGGTTTAATTTTTGTTGGGTGAGGCCTGTGCGCCTCTTTGTTTTATTATTCTCTCTCTCTCTCTCTCGTTTTTAGCCTTGAAATAATAAGGCTTGCTTTCTCCCTCCTTTTGTACTCCCCCCAACTTCTGATTGGGGTTTCTTATTTAAGTTGTAATGAGTGTAGTTAGGTTGGTGAGCATTTATTTTTTGTAATAAATTATAAGGAAGCATTTCCATGGCGATGGAGGCGCAAGAAGAGGCCCGTTGGACGGAGCCCACGATGGAGAGTCCAAAGAATGAGGAGGCGTTACAAGGCCCATTAGAATGATAATGGGTTATAATTTTGTAATAGTGTAGGCCACCCTAGATTGACCATAGATCCACTGCGGGCTCAGTGGATCACATAGGATTGGGCTTGTGATCATCCAACAGGGGCATGGTAGGCTTATTTTTTGCATGTGGTGTATGTTTTTAATATTTGATGTATGATGTGTTTGGAATGAATCTCTTTATATTCAATGTTAGAACTCAAGCATGCAAACTTTCCTAATGATGAGGTCTCGGTCACAAATAAACTTGGATGGTCCAAGTAAATATTAGGCCCATTAATGGATTAAAAAGTCAAATGGTTTGATTTAAATCCAAGCCTTCCATCCATAGCAATGTAGTGAGGAAGCTACTTTCACCCATTCGTGGTCTCACGAGTCGTGGCACGTTTGGAATGGAAGAAAGTCTTGCTATTGTTATGAACAAACGAATATGCTCTTATTTCCCTGTCTCACGAGTCGTTGGGGGCGACAGTTGAGATATTCATTTGGTTGATGGGTCGGGCCTAACGCTGAGTAACATGATTCGCTTGGAGTCCTCGGGATCATGTGAAGAGGCGAGGCAAAATAACTTGGGGATCTCATTGGATGAGAATGGTATAGGTTACCTCCCACAAAGCCTTTTTCCGTGTGAATCGTAAAAGCGGGGTATGGACAATTGCGTTTGTGGACCTCAAGCCCACTAAGAAATGGTTTCGCGGAACCCCATTTGAGAGTGATGGGCTTTCGCAGAAATAGTTGGGGGGGGGGGTTAATGACAAAGACCAAGTCTTAACTTGAACATAATATTACTATAATCTACTTAATGTTTTTCTGTTTACATTTTGTATGTATATGTCTAAGAATCCACTAACGCCAATACTAGAGGCTAATATGTTTAATGGAACAAACTACAACGACTGGCTGCAAAATTTTAAGATAAGTCTTACATTTCGAGAACCAGACTTACATTCTGGATAAGGATCTTCCTCAGGCCTTGCCGGATGGGTTAATGCCTCAAGAACGCTTGGCGTTCGAGAAGATGCATGTTGACCATTGGTAGGTCCGCAACATCGTACTGGCGTCGATGACTAATGAGAGACAGTAGCAGTACGATAGGCTAGATGATGTTGGCTCGATTATGCTTCATTTGGAAGATATCTATGCGGTCTCGGACCGGCATGTTAGATACGCTGCAACGAAGGCATTCTTCGGAGCTAAGATGACAGAAGGGTCGTCTGTACAAGAGCATGGAGTGATGATGCTATCCCTTGTGGAGAAGCTCAAAGACCTCCAAGCTAATCTTGAAAAAGAGACGTACATTAACGTGATCCTTCAGTCTCTTTCTACCTCCTTCGACCAATTTATTGTCGACTTGATAAATATGTTGGTCCGGTACAAGGCAATGATTGAAAAATCTGCGCCGGCGGTACTAGTGGGAGAGGCGTTGACCTCAGAAGCGAAAGGCAAGGGTGCCGGACGCTGGAAGAGGAAGAAAGCTAAGACAACATCAGCCGCTGCTAGCACTTCGGGTGATCCTGTTACACCGCTGGGCGGAGGTAAAGGAAAGAGGAAGAGGGTTCGGCAGTCAAAGTCATAGATTCCAAACGATGTGTGTATTAATTGTCGCGAAAAGGGACATTGAAAGAGGGAGTGTCCCAAGCTCTTCTCCAATGAAGGTACATTTGAATTGAGTAACAACATGATTATTGTTCTACTCTTTGATATTGGATACCAGTTAATCATAATCTGCGAATAGTTTGCAGATGGTTATAAGTAGAAAGCCCAGACAGGTCCTAAGGCTTAGCGATGGCAGGGCCACTGCTGCAAAGACTAGGGACTAGTTAGGCTTAGCATAGCAGTGATCATGTTAGGATAGAGTTTGAAAGGAAATATGTAACCTGGCATGATCGAAGTATGTTTTTATGTACTGTTGGACAGTTTTTTAATTACATACGTTTGATCAATAAAATCCTTTATTTGACAAAGAATGATTATTCTTGTCTGCTAGGTGGGATACATAATAATCCTTAAACATTATCCCATAATTGGATTATGAGCACTCAAATCAAATGATTAAAATGGATAATCAAGATAAACTTACGAATTTGGCATCCATAGTTAGGGTGGTTTTTCCTTTAGTTAAGGACGAGGAAGTTGGAAGATTCAAAAAGTCTAGCAATAGACAATTTGAGTCGACTAGCTTACAAGTCCTCTCTAAGATGGAAAGACTATAAGGCTTCTTTGTTGGACAAAGTGGGCTTGCCAAAAGTCTATCGGATTGAATCCATTTAGACATTCGTAGGTTACTGAATACACAACACTAGAAGAGGGTTCACAAGTCTAAGGACCTTGGATAGGTTCGGGGAATTAGACTTGGAGTGGTGAACCAAGTTGATTGCAAAATTAAACCTCTCGGTTAGATCGAAGGGGCGTGTATTTAGTACGAGTTCTTGAATATCCAGATGAGAATGGAATTCTCACTCAGTGGAATTCTTCCTATAAGGACCATGGTTGAACGGTCTCTGATAAGGGAGAAATCGAACCTTGTTATACTTGGTTCGATCGGGGTTTCACTGGATTACCTTAAACCGTCTAGACATAGACTTGAAAGGTTGCCAAGTTGAGAAACATGGCATTTTTTAATAGTCATGATCTAGTTTCCATATAGGATATGGTTGGCAAGCCTGCATCCTACAAAGTTCTTGAGTACATGGGATGGTCCCACATACGTCAAGGGACTAGTGGGAGACAAATTAGACTAGGTGTTTTGATTTATGCAGGTTTAATGCAGAATAATGCAAACATCATTTATAATTATATTATTCCACTGACTATATTCCAGTCCTCCTAGGGATAACCAGAATACCTTAGTCACTTAAGAGGTATAGGTTTCTGGGCCTGTCCGGTCAATTGGATTATCATCCAAAAGATACAAAGGAGAGGCTATGTTGGACATCGAGTTTGGATCAATGGCTTAGAGCTATTGGATCCGTCATGAAAATTCAAACTGGGTTTGAAATTTTGTATAACTGGAATATTTGTTTTGATGAGTTCATACGGAGTATGACTCGATCAGTAACAGGCTTTAAGGTCAGTGGGAGGATAGTTTTGTTCCAAGTGTTTAGTGTGTAATGTCTTATTCATTTGGAATGAATTTAAGATATTAGGAAACACTGAAACACGAGCGTTGTTCACGCAATTCTCCATGATAGGAATTGGATTCCTTTATACAGGGTTAAGCTGTTCAAGACTCAGTCGCATTAGACTGATGAGAAAGCTTAGATGTTTGACATCCCCTACGTCTTTGCCTTAGGCAGCATGAAAATGTTGTTCGTGCATTGGGCCTGATGTTGTGTATGCTTTGGGCATAACAACAGTTATTGGGCTTGTGCCGAGAAGGCAGTAGACAACTGTTGAGAATATCTTTAATACCTGAATAAGGATTAAAGAAGTGTTCTTGATGCACATTTTGTGGAGGGTTGATTCTAGAAGGCTATAGCGATACTAGCTTCCAGAATTATGTGAATAATGTTTATTCTCAATATGTATATACATTTGGATTTAATGGTGAGTGTGGTAGTTTGGAAAGGTTTCAAGCAGGATACCATGACATGTCATTATGAAAGTCGAATGTATGGCGACTTTGAAAATCGTTTCTAGAAAGTGGTTTGGATTGAAAACCGCATCCATAGGATGGTTGTGGTGCCTAGCACGGCCGAGCCAGTAGTTGCCTTGGAGGAGAACAACTAGGCTTTGGCAAAAGCGTTTTTGGCTCGAGATCTCATCACAGATCCACGAAAAATTCTTAGACAACCACCATTTGCAGGCAGCAATGGTAGGAAGAGGTGACACGGTTGGACCATGTCACTTCGGCAGCGAAATATAGTAGACCCACGAGACCGAGCTAGTATCGTAGATTGCTCATGCTCAGGAGAATTGGAGCAACATGGGTAATTGGCTTTGTGGTCAAGTGGGAGATTGTTAGAATAGGTGACCAGAAAGTCAATTAGATTGGCTGTTCTAGGAACCATTCGTCGATCTTTATCAAAGTAATATTATACTGATGGATAAAGTAAGTATTCATCATTGAAAAAATGTGTTTGTTGTGCTTACTACTTACATTGAATGTGTTTCAATGTCACAACAAATGCCCACAGACCGATTGGTTATGAGTTGAGCTGCGCATAGGTTGGCGGCTATGAAACCAACTCCTTAAGGGTCGGTCTGAAATGTTCCAAGTCGAGGACCTCGAGACTGGGCCTCGAATGTCCTATAGAGACTTGCACTAAGTATTGCATTCACTGGGTGAGTGCCGAGTTTCATCGGTGTCAGACGTAGGTCGTGTATGCAATTTTAGTGGGTTAGTTGGCAAGATAGTCGACTGACTGAACGTACTCGCGGGAATCGTTATACGGAAGCCTTGGAGGTTTGGTCGGTATGACTAGAATTCTCGGTTCCGATAGTACGGGATTAGTCCTCGGACTTGAGGAATCATGACAGTCGCATGCATATGAAGGTTGTATCTTGATTTGGCGAGAGGTGACCGTGTCTTTGATATGGTCATTATAAGCCTTGTCCAGTTCAGTCGGAGTATGTAGTGAGGACTGTGGATTCCAATAAAGAATCTGTCCCCTGTCAGTATTTGATAGCTATGTCTCCTATGCGCTCTGAGATGGTTTCGACTCATTAAGTCTACGGCCGTAGCGATTGGTCGAGTAGGGAATGGTTCCCTAGGTCGATCAATAGAGTAACGCGTCTCGAGTTTGTAGCATAGTTGCCTAGTCCAGGATGGGAACCGACGCCCAATTCCATGCCCTAGACTAAGGCCGGGAGATGGTCGACAGAAAGGACTGTACCTGTATGGAATTCAGAGCCTAAATGTTCACGCCAACATTCACCTAGTCTCTAGTGCCATGGACCGTTGCTAGACGGCCACCCATGGTAACGGGCATTTCTGATTAATGGTTAATCAGAAATAATTAATTAAATTGGATTTAATTAATCAATTTTGTTGGACACAAGCCCAAGTCTAGCTGAGGGTGAACCTAAAGAGTCACACACAAATCACTATGGAAGTAGTGGAATTAATTTGGAATTAATTCTGGAAGAAGTGAATTAATTTAATTGGATTAAATTAATTCAAGGAGAATATAAATGATTGGATCATTTATTGGGAAAATCCATTGGATGGATGGCCCAAGAATTAATTAATTGGATTAATTAATTTTGGGCTTAATACCTTTAAATTAATTGGATTAATTTATTGGGTTTCGTTTAATTAATTGATTGGATCAATTAATTAGTATTTGAGCTTATGTTTATTTAATTGGATTAAATGACTTTTGGATTTCAATAAGGTTTAAAATTAATTGGATTAATTTAAAACCCATGGATCACTTGATTTAATTTGATTAAATCAAGACCGGTCAAAACCGGTCCATGACTTGAAATTAAAGCTCAAAGGTTTGATGCAAGTTTAAGAGGAGTTGAAAGTCCTCCATGTAAGCAATGATGTGGCTGCATGTAAGCAATGATGTGGCTTGCCATGATGCCTAGGTGGTCCACATATTGTGCTAACATGGTTGGAGGTTGAGCACAAGTTGTACATTAGTGTGTAGGTGGTTTTGGAAACTACCTATAACTACACAGCACATGTATACACTTTTCAATTCCCTAACTTGTACTCCCCAACACACAAGCCACGAAAAATTCCAACTTTTTCTCCTTCTTTTGAGTTCTCTTTGAATTGGATTCAAGATGAGAACATGAGAAAGACGTATACACTAATCAATAGTGTAATACGTTTTTCGTTTCTTCCTTGATCTAGCTTCTACCTAGCAGTAGATGTGGATTTGCTTCCATTGTTGTGGTGTGGACAAATTAGAGGGGTCCTAATTTGAATCCTAAGGTGAATGGAAAAGGAACGAAGAGGGAATCAAAGCTTGTACATGTGAAACGAAAAAGGTATGTTTCTATTTAAATTATTGTACCTTTTTGTTTCCTCCTCTAGCCACATGTTCAAGCATATTTTTATGTATGTTATTATGCTTTTGAATACACCGAACGCCCGGGAATTCAAAGGGAACAGCCCTTTGAAATTGTTTTTTAAATTTCCTTTATTTTACGCTTCCGTCGCGTTCCCGGGCCGTACCGATTCTTTCAGTTTCACCTCCGAAGTTGTCAAAGTCGAAGATCAAGTTTTTGAAGAGAAGAATCAAAAGTTTTCAAGTAGAGATTTCGTACCCACAAATATTCAATTCAATCAAAGAATTTATTTGTAATATTTTCTTGTTTCATTAAATTCAGAAAGACGAAAATTTGTTTACAATGTTCCTCGGCTCTAACACACTATCCGTCTCCCTCTGACATGCACAATTGGTGAGCCAGTCTGCCACACGGTTTTCTTCCCTATATATATGCGAAAACCGCAACTCCGCTCCTTGTTGTTGTTGTTGTTGTTCTTCTTCTTCTTCTTCTTCTTCTTGTGTCCGGTCGAACGCGGTCTATGCAATCTATGTAAACATAAATAAAAGTGATTGCTAAAATGCGCTCTCTTTTTTACGAGCTCAAGACCAACTCAACCCACCTTTAGCCCGCTTATTGTGGTGTGGTTTGGGTTGGGTCGATCGGTTGGGGCGGCCTCGCAGTTTTGCAGAACACACCTACCTCTAAAAATTCTGTCCCCACTATAAGATAATCCTACAGTTTAATTTAGATGTAGAACTAGTCGTTGTAAATAAGCTTTAAATTTTTTTAATTTGTCAAATTATTTTCCAACACATTATTTCTATTTAATGTGCCAGTTCAATTTGATATTTATTTAAGGTTTATGGCCCCATTATTACAATGATTTAATTGTGATTTTATGAGGTTTAATAAGTAGTCGACCATTGTATTTTATATATTTATGTGCCCTATTTATAATTGAATTTATTATAATATCATGAGTTTTTCTGTGAGGCCACTTAATTTTCTTATAACTGTCAAATTGTTTACAATTATTTAAAGGGCCATCACCCTTTTTTATTTGGCACATTGAGAGAGTGAACTTTTATCTTTACAATTTATGAGTTTTGAGAAACACTTTATATTCTCCCACAAGTATTTTAGAGTTTTGGCAACGTGCCTAAGGATTGGTTCCTAGTCTTCTCGTGGTCGTGCACATGTGATGAAATACTGCTGAGAGTTAATGGGATTTTATCCTGGAGTCATGGATCAACCATTAACACCTGCACGTAGGAAGATAATCATGGCTTTAGGATAACGAAAAGTGTCGTAACCCTCCATCGGTGTAGCTTTTCTAACTCACTACAAAAAAATACGGGATTTGTAATAATTTTTTTTGTAACGGCCTCGTAGCCATTCCAATACATATGGCCTTTGAAATTATTTTGGAACGGTAACAGTTTGCTGACGTCACAGTTTTGGCTGGATGAAATGAATGATTGTGTAGTTTAAAAAATCGATGAAAAAGTTGTTACAAAAACACTGGTGTGCGTAGAGCCGTTACAAAAAATATAACCGTTGCGGTTTTGTAACGGTTGTTGGAATGCCTGGTTCACCTTATAATTTCTGAAAATTATTCTATCATCTATGAAATTTTTTCCATAATTTCTGAATTTTTTTTGGTTATTTCTAAAATTTTTCTGTAATTTCTGAAAATTTTCTGTAAATTTATGCAAATTTTTGTAATTTCTGCAAATTATGTAATTTTTCGTAAATTAATAGAAATTTATGTAATTTAGTATAAATTTTAAGAAACTTGTAGGGATTTAGTACGATACTTGGGAAACTTATTGTGATTTAGCACAAATTTTAGGAAAAATAAAAACGATTTAGTACAAATTTTAGGAAACTTGTTGTGATTTACTAAAAATTTAGGAAAAATAATAGTGATTTAGTACAAATTTTAGGAACAATAATATAATATCTAAGTTTTATATTATATTAAAAAGGAATTTTAATATTATAATATAAATTTTAATAGTTTATAATAATTGTTAATATATATACTAAAAACTATTATTATAATATTTTATAAATATTATAAATAATATATATATATAATTTTCAAATATTTTACAGTTGTCATTTTAGGATAATGACGATTGGTGCTCCGGCCCCTCCCGGACGTGGTTGTGGCCGCGGTCGTGGCTAGACTACTCCTGCTCCCGCCGTTCATGCGGCTGCACTCCCACCACCCCTACCACCAGCAGAGCCTCCAGTGCCACAGACCCTGCTAGTCGACTCGGCCACTCCGGTGTCATCGATCGTGGAGGTCAGTAGTTCATAGGCCCAGGGGGCCTCCAAGTTCTCAGGCCCCAACTCTCGGCCATGGGATTTACCAGCACCACCAGCGCCGCCTTCGTCTGCACGTTATTATATCAGCCTCCGTGATGTGAGTTTGTAATTATTTTTTCAGATCGGACTGAGGTTTCCACAGTGCCATCAATGCGACGTTGCGCAACCACTATCCTCATCTTTGGGGATGCATAAAGAAGGTTCCGCAGGAGTACCTCCTATTTTGGTTTGATAACCTTCAGGTAATTAAGATTTAGCCAGAATTTTAATCACGTTTTCAAATGTCAATCTTATTCAGGTGGGACTACAACGACAAGTCCATGTACAAGGTAGTCCCGTGGCAGGCTGGTCGGTTCTTGCCAAAGCAGTTCTTGGACGCTCAGGCTCAGTTGTCCTAACCGCTTTAGCTGGTCGAGCAGATTTGGTAACAACTGCTGGAATACTGGGACAGTCAGGACTTCAAGGACATGTCGGCCAAGTATAAGGCTGATAAGGTAGCCAACTTGACCGCAACAACGACCATCTACTGATCTACTGGGGGAGGGGGGGCTCTTATCTGTTGGCCACCACATGAAGAAGATGGTAAGTATCTTCTAAGTCATTTCATTTTTTTTAATGGATTAATTAATTGTTTAAATTTATCTTTGACATGAGACACAACTCGGTCGCTCGGTCAAGCAGATGGAGTTGTTCTCCAAGGTGTAAAAAAGAAAGGAGGACGGACAATGGAGCAGCCCGAGGGCGGCGTACGTGGCAGAAGTACATTTTCAATTTCCTTTCCAATTTATATTATCATTTGATTTTTTTCGTACTAAGCCAATATTCCATTCGTTGGAAGCGTTTGAGAGGATGTTGGAGGACCAAAATCCAGCCACCAAATGATTAACAAGATCCTCCATCCTCTTCTCAAGTCTAGGTGGCCATGACCGAGCAGCAATTGTGGTTGGCAGCAGCAGGCGGCCGGAAGAGGGGTTGGGTATTCAGCCTCAGCTCCGATGCCCACCACTCGATTGCTGGACCATCGTAGTTGAGCTCGTCATATTCTCCACCGGCCCAGCCACCAAAAGAGTAACGCCTGGACCTCGATGATTGGGCCAACAGGCTCGAGGAGATCGTACTGCGTCTGACGACCAACATGTCCGAGCCTCCACCAGCGCCACCATCCCAAGATCCAGCCAATCCCTCGGCGCACGATGACGAGGCAGAAGATGGGGAACTCGATGCAGATGTAGATTAGGTTGGGTTTTGTGGTTTCTATTATTTTTTTTTCAAAATTTGTATTTATATTTTAAAAATAATTTTGTATATACAATTTTAATTTTGTTATTTACATTGTTACTTCTTCTTGCTAGATAATTTGTATACATTTTTAGATTCAACAATTCAACAATAAATTATAAAAATTAATATTATATACTAATATAAAAAAAAATAAATTAATATTATACTAAAAATAAAAAAAATTTAAAATTAATTTTGTAACGGCTTTAACATGGATTCTAGGAATACATCTCACCAACACACAAACTGGGCCAATTGCAAAGGCCATTACAAAAGACACATGTAGAACCACACAACCGTTACAAACACCGCATGTACAGAAATTACAAGAAATGATACAACACTTTTTAAATAGCCGTACCTCTCCACTGAAATTACAAGAAATGGTACAACACTTTTTAAATAGCCGTTCCGAAGAGAGGTACAAAAAATACTTGAAAAACTGTTCCAAGCCCATAACAAACATGTGCAAGAGGTGTCACAACAACTGTTACAATTGTGGTAATATACACATTACAATAAGAGTTGCAAACACCGCTACAAAAAAGGCCTAACTATTACAAATACAGCTAAAATGAACGTTCCAATTGTAATACAATATTATCACATTCTTTGTAACAAAAAGTCGTACTAAATAACTATCTTATTAATTCACATTGGTTGTTCCAAATAGAGATGCAAAATCAATTTCTACTTTAGGTTAATTTTGTAACGGTCTTTCCGTCCGGTACACGGTCCGTTGGAAATTGTTAATGCTTTTACGGTTGCTGCTACAATTATTTTTTAACTCATATTTTTTGAGTGGATTTATAGCGGTTACAAAAACGGTTAAAAAATTTAAGAAGCCGTTGCAAAATCCGAAGTAATAAATTGATATTTTTGTAGTGATTTTTCAAGTTTTATCTTGTTTATTTTCTTACTATATGTAATTGTGATAAATTATATAATGTTATTTTATATGTGAAATTATTTTAAGATATAATTATAAATGCAAATCACAGGATTTCCATAACAATCTAAAGCCATGAATGTGATTTGTGTAGATTAAGAGTATGGTTATTCTAATCCTGAGTTTGTGTTCTATGCGAGAAAATGTCTCCATCAAATTATGCAAATCGACGAAGACTACATCAAATTCGTTTGTGTCAGAAGAGCAAATTTATTTGGAGAAAAGTGTAAGAATTGCATTTGTTGCGCCTCGCAATTTTATGAAGCTCAAGGTATGTCTTGCATGACGTACTAATCTAAATATTTTGTATGATTGGAATAAAATCAAAAATGAAATCTAAGTTGTTACTGTCAATTTATAAATGAAACAAAGTAGAAGGTTGTATAAGCATGCATGTCTGTCGAAATTCATTTTCGAATTTTGCATATTGATTGAGATTGATCTACTTCCCTTGCTTTTCTAAAATTTGATATAAAACTAAATGGGGAGATGAGAATGAATAGTGTTGGTTTTTGGTGATGGTGCACGGTGAAAATAAATCTATGAATTGTTACACGTGTTCATTGTAGTTACGAAATTCCAACGGCTAGTTTGTCTTTATAAAAAGGCAGTCAAATAAATAAGTATTGACAATATAAATTTACATCATTATTAGAGATGAGATGATAGTTATTCTCTAAATTAGTTGTATTTTATGTATAAAATATTGGAATAAAATGCCTCTTGATCAATGAAGAAATTGTAAATTTGACGTCTAATCTTGTAGTTGGGATTAGAATTGTGAGCTGCTCACACACTATTTTATTTTATTTTTCATATGAGTTAGCATGCGGGATATTTGTTGGAATTGACATATAATAATTTTTTATTAAAATAAATGCGACTTTATAATGCTGAGAATTAACTAATGGATTTATTTGGCAGATTTATATATTTGAATTGATATAATATAATGATTATGTGAAACTTACATGTTTAGTCTCCAAGAGCAATCAACAGGCTTCAATTCTTAAATAATTAGCTTTCATGATCTTGACTTTGTGGAATCATACACTATAAGAAAATGTGGAATTTGGAGCAGATTAGACAATTGTGCTAATCATATTCCTACTTGAAATGGTCATTGGAACTCATGAGGAACGGAACACACCGCTGATGTGACATTCCTCTTATATTCAATATGAACTTATAGGAACGACATTACCATTATGACTACCGTTACAACGGTTGCCGTACAAGCTTTGGTCCTATAACCATCCCAAAAAGAGAATGAAAAAATTTTGTAGCTCATTTTAGAACACTTCTGTAGCAGTTGGAATGATATGTTTATGGAAAATGAGTACAGTTCTAAATGTCGTCCAACAACCCATTGAAATAAGGGAACTTGGAAAAAGCCGTTCCAAAACAAGGTACAAATTGAGACGGTTTGTGTCATAATAAAACTTTGTATTATAATATCCGTTCCTAAGTATGGTACTTGTTGGATTTACTTTGTGTTGCAAGAACCGTTCCAAAGTGAGTTACAATTAGCCACGACTTCAATAGATAGGAAATGTTATAATACAAGACCCATTCCAAATACAACACAATGACTAGATTTCAACGGTTATTTTTGTATTCCAGTTATCATTCCAACTCGTGTTACAATATGACACGATTTCTGTACAATGAAAAGGTTGTACTACAAGACCCGTTCCAAATACACTACAATGGCTAAATGTCAATGGTTATTTTTGTGTTCCAGTTCCCGCTCTTGAAACTGTTCATAAATCTGTGCCTATGTGTGGAATTTCAACTACCATTCGTTATATTTTTGTGTTCCAGTTCCCGCTCTGGTCGATTAAAATGCACGCAGTTAATTTGTTATATATATATATATATATTTGTTCTACTAATTTTCTCGATTAAAATACATGTATGTAATAATATATGTATACGTATGTGTAGGACTCATCATGTTAAGACAATTAAGGAGATGGATGTATGATAGCGACCTGCTAGTTGTTACGCCGAAGTTTGAGGACGGTGTTACTGTATTTCTAGAATGAGCCAAGTCTCAACATGCATATATGGACGGTGAAGAGATTAAGTGTCCATGTTGAAGTACAAAATGAAAGGTTCAAAACACCGGACAAGGTAAATTTCAACTTATGTATGAAAGAGTTTATGTCGAAGTTTTATAATTGGACTTCCCATGGGCAGAAAAGGGTATAGGAGTACTTTGATGCCATGACCGTGCCTCTTGTGTAGTAGGAGCAAACTCCAGTTGCTCAAGAGGAGGGTAGTACGCACTAGGGTGATGCGGCGCAGAGGATGGTTTTTGATGCCGTTGGGCTGGCTTTATGGTGTTCTTATAACCAGGAGGGTGTTTCTAATGATGGTACGAGGTCTTGTCCTTTTGATGCTGGGCCTAGTTCATATTATGACGGAGGGCTCTATGATTATGTGTGTGGGTTGTCAAATCATTTTTTTGATGCAATGCATGCTACCGACCAGCCATTGTGGAATGACTACACCCAATCTCAGTTGGCGTCTGGTTTGATGAATATCAAGGTCGAGGCAATTTTTTCAAGCTAACATACGATGAACTATGCTAGTGGGCTATAATATATTGCCCCTCGATTACTATAGTACGAAGAAGTTGATAAGAGACTTGGGTTTACCTGTTGAGAATATTGATGCATGTAAGAATGATTGCATGTTGTATTGGAAGGACGACATTGATATGGATTACTGCAAGTTTTGTGGAGAACCTAGGTACAAGCCAACTAGGGAACAAAATCCTAGCCGCAAGAAGACCCTATATGCCATTGTTAGGTACTTGCTGCTTGCCCCTCAACCGTAGAGGTTGTATGCTTTTGAAGCGACTGCAGAGCACATGACGTGGCATGCCAACCATCACATGGAGGAGGGAATCCATGTGCCATCCGTCCGATGCAGAGGCTTGGAGACATTTCGACCGGACATATCCTGATTTTGCAACAGAGCCCTGTAATGTTAGACTAGGGCTGTGCACGGGTATGTTCGCAACGAAGCGTGCAGTATGGTCGTACTTACTCATGTTGGCCCGTTATACTTACACTGTACAACCTCCCACCGAAAATGTGCATGAAGTCTAAGTAAATATTGCTAACGATGGTGATCCCTGGCCCTTCAAATACTAAGCGTCTGATAGATGAGTATATGGAGTAGTTGATCGAGGAGTTGCAGAATTTATAGTATGTGGGGTGTACGGATGCATGACAATGCCACGAATTAAGCATTCATGATGCGCGTCGCATTGATGTGGACAGTGAACGACGTGCCCGCTTATGAGATGACGTCTGGATGGAGTACCGCGGGGTGTTTATGAGGTGTCCAGTTGGTATAGATGACACACAGGGCATTCCATTTATAGGACGGTAGGAAGGCGTGCTATTTTGAATAACACCGATAGTTTCTCCCCTAGGACCATCCATACCGCAGGAACAAGAAAGCCTTCACCAAAAGCAAGTGAAAAGAAAGGTTACACGTCCGAGGCTGACCTGAGAGCAGATTCGAGCCCATGTCAATGTGTTTAGTGTTGCTGACAAAGAACCATTAACTATCCCGGCAGGCTAGGTATGGAGCACAAGTGGATGAAGAAAAGCATCTTTTGGGAGCTTGAATACTGGGGGACGCATTTGATACAACACAATCTTGATGTCATGCACATTGAAAAGAATGTGTTTGACAACATATTCAATACCATGATAGACATAAAGGGGAAAACAAAGGATGACGATGTTCCCCTGTTACTTCGTGAGAACGTCACAACATCGGCAAGCCAACGATGAATTGTGAGGTGTGTGTGTGAAAAGCTCATCATATACAGACATGGACAATGACTTCTATGGGATACTCGAAGAGATAATTCAGTGGATTACCTACTTATTGTTGACATGCGCATTGTTTTGTTCAAGTGTCATTGGGTCGATCTGGAAAGAGGTATGAAGATATACCCTTGTTATCACCTCATTGATTTAAATTACAAGTCTACTACACGGAGTACCCGAGCATGAAGAGAGACAAATTTGACTATATGACTGTGTTCAAAATCAAGGCATGAAAAGTAGTTGATGACTCTCGATGGACTGATGTTGCATATCAGATGAAGGAAGTCATACCTATTCCAGCAGTTGCTACAGACAATCAAATATACGACCTGCATGATCTAAAAGGTATACAGTTAGTCGTTGATCTTTCTGTGGCAGAGCAATAGGGAGCGGTACATCCCACTCGTCAAATGGTGAATCTGATGGTGAAGATGACGAAGATAGCTTTGAGGAGTATGAAACCGAAGAAGAGCCTGATTGAGTGTCTAGTGTTTAGTTATCTTTTCAATTTGTAATGAAAAACTTACGTTTATACATTGTATTAATTATATATTTTTTAAAAATAAAATTATTTTTGGAACGGTTATCTATGTAAAGAACATTATTACAAAAACTGATCCAAACTGATCCGTATTTTTGAGAAATTCGTAGTAGGAACGGTTTTTTTTTATTACGACGTTCTAAACCAAGTTCCAATTTAGTTTACTATGGCGCTTTATGAAAAATAAATGTACAATTTTGGAACGGCTATAAATGTAAACAATAAGATTACAAAACCCATTCCAATCCGAATGACAATTTTTAGAAACTTTCAATAGGAACAATTTTTTGAATTCTGGCATTACAAAAACCGCTCCAACTAAAATTACTTTTTGTGCTTCCTGAAAAAAAAGAAGTGGGAAATTCAAATGTAGTAATGGTAATTTCAAATTGACCGTTCCAAACCCAATTCCATCATATTTTTAGATTGGCACCTGCTATGAAATAGGTGAAAAATTTAAAACTTGGAACGGTTACATTAATTTCGACTGTTTCAAATACAGTTTCAACATTTTTTAGCATGGCGCCTTATGAAAAAATAGGCGGAAAAATTAAATCTTGGAACATTTGAGTTGTAGTAAACCGTTCCTACATTTATTTTTAAGTGATTGTGTCTAATTTTATTCACCAAACGTTCCAATGGCTAAAATCGTGCTAAATTTAATGAGTGACCATTCCAAATACTGTTCCACAAATGTCTGGTGTCAATTCAGTGACGATATCTTAACATCCGTGAGCTCGATTAACACCAAACTTAAACACGTATAAGATTATGCTTAAGCTTTCATATCTAACAATCTGATTGACAATCACATAACCTGATTGAAGGTTGATCGTTTTGGATCTATAAGATTCTGGACTACATATGGTATCTCGATATCCGCCTACAAAAATTGTCCAAAACTTCATCGAATATATTTTTTTGTCTGTTGAATCATATCTAACGGTCTGATCAAAATTTTGATGATCTGATTAGGCGATGCTGTACAACAATATAAGATGTAAGTTATCTGTGTAGTACAAACAAATTTGAATATACAAATATACTTCATATTGTGAACATATATCAATCTCATGAGAAATATTTTATGATTCAATAGTTTTATTCCCACATTGTATACTTCTCGTCGCTCATTAACGTATCTGTTACATATTTTTAAATTTATTTATTTTCTTGAAAAATGAATAATTGATTGGAATTTTATTAGGAACAGTTTTCTAAAAATAGAAACGGTCATTGGATCTGACGTTAAAACTCTTAGGAACGATCATAGGAATGGTATTATATACCGGCACACAAGCGCATATGTTAAAACTGAAGGACAAGCGGATCCACCCGGGAGCGCGAGCGGAAGCGAGAGATGAAATAAATCGCATAAATTAAATGCAATAATCATATATAATACATAGGGCATAGAAATAAAAGATAAACTACTAAAGCGTAAAATCAAGAATACCGTAGTAGTTTAACTCCTTGCACGGCTACTTGCTTTGTTCCTCTCCGGAAATATTCACCAAGTTCAAAGTGTATGAACTCTTTAGAGGTGATCCACACCATACCAGAAGAGATGCACGTTTTTCTTGCTAGAAGAAAACGGATCCTGGAGGATTCAGTTTAAGAAAATGGAACACTATTGATTCGTGTTTTTCTTAAACTTACTTTGTTCTTCCACATGATCCAAGATCAAGTGCAGAACAAAGGGATGTATGATAGAGAGAGAGTGCAGAGAGTTTGAGAGAGGAGTGTAATGTGTTATTCTTTTTCCTAGAAAAAGATGAATAATGAATTCTCTTGATTTGATGTTTGTATATACTCATATATATACTAAATTAACGTGATTATTGAAATGTGTCTAGGTTCATCCAAGGATGTCTAGATACATCCCAATCAATCCCACTAATTCATCAATCAAGCCTACCATCTATTAAGGTATGATTTAATCATACCAAAAGAGAGAGGCTTGATTGGAATTGATTTGTCCCTTACCAAAAGAGACAAGTCAACACATCAAGGCCATGTATGGCCGATTTTTACCCCATCAAAAGTGGTAATTTTTGGCCATACCACATTAGGGAAGAAGTCCAACTTCTTTCTATTCCAAAAGTGGAATTAAGACACCTTTTGGGCCAAAATTTAACGGACTGGGTTCCAAGGTAATCCAATTACAACGAACCCAAAATTAAATCCCATTTAATTCAAGGTCCACTTAAATAATTCCCATTGGACTTTTAAAAGATCCAATCTCTAGATTCTCTACATTAATCGATAAATCTCATTTACCGTTTAAATGAGGGTCCAATACAATATCGGCCCATCCATCCAATGGACAATTCCTTAAGTAATCAAATTACATAATCATCCTCCGAATTGACTCCAAGTCAATTTCTCCACCTTCTCGGTAATTTGTGTGTGACCCTTTAGGTTCACCCTCAGCTAGACTTGGGTCCGTGTCCAACAAGGACCGGTTACCATGGGTGGCCGTCTAGCAACGGTCCATGGCACTAGAGACTAGGTGAATGTTGGTGCGAACATTTTGGCGCCGATTCCATACGGGTACGGTCCTTCCGTCTACCGTCTCTCGGCCTTTGTGTTTGGTATGGAATTGGGGCGTCGGTTCCCATCCTTGACTAGGCATCTATGCTTAATACTCGAGACTACGCATGTTTCATTGCATCGACACAGGAAACCATTTCCTGTTCAAAAAACCACTATGGCCACAAGTTTAAGTAGCATGAACGTGTCTCCGAGTGCATAGGAGATACCTCTGTCACATACTGACATGGGACGGATCCTCTTCTTGGAACCCACAGTCCTCGCTATACATTCTAACTGCACTGGACAAGGCTTATAATGATCATCTTACAGAATGATCACCTCTCGCCAGATCCAAGATACAACCATCCTGTATACGTGACTACCACGGTTTCTCAAGTCTGAGGACTACTCCCGTACTATCGGAATCGGGGAAAACCAATCATACCGACCAAGCCTCCAAGGATTTCATATGATCATCCCCGCAAGTCAATCCAGTCGGCTCGACCCCAGTCGACCAACCCATCAAGATCGTGTAGGCGTCCCACGCCTGTCGCCGATGAAACACGACACTCATCCAATGAACACGACTCTTGACGCAAGTCTCAATAGGACTCTCGATGCCCTGTCTCGAGGTCCTCGACTTGGAACGTTTCAGACCCAACTCTTAATCAGTTGGTTTCATGACCACCATCCAATGCGTGGCCCAATTGCACGAGTTGTTTATTGTGGTCTGTGGGCTTTGTTTCGATATAAGTTAAATACCATTTTAACAAATGTAAGATGAGCGCTACAAAGAAGGTGCCATTGGTGACAAACACTCATCTTATTCATCACATAATAATATTACATTTACATCAAGTTGTCAGATAGGTTACAAATCGCCAAACCTATTGGCTTTCTGGTCACCTATTCTAACAATCTCCCACTTGACCTAAAGCCAATCACCCATTGACCTCGAACCTCTTATTCAGATGGTGAGTGTGGGCAACTTGCGACATGGGCTTAGCAAGTGGATCTGCTATGTTTTCGGCGGAGCTGACTCGGTCCAACCGAACGTCACTCGTGCTATCCATCTCTCTAAGCAGATGGTAGCGTCTAAGAATATGCTTGGATCGTGATGAGATCTCGGTTCCTTCGCTAGCGCTATCGTCCTGTTGTTATCATAAAAGATAATTACAGGCTTAGCAATGCTAGGTACTACATCCAACCCTTGGATGTAGCTCATCAACCAAACCACTCCTTAGCAGCTTCCAAAGCCGCTATGTATACAAAACTCTATGGTGGAGTCCGCCGTGGTAGCCTACTTGGAACCCTTCCAAGTAACCACGCCACCAGTTAGTCTAAATACAAAACCATATTGAGACTTGGCATCATCGTCATCCGACTAGAAGCTAGTGTCGCTATAGCCTTCCAGTATCAACTCTCCACCGCCGTAGATCAAGAACATGTCCTTAGTCCTTTCAGGTACTTTAGGATAGTCTTGACTGCACTACATCGGCCCTCTTGCCATTTGCCTTGGAGGTCGAAGTCTCTCCTATCAATACCGCCGGCGCCGACTTGTGGGCGTTGCCTCGTATTGGACCAGCATGTTGATCAACTCATGAATAGACTTCTCAAGTCCGTTCATGTTGTAGTTTACAACAAACGGGTCATAGGATGGAGGAAGCGACTGGAGGATCAGGTCAATGTACGTGTCATTGTTAAGCCCAGCTTTAAGGTCCTCGAGTTTCTCCACTAGGGAGAGCATCTTGACCCCATGACTCTGTACAGACGCTCCTTCAGCGAGCTTGGTGCCAAAGAATGCTTTTGTGGCAGCATATCTAATATGCCTATCCGGAACCGTATAAACCTCGTTCATGCGGAGCATTATGGCGGAGACATTGTCCAGCCTCTCATACTGCTTCTGGATGTCGTTAGACATTGAAGCCAGTATGAAACTACGTACTTTCCAGTTGTCCTCATGCCATTTCTCGAACGTCAAACGTTCTTCAGGCGTGGACCCCTCCGGTAAGTCGCTCGGTGGCGGCTCGTCCAAGACGTAGCCTTGGTTCTCGAAACCGAGGACAATCCTCAAGTTTCTCAGCCAGTCCGAGTAGTTCGCTCCGTTGAATTTGTTAGTCTCGACAATCATGGTTAATGGGTTCTTAGACATATCTACATTAATGGAAATGTAAAGCAGAAATTAGCAGATGATGGTAATATTATTGTTCAAGTTAAAGACTTGGTCTTTTAGTCTTTAACCCTCCCACTATTTATACGAAAGTCCGCCACTCTCAAGCGGAGTTTCGGAAAACTATTTCCTAGTGGGCTTGGGATCCACAAGCGTAATCTCCATGTCCCGCTTTTACGATTCACATGAAGACGACCTCGTGGGAGATATCTAATATCATTCTCATCCAATGAGATTCTCAAGATATTTTGCCTCACCTATTCGCATGGTTCCGAGGACTCCAAGTGAACCATGTTACTCAGTTTTAGGCCCGACCCATCAACCAAATCATACCTCAAACTGTCGTCCCCCACGACTCGTGAGACAGGGAAACAGCGAGCGCAGTCTTTTTGTTCACAACAATGGTGCAGCTTTCCCCTATTCCAAGTGTGCCACGACTCGTGAGACCACACTTGGGTAGTGGTAGCTTCCTCACCACATTGCTGTGGATGGAAGGCTCGGACAGACCAAAATACCATTTTAATCCAAGTCCGTTCTGGACCTAATATTTAATTTGGTCCAACCAAATGAGAGTTTTGAGTGTGACCGAGACCTCATCACATTATGGTGTTTTAGCATGCATAAATATCCAATATTTAAAGCGATAAATAAAAATGCCGCATGCATAAAACATAGCATACCCCTGTTAGGATGATCACAAGCCCAACCTATGCGACCCACTGAGCCCGCAGTGAGTCTATGGTCCGTCTAGGGTGGTCCTAAATTATTACAATAATAATAAACCCATTGTCATTCCTATGGTACTTGAGGTGCTTCTTGTTTCACGCCTTGATGCTCCTTCTTGGGGTCTCCGACTCCAATTGCTTGTTAAAAGTAAAACCTCACCAATCCTATCTACTCTCATTACAACTGAAAGTAATACATTGGTAATAAAGAAAACACGCCTTAACATCATGAGGCTGATAATACGGGAGATGATAGTCCCAAAAACAAGAGGCACGCAGGCCCCACCCAACATAAAAATAAATGATCATACATTCATCTATACATAAGGTCTAGGGCTCTTGTGATCATCCCATGTTGATTCCATCAACACACATAACATAATTATTCCAAATAATCATGCATAAATACCAATGGATATTCCAAATACCCAAGTGATGTGCAACAGCACAAAAGTATAAACATACAAATAATATGCAAAATTCAAATTTCAAATTTAATGGACATTTTAAACAATGCATCCAATGCATGTATTAATCCCAAATTAATTAAGCAAAATTAATTCAAGGAATAATCCAATTATTCCAAAATCAAAAATGCAAAATTAATATATTTTCAAAATATTGTGCAGAAAATACAGAAAATCAAATTTTCCGAAAAAAGTCGAAAAACGGCCCAGCCGTTGTGCTGGCCGACCGGCCGCGCGCACAGGGCAGCGCGCGCGCTGGCCGAAGCCCAGCGCGCGCAGGCGCCCGCCTGCGCACGGCCACTGAACTGCCGTGCCGATCTTTTTTTTTTTTTTTCAAAACTGTTTTAGCACAATAACAGAAATATTATTCTGAAAATAAGCATGTAATTTTTGATCCAATCTAAAAAATAAAGCATGCCAAAAGTCCATTAAATTCAAACAGTTGAATTATCATATTACTCATATATTTATACAATCTAACATGCCAATAAAGCCATTAAAAGCAAGTAGATCATGCCAAACACGTAGATCTATGCCCCTTACATCGAACCGGGCTCTGATACCACTTGAAGGACAAGCGGATCCGCCCGGGAGCACGAGCGGAAGCGAGAAAGCGAGAAAAGTGCGTAAATTAAATCAAATCTAATTTAAAATACGAATCCCAAGGGTTGTGCCCTTGGGTGTTCAACCGGGCGTTCGATGTAGGATGTGTAAATATTGGAAATGAATATTAAACACATAGGGCATAGATAAATATATATAATCAATCAAAGCGTAATAAACCGTTACCTTTGATTGTTTAGCGTATGCTCCCGGCTACTTGCTTTGTTCCTTCTCCGGAATGCTCATGAAATCCAAACGTATGGATTCTCCAAAGGTGATCCACACCACACTGGAAGAAACACACATTCTTCTTGCTAGAAAAGAACGGGTTTAAGAAGGAATCGGTTTAAGAGAAGAACACTATGAAATAGTGCTGTCTTAAACTTACTTTGTTCTTCTTCTTGATTCAAAATCAAGTGAAGAACACAAGTGTAAGAGAGGGAGAGAGGCCGAGAATTTGAGAGAGATGAGAGGATTTTTGTCTTCTCTTTTTCCTAGAAAAAGATGAATAATGAATCACTTATGCTTGGTGTTGTATATTCTCATATATATACATAATTAATGTGATTATTGGAATGTGTCTAGGTTCATCCATAGATGTCTAGATTCATTCTAATCAATCACCATCAATTTTTCAATCAAGCCTACCAAAATTTATGGTATGATCAAATCATACCAAAAGGGAAGAGCTTGATTGGAGTTGATTTGTCTCTTTCCAAAAGAGATAAGTCAATATACCACCTAGCATGAAACATGGCTGATTTTGCTTCCTCCAAGGGAGCATGTCGGCCATGTTTAATTAAGGGAAGAAGTCCAACTTCTTCCTATTCCAAAATAGGAATTATTTTTCCTCTCGGGTATAATTTAACGGACCGGGTTTTATCGTAATCCAATTGCGACGAACCTAACATTAAATCCAATTTAGTGTCCATTTAAACTATTCCCGTTGATCTTTTAATCCAATTAAAAGGTCCAACGTCTCAACTGTCCATATTTAATCGAAAATTCGATTTACCGATTAAACGAAAGCCCGATACAATATCGGCCTGTCCATACAATGGACTTTCCCTTAAGTAATCCAATTACTTATTTTATCCTTCGAGATTGACTCCAAGTCAATCCCTCAACCTCCTCGGTGATTTGTGTGTGACCCTTTAGGTTCACCCTCAGCTAGACTTGGGCCTGTGTCCCACAAGGGCCCGTTACCATGGGTGGCCGTTTAGCAACGGTCCATGACACTAGAGACTAGGTGAATTGGCATGAACATTTAGGCGCCGATTCTGTACGGGTACGATCCTTCCGTCTACTGTCTCCCGGCCTTAGTCTAGGGTATGGAATTGGGCGTCGGTTCCCATCCTCGACTAGGAATCTATGCTTAATACTTGAGACCACGTATGCTTCATTGTGTCGACACAGGAAACCATTCCCTGTTCGACCAACCACTGTGGCCACAGCTTCAAACAGCATGAACGTGTCTCCGAGTGCATAGGAGATACCTCTGTCACATACTGACATGGGACGGATCCTCTTCTTGGAATCCATCATCCTCGCCACACATTCCAAGTGCACTGGACAAGGCTTATGATAATCATCTTACAGAATGATTACCTCTCGCCAGATCCAAGATACAGCCGTCCTGTGCACGCGACTGCCATGATTCCTCAAGTCTGAGGATTACTCCCGTACTATCGGAACCGGGGAAAACCAATCATACTGACCAAGCCTCCAAGGCTTCCATATGATCATCCCCGCGAGTCAATCCAGTCGGCTCGACCCCAGTCGACCAACCCATCAAGATCATGTAGGCGTCCCACGCCTGTCGCCGATGAAACACGACACTCATCCAATGAACATGACTCTTGACCCAAGTCTTAATAGGAATCTCGATGCCCTGTCTCGAGGTCCTCGACTTGGAACGTTTCAGACCCAACTCTTAATCAGTTGGTTTCATGACCACCATCCAATGCGTGGCCCAACTGCACGAGTTGTTATCCATGGTCTGTGGGCTTTGTTGCGATATAAGTTAAATACCGTTTTAACAAATGTAAGATGAGCGCAACAAAGAAGGTGCCATTGGTGACGAACACTCATCTTATTCATCACATAATAATATTACATTTACATCAAGTTGTCAGATAGGTTACAAATCGCCAAACCTATTGGCTTTCTGGTCACCTATTCTAACAGTTGCGATATATGTAAAATACCATTTAAGCATATGGAAAATGAGCACAACAAAGAAGCTACCAATGGTAACGAATACTCATTTTATTGATTACATAATATTACATTACATCAAGTTGTCAAATAGGTTACAAAACGCCAAACCTATTGGCGTTCTGGTCACCTATTCTAACAATCTCCCATTTGACCTAAAGCTAATCACCCATTGATCTCAAACCCATCTTATGTAAATGCTGGGTATGGGCAACTTGGGACACGGGCTTAGTAATTGGATCTGCTATGTTTTCTGCGGAGCTGACTCCGTCCATCCCAATGTCACCCCTGCTAACGATCTCTCTGAGCAGATGGTAGCGTCTAAGAATATGCTTGGATCGGTGATGAGATCTCAGATCCTTTGCTTGCGCTATGGCCCCGTTGTTATCGCAGAAGATAACCACTGGCTCAGCGATGCTAGGCACTACACCCAACTTTTGGATGTAGCTCTTCATCCAAACTGCCTCCATAGCAGCTTCCGAAGCTGCTACGTATTTAGACTCTGTGGTGGAGTCCGCCGTGGTAGCTTGCTTGGAACTCTTCCAAGCGACCATGCCACCATTTAGTCTAAATACAAAACCAAATTGAGACTTAACATCATCGTCATCCGATTCAAAGCTAGCGTCGTTATAGCCATCCAGTATCAATTTTCCACCACCGTAGATCAAGAACATGTCCTTAGTCCTTTTCTGGTACTTCAGGATAGTCTTGACCGCACACCAGTGTGCCTCCCCCGTGAAAGATTATGTGGATCGTCCCAGGAGATGAGCGCGTATAGCGGAAGCGCGAAAGAATGTGTAATAAAATTACAAAGCATAATTAAAAGGAATTTAAATAATGCATAACATACATAAACGAATCAAGGGGTGTGCCCTTGATTCTCCCGGGCGTTCGGTGTATCTCATGTTCAATCAAACACAACATGGAGGCCATAGAATTGAAATCGAAAAACATAATTAAAGGACTTACCCGGTTGTAGTTTTGTCTTCGTTTCGGCTACATGCATTGTTCCCTGTTTTGCACCAAGATCTCAAAGAAGAGACCCTCTAAATCTTCTCACTCGCTCCACCGGAAAGCAAACAACCCTTGTGCTAGCAAGAAATTATTTGGGGAGAAGAGACATTGGTACACGCTATCAATTAACGCAACCAATGTCTCTTATGTTCTTAACTTGAATAAATCAAGAAGAACAAAGTAGTATTCTTGGAGATTAAGGAAAGGGGATGGACGAAACTTGAGAGGGAATTGAGGATGAGAGTTGTAGAGAATACTAGGTATGAGTGTGTGTTTTTTGAGTATTTATAGAAGATGGAATTTCCTATTCCTTCTCAAACTCTTCCAAAGAGACACACTTTGACTAGGATTTTGACCTAGTCAAATCCTAGTCAAATTAGGCTTTGATTAAGTCAAATTAATCATGGCCCTTCATCTCATCATTCTCTAGATCAAATCTTGTCCATCCATTTTGATGGGCTTTATGGAATGGGCCTATTTAATTCTAAATTAAATATTCCCATGGACTTTATATTAAATCATATTTAATATACTAAGCCCATTAATTAATTAATGAAAAGGACTTATTTAATTCTAAATTAAATAGTCCCATGGACTTTATATTAAATCCTATTTAATATACCAAGCCCATAAATTAATTCCATAGAATGGGATTATTTAATTCTAAATTAAATAGTCCCATGGACTTTATATTAAATCCTATTTAATATACCAAGCCCACTAATTAATTAATTCACCCTTTTAATCTAATTAAAAGGAAAGCCCATGCTTTATAAAATTCATAAATCTAATTTATGAACTCAAGCCCGATTATCCCAAATAATCCATCGAGGCTTGAATCTCCAAGAAGTATAATTTAATTCCATTAAATTAAACCTTCTCCTGGAATTAATTCCAAATTAATTCCCTTTCATTTGGTGTAGCGGGTGTGACTCTTTAGGTTCACCTTTCAGCTAGACTTGGACGTACTTTTTGTTATTTCATAACCAAAGTAGTCCGTTACCATGGGTGGCCATCTAGCAACGGTCCATGACACTAGAGACTAGGTGAATTTATGGTGTGAACATTTAGGCTCCGAGTTATACGCAGGTGCGGTCCTACCGACGCTCGATACGTACGGGTACGATCCTACTGTCGCCTGTCTCCCGGCCTTTAGTCTAGGGGTCGGTTCCCATCCTTGACTAGGCAACTATGCATAATGCTCGAGATAGGTTTAACTCGACGTAGGAAATCCTTTCCCACTACATCAAGTGCTATGGCCATAGACTTTGTGAGTCTAAACCATCTCCGAGCGCATAGGAGATCTTGCTGTCATATCCTTTGACAGGGGACAGATCCTATCTTGGAATTCACCGGTCTTACATACTCCGACTGCACTGGACGAGGCTTATGATGACCATGTGATATAATCGGTCAAATTTCACCAGATCCAAGATACAACCTTAGTATGTAGGGGACTGTCGTGATCCTCAAGTCCGAGGATTAATCCCGTACTATTGGAACCGGGAATACGAGTCATACCGACCAAGCCCGAGTAGCTTGCATATGACGATTCCCGCGAGTCACCTCAGTCGGCCGCTCCCCAGCAGGCTGACCCACTAACACTGCTTAGACGATCCTCGTCACCCGTCGATGAAACACGATAGCAGATGCTTAGTGCAAGTCTCAAATGGATTCTCGATGCCCTGTCTCGAGATTCCTTTGACTTGGAGTATTTCAGATCGATTTGGCGAAACTGATTTCATGAACCTACCTCCAAGCGTAGTTCCAATTTCCCGAAATGTTATTTCAGTTTGTGGGCGTTTGTTGTGACATCGTAACGATGCAAGCAGTAAGTACAACAAACTCATGCCTATGAATCCTTACTACATTCATTAACATAATATTACTTGTTCACAGATTGACGAATGGTTCTCAGAACAGCCAATACCATTGACTTTCTGGTCACCTATTCTAACAATCTCCCACTTGACCAATAAGTCAATTATCCACTTTGTTCAGAATCCTCTGAGTATGAGTAATCTACGATACTGATTAAGGTATTGTGAGTTCACTTATATTTCCTTGCGAAGCAATACGGTCTAACCGTGTTACCTCTATCCACCATTGCCTCCTAGAGATGGTGGTTGTCTAAGAATATTTTCGTGGATCCTGTGATGAGATCTCGTGCCAATGCTCCCATAGCCAAGTTGCCTGCCATATAGGCGAACATGGCTTGGTCGTGCTAGGCGCCACGTCTATCCCATGGACGCGGTCTTCATCAGTGACCACTATTCGATGCACTCGTCATTGGGCCTGACTGTGCATACCTTTGAGACTAACTGGTTTTCACTTATGCTCTGGAAGCTAGTATCGCTTTAGCCTTCCAAAGCAACTCTCAACAGACGGTGCATCATGAACACATCTTTAGTCCTTATTCAGGTACTAAGGATCGTTCTTGATTGCTGTCTTCAACCCCTCAGTGCATTACCTATTTATGTTGAGCTATGCTAGAAGCACTCTCAACATCGGTTCCTATGCACCGAGTAAACATATCATATGTTTGCCTAGGGTTAAGACGTAGGGGATACTCAACATCCAAGCCTTCTCATTAGTCCACCGTGACTAAGTCTTGAATGGCTTGATGCTTTATGCATAGTATCCAAGTTTTCTCATCAGTCTTACTATGACTGAGTCTCGAACAACTTGTCCCTCTACATGTTTGAGTTTTCTCATCAGTCTATCACTGACTAAATCTTTGAAAGACTCAATTCATGATATGTATAAGGGAACCCTAAAATGTCATGGAGAATTTTCGTGAGTTACGGTTTGTGTTTTAGTGATTCCTAATGCCTTGAATTCATCCATGAATCAAGATATTACACACTTAAACAGTTGGAACGCCATTTCTACTACCACTGATCACCTATGTTGTTTAAGACCGAGTTATGCTCCGTATGAGCTCGTCAAAACGAATATTCCAGTTATCCGGTGTTTCAAACCTTGTTTGAATTTCCTAGTGGATTCTATGGCTCCTCTCCATAAATCCCACTACGATGTCCAACATCACGTTCCGCAGGTCATTTGGATTACTATCCAAATTTGACCGAACATATCCTGATCACTCGTACCTCTTACGACATTCGGGTTAGTTCTTAAGGGGACTTGGAATATGATCAATTTAAGTAAGAAATGCAATTATAAGCAACGTTTAGCATTATTCTGTCGTAAACCTACACAAACCAGACACCGAGTCTAATTTGTCTCCCACTAGTCCCTTGACGTATGTAGGATCCTTCTACATGCTCAAGGACTTTGTCGGGACATAGGCTTGCCAAACCGTGGCTTCTTGTGCGTGACTCCTAGCAAAGTGCCATGTTTCTTACGTTGGCAATTTTGAGTCTACGTCTACACGGGCTAAGGTAATTGGGCGAAACTTCGATCGATCTTCGTCTAACGAGATTCGATCGTTCCCTTTATCAGAGACCGTCATACTTGGCCTTTACAAGAAACATTTCATTGAGAATTCCATTCTCAACTTGGATGCTCAAGAGCTCCCACTAAATACATGGCCTTTTCGATCCTATCGAAACAGGTTTAATTTTGCAACCATTTATGGTTCACCTCCTTAAGTCTAATTCCCAAACCTCCTATGGGACCTTTAGACTTTTAAACCCTCTTATGGTCTTGTGTATTAGTAACCTACAGTTGTCTTATTGGCTCCCTTCCAATAGACTATTTGGCAAGCCTACTTTGTCCAACAAAGAGCTTTCGGACTTTCTTCTTCATAAAAGACTTGTAAATTTAGTCGATTCGAATAATCTTTTTCTAGATTCATCAAACTTTCCAGTTTACTTATCTTTTAATAAGAAGAAACGTCCTAGCTGTTGTAGATGCCAAATCTGTAAGTTGGTCTTGATTAATCCATTTAGATAATTAGAATTTTGAGTATCCATAAACCTTTTATGGGATGGTGTTCTAGGAATTCACGTGTAACTACTAGCAAACATGAATCAATATTCAATAATTTTGTTTGATCAAATATGTATGTAATAAAACCTTTGTCCAACAAAGAGACATACTTTTGATCATGCTAGGTTACGTAATTCCTATATTATTCTAACATGATCACGATTATGGGCCTAACAAGTCTCTAGTCCTTTTCATCAATGGACCTTACCATTGTTGAATCCTAGAACTGTTCTTGGCTTTTTAAGTCCTTATTCACTTTCTGCAAACCACCCGCAGATTAGTGATAGGAATGGTATCAAATACCAAATAGAGTAAAAGTGATCATGTCAATACTCAATATCAAATTTTACCTACATTGGAGAGAGGTTCAGGATACTCCCTTTTCCAATGGCCCTCTTTACGACAGTGAATGCTTACGTTCTTAGAAATCTATGAACTTGACTGCTTGAACCGTTTGCTCTTTCCTTTACCTCCACCTTGTGTTGTAAAGGAACAACACATGAAGTGCTTAATAGTTGATGTCACCTTACCCTTCTTCCTCTTTTGGCGTCTGGCACCTTTGCCTTTCGCTATGGAGGTTGAAGCCTCTCCTACTAGTACCGACGGCGCAGATTTTGCAATCGTTGCTTCGTACTAGACCAACATAATTACCAACCTATGAAGATCTTTTCTAAGCTCATTCATGTTGATAATTAATGGTTCGTAGGAGGGAGGAAGAGACTGAAGGATCATGTCAATGTACGTCTCTTTTTCAAGACTGACGTGGAGGTCTTTTGAGCTTCTCCACTAGGGATTGCATCATCACTCCATGTTCTTTGTACCGACATCCCTTCCGTCATCTTAGCTCCAAACATGTCTTCGTTGCATTTTACCCCACATGCTGGTCCAGGACTATATAGACATGATGCAAACGAAGCATAGTTTGAGCCAACATCATTATATCCTACTTGCCGGTGATCATCCTTCAACTTTTGAACGCCAAGCGTTGCCTTAGTTGTCGACCCCTCCGGTAAGGGCTGAGGAACATCCTCATCCGGTTATGTGAGTTAAGGTTCTGGAAATCTAAGACCATCTTAAGATTTCGCAGTCAATTCGTGTAATTGGTTATAGAGGAGGAGTTTAATCCTCTTCAAACTCCAACTCTAGAAGACTAATTTAACTAGGATTTTGACCTAGTCAAATTAATCCTAGCCATCCATCTCTCCTTTTAATCTCAACCATTAATTTAATTTAATGGAATATTTAAAAACTATTTAAATATTCAAAGGGCAATAAATATATGTAATAAATATAAATATTTATTCTAAGCCCATTAAATTAATTTTCTAATAAATCTAATTTATTAGATAAATCCCTTTTATCTAATAAAAGGAATTAATTCTTTCCAAGAAAATTAAGGACCCGATTAAATCCAATTTAATCATTCCATTTCTCCAATATTTAATTCTAAATTAAATACTTAATGTGTGTGGATTGTGTGTGAGTCTTTAGGTTCACCTTTCAGCTAGACTTGGTCGGATTCCTAGAATCCGCCCGTTACCATGGGTGGCCATCTAGCAACGGTCCATGGCACTAGAGACTAGGTGAAATTGCTGGGATGAACATTTAGGCTCTAACAGTACACTCGTCCTTCCGTCTATGGTCTCACCACTTAGGGTCTAGGGCACGGAAAATGCAGGTACCCATTTTGAACCTAAGTGTCGGTCTGTCCTTACTAAACGCCGTAAGGGAAACCTTCTCTTTTGTTCAGTTACTGTGGCCATAGATTTTAGGGACAAGACACAGAGCATTTGTGAGACCCAACTGTCATTGCCTTTTGACAAGAGACAGATCCTTTCTTGGAAACTACTGTCACTCTGTACACCGAGCTGCACTAGACATGACTTATGACTACTCAAGTGCTTCTTGGCAATCTCTCACCATATCTAAGATACAACCTTGATATACAGGTAAACTCAGCAGTTCCTCAAGTCAAAGGACTTGACCTGTACTGTTGGAACTGGGAACACACGTTATACCTAGCCGACCCTACTCAAGGTCCGCTGTAAGACGGTTCCCGCGAGTCACCTCAGTCAGGTGCTCCCCAGCAGGCTAACCCACTAACACTGCTTAGACGACCTTCGTCGCCCGTCGATGAAATACGACAACAGATTCTTAGTGCAAGTCTCAAGGGGAATCTCGGTACCTATTTTCGAGATTCCTTGACTTGGAGATTTTCGGACTGATTCGGCTGGACTGATTTCATGGACCTTACCTCCAAGCGTACTCCCAGTCCCTAAAATACGTTTTCAGTCCGTGGGCTTTGTTTGCGTAGTGAACAGATATATAAAGCAGATAAAGTGATCACAAACAAAGTAATGCCAAATGAATATCACTTTTTATTCATTAATAATTTATCAAATTCTTGAAATTGTTTAGACATAGGTTACATTTTGCCTGCGAAGATTGGCTACATGGTCACCTATTCTAACAATCTCCACTTGACCTTAAAGCCGATCGCCCATATGTCTAATCCCCATCTTCTCAAGATGTTGCGTATGAGCGCTCTGCGACATAGGTTTTGTCAGTGGGTCTGCTGTGTTGTCTGCTGAGTTAACTCGGTCCATCTGAACGTCACCTCTTCCTACCATTTCTCTTAGAAGATGATAGCGTCTAAGAATGTGTTTGGAACGGTGATGAGATCTCGGTTCCTTTGCTTGCGCTATTTCACCGTTGTTATCGCAAAAGATGACAACGGGCTCGGCGATGCTAGGCACCACACCCAACTCTTGGATGTAAATTCTCATCCAGACCACTTCCTTGGCAGCTTCTGAAGCTGCTATGTGTTCGACCTCAGTGGTGGAATCAATAGTGGTTGCTTGCTTGGAACTTTTTCAAGCCACTACTCCTCCATTGAGCCTGAATACATAACCCTATTGAAACTTGGCATCATCATCATCAGACTGGAAGCTAGCATCGCTAAAGCCTTCCAGAATCAGTTCTCCATTGCCATAGACTAGGAACATTTCCTTAGTCCTCCTCAAGTACTTAAGGATGCCCTTAACAGCATTTCAAGGTGCCTCTCCTGCACAAGACTGATATCTGTTCGTTACAATCAAAGCGTAGGCAATGTCAGGTCTGGTGCAGTGGACCGCATATTGGATGCTTCCTACGACAGAAGCAAGGGGATGACTTTCATCCTTTCAAGTTCCTCATAAGTCTGCAGGGACTGTTTCTTGGATAACTTGATCCCTCGTTTGGAGTTGTCCATCCGATATCTCTTTAGGACTTTCTCCATATACGAGTTTTGGGTGAGCTCTAATATCCTTTTAGATCTGTCCCTGACAATCTGGATGCCTAGGATGTAGGAGGCTTCACCCAAATCCTTCATGGAAAACTGGGTTGATAACCATGCTTTTGTGTCACCCAACATTCTAACATCATTACCTATGAGTAGAATGTCATCCACATAAAGCACTAGGAACACTACTGAGCTCCCACTAACCTTCTTGTATACACAAGGGTCGGATTCATTTTTGATGAAGTCATAACCCCGTATTACTTCATCAAAGAGAATGTTCCAGCTTCGGGATGCTTGTTTGAGGCTATAGATGGACTTCTGGAAACGACAGACCTTCTGTTCTTCTCCAGTGACTGTGAAACCCTTCGGCTGATCCATATAGATCTCTTCCTCAATGAAACCATTGAGGAAGGCCGTTTTCACGTCCATCTGCCATATCTCATAGTCATACCATGCTGCTATGGCGAGCAGGATCCGAATGGATTTAGCCATGGCTACCGGCGAATAGGTGTCCTCAAAATCAACCCCCGGTCGCTGAGTGTACCCTTTAGCTACTAGCCTAGCCTTAAAAGTTGTGACTTCTCCATCAACGCCAAGTTTGCACTTGTAGACCCACTTACAACCAACTGGCTTAACACCTTTCGGTGGGTCTACAAGTCTCCAGACTTGGTTCTCGCTCATGGAGTCTATTTCGGTTTTCATGGCCTCAAGCCATTTCCCGGAGTCGATATCAGACATCGCTTCTCCGTATGTCTTAGAATCGTTATACAGTAGACCGGTCGTATTTTGAAAGCCATATCTCACTGGAGGTATGGACTCTCTAGTTGACCTACGGAGAATGGGAACGTCAGTGGTGACTGTGGGCGCTGACTCTACTGGAGCTGGCGGTTCAGGTACCGGGGCTGGCTCTTCCCGAGGTTGTCCCTCATGCCTAGCATGCTGGACTTCTCGAGGTTGATCAGCCCTTCGGGTATCTATCCTGAATCCTCTAAGTGAGAAATCTGCGGCTACCTTTGATGACTGATTTTCGTCACTTGATTCCTCAAGGATCAGTTCATCAGGTTGGATATCCTCTGGAGAGCCTTGTTCCAAGAATACTGCGTTCCTTGAAACAAATACCTTTTGTTCCAAGGGGTCATAAAAAGTAATAACCTGCAGTTTCTTTAGGGTATCCAACGAACCTGCATAAGCTAGACCTGGATTCTAGCTTATCTCCCACTAACCTCTTGACGTATGCGGGGCTACCCCACACTTTCAAGTAGTTGTAGGACGTAGGCTTGCCGTGCCATATTTCATATGGCGTTTGGGTCAATACACTGGTTGGCGCCAAATTTAACAACTTGGCCGCCGTTTTCAATGCGTAGCCCCAAAAGGACAAGGGCAATTTGGTAAAACTCATCATGGATCGAACCATGTCCAACAGGGTTCGATTCCTCCTTTTAGAGACACCATTTCACTGTGGTGTCCCAGGAGGTGGCCATTCAGATATTATACCATTTTCTTTTAGATAATTAAAGAACTCGGTACTAAGGTATTCTCCGCCTCGGTCTGACCGTAGGACTTTAATTTTGCAGTTGGTTTGGTTCTCCACTTCAAGTCTGAATTCTTTAAACCTCTCAAGAGCTTCAGACTTGTACCTCATTAGGTGAAGATAACCATACCGTGAATGATCATCGGTGAAGGTTATGAAGTAGGAGAACCCACCTCGGGCCTGCGTCCTTAGTGGTCCACATACGTCTGTATGGACCAAGTCCAACAGACCTGTGGTAAGCCTGCTTTGTCCTATAAAGGGCTTCTTGGTCATTTTTCCTCTTAGACAGGACTCACAAGTTGGTAGCTCACTCAAGTCCCCTACCTCTAGGTTCTTTGAGTCTACCAATCTTTTCATCCTGTCTTGGGATATGTGACCCAGCCTAGCGTGGCACAGTCGTGCGTTCCCGTTATTATCTATTTTATGTTTGTGTTGAGTGTTAAGAACGAAGTTCGTTTGTTGCAATATATAGAGCCCGTTATTAAGTGTACCAAGTAGATGAGCAATGCCACACCTCATCAAATAAAAGCATTTTTTATTGATCATAAACTCATAACCACTATTGTCTAACAATGGAATGAAAATGATGTTTTTAATCATACTACGTAGATAATAAACTTGCTCTAATTCTATACTAATATTATCACTAACTACTAGAGTGGCGGATCCTACTGCTTCTGCCGAGATGGCCTTGCCATTCCCAAGCTTCAGGATCATATCCCCGCTACCCAATTTTCTGCTTCTTTTCAGCACCTGCAAATCATTGCAAATGTGAGCTCCACAGCCGGTATCTAATACCCAAGAGGCAGAATTAGTGACCATATTAACCTCAATCACAAATATACCTTGGTTCGAGAGGAGTTTGGGGCACTCCCTCTTCCAATGCCCTTTCTCACGGCAATTGATACATATGTCATATGCCCTCGACTGTTGCTTGAAGACAACCTTTCCCTTTTCTTTGCCTTTCCCCTCTTTGGCAATGGGAACACTCTTAGTGTTTATAGCTGCTTTGACGTCTTTTCCCTTCCCCTTCTTCCTTTTCCAACGTCCGACACCCTTGCCTTTCGTTTTAGAAGTTGAAGTACCTCCAAACAATACTGAAGGCGTGGACTTTTTGGTCGTTGCCTCGTATTGTACCAACATATTGATAAACTCATGAATGCCCTTCTCAAGTGCGTTCATGTTGTAGTTGACAATAAATTGATCAAAGGAGGGTGGGAGAGACTGAAGGATCACATCTATGTACATTTCATTATCGAGGCCTGCCTTTAGGTCCTCGAGCTTTTCCACTAGGGTAAGCATTTTAACCCCGTGCTCTTGTACAGAGGATCCTTCTGTCATTTTGGTTGCAAAGAACGCCTTAGTCGCGACATACCTAGTATCCCGGTCCGGGACTGCATAGCAATCCTTAAGGCGAGCCATAATGGAAGGGACATCGTCTAGCCTTTTATATTGCTTCTGAATCTCATTCGTCATTGAAGCAAGTATGACGCTATGGACCTTCCGGTTATCCGTATGCCAAGTCTCGAACGTCTCACGTTCTTCTGGCGCGGATCCTTCCGGTAAGGTCCTAGGGAGAGGCTCGTCCATGACGTAGCCTTGGTTCTCGTAATCCAGGACTATCCTGAGATTGCGCAACCAATCGTTGTAATTGGTTCCATTGAATTTGTTGGTCTCAAGTATGGTTGATAAAGGGTTCTTAGACATTTTAAATCTACATTTAAAAACAGAGTGTGCGATCAACAGAATTTAAAAGACGGAGGTTTGATAAATAATTAAATGCTTGGTCTTTAGTCATTTAATGCTCCCACTATTTATACGAGAACACGATACTCTCAAACGTTGTTTTCGGGAAACCCTTTCCTAGTGGGCTTGGGATCCACAACAAATTTTCCCATACCCCGCTTTTACGATTCGCATGGGAAAAATCCTGTGGGAGGTATACCATACCATTCTTGTTCCACGAGATTCCCAAGATTATTGCCTCACCCTTTCACATGATCCCGAGGACTCCGAGCGAATCATGCTAATCGGACGTTAGACTTGACCCAATCAACTGAGCCATAGACCCGCTGCTACCTCCACGACTCTTGAGACAGGTAACAGTGGCCTACTTTTCGTTCATGACATAGTGCAGCTTCTTTTAAGTACGATAGTCGTGCCACGACTTGTGAGACCACGCTATCGACTTAAATCAGCTTCCTCACTATGCCATAGACTGGAAGGCATGGACAAACTCCTAGAGTCCATGTCCACTTTGTCTAGGGTCTAATATTTGGACATTGGTCCAACCAATGTGAGAGTAGTAAATGACCGAGATCTCATAGATAAATATTAACACATACATCCACAATGCGTAAATAAATAAATAAATTGCATCCCATAGCAGTTATATGATAAATAAAATCCATTCATCCATCATAATAGCCACATGCAAAATTAAAGCCTAGCACGCCCCTGGTGGATGATCACGAGCCCGAATCCTATGCAACCTACTGAGCCCGCAGTGGATCTATGGTCAATCTAGGGTTGGTCCTACACTATTACATTAATAGTAACCCAATCATCATTCTGATGGGCCTTGGTCTCATCACCATTCCAAACACATTCTTAGACGCTACCATCTTCTTAGAGAAATGGTACGAAAAGGTGACGTTCGGATGGACCGAGTCAACTCAACAGACAACACAACAGATCCGCTGACAAAGCCTATGTCGCAGAGCGCTCATATGGGCGATTGGCTTTAAAGGTCAAGCGGGAGATTGTTAGAATAGGTGGCCATATAGCCAATCTTGGCGGACAAAATGTAACCTATGTCTAGACAATTTCAGTGTTTTGATAAATTTATTAATGAATAAAGAAGTGAAATTCATTTGGCATTACTTTGTTTGTGTTCACTTTATCTGCATTTCGTATCTGTTCACTACACAAACAAAGCCCACAGACTGAAAACATATTCCAGGGACTGGGACTACACTTGGAGATAGGTCCATGAAATCAGTCCCTCCGAATCAGTCCGAAAATCTCCAAGTCAAGGAATCTCGAAAATGGGTACTGAGATTCCCCTTGAGACTTGCACTAAGCATCTGTTGTCGTATTTCATCGACGGGGGACGAGGGTCGTCTAAGCAGTGTTAGTGAGTTAGCCTGCTAGGAAGCAGCTGACTGAGGTGACTCGCGGGAACCCTCTTACGGAGGACCTTGAGTAGGGTCGGCTAGGTATGACGTGAGTTCCCGGTTCCAACGGCATAGGTCATGTCCTTTGACTTGAGGAACTACTGAGTTTACCTGTATATCAGGTCTGCATTTTAGATATTTGTGAGAGATTGCCAAGAAGCATTGAGTAGTCATAAGCCATGTCTAGTGCAGCTCTGGTGTATAGAGTGACAGTAGTTTCCAAGAAAGGATCTGTCTCCTGTCAAAAGGCATTGACAGTTGAGTCTCACGTATGCTCTGTGTCTTGTCCCTAAAATCTGTGGCCACAGTAACTGAACAGAGGGGAAGGTTTCCCTTGCAGCGTTTGGTAAGGACAGACCGACACTTACGTCCAACATGGGTACCTGTATTTTCCGTGCCCTAGACCCTAAGTGGTGAGACCGTAGACAGAAGGACAAGTGTACTGTTAGAGCCTAAATGTTCATCCCCGAATTTTTCACCTAGTCTCTAGTGCCATGGATTGTTGCTAGATGGCCACCCATGGTAACGGACGGATTCTAGGAATCCGACCAAGTCTAGCTGAAAGGTGAACCTAAAGAGTCACACACAATCCACACACATTAAGTATTTAATTTAGAATTAAATATTGGAGAAATGGAATGATTAAATTGGATTTAATCGGGTCCTTTATTTTCTTGGAGAGAATTAATTCCTTTTATTAGATAAAAGGGATTAATCTAATAAATTAGATTTATTATAAAAATTAATTTAATGGGCCTAGAATAAATATTTATATTTATTATATTTATTTATTGCCCTTTGAAATATTTAAATAGGTTTTAAATATTCAGTTAAATTAAATTAATGGTTGAGATTAAAAGGAGAGATGGATGGCTAGGATTTAATTTGACTAGGTCAAATACTACTTTGACTAGGACTTTGACTAGGTCAAAATCCTAGTCAAAATAGTCTTCTAAGAGTTGGAGTTTGAAGAGGATTAAACTCCTCCTCTATATATAGTCCTAGCCCCTCACTATTTGAGGAGTGATGAAATTCCAACACACACACACACACACACACACCATTCGGCACTCTCTCTGTCCCTCTCGTCCGCCCTCTCACAAGAAAATACTTTTCTTGTTCTTTTGTTCTTGGAACAATCGAACTTAGGAGAATTAATACCGTTAATTACTAATGTGTGATTAATTCATCCTCTCCAAAATACTTGTTTGTTCGCTAGCACGACGTGCAAGATACGTGGGTGGATTGCGTGTTACTATTTGGAGAGTCTCACATACGAGATTTGGAGCAAATCGGGGAACAACGCGAATACCGGTTAGAAGACGAAAACGACAATCGGTAGGTTCCGGTTTAAATTTTTGTTTCTCTTTATTTTTAATCCTATAGCCTCCATGATTCCTTTTATGCTTTTAATTCATGAGATACACCGAACGCCCAGGAACTTCAAAGGTACACCCCTTGAACGTGTTTTTTTATTTAATTAAAAGCATGTTTTAATTTTTGTATTTTATTTTATACCGCGCTTCCGCATTTGCGCTATTTTCGAGACGATCCACAATCTTTCACTACTTTAGGTGTATGAAAAGTTCGACCAGGTGGGGTTTAAACAACGAAATGACTTTCACAGAAGGCACTACGAGTTAACATAAGCCAAGACAACTCCATCCCCTTTTCGGAACGGTTCAAAATGTGTGGCGTTAGAACCCAATTACTTCTCGGCAAATCTAAGAAACAATCACATAATAACGTCATTATGCATGCTTTGATCCTATGACCTCCTACTTAGCATTTCTTTGTCCAAATAAGCCACATGCATCGTCGAAGGGTCATACATTTCACAACGTGAATTTGGCGCAAAAGCAACACACAAAAAGACACAAAATGCAATAGACAACTATAACGCATAGCATAAAACATGAAATTTTAGCAATCCCCCCAAACTTAGACATAGCAGTGTCCTCAATGCATAAAAAGAGAGGTGGGATAGAGGACGTACCCCAAGGGCGTGTTTACGTAAAAATTGACCAGGAAATGACACTGTAGTGTTCTGCAACACGGCCTGGCCCTGTTATTGTGATGCGCGTCGTTCGGGCAAAGCTGTAGAAGTATAGAGCAACGGCATGGAGTGAGCAGATTTTTAAAGGAGAAAAAAATAAAATAGAGCAAAGAGAAAGATAAAAGTGAAAAAAAAAGAAAAAGAGTAGAGAAGGAGAGGATTTGAGTTGCCTCCCGAACAACACTTTGTTTTAAGTCGTTAGCTCGACTGTGTTACTGGCGTTCAAGCTGACGGGTCGTGGAGCTGCAAATTGCCCCCCTTTTCGATTGGAGTCTCGACAACGTAGTGTTTCAACCCTTGTCCATTGACTTTGAATGCGCCCGTTGCTTCGCTCCAAACCTCGATTTTTTCAGAATTTTCCAAGTACACGACCGTGTTAGCGAACACGGCCTGGTCCTCGTCAGAAGCTCTCGTCAACACGGTAGTGGTTTGAAGCACGGTTCATTCTTCATCAGGGCAAGATGACAACACGGTCATGTTACGGAACACGGCCTTGTCGTGTTCCACATGGTTTCTTCGCTTCATCTGTCTGTTGTCCTCTGCTCCATCTATTGAGTCCAAGATCTTTTTAGCACAATGAATCGGTTGTTTTCATGCTTGAATGGCTCATCTTGGCCCAAAACACGATGCAAGTCATCACCTAGTCTGAAGCTCAGAAATACCTTCTTGACTGTGACGTCTACATCATCAATCCTGCAAATCGAATCACCACAAAGAGGATATTTAGTAGCATTTGACATGTTAAACTCAACCCTTTCATCCCCAACATTCAAGGAGAGTTTCTCATTCCTAACGTCGATGATAGCACTGGTGGTAGCTAGGAAAGGTCTTCCGAGAATTATGGGGATTCGGGTGTCTTCCTCTATCTTAAGAACGACAAAGTCAGCAGGAATGAAAAACTTATCCACTCGAACTGGTACGTCCTCGAGAATACTGACAGGATATTTCACAGTTCTATCAGCCAATTGCAAAGATATAGTGGTGGGTTTGAACTCACCCAAATCCAATCGTTGACAAATAGATAATGGCATCAAATTGACACTAGCTCCCAAATCACACAATGCACGATCAAAAATTCATACTGCCAATTAGACAAGGAATAGAAAAACTACTGGGATCTTTCAGCTTAAGGGGTAGCTTATTTTGCAATAAAGACTACATTCCTGAGTTAAGGCCACGGTTTCATAGTCTTCCAATTTTCATTTGTTTGATAATATGTATTTTAAGAATTTTGCATATGAGGGCATTTGTGAAAGAGCTTCTGTGAAAGGAATATTGATATAAAGATTTTTGAGCACATCAACGAACCTATTGAATTGTTTGTCTAACTTGGCTTTAGCCAACCGCTGTGGAAATGGAACGGAAGGTTGGTAAGGCTTAGGCAACTCATACTTAGGTTCCTTGTCTTTGTCCTTCACTTCGTCAGTTTCCCCACTCAAATTTTGTTCTTTAGTAACCTCGACGCGTGGGTCCTCACTTTCTTTGCCTAACACTTTCTCACTCCTTAGCGTGATGGCCTTGCACTGTTCTTTCGGGTTCGTCTCGGGTTGGCCTAGTAACATACCGGGTTGCCTAATAGAGGTGCTGGCTTGCTGGGCTATGTGATTTTCTAACATCTTATTGTGGGTGACTAGAGAGTCTACCTTGGACGTTAGTTGTCTTAAAGCCTTGCCCAAAGCTTGCTCTTGTTGTCTAAATTCCTCATTCGTCTTAGTATGGACAACTATAAAGGTTTCAAGCACAACCTCTAAGCTAGACTTTGGTGGAGGCGGATTTAGATCAAATGGTCTTTGAAAACCATGAAGGACAAGCGGATCCGCCCGGGAGCGCAAGCGGAAGTGAGAAAGTGAGAAATGTGCGTAAATTTAAATCTAATTTAAAAAAACATATCCCAATGGGTGTACCCTTGGATGCTCAACCGGACGTTCGATGTAGGATGTGTAAATAAACATATATGAAACACATAGGGCATAGATAGATTGTAAATCAACCAAAGCGTAATAAAACCGTTACCTTTGATGATCTATGTGCACGTGGCTACTTGCGTTGTTCCTTCTCCGGAATGCTCACGAAATCCAAACGTAAGGATTCTCCAAAGGTGATCCACACCACATCGGAAGAAACGCACGTTCTCCTTGCTAGAAGAAAACGGGCTTAATGAAGGAAACAGTTTAAGAGAAGAACACTATGAATTAGTGTTCTCTAAAACCTACTTTGTTCTTCCTCTTGATTCAAAACCAAGTGAAGAACACAAGTAGAAAATGGGAGAGATGGCTGAGAGTTGAGAGAGAGGAGAGGACCGAAAATTGTTCTTCTTTTTCCTAGAAAAAGATGAATTATGATTCACATATGCAAGGTGTTGTATATACACACACACACACACACATATATATATATATAATTAATGTGATTATTGGAATGTGTCTAGGTTCATCCAAGGATGTCTAGATACATTCCAATCAATCACCATCAATTCTTCAATCAAGCCTACCAAATTTTATGGTATGATCAAATCATACCAAAAGGGAAGGGCTTGATTGGAGTTGATTTGTCTCTTTCCAAAAGAGATAAGTCAACATACCACCTTGCATGAAACATGGCTAATTTTGCTACCTCCAAGGGAGCATTTCGGCCATGTCTAATTTGGGAAGAAGTCCAACTTCTTCCTATTCCAAAATAGGAATTATTTCGCCTCTCCGGTCAAATTTAACGGACCGGGTTTTTTATTGTAATCCAATTACGATGAACCTAACATTAAAATCCAATTTAATGTCCACTTAAATTATTCACGTTGATCTTTTATACCAATTAAAAGATCCAACGTCTCAACTTTCCATATTTAATCGGAAATCCAATTTACCGATTAAACGAAAGCCCGATACAATATCGGCCCGTCCATCCAATGGACTTTCCCTCAAGTAATCAAATTACTTATTTATCCTTCGAGATTGACTCCAAGTCAATTTCTTAACCCACTCGGTGATTTGTGTGTGACCCTTTAGGTTCACCCTCAGCTAGACTTGGGCCCGTTACTATGGGTGGTTGTCTAGCAACGGTTCATGGCACTAGAGACTAGGTGAATTGGTGTGAACATTTAGGCACCGATTCCGTACGGGTACGGTCCTTCCGTCTACCGTCTCCTGGCCTTAGTCTAGGGTATGGAATTAGGCGTCGGTTCCCATCTTTGACTAGGCATCTATGCTTAATACTCGAGACTACATATGCTTCATTGCGTCGACACAGGAAACCATTCCCTGTTCGACCAACCATTGTGGCCACAGCTTTAAACAGCATGAACGTGTCTCCGAGTGCATTGGAGATACCTCTGTCACATATTGCCAGGGGACGGATCCTCTTCTTGGAATCCACCGTCCTCGCTACACATTCCGACCGCACTAGACAAGGCTTATGATGATCATCTTACCGAATGATCACCTCTCGCCAGATCCAAGATACAGCCGTCTTGTGCACGCGACTGCCATGATTCCTCAAGTCTGAGGACTACTCCCGTACTATCAAAATCGGGAAAATCCAATCATACCGACCAAGCGTCCAAGGCTTCCATATGATGATCCACGCGAGTCAGTCCAGTTGGCTCGATCCCAGTCGACCAACCCATCAAGATTGTGTAGGCGTCCCATGCCTGTCGCCGATGAAACACGACACTCATCAATGAACACGACTCTTGATGCAAGTCGCAATAGGACTCTCGATGCCCTGTCTCGAGGTCCTAGACTTGGAAAGTTTTAGACCCAACTCTAAATCAGTTGGTTTCATGACCACCATCTAATGTGTGGCCCAACTGCACGAGTTGTTTAACAATGGTCTGTGGGCTTTGTTGCGATATAAGTAAAACATCGTTTTACCAAATTTGAAATGAGCGCAACAAAGTAAGTACCAAAAGTGACAAATACTCATTTTATTCATCACATAATAATATTACATTTACATTGAGTTGTATAATAGGTTACAAATCGCCAAACCTATTGGCTTTCTGGTCACCTATTCTAACAATCTCCCACTTGACCTGAAGCCAATCACCCATTGACCTCAAATCCATCTTATCCAGATGCCGAGTACGGGCAACTTGCGACACGGGCTTAGTAAGTAGATCTGCTATGTTTTCCACGGAGCTGACTCGGTCCATCCGAACGTCACCCCTGCTAACCATCTCTCTTAGCAGATGGTAGCATCTAAGAATATGCTTGGATCGGTGATGAGATCTCGGTTCCTTTGCTTGCACTATTGCCCCGTTGTTATCGCAGAAGATAACTATTGGCTCAGCGATTCTAGGTACTACACCCAACTCTTGGATGTAGCTCTTCATCCAAACTGTTTCTTTAGCAGCTTTCGAAGCTGCTATGTATTCAGACTCTATGGTGGAGTCCGCCGTGGTAGCCTGTTGGGAACTCTTCCAAGCAACCATGCCACCATTAAGTCTGAACACATAACCAGACTGAGACTTGGCATCATCGTCATCCGACTGGAAGCTAGCGTCGCTATAACCTTCCAGTATCAACTCTCCAATGTCGTAGATCAAGAACATGTCCTTAGTCCTTTTCAGGTAATTCAGGATAGTCTTGACTGCACTCCAGTGTGCCTCCCCGGCACACGACTGATATCGACTAGTTACGCTCAAAGCGAAAGCCACATCAGGTCTAGTGCACTGAACAACATACTGTATGCTGCCTACGGCTGAAGCATAAGGGATGTCCAACATCCTTTTAAGCTCATCATCAGTCTTAGGAGACTGCTTCTTGGATAACTTAATTCCATGCCTCATAGGAAGGAATCCTCGTTTTGAGTTCTCCATCTTGAATCTCTTAAAGACTTTCTCAATATACGAGGACTGGGCCATTCCTAACATCCTTTTAGATTTATCCCTGTAGATCTTAATGCCAAGGATGTAGGATGCCTCGCCCATATCCTTCATAGAGAATTGTATTGACAACCAAGTTTTAGTGGTACCCAACATCTTAGCATCATTCCCAATGAGCAAGATGTCATCCACATAAAGTACCATAAATGCAACTGAGCTCCCGCTGATCTTCTTGTATACACAAGGATCGGACTCGTTCTTGATGAAATCATATCCCCGTATGACTTCATCAAAACGTATGTTCCAGCTTCGGGAAGCTTGTTTGAGGCCATAGATGGATCTTTGGAGACGGCATACCTTCTGCTCTTCTCCAACAGTTGTGAAACCTTCCGGCTGATCCATATAGATCTCTTCCTCTACGAAACCGTTGAGGAAGGCTGTTTTCACGTCCGTCTGTCATATTTCATAGTCATACCATGCTGCTATAGCAAGCAGTATCTGAATGGACTTAGCCATTGCTACGGGCGAATAGGTTTCCTCAAAGTCGACCCCGGGTCGCTGAGTGTAACCTTTCGCCACAAACCTGGCTTTGAAGGTTGTAACCTCCCCGTCAGCTCCAAGCTTACGTTTGTAGACCCATTTACACCCCACGGGTTTTACCCCTCTGGGTGGGTCCACTAGGGTCCAAACCTGGTTTGTACCCATCGAGTCCATATCGGATTTCATGGCCTCAAGCCAGTTCTCCGAATCGAGGTCCGATATCGCTTTTCCATATGTCTTTGGATCATTATCCAACTGACCGGTCAGGCCCAGAAATCCATACCTATCAGGTGCATGGGATACTCTGGCCGACCTATGGAGGACTGGAACCTTATCAGTGGGAACTATTGGCTCAGATGTCGCTGCCGCCTCATGGGGTGCTTCACTTGATTCCTCAAGGACTACCTCATCGCATCGACTATCCGATGGAAAACCCTTTTCCAAGAACACTACGTTTCGCGAGACAAAAAATCTTTTGCTCGGAGGGATCATAGAAATAATACCCCGCAATTTCTTTCGGATAGCCAATGAACCTGCATAAACTAGACCTCGAGTCCAGTTTATCTCCCACTAATGTCTTGACATATGCGGGGCAACCCCACACTTTTAAGAATTTGTAGGAGGCAGGCTTGTCATGCCATATCTCATATGGCGTCTGGGATATCTTCTTAGATGGTGCCAAGTTCAAAACTTTGGTTGCCGTCTCAAGAGCATATCCCCAGAAGAAAAGGGGGAGTTCGGTAAAACTCATCATGGATCGGACCATGTCCAACAGGGTCTGATTCCTCCTTTCAGACACACCATTAAGCTGTGGTGTTCCAGGAGGGGTCCACTGAGAGAGAATCCCATTTTCTTTTACATAATCAGTAAACTCGCCACTCAAATACTCTCCACCTCGATCCGACCTAAGGGCTTTGATCTTTCGACCGGATTCGTTCTCTTTTTCAAGTCTGTATTCCTTAAACCTTCCAAAGGCTTCAGACTTGTACCTCATCAGGTAAACATAACCATACCATGAGTGATCATCGGTAAAGGTTATGAAGTACGAGTGCCCACCTCTAGCCTGAGTATTTAGTGGGCCACAGATTTCCGTATGGATCAAATCCAACAGAGCACTAGCTAGCGTACTTTGTCCAACAAAGGGTTTCTTGGTCATCTTTCCCTTCAGACAGGATTCGCAGGTCGGTAGGTTGTCCAAATCGTCTATTTCTAGACTCTTAGAGTCCACCAACCTTCTTATCCTATCTTTAGAGATATGACCTAACCTCGCATGCCATATCTGTGCGTTATTATGATCATCACGTTTTTATTTGTGTTTTGCAGTCATAATCCAATTAGACTGTTCAAGTATGTACAGACTGTTGACCAATGTACCAAGCAGCTGAGAAATACCATCTTTAATAATCAAAAAGTCATTTTTATTGATGGTAAATTCAAATCCCTCTTTATCAAGAATCGGGATGGGAATAATGTTTTTAATCATGCTAGGTACATAGAAACAGTCGTTCAGTACAATCCTAACATGACATTAATGGCTAACTCTAGTGACCCTACGGCTTCCGCAGCAACGGCCTTGCCATCGCCTAGCCTCAGGATCATCTCATCCTTGGTTAGCCTTCTGCTTCTTTACAGTGCCTACAAATCATTGCAGATGTGAGCACCACACCCGGTATCCAATACCCATGAAGCAGAATTAGTATCATGTTTACTTCAACCACAAACATACCTAGGTTGGAGAGGAGTTGTGGGCACTCCCTCTTCCAATGCCCCTTCCCTTGGCAATGCATGCAGACATCATTTGCCTTGGACCGCTGAGAACCACGGGCCTTCCCTTTCCCTTTGCTCGGTCCCACTGGAGCAACAGGGACGCCCGGAGCCCGAGCAGGGGCCATAACCGTCTTCCCTTTTCCCTTCTTCCTCTTCCAGCGTCCGTCCCTCTTGCCATTCGCTTTGGAGGTCGAAGCCTCTCCTATCAATACCGCTGGCGCCGACTTCTGGGTCGTTGCCTCGGATTGGACCAGCATGTTGATCAACTCATGAATAGACTTCTCAAGTCCGTCCATGTTGTAGTTTACAACAAATGGGTCATAGGACGGAGGAAGCGACTGGAGGATCATGTCAATGTACGTGTCATTGTTAAGCCCAACTTTAAGGTCCTCGAGTTTCTCCACTAGGGAGAGCATCTTGACCCCATGACTTTGTACAGACGCTCCTTCAGCAAGCTTGGTGCCAAAGAATGCTTTTGTGGCGACATATCTAATATGCCTATCCGGAATCGCATAAACCTCGTTCAAGCGGAGTATTATGGCGGAGACGTTGTCCAGCCTCTCATACTGCTTCTGGATGTCGTTAGACATCGAAGCTAGTATGATACTGCGTACTTTCCTGTTGTCCTCATGCCATTTCTCGAACGTCAAACGTTCTTGTGGCGTGGACCCCTCCGGTAAGTCGCCCGGCAGTGGCTCGTCCAAGACGTAGCCTTGGTTCTCAAAATTGAGGACAATCCTCAAGTTTCTTAGCCAGTCCGAGTAGTTGGTTCCGTTGAATTTACTAGTCTCAAGTACCATGGTTAATGGATTCTTAGACATATCTACATTAATGAAAATGTAAAGCAGAAATGAGTAGATGATGGTAATATTATTGTTCAAGTTGAAGACTTGGTCTTTTAGTCTTTAACCCTCCCACTATTTATACGAAAGTCCGCCACTCTCAAGCGGAGTTTTGGGAAACTATTTTCTAGTGGGCTCGGGATCCACAAGCGTAATCTCCATGCCCCACTTTTACGATTTACATCAAGAAGACCTCGTGGGAGATATCCAATATCATTCTCATCCAATGAGATTCTCAAGACATTTTGCCTCACCTATTCGCATGGTTCCGAGGACTCCAAGCGAACCATGTTACTCAGTGTTTGGCCCGACCCATCAACCAAATCATGCCTCAAACTGTCGCCCCCCACGACTCGTGAGACAGGGAAACAGCGAACGCAGTCTTTTTGTTCACAACAATGGTGCAGTTTCCCCTAGTCCAAGTGTGCCACGACTCGTGAGACCACACTTGGGTAGTGGTAGCTTCCTCACCACATTGCTGTGGATGGAATGCTCGGACAGATCAAAATACCATTTTGATCCAAGTCCCTTCTGGGCCTAATATTTAATTTGGTCCAACCAAATGAGAGTATGTGTACGACTGAGACCTCATCACATTATGGTGTTTTAGCATGCATAAATATCCAATATTTAAAGCGATAAATAAATACGCCGCATGTAGAAAATATAGCATACCCCTGTTAGGATGATCAAAAGCCCAACCCATGCGACCCACTGAGCCCGCAGTGAGTCTATGGTCTGTCTAGGGTGGTCCTAAATTATTACAATATAATATACACATTGTCATTCCAATGGGCCTTGTAATGCTCTTGTTTCACGCCTTGATCCTCCACCTTGGGGTCTCCGACTCCACATGCTTGTTAAAATTAAAATCCTCACCAATCTTATCTACTCTCATTACAAATGAAAGTAATACATTGAAATAATAACAAGCCTTAACATCATGAGGCTGAAAATACGGGAGATGATAGTCCCAAAAACAAGCGGCATGCAGGCCCCACCCAACAGAAAATAAATGATCATACATTCATCCATACACAAGGTCTAGGGCTCTTGTGATCATCCCATGTTGAGTCCATCAATACACATAACACAATTATTCCAAATAATCATGCATTAAACCAATGGATATTCCAAATATCCATGTGATGTCCAACATCACAAAGGCATAAATATATAAATAATATACAAAATTTAAATTTCAAATTTAATGGACATTACAAACAATGCATCCAATGCACGTATTAATCTCAAGTTAATTAAGCCAATTTAATCTAAGGAATAATCCAATTATTCCAAAATCAAATATGCAAAATCAACACATTTTCAGGATATTGTGCAGAGAATACAAAAACTCAAATTTTCCAGAAAATATCGAAAAACGGCACAAAACTCAGCGCACCTGCCAGCCAGTGACCGGCCGGCGGGGGCGGCAGCCAACCGCTGCCGCTGCTGTCCGAATTTTTTTTTTCATGTTTTTCAACATCATTTTTCAGCACAAAACAGTAATAATATTCTGAAAATAAGCATGCAATTTTAGATCTAATCTAATAAAATAAGCATGCCAAAAGTCCATCAAATTCAAACAATTATGTAATCTAACATGCTATTAAAGCCGTAAAAGCAAGTAGATCATGCCAAGCACATAGATCTATGCCCATTACATTGAACCGGACGCTAATACCACTTGAAGGACAAGCGGATCCGCCGGGAGCGCGAGCGGAAGCGAGAAAGCGATAAATGTGCGTAAATTTAAATCCAATTTAAATAAACATATCCCAAGGGGTGTACCCTTGGGTGCTCAACTGAGTGTTCAATGTAGGATGTGTAAATATTAAAACATATATGAAACACATAGGGCATAGATAGATTGTAAATCAACCAAAGCGTAATAAAACCGTTACCTTTGATGATCTATGTGCACGCGGCTACTTGTGTTGTTCCTTCTCTGGAATGCTCACGAAATCCAAATGTGTGGATTCTCCAAAGGTGATCCACACCACATCGGAAGAAACGCACGTTTTTCTTACTAGAAGAAAATGGGTTTAATGAAGGAATCGGTTAAATAGAAGAACACTATGAATTAGTGTTCTCTTAAACCTACTTTGTTCTTCCTCTTGATTCAAAACCAAGTGAAGAACACAAGTAGAAAATGGGAGAGATGGCCGAGATTTGAGAGAGAGGAGAGGACCGAAAATTGTTCTTCTTTTTCCTAGAAAAAGATGAATTATGAATCACATATGCAAGGTGTTGTATATACACATATATATACATAATAAATGTGATTAGTGGAATGTGTCTAGGTTCATCCAAGGATGTCTAGATACATTCCAATCAATCACCATCAATTCTTCAATCAAGCCTACCAAATTTTATGGTATGATCAAATCATACCAAAAGGGAAGGGCTTGATTGGAGTTGATTTGTCTATTTCCAAAAGAGATAAGTCAACATACCACATTGCATGAAACATTGCTGATTTTGCTTCCTCCAAGGGAGCATTTCAGCCATGTCTAATTTGGGAAGAAGTCCAACGTCTTCCTATTTCAAAACAGAAATTATTTCTCTTTTCGGGTCAAATTTAATGGACCGGGTTTTTTATCGTAATCCAATTATGACGAACCTAACATTGAAATCCAATTTAGTGTCCACTTAAATTATTCCAGTTGATCTTTTTTAATCCAATTAAAAGATCCAACGTCTCAATGTCTCAACTTTCCATATTTAATCGGAAATCCAATTTACCGATTAAACGAAAGCCCGATACAATATCGGCCCGTCCATCCAATGGACTTTTCCTCAAGTAATCCAATTACTTATTTATCCTTCGAGATTGACTCCAAGTCAATTTCTTAACCCCCTCGGTGATTTGTGTGTGACCCTTTAGGTTCGCCCTCAGCTAGACTTGGGCCCGTGTCCCACAAGGGCCCGTTACCATGGGTGGTCGTCTAGCAACGGTTCATGGCACTAGAGACTAGGTGAATTGGTGTGAACATTTAGGCACCGATTCCGTACGGGTACGGTCCTTCCATCTACCATCTCCTGGCCTTAGTCTAGAGTATGGAATTGGGCGTCGGTTCCCATCCTTGACTAGGCATCTATGGTTAATACTCGAGACTACGTATGCTTCATTGCGTTGACACAGGAAACCATTCCCTGTTCGACCAACCACTGTGGCCACAGCTTTAAACAATATGAACGTGTCTCCGAGTGCATAGGAGATACCTCTGTCACGTATTGACAGGGGACGGATCCTCTTCTTGGAATCCACCGTCCTCACTACACATTCCGACTGCACTGGACAAGGCTTATGATGATCATCTTATAGAATGATCACCTCTCGCCAGATCCAAGATACAAACGTCATGTGCACGCGACCGCCATGATCCCTCAAGTCTGAGGACTACTCCCGTACTATCGGAATTGGGGAAATCCAATCATACCGAGCAAGCCTCCAAGGCTTCCATATGATGATCCCCGCAAGTCAGTCCAGTCGGCTTGATCCTAGTCAACCAACCCATCAAGATCGTGTAGTTGTCCCACGCCTGTCGCTGATGAAACACGGCACTCATCAATGAACACGACTCTTGATGCAACTCTCAATAGGACTCTTGATGGCCTGTCTCGAGGTCCTCGACTTGGAACGTTTCAGACCCAATCTAAATCAGTTGGTTTCATGACCACCATCCAATGCATGGCCCAACTGCACGAGTTGTTTAACTATGGTCTGTGGGCTTTGTTGCGATATAAGTAAAAACACCGTTTTAGCAAATGTGAAATGAGCGCAACAAAGTAAGTACCAAAAGTGACAAATACTCATTTTATTCATCACATAATTATATTACATTTACATCAAGTTGTATAATAGGTTACAAATCGCCAAACCTATTGGCTTTCTGGTCAACTATTCTAACAAACCAGGAGCTGGGGGGTGAGCATTCTGCTGGGGTTGGTTGTTTTTGTAGGAAAAATTGGGATGGTTCTTCCAACCGGGATTATAGATTTCAGAAGAGGGATTGTTTCCCCTGTGTTGGTTGTTTACAAAATTGGCCTGCTCCTCTTGGCTAAGACTAAAGTTCCCAAGTCTACAATCATTAGCCACATGTCCAATTACCCCACAATTTTCACAAATAACGTTGGTATGAGAGTTCACGGCATGCACATTAATCACATTCTTGGAGTCAAATTTAGAAACAAGTGCATCTATTCTAGCATTAAGCATTGTGAAAGAGTCTACCTCATACTTACCTGCCGTCTTTGCTGGGACTGCTCGCTCGTTGGACCATTGGTGATGGTGTAGAGCTATCTCCTCCAGTAGATTGTATCCTTCCCCAACACTCTTGTTCATTAGAAATCCTCCTGCAGCTGCATCAACTAAGGATCTAGTGTTGTAGGTTAAACCGTTGTAAAAAGTATGCACAATTAACCATTTTTCTAACCCATGATGAGGGCATGCCCTGAGCAAGTCCCTAAATCTTTCCCATGCCTCAATATAAGATTCCCCTTCTTTTTGTGTAAAGGATTGAATTTTCATGTGCATTTCGGCAGTTTTGCTTGGGGCAAAGTATTTAGCCAAAACGGCTTGAGATATCTCATCCAAAGTTCGGATGGAGTTCGGGGGAAGGGAATGCAACCATGCTCTGGCCCTATCACGTAAAGAGAATGGAAATAACGTAAGTCTAATTGCATCGGGTGTGACCCCGTTAAACTTAAGTGTATCACAATACTCTAAAAAGATAGATAAGTGCAGGTTAGGATCTTCCGTGCCTCAACCCCCAAACTGATTCTGCTATACCATATTCAGTAGAGCCGATTTGAGTTCGAAATTGTTAGCCTCTATAGTGGGTCTAGCAATACTCGGGAGTAGACATTGGGTAGTAGGTATCCCGAATTCCGCTAGACCCCTCTCCTTGTTGTCTTGGCCTGCCATATGGACAACGATATCAATAACTCTTTTCTACTCAATGTGATTAATCCGAAGGAAATCATCTTAATGTCGTTACCACCCTCTTTCAAGTATGTGTAAATTCGTATTCGGTTAATTAATCTACCTATTTTCATGGAGATATAATTAAATCGAACCTATTGAGATCATGACAATTAATGAGATCCTCATAGAAATTAAACATGCTTTCGCGGTCAATTCTTAGGTTTAATCTCCGACTTTCTAACATGGAATTTCACCTTTCAGTACTTCACCCGATGTTTAAAATATGCAAACATGTGGCCAGCATATTCACATGACAAATAAGTGCTCGGAAATTAAATCGGATCAACTCACAGGAAATAGGAGAAGAAAACTATAATAAATTCATTAATCTATCAAAGGGTTCAACATGGTCTAGAACAAGAATTCTACTCAGCCATAAAGTTAACGAAGAAGCAAAATAAATATATCAGAGAATACATCAAGCAAGGTGCTAAAAAGAAGAAAGGATTAGGAAGAACTATAATTCGATCGTCCTAGCCGTCTTGAAGCTTCCCCGACTTCTTCGTGTTCCTTCAAGCCTTGTATCTGTGCTTGCCTCCCCCCTTTTTCACGTCCCTAGTTCCCCCTTTTATAGTCGTAGTGGAGCAAAAGGCAGAAAAATTCGAACGATTTTGTTTCCAAGTGTAGAACACAGCCGTGCAGCGTGAACACGGTTAGGACGTGTTCTCGTGTGTTTTTGCGGCTAACCCCGACATGGTCGTGTCTAGAACATAGTCAGGCCGTGTTCTGCTCGGGTGGTCTTGGCTGGTGATTTGAATTAGCGAGACACGGGCGTGTGAGAGGATGCAACACGGCCGTGTTTTGTCAAACATGGGCGAATTCTTTTCTTTAGTCCATTTTGCTCCTGAATTATGCCTGAAAAGAGAGAAACAACCAAAAGCAGTATCCAAGAAAGAGTTTGGTATAGAAAAGTAGTAAATTAAATGAAATCCTGCTTAAAAAGGCGGAAAAATACGTGTGTTTCCCTTTAACAAATACGTAAAATCCCTACTTATCAAAACCCACTGTCCTCGCTACACATTCTGACTGCACTGGACAAGGCTTATAATGATTATCTTACAGAATGATCACCTCTCGCTAGATCCAAGATACAGTCGTCCTGTGCACGTGACTACCATGGTTCCTCAAGTCTGAGGACTATTCTGTACTATCGGAATCGGGGAAATCCAATCATACCGACCAAGCCTCCAAGACTTCCATATGATGATCCCCGCGAGTCAGTCCAGTCGGCTCGACCCCAGTTGACCAACCCATCACGATCGTGTAGGCGTCCCACGCCTGTCGCCGATGAAACACGACACTTATCTAATGAACATAACTCTTGATGCAAGTCTCTATAGGACTCTTGATGCCCTGTCTCAACGTCCCGACTTGGAACGTTTCAGACCCAACTCTTAATCAGTTGATTTCAGGACCACCATCCAATGTGTGGCCCAACTGCACGAGTTGTTAATCGTGGTCTGCGGGCTTTGTTGCGATATATGTAAAACACCATTTTAGCATATGGAAAATGAGCGCAACAAAGAGAATACCAAAGTAATAAATACTCATTTTATTCATTACATAATATGACATTACATCAAGTTGTCAAATAGGTTACAAAATGCCAAATTATTGGCTTTCTGGTCACCTATTCTAAAACTATGGTCTGTCTAGGATGGTCTTACATTATTACATAAGTAATAAACCCATTGTCATTCCAATGGGCCTTGTGGCTGTTCCTGTTTCACGCCTTGATGTTACACCTTGGGTCTTCAACTCCATGGGCTTGTCAAAATAAAACCTCACTAAAGCTATCTACTCTCATTACATATGAAAACAATACATGGAAATAAATGAACAAGCCTTAACATCATGAGGCTAGAAAATCGGGAGATGATAGTCCCAAAGCAAGAGGCACGCAGGCCCACCCAACAGAATTGTAAATAAACAACATTCATCCATACCTAAGGTCTAGGGCTTTTGTGATCATCCCATGTTGATCCCATCAACACATATAACACAATTATACCAAATAATCATGCTTAATCATGGATGTTCAAAATATCCAAGTGATGGCCAACATCACAAGGTATAAATATATAAATAATGTGCAAAATTCAAATTTCAAATTTAATAGACATTATGTACAATGCATCCAATGCATGTACTAAACCCAAATTAATTAAGCAAATTTGATCTAAGAAAAAATCCAATAATTCCAAAATCAATTATGTAAAATTAATTCCTTTCAGAAAAATGTGCAGAAATCCCGAAAAAATCCAATTTTTCAGAAAACGTCGAAAAACGGCCCAGCCGTTGTGCCTGCTGGCCGCCCGCCCGCACAGGGCGCGGGCGTGCCCTGTGCAGCACTGGCCCGGCGGCCAGCAGCTGCGCGCCTGCGCACAGCACACGCGCGCGCTGGCCAAAGCCCAGAGCGTGCAGTCGCCTGCCTACGCGCGACGCAGTCTGCGCGGCCGCCCCTGCCAGCACGCACGTTGGCAGGCACACCGGCGAGGCTGCGCGTTGGCATAAACCCGCGCACGCCCGCTAGCCATTCCGACCGGCAGGGGCGGCAACCAACTGCTGCCGCTGCTGTCCGTTTTTAAGTGTTTTCGATCTCTCATTTAAGCACATTAATACATAATATAAACTGAAAATGAACATGCAATTTTTAAGATCCAATCTATAAAATCGCATGTACAATGTCCATCAAATTCAAACAAATGAACAAGCATATTCATTCATATATCATACAATTACACATGCTCATAAATTCGTAACAGCAAGTCGTACATGCCAAGCACATAGATCTATGCCCCTTACATCAAACCGGGCTCTGATACCACTTGAAGGAAAAGCGAATCCGCCCGGGAGCGCGAGCCGAAGCGTGAGATGAAATAAATCGCATAAATTAAATGCAATAAGCATAAATCCCAAGGTGTGTACCCTTGGGTGCTCAATCGGGCGTTCGATGTAGCATGTTTCAATATTAAAACGCATATATTATACATAGGGCATATAAATAAAAGATAAACTACTAAAACGTAAAATCAAGAATACCTTTGTAGTTTAACTCCTTGCACGACTACTTGCTTTGTTCCTCTCCGGAAATGTTACCAAGCTCAAAGTGTATGAACTCTGTAGAGGTGATCCACACCATAGCGGAAGAGATGCACGTTTTCCTTGGTAGAAGAAAACGGATCTTGGAGGATTCGGTTTAAGAAAATGGAACACTATTGATTAGTGTTTTTCTTAAACTTACTTTGTTCTTCCACATGATCCAAGATCAAGTAAAGAACAAAGGGATGTGTGATAGAGAGAGAGAGGGCCGAGAGTTTGAGAGAGGAGTGTAATGTGTTCTTCTTCTTTTTCCTAGATAAATTCTCTTGCTTTGATGTTTGTATTGAAAGATTGTGGATCGTCTCGGGAAATAGCGCGAATGCGGAAGCACGGTATAAAATTAAATAACAAAATTTAAACATGCTTTTACGTAAAATAAAGAACACGTTCAAGGGGTGTACCCTTGAAGTTTCCGGGTGTTCGATGTATCTCATGAATAAAAAGCATATAAACAATCATGGAAGCCATAGGATTTCAAATAAAAGAAGAGATGAAAACGTAAAAGGGAAATTACCGATTTGTCGTTTTCGTCTTCTAACGGGTACTTGCGTTGTTCCCCAATTTGCACGAAATCTCGTATATGAGATTCTCCAAATTGTGACATGCAATCCGCCCACGTATCTTGCACGTCGTGCTAGCGAACGAACAAGTATATAAGAGAGGATGGATCAATTGCACGTTATTAATTAACGGGATTAATCCTCCTTTTTGTTCAATTGTTAACACGAAAGAACAAACTTGGAGAGAGAGAGAGAGAGAGAGAGGCGGACGAGAGAGGGAGAGCCGAGAGAGAGTGTGTGTTGTGTGTGGTGGAGTTTCATCATCTCTCTTATGGTGAGGGGCTAGGACTATTTATAGAGGAGGAGTTTAATCCTTTTCAAACTCCAACTCTAGAAGACTAATTTGACTAGGATTTTGACCTAGTCAATGTCCTAGTCAAAGTAGTAATTTGACCTAGCCAAATTAATCCTAGCCATCCATCTCTCCTTTTAATCTCAACCACTAATTTAAATTAATGGAATATTTAAAACCTATTTAAATATTCCAAAGGGCAATAAATAAATATAATAAATATAACTATTTATTCTAGGCCCATTAAATTAATTTTCTAATAAATCTAATTTATTAGATTAATCCCTTTTATCTAATAAAAGAAATTAATTCTCTCCAAGAAAATTAAGGACCCAATTAAATCCAATTTAATCATTTCATTTCTCCAATATTTAATTCTAAATTAAATACTTAATGTGTGCGGATTGTGTGTGACTCTTTAGGTTCACCTTTCAGCTAGACTTGATCGGATTCCTAGAATCCGGCCGTTACCATGGGTTGTCATCTAGCAACGGTCCATGGCACTAGAGACTAGGTGAATATTCGGAGATGAACATTTAGGCTCTAACAGTACACTTGTCCTTCTATCTTCGGTCTTACCACTCAGGGTCTAGGGCACGAAAAATGCAGGTACCCATTTTGGACCTAAGTGTCGGTCTGTCCTTACTAAACGCCGCACGAAAAACCTTCCCTTCTGTTCAGTTATTGTGGCCACAGATTTTAGGGACAGGACACAGAGCATATGTGAGACTCAATTGTCAATGCCTTTTGACAGGAGACAGATCCTCTCTTGGAAACTACTGTCACTATGTACACCGGAGCTGCACTAGACATGGCTTATGACTACTTAAGTGTTTCTTGGCAATCTCTCACCATATCTAAGATACAGCCCTGACATACAGGTAAACTCAACAGTTCCTCAAGTCAAAGGACTTGACCTGTACTGTTGGAACCGGGAACACACGTCATACCTAGCCGACCGTACTCAAGGTCCTCCGTAAGACAGTTCCCGCGAGTCACCTCAGTCAGCTACTCCCTAGCAGGCTAACCCACTAACACTGCTTAGACGACCTTCGTCACCCGTCGATGAAATACGACAACAGATGCTTAGTGCAAGTCTCAAGGGGAATCTCGGTACCCATTTTCGAGATTCCTTGACTTGGAGATTTCCGGACTGATTCGACGGGACTGATTTCATAGACCTACCTCCAAGCGTAGTCCCAGTCCCGGAAATACGTTTTCAGTCCGTGGACTTTGTTTGCGTAGTGAACAGATACGTAATGCAGATAAAGTGAACACAAACAAAGTAATGCCAAATGAATTTCACTTCTTTATTCATTAATAATTCATCAAATCCCTGAAATTGTCTAGACATAGGTTACATTTTGCCTGCCAAGATTGGATACATGGTCACCTATTCTAACAATCTCCCACTTGACCTTAAAGCCAATCGCCCATATGTCTAATCCCCATCTTCTCAAGAGTTGCGTATGAGCGCTCTGCGACATAGGCTTTGTCAGCGGATCTGCTGTGTTGTCTACTGAGTTGACTTGGTCCATCCGAACGTCACCTCTTCCTACCATTTCTCTTAGAAGATGGTAGCGTCTAAGAATGTGTTTGGAACGGTGATGAGATCTTGGTTTCTTTGCTTGCGCTATTGCTCCGTTGGTACGGGCTCGGCGATGCTTGGAACCACACCCAGCTCTTGGATGTAGTTTCTCATCTAAACCGCTTCCTTGGCAGCTTCTGAAGCTGCTATGTATTCGGCCTCAGTGGTGGAATCAACAGTGGTTGCTTATTTGGAACTTTTCCAAGCCACTACTCCTCCATTGAGCTTGAATACATAACCCGATTGAGACTTGGCATCATCGTCATTAGACTGGAAGCTAGCGTCGCTAAAGCCTTCCAGGATCAGTTCTCCATTGCCATAGACTAAGAATATTTCCTTAGTCCTCCTCAGGTACTTAAGGATGCCCTTAACAGCATTCCAATGTGCCTCTTCTGCACAAGACTGATATCTGCTTGTTATGCTCAAAGCGTAAGCAATGTCAGGCCTGGTGCAGTGGACCGCATATTGGATGCTACCTATGGCAGAAGCATAGGGGATGACTTTCATCCTTTCAAGTTCCTCATCAGTCTACGGGGACTGTTTCTTGGATAAGTTGATCCCATGCCTCATGGGAAGGAATCCTCGTTTGGAGTGGTCCATCCGATATTTCTTTAGGACTTTCTCTATATACGAGTTTTGGGTGAGCCCTAACATCCTTTTAGATCTGTCACTGACAATCTGGATGCCTAGGATGTAGGATGCTTCACCCAAGTCCTTCATGGAAAACTGGGTTGATAACCATGTTTTTGTGTCACCCAACATTCTAACATCATTACCTATGAGTAGAATGTCATCCACATAAAGCACTAGAAACACTATAGAGCTCCCACTGACCTTCTTGTATACACAAGGGTCGGATTCGTTTTTGATGAAGTCATAGGCCCGTATCAGTTCATCAAAGCGAATGTTCCAACTTCGGGATGCTTGTTTGAGGCCATAGATGGACTTCTGGAGACGACAGACCTTCTGTTCTTCTCCAGCGACTGTGAAACCCTTCGGCTGATCCATATAGATCTCTTCCTTAATGAAACCATTGAGGAAGGCCGTTTTCACGTCCATCTGCCATATCTCATAGTCATACCATGCTGTTATGGCGAGCAGGATCCGAATGGATTTAGCCATGGCTACCGGCGAGTAGGTGTCCTCAAAATCGACCCCGGGTCGTTGAGTGTACCCCTTAGCAACTAGCCTAGCCTTAGAAGTCGTGACTTCTCCATCAACGCCAAGTTTGCGCTTGTAGACCCACTTACAGCAAACTGGCTTAACACCTTTCGGTGGATCTACAAGTCTCCAGACTTGGTTCTCGCTCATGGAGTCCATTTCGGTTTTCGTGGCCTCAAGCCATTTCCCGGAGTCGATGTCAGACATCGCTTCTCCGTATGTCTTAGGATCGTTATCCAGCAGACCGGTTGTATTTAGAAAGCCACATCTCACTGGAGGTCTGGACTCTCTAGTAGACCTACGGAGAACGGGAACGTCAGTGGTGACTGTGGGCGCTGACTGTATAGGAGCTGGCGGTTCAGGTACCGGGGCTGGCTGTTCCTGAGGCTGTCCTACATGCCTAGCATGCTGGACTTCTCGAGGTCGGTCAGTCCTTCGGGTATCTATCCTGAATCCTCTAAGTGAGGAATTCACGGCTACCTCTAATGACTGGTTTCCATCACTTAATTCCTCAAGGATCAGTTCATCAGGTTGGATATCCTCTGGGAAGCCCTGTTCCAAGAATACTGCTTTCCGTGAAACAAATACCTTTTGTTCCAAGGGGTCATAAAAGTAATAACCTGCAGTTTCTTTAGGGTATTCAACGAACCTACATAAGCTAGACCTGGATTCTAGCTTATCTCCCACTAACCTCTTGACGTATGCGGGGCTACCCCACACTTTCAAGTAGTTGTAGGATGCAGGCTTGGCGTGCCATATCTCATATGGCGTTTGGGTCAATACACTGGTTCTTTGAGTCTACCAATCTTTTCATCCTATCTTGGGATATGTGACCTAGCCTAGCGTGCCACAGTCATGCGTTCCCGTTATTATCTATTTTATGTTTGTGTTGAGCGTTAAGAACGAAGTTCGTTTGTTGCAAGATATAGAGCCCATTATTAATTGTACCAAGTAGATGAGCAATTCCACACCTCATCAAATAAAAGTAATTTTTATTGATCATAAACTCATAACCACTATTGTCTAACAATGGAATGGAAATGATGTTTTTAATCATACTAGGTACATAATAAACTTGCTCTAATTCTATGCTAATATTATCACTAACTACTAGAATAGTGGATCCTACTGCTTCTGCCGAGATGGCCTTGCCATTCCCAAGCTTTAGGATCATATCCCCGCTACCCAATTTTCTGCTTCTTTTCAGCACCTGCAAATCATTGCAAATGTGAGCTCCACAGCTGGTATCTAATACCCAAGAGGCAGAATTAGTGACCTCAATCACAAATATACCTTGGTTCGAGAGGAGCTTGGGGCACTCCCTCTTCCTGTTAGAATAGGTGATCATGTAAGCCAATTTTGGCAGGAATATGTAACCTATGTCTAGACAATTTCAGGTGTTTGATAAAACATATATGAATAAAGAAGTGAAGATTCATATGGTAACACTTTGTTTACGTTCACTTATATCTGCTATTACATATCTGTTCACTACGCAAATAAAGCCCACGGACTGAGAATCGATTTCGGAGACTGGGACTACGCTTGGAGGTAGGTCCATGAAATCAGTCTTACCGAATCAGTCTGAAAATCTCCAAGTCAAGGAATCTCGAAAATTAGTACCGGGATTCCCTTTGAGACTTGCACTAAGCATCTGCTGTCGTATTTCGTCGACGGGTGACGAAGGTCGTCTAAGCAGTGTTAGTGGGTCAGCATGCTAGGAAGCAGCTGACTGAGGTGACTCGCGGGAACCGTCTTACGGAGGACCTTGAGTATGGTCAGCAAGGTATGACGTGAGTTCCCGGTTCCAACGGTACAGGTCAAGTCCTTTGACTTGAGGAACTGCTGAGTTTACCTGTACATCAGGTCTGTATCTTAGATATGGTGAGAGATTGCCAAAATATTCTTGAGTAGTCATAAGCCATGTCTAGTGCAGATCAGGTGTACAGAGTGACAGGAGTTTCCAAGAAAGGATCTGTCTCCTAGTGCCATGGACCGTTGCTAGATGGCCACCCATGGTAACGGACAGATTCTAGGAATTCGACCAAGTCTAGCTGAAAGGTGAACCTAAAGAGTCACACACTATCCACACACACTTAGTATTTAATTTGGAATTAAATATTGGAGTAAAGGAATAATTAAATTGGATTTAATCGGGTCCTATATTTTTCTTGGAGAAAATAATTCCTTCTATTTGATAAAGAAAATTAAATTAATAAATTGGATTTATTAAGGGAATTAATTTAATGGGCCTAGAATAAATATTAATATTTATTTGGCCTTTTGGAATATTTAATAGGATTTAAATATTTCATTAAATTAAATTAATGGTTGAGATTTAATGGGAGAGAGCAAAGGCTAGGATTGAATTTGACAAGGTCAAATTCTACTTTGACTAGGAATTTGACTAGGTCAAAATCCTAGTCAAATTAAGCTTCTAAAGAGGTGGAGTTTAAAGAGGATTAAACTCTTCCTCTATATAAACCCCTAGCCTTGCACCTTTTGAAGGATGATGAAATTCCAACACACACACAACACACACTCATTTTCGGCTCTCTCTTCCCTCTCTCTCGTCCGCCCTCTCTCTCCACTCTTTCCAAGAAATTCTTTTCTAGTTCTCTTGTTCTTGGAACATTAGAACTTAGATGAATCAATACCGTTAATTCATAACATGTTGATTCATCCACTTCAAAATATACACTTGTTCGTCGCTAGCACGACGTGCAAGATACGTGGGTGGATCGTGTGTCACGATTTGGAGGGTCTCAAGAACGAGATCTCGGTGCAAAACGGGGAACAACGCGTGTAGCTGTTGAAGACGAAAACGACAACGGGTAGGTCTCGTTTAATATTTTCGTCCTCTTTAATTTTCTACCCTATGGCCTCCATGATCATTTACATGTTGTTTACTCATGAGATACACCGAACACCAGGGAATCTCAAGGGTACACCCCTTGAGCGTGTTCTTCAATTTGATTAAAGCATGCTTTAAATTTTTTGTATTTTATTTTATATCGCGCTTCCGCATTCGCGCAATTTCCCGGGACGATCCACATATTCTTTCACTTCCGCATTCGCACAATTTCCGCATTCTCGCAATTTCGCGGCAGCGAGCAGGCCAGCGCGCGCGCGAGGCAAGGGAGCCTGCGCGCGCGACGGCCTGCCGAAACGCCAGGCCGCGCAGCACACTGTCGGCCAGGCGCGTGCACACGCAGGCAGCGCCTGCGCGCGCAGGGGCGGCAGGCTGAGCCTGCTGCCCTGTACCTGCCGGCGGCGGCGGCCGGTGCTGCTGCTAGGGTTTTTTAAACCCTAGTAGTGTTTTCTTTTATTTTTTAATTATTTTCAGTTTTAATTTCTAATTAATTCTAAAAAATCATTTTTGGGGTTTAATTATGCCTAATTTTCTAAAGACATTATTTTAGGAGTAAAATACATTGGATTTGGAATCTCGGGGTTATTTTACTTAAAATAATGAGGAAAGGTTTTCCTAAAACGAGAAAATATTATTACCAATATTTATGTTTTATTTTTTTCACACGTTACACACATATTCATTTATTTCTTATTTTGTATAATTATGATTGGAAATCATGAATTGTTGGTATATTGTAATTATGTGATTAGATCATGTGATTATGTGTGTTGGATGGAAATGGATGATCACGAGCCCTTGACCGAATGTATGGTTTAATTTCTGTTGGGCCTGTGTGCCTCTTTTACTGCTTTCTCCTTCTCTCTTTCTAGTTGCCTTGGAATAATAAGGCATTCTACCTCCCTCCTTATGTACTCCCCCCAGGTTTTCGCTGGGGTTTCTTTCTATTTTTATATGTAATGAGAGTAGACTAGGAGTAAGGTTTCCTTTTTTGTAATCGGTGGAGAAGAAGGAAGGACCACATGGAGAGCCCAGACGGGAGGTCCCTTTGAGTTTTCCATGAAATGAAGAAAGAGAAAAGAGACCAAGGCCCATCAGTATGATGATTGGGTTACTATTAATGTAATAGTGTAGGACCAACTCTAGATTAACCATAGATCCACTGCGGGCTCAGTGGATCGCATAGGATTCGGGCTCGTGATCATCCAACAGGGGCGTGCTAGACTTTAATTTTGCATGTGGTTATTATGATGGATGAATGGGTTTTTATTTATCATATAACTGCTATGGATGGTTTAATTTACGCATTATGGATGGATGTGTGAATGTTTATTTATTTTGAGATCTCGGTCATTCACTACTCTCACATTGGTTGGACCAATGCTGAAACATTAGACCCTGGACAAAATGGACATGAACTCCAGGAGTTTGTCCATGCCTTCCAATCCATGGTTTAGTGAGGAAGCTGTTTTAGGTCAATAGCGTGGTCTCACGAGTCGTGGCACGTTATTGTACTTAAAAGAAGCTGCACTTTGTCATGAACGAAAAATAGGCTGCTGTACCTGTCTCACGAGTCGTGGGGGTACCAGTGGTTCTGTGGCTCGGTCGATTGGGTTGGGTCTAACGCCCAAATAGCATGATTCGCTTGGAGTCCTCGGGATCATGTGAAAGGGTGAGGCAATAATCTTGGGAATCTCGTGGAACGAGAATGGTATGGAATACCTCCCACAGGATCTTTTCCATGCGAATCGTAAAAGCGGGGTATGGGAAAAATCGATGTGGATCCCAAGCCCACTAGGAAAGGATTTTCCGAAAATCACGTTTGAGAGTACCGTGCTTTCGTATAAATAGTGGGAGGATTAAATGACTAAAGTCCATGCATTTAATCATTTTTATCAAACCACCGTCTTTTATTTTCTGCTGATCGCGCGCTGTTTTCTAAATGTAGATTTAAAAAATGTCTAAGAACCCACTTTCAACCATTCTTGAGACAAACAAATTCAATGGAATAAATTACAATGACTGGTTGCGCAATCTCAGGATAGTCCTAGATTACGAGAACCAAGGCTACGTCATGGACGAGCCTCTCCCTAGGACCTTGCCAGAAGGATCCACGCCAGAAGAACGTGAGACGTTCGAGACATGGCATAAGGATAACCGGAAGGTCCGTAGCGTCATACTTGCTTCGATGACCAATGAGATTCAGAAGCAATATGAAAGGCTAGACGACGTCCCTTCCATAATGGCTCGCCTTAAGGATTGCTATGCAGTCCCGGACCGGCATACTAGGTATGTCGCGACCAAGGCGTTCTTTAGAACTAAAATGACAGAAGGATCCTCTATACAAGAGCACGGGGTTAAAATGCTTACCCTGGTGGAAAAGCTCGAGGACCTAAAGGCAGGTCTCGATAATGAAACGTACATAGATGTGATCCTTCAGTCACTCCCACCCTCCTTTGACCAATTTATCGTCAACTACAGCATGAACGCACTTGAGAAGGGCATTCATGAGTTGATCAATATGTTGGTGCAATATGAGGCAACGACTAAGAAGTCCACGCCTTCGGTATTGTTTGGAGGTGCTTCGACTTCCAATACGAAAGGCAAAGGTGCCGGACGTTGGAAGAAGAAGAAAGGGAAGGGAAAGGCCGTCAAAGCAGCTACAAACACTAAGAGTGTTCCCATTGCCAAAGAGGGGAAGGACAAAGGAAAGGGAAAGGTTGTCTCCAAGCAACAGTCGAAGGCATATGACATATGTATCAACTGCCATGAGAAAGGGCATTGGAAGAGAGAGTGCCCCAAACTCTTCTCGAACCATGGTACTTATGTGATTGATGTTAATATGGTCACTAATTCTGCCTCTTGGGTATTAGATACCGGCTGTGGAGCTCACATTTGCAATGACTTGCAGGTGTTGGAAAGAAGCAGAAAACTGGGTAGCGGGGACATGATCCTGAAGCTTGGGAATGGCAAGGCCATCTCGGCAGAAGCAGTAGGATCCGCCACTCTAGTGATTAGTGATAGTATTAGCATAGATTTAGAGCAAGTTTATTTTGTACCTAGTATGATTAAAAACATCATTTCCATTCCATTGTTGGACAATAGTGGTTATGAGTTTAGAATCAATAGAAATTGCTATTATTTGATGAGGTGTGGAATTGCTCATCTACTTGGTACATTGCATAACGGGCTCTATATCTTGCAACAAATGAATTTCGTTCTCAACACTCAACACAAACGAAAATTAGATAATCACGGGAACGCACGTCTGTGCCACGCTAGGCTAGGTCACATATCCCAAGATAGGATGAAAAGGTTGGTAGACTCAAAGAACCTAGAGGTTGGGGACTTGAGTGATCTACCAACTTGTGAATCCTGTCTAAGAGGGAAAATGACCAAAAGCCCTTTGTAGGACAAAGTAGGCTTGCCACAGGTCTGTTGGACTTGGTCCATACAGACGTATGTGGACCACTAAGGACGCAGGCTCGAGCTGGGTTCTCCTACTTCATAACCTTTATCGATGATCATTCATGTTTACCTAATGAGGTACAAGTCTGAAGCTCTTGAGAGGTTTAAAGAATTCAGACTTGAAGTAGAGAACCAGACCAACTGCAAAATTAAAGTCCTACGGTCAGACCGAGGCGGTGAATACCTTAGTAGGGAGTTCCTAGATTATCTAAAAGAACATAGTATAATATCAGAATGGACACCTCCAGGAACACCACAGTTAAATGGTGTCTCTAAAAGGAGGAATCGAACCCTGTTGGACATGGTTCGGTCCATGATGAGTTTTACCAAACTGCCCTTATCCTTTTGGGGCTATGCACTAGAAACGGCGGCCAAGTTGTTGAATTTGGCGCCTACCAGTGCATTGACCCAAACGCCATATGAGATATGGCACGGCAAGCCTGCGTCCTACAACTACTTGAGAGTGTGGGGTAGCCCCGCATACGTCAAGAGGTTAGTGGGAGATAAGCTAGAATCTAGGTCTAGCTTATGCAGGTTCGTTGGATACCCTAAAGAAACTGCGGGTTATTACTTTTATGACCCCTTGGAACAAAAGGTGTTTGTTTCAAGAAATGCAGTATTCTTGGAGCAAGGCTTCCCAGAGGATATCCAACCTGATGAGCTGATCCTTGAGGAATCAAGTGATGGAATCCAGCCATCAGAGGCAGCCACGGAACCCTCACTTAGAGGATTCAGGATAAACAGCCGAAGGGCTGACCAACCTCGAGAGGTCCAACATGCTAGGCATGAAGGACAGCCTCAGGAACGGCCAGCCCCAGTTCCTGAACCGCCGGCTCCGATACAGTCAGTGCCCACAGTCACCACTGACGTTCCCATTCTCCGTAGGTCCACTAGAGAGTCCAGACCTCCAGTAAGGTATGGCTTTCTAGGAGCGACCGATCTTTTGGATAACGATCCTAAGACATATGGAGAAGTGATGTCTGACATCGACTCCGAGAAATGGCTTGAGGCCATGAAAGCCGAAATGGACTCCATGAGCGAGAACCAAGTCTGGAGTCTTGTAGATCCACCGAAAGGAGTTAAGCCAGTGGGCTGTAAATGGGTCTACAAGCACAAACTTGGCGTTGATGGAGAAGTTGTTAGAATAGGTGACCATGTAAGCCAATTTTGGCAGGAATATGTAACCTATGTCTAGACAATTTTTTCGTATTTGATAAAAATATTTATGAATAAAGAAGTGAAGATTCATATGGCAATACTTTGTTTATGTTCACTTATCTGCATTTACATTTCTGTTCACTACGCAAACAAAGCCCACGGACTGAGAAACGATTTCGGGGACTAGGACTACGCTTGGAGGTAGGTCCATGAAATCAGTCTCACCGAATCAGTCCGGAAATCTCCAAGTCAAGGAATCCCGAAAATGGGTACCGGGATTCCCTTTGAGACTTGCACTAAGCATCTGCTGTCGTATTTCACCGACGGGTGACGAAGGTCGTCTAAAGCAGTGTTAGTGGGTCAGCTTGCTAGGAAGCAGCTGACTGAGGTGACTCGCGGGAACCGTCTTACGGAGGACGTTGAGTATGGTCAGCAAGGTATGACGTGTATTCCCGGTTCCAACGGTACAGGCCAAGTCCTTTGACTTGAGGAACTGCTGAGTTTACCTGTGCATCAGGTTTGTATCTTAGATATGGTGAGAGATTGCCAAAATACTCTTGAGTAGTCATAAGCCATGTCTAGTGCAGCTCGGGTGTACAAAGTGACAGTAGTTTCCAAGAAAGGATCTGTCTCCTGTCAAGAGGTATTGATAGTTGAGTCTCATGTATGCTCGGTGTCTTGTCCCTAAAATCTGTGGCCACAGTAACTGAACAGAAGGGAAAGGTTTCCCTTGCGGCGTTTAGTAAGGACAGACCGACACTTAGGTCCAAAATGGGTACCTGCATTTTCCGTGCCCTAGACCCTAAGTGATGAGACCGAAGATAGAAGGACAAGTGTACTGTTAGAGTCTAAATGTTCATCCCCGAATATTTCACCTAGTCTCTAGTGCCATGGACCGTTGCTAGATGGCCACCCATGGTAACGGGCGGATTCTAGGAATCCGACCAAGTCTAGCTGAATGGTGAACCTAAAGAATCACACACTATCCACACACACTTATTATTTAATTTGGAATTAAATATTGGAGTAAAGGAATGATTAAATTAGATTTAATCGGGTCCTATATTTTCTTGGAGAAATTAATTCCTTCTATTTGATAAAGGGAATTAAATTAATAAATACGATTTATTAAAGGGTTGATTTAATGGGCTTAGAATAAATAATAATATTTATTTATTATATTATATTTATTCTTTTAGCCTTTTGGAATATTTAATGGGATTTAAATATTCCATTAAATTAAAATCAACGGTTAAGATGGAAAGGGGAGATGGAAGGCTAGGATTCGTTTGACTAGGCCAAACACTAGTTTGACTAGGAGTTTGACTAGGTCAAAATCCTAGTCAAATTAGAGTTCTTAGAGTTGGAGTTTAAAGAGGAATAAACTCCTCCTCTATATAAACCTCTAGCCTCCAAACAATTGAGGGATGATGATTCTTGAAATCATACACACAACACACACCCTCCCCTCTCCTCACCTCTCGTCCGCCCCTCTCTCTCTAAACAAGAAAATATTTTTCTTAGTTCTTTTGTCTTGGAACATTAGAATTTAGATGAATCAATACCGTTGATTGATAACGTGTTGTTGATTCATCCACTCCAAAAATTATACACTTGTTCGTTGCTAGCACGACGTGCAAGATACGTTGGTGGATCGTGTGTCACGATTTGGAGGGTTTCAAGAACGAGATCTCGGTGCAAAACGGGGAACAACGCGAGTAGCCGTTGAAGACGAAAACGACAACGGGTAGGTCTCGTTTTACTTTTTCGTCCCTCTTTAATTTTCAACTCTATGGCCTCCATGATTTCTTTACATGCTTTATGATCATGAGATACACCGAACGCCCGGGAACCTCAAGGGCAAACCCCTTGAGCGTGTTCTTTTAAATTAAAAGCATGCTTTTATTTTTATATGTTTATTTTTATCGCGCTTCCGCATTTGCGCAATTCCCGGGACGATCCACCGATTTCTTTCAGAAGTCACAACCTTTAAGGCTAGGCTTGTAGCTAAGGGATACACTCAATGACCCGGGGTCGATTTTGAGGTACCTACTCGCCAGTAGCCATGGCTAAATCCATTTGGATCCTGCTCGCCATAGCCGCATGGTATGACTATGAGATATGACAGATGGACGTGAAAACAGCCTTCCTCAATGGTTTCGTTGAAGAAGAGATCTATATGGATCAGCCGGAGGGTTTCACGGTCACTGGAGAAGAACAGAAAGTCTGTCGTCTCCAGAAGTCCATCTATGGCCTCAAACAAGCATCCCGAAGTTGGAACATTCGATTTGATGAAGTAATACGGGGTTATGACTTCATCAAGAACGAATCCGACCCTTGTGTATACAAGAAGGTCAGTGGGAGCTCAATAGTGCTCCTAGTGCTTTATGTGGACGACATTCTACTCATTGGTAATGACGTTAGAATGTTAGGAAACACTAAAGCATGGTTGTCAACCCAGTTTTCTATGAAGGACTTGGGTGAAGCTTCCTACATCCTAGGCATCCAGATTGTCAGGGACAGATCTAAAAGGATGTTAGGACTCACCCAAAACTCGTATATGGAGAAAGTCCTAAAGAGATATCGAATGGACAACTCCAAACGAGGATTCCTTCCCATGAGGCATGGGATCAAGTTGTCCAAGAAACAATCCCCACAGACTGATGAGGAACTTGAAAGGATGAAAGTCATCCCCTATGCTTCTACCGTAGGTAGCATCCAATATGCGGTCCACTGCACTAGGCTTGACATTGGATACACTTTGAGCGTAACAAGCAGATATCAGTCCTGTGCAGGAGAGGCACATTGGAATGCTGTTAAGGGCATCCTTAAGTACCTAAGGAGGACTAAGGAAATGTTCATAGTCTATGGCAATGGAGAACTAATTCTGGAAGGCTTTAGCGACGCTAGCTTCCAGTCTGATGACGATGATGCCAAGTCTCAATCGGGGTACATATTCAACCTCAATGGAGGAGTAGGAGCTTGGAAAAGTTCCAAGCAAGCAACCATTGCTGACTCCACCATAGAGGCTGAATACATAGCAGCTTCAGAAGCTGCTAAGGAAGCGGTTTGGATGAGAAACTAAATCCAAGAGTTGGGTGTGGTGCCTAGCATCGCCGAGCCTGTTGTCATCTTCTGTGATAACAACGGTGCAATAGCACAAGCAAAGGAACCGAGATCTCATCACCGTTCCAAACACATTCTTAGACGCTACCATCTTCTTAGAGAAATGGTAGGAAGAGGTGACGTCCGGATGGACCGAGTCAACTCAGCAGACAACACAGCAGATCCGCTGACAAAGCCTATGTCGCAGAGCGCTCATACGCAACATCTTGAGAGGATGGGGATTAGACATATGGGCGATTGGCTTTAAAGGTCAAGTGGGAGATTGTTAGAATAGGTGACCCTGTAAGCCAATTTTGGCAGGAATATGTAACCTATGTCTAGACAATTTCAGGTGTTTGATAAAATATTTATGAATAAAGAAGTGAAGATTCATATGGAAACACTTTGTTTACGTTCACTTATATCTGCTATTACATATCTGTTCACTACGCAAACAAAGCCCACGAACTGAGAATCGATTTCGGAGACTGGGACTACGCTTGGAGGTAGGTCCATGAAATCAGTCTTACCGAATCAGTTCGAAAATCTCCAAGTCAAGGAATCTCGAAAATGGGTACCGGGATTCCCTTTGAGACTTGCACTAAGCATCTACTGTCGTATTTCATCAACGGGTGACGAAGGTCGTCTAAGCAGTGTTAGTGGGTCAGCATGCTAGGAAGCAGCTGACTGAGGTGACTCACAGGAACCGTCTTACGGAGGACCTTGAGTATGGTCAGCAAGGTATGACGTGAGTTCCCGGTTCCAACGGTACAGGTCAAGTCCTTTGACTTGAGGAATTGCTGAGTTTACCTGTGCATCAGGTCTATATCTTAGATATGGTGAGAGATTGCCAAAATACTCTTGAGTAGTCATAAGCCATGTCTAGTGCAGCTCGGGTGTACAGAGTGACAGTAGTTTCCAAGAAAGGATCTGTCTCCTGTCAAAAGGCATTGACAGTTGAGTCTCATGTATGCTCTGTGTCTTGTCCCTAAAATCTGTGGCCACAATAACTGAACAGAAGGGAAGGTTTCCCTTGCGGCGTTTAGTAAGGACAGACCGACACTTAGGTCCAAAATGGGTACCTGCATTTTCCGTGCCCTAGACTCTAAGTGATGAGACCGAAGACAGAAGGACAAGTGTACTGTTAGAGCCTAAATGTTCATCCCCGATTATTTCACCTAGTCTCTAGTGCCATGGACCGTTGCTAGGTGGCCACCCATGGTAACGGACGGATCTAGGAATCCGACCAAGTCTAGCTGAAAGGTGAACCTAAAGAGTCACACACTATCTACACACACTTAGTATTTAATTTGGAATTAACTATTGGAGTAAAGGAATGATTAAATTGGATTCAATCGGGTCCTATATATTTCTTGGAGAAAATTATTCATTCTATTTGATAAAGGGAATTAAATTAATAAATTGGATTTATTAAGGGAATTAATTTAATGGGCCTAGAAAAAATATTAATATTTATTTATTATATTTATTTGGCCTTTTGGAATATTTAATAGGATTTAAATATTTCATTAAATTAAATTAATGGTTGAGATTTAATGGGAGAGATCAAAGGCTAGGATTGAATTTGACAATGTCAAATTCTACTTTGACTAGGACTTTGACTAGGTCAAAATCCTAGTCAAATTAAGCTTCTAAAGAGGTGGAGTTTAAAGAGGATTAAACTCTTCTTCTATATAAACCCCTAGCCTTGCACCTTTTGAAGGATGATGAAATTCCAACACACACACAACACACACTCATTTTCGGCTCTCTCTTCCCTCTCTCTCGTCCGCCCTCTCTCTCCACTCTCTCAAAGAAATTCTTTTCTAGTTCTCTTGTTCTTGGAACATTAGAACTTAGATGAATCAATACCGTTAATTCATAACGTGTTGTTGATTCATCCACTCCAAAATATACACTTGTTCATTGCTAGCACGACGTGCAAGATACGTGGGTGGATCGTGTGTCACGATTTGGAGGGTCTCAAGAACGAGATCTCGGTGCAAAATGGGGAACAACGCGTGTAGCTGTTGAAGACGAAAACGACAACGGGTAGGTCTCGTTTAATATTTTCGTCCTCTTTAATTTTCTACCCTATGGCCTCCATGATCATTTACATGTTGTTTACTCATGAGATACACCGAACACCCGGGAATCTCAAGGGTACACCCCTTGAGCGTGTTCTTTAATTTGATTAAAGCATACTTTAAATTTTTGTATTTTATTTTATATCGCGCTTCCGCATTCGCGCAATTTCCCGGGACGATCCACATATTCTTTCACATCCAATGTCCTTTCTCACGACAAATGATACATATGTCATATGCCCTCGACTGTTGCTCGGAGACAACCTTTCCCTTTCCTTTGCCTTTTCCCTCTTTGACAATGGGAACACTCTTAGTGTTCGTAGCTGTTTTGATGGCTTTTCCCCTCCCTTTCTTCCTTTTCCAACGTCCGACACCCTTGCCTTTCGTTTTAGAAGTTGAAGCACCTCCAAACAATACCGAAGGCGTGGTGGACTTTTTGGTCGTTGCCTCGTATTGCACCAACATATTAATTAACTCATGAATGCCCTTCTCAAGTGCGTTCATGTTGTAGTTGACAATAAATTGATTGAAGGAGGGTGGGAGAGACTGAAGGATCACATCTATGTACGTCTCATTATTGAGGCCTGCCTTTAGGTCCTCGAGCTGTTCCACCAGGGTAAGCATTTTAACCTCGTGCTCTTATACAGAGGATCCTTCTGTCATTTTAGTTCCATAGAACGCCTTGGTCGTGACATACCTAGTATGCCGGTTCGGGACTGCATAGCAATCCTTAAGGCGAGCCATAATGGAAGGGACATCGTCTAGTCTTTCATATTGCTTCTGAATCTCATTCGTCATCGAAGCAAGTATGACGCTACGGACCTTCCGGTTATCCTTATGCCAAGTCTCGAACGTCTCACGTTCTTCCGGCGTGGATCCTTCCGGTAGGGTCCTAGGGAGAGGCTCGTCCATGACGTAGCCTTGGTTCTCATAATCCAGAACTATCCTGAGATTGCGCAACCAGTCGTTGTAATTGGTTCTATTGAATTTGTTGGTCTCCAGAATGGTCGATAAAGGGTTCTTAGATATTTTAAATCTACATTTAAAAACAGAGCTCGCGATCAGCAGAATATAAAAGACGGTGATTTGATAAATAATTGAATGCTTGGTCTTTAGTCATTTAATGCTCCCACTATTTATACGAAAACACGGTACTCTCAAACGTTGTTTTTGGAAAACCTTTCCTAGTGCGCTTGGGATCCACAGCGAATTTTGCCATACCCCGCTTTTACGATTCGCATGGGAAAAATCCTGTGGGAGGTATACCATACCATTCTCGTTCTACGAGATTTCCAAGATTATTGCCTCACCCTTTCATATGATCCCGAGGACTCCAAGCGAATCATGCTAATCGGGCGTTAGACCCGACCCAATCAACCGAGCCATAGACCCACTGCTACCTCCACGACTCGTGAGATAGGTAACAATGGTCTACTTTTCGTTCATGACATAGTGCAGCTTCTTTTTAAGCACGATAGACGTGCCACGATTTGTGAGACCACGCTGTCGACCTAAATCAGCTTCCTCACTATGCCATGGACTGGAAGGCATGGACACAGTCCTAGAGTCCATGTCCATTTTTTCTAGGGTCTAATATTTGGACATTGGTCCAACCAATATGAGAGTAGTAAATGACCGAGATCTCATATAGTAATATTAACACATTAACCCATAATGCGAAAATAAATAAATTGCATCTTTAGCAGTTATATGATAAATAAAACGCCATTCATCCATCATAATAACCACATGCAAAATTAAAACCTAGAACGCCCCTGTTGGATGATCACGAGCCCGAATCCTATGCGATCCACTGAGTCCGCCGTGGATCTATGGTCAATCTAGGGTTGGTCCTACACTATTACATTAATAGTAACCCAATCATCATTCTGATGGGCCTTGGTCTCTTTTCTCTTTCTTCTCTTCATGGAAACGCCTTGGAACCTCCAGTATGGGCTTTCCATGTAGACCTTCCTTCTTCTCCACCAATTACATAAAATAAAATCTCACTCCTATCCTACTCACATTAAATATTTAAAAATAGAAACCCCAGCGAAAACCCGAGGGAGTACATAAGGAGGGAGAAAGAATGCCTTATTATTCCAAGGCAACTAGAAAGGGGAGAAAGAGAAAACAGAAAAGAGGCACACAGACCCAACATAAAATTAAACCATACATTCGGTCTAGGGATCGTGATCATCCATTTCCATCCAACGCACATAATCACATGATCCAATCACATAAAATACATGCTAATATCACATGATTACCAATCACAATTATCCAAGATAAAATAAATGCGTAACGTATGAAAAATATGGTACAACCATTGGCAATAATATTTTTCCCGTTTTAGGAAGACCCTTCCTCATTATTTCTAGGTAAATTACCCACGGGATTCCAAATCCAACATAATTCAACCTCCCAAAATAATGTCTTTGAAAACAGGCAAAAAACTAAACAAAACGAATTTTCAGAATTAATTAAAAATAATTAAAACTGAAAAACAAAGAGAAAACCTAACAACGGCAGTCGGGTGCCGCCACCGGCAGCAGTAGCCAGCCGACGCGCGCAGGACAGCAGGCCCAACCTGCTGCCCCTGCGCGCGCGCAAGCCCCTGCCTACGTGCGCGCGCGCCCAGTCGGCAGCAGGCTGCACGGCCGCGCGCGCAGGCTCCCTTGCTCGCGCGCGCCAGTCTGCCGGCCGCCAGTCGTGCAGGCGCGCGCGCGACCCTTCAGCACGCGGCCGCCAGCCGTGCGTGCGCGCGCGCGCAGCCTCCTCCGTCTGCGTGCGCGCGCTCGCGCGCGGGCTTCCATGCCCGTTTACGCGCGCACCCAGCCAGCCGCCTGCCTGTCGCCCGGCCGCGCCACCCGGCAGGCTGACTGCGCACACCATGCGCGCCTGGCGCAGACGGCCGCGCGCAGGCTCCTCTGCCTGCGTGCGTCTCTGCCTCGCCTGTGCGCACGGCCGCACGCGGCCTGCTGGAGCGGCCAGCCTCCGGCAGGCCGCGTGCTGCGTTTCTCCGTTTTGTTCGACTTTCACCCTCCCGTTTTCCAACAAAAATAGAAAATTCAACAATAACAAAAATCATACGAATTTAAAAGCAAGAAAAACGACATGCTTTAATAATAATAAAATCAAGAATTAATTAAAACATGCCATAACACATTTTCATGCTTAAAACGCACGTAAAACCCTAGGCCTATACACCGAACCGGGCTCTAATACCACTGAAAGATTGTGGATCGTCCCGGGAAATAGCACGAATGCGGAAGCGCGGTATAAAATTAAATAACAAAATTTAAACATGCTTTTACGTAAAATAAAGAACACGTTCAAGGGGTGTACCCTTGAAATTCCCGGGTGTTCGGTGTATCTCATGAATTATAAGCATACAAACAATCATGGAGGCCATAGGATTTAAAATAAAAGAAGAGACAAAAACGTAAAAGTGAATTACCGATTTGTCGTTTTCGTCTTCTAACCGGTACTCGCGTTGTTCCCCGATTTGCACCAAATCTCGTATGTGAGATTCTCCAAATTGTGACACGCAATCCGCCCATGTATCTTGCACGTCGTGCTAGCGAACGAACAAGTATATAGGAGGACGGATCAATCACACGTTATTAATTAACGGGATTAATCATCCTTTTTGTTCAATTGTTAACACAAAAGAACAAACTTGGGAGAGAGAGAGAGAGAGAGAGGCGGACGAGAGAGGGAGAGCCGAGAGAGAGTGTGTGTTGGAGTTTCATCATCTCTCTTATGGTGAGGGGCTAGGACTATTTATAGAGGAGGAGTTTAATCCCCTTCAAACTCCAACTCTAGAAGACTAATTTGACTAGGATTTTGATCTAGTTAAAGTCCTAATCAAAGTAGTAATTTGACCTAGTCAAATTAATCCTAGCCATCCATCTCTCCTTTTAATCTCAACCACTAATTTAAATTAATGAAATATTTAAAACCTATTTAAATATTCCAAAGGGCAATAAATATATATAATAAATTAAATATTTATTCTAGGCCTATTAAATTAATTTTCTAATAAATCTAATTCATTATATTAATCCCTTTTATCTAATAAAAGAAATTAATTCTCTTCATGAAAATTAAGGAATCGATTAAATCCAATTTAATCATTCGATTTCTCCAATATTTAATTCTAAATTAAATACTTAATGTGTGCGGATTGTGTATGACTCTTTTGGTCGGATTCCTAGAATCCGCCCGTTACCATGGGTGGCCATCTAGCAACGGTCCATGGCACTAGAGACTAAGTGAATATTCGGAGATGAATATTTAGGCTGTAACAGTACACTTGTCCTTCTATCTTCGGTCTCACCACTTAGGGTCTAGGGCTCGGAAAATACAGGTACCCATTTTGGACCTAAGTGTCGGTCTGTCCTTACTAAACGCCGCAAGGGAAACCTTCCCTTCTGTTCAGTTACTGTGGCCACAGATTTTAGGGACAGGACACACAGCATATGTGAGACTCAACTGTCAATGCCTTTTGACAGGAGACAGATCCTTTCTTGGAAACTACTGTCACTCTGTACACCGGAGTTGCACTAGACATGGCTTATGACTACTCAAGTGTTTCTTGGCAATCTCTCACCATATCTAAGATACAGTCCTGACATATAGCTAAACTCAACAGTTCCTCAAGTCAAAGGACTTGACCTGTACTGTTGGAACCGGGAACACACGTCATACCTAGCCGACCCTACTCAAGGTCCTCCGTAAGACGGTTCCCGCGAGTCACCTCAGTCAGCTACTCCCTAGCAGGCTAACCCACTAACACTGCTTAGACGACCTTCGTCACCCGTCGATGAAATACGACAGCAGATGCTTAGTGCAAGTCTCAAGGGGAATCTCGGTACCCATTTTCGAGATTCCTTGACTTGGAGATTTCCGGACTGATTCGACGGGACTGATTTCATAGACCTACCTCCAAGCGTAGTCCCAGTCCCCGAAATACATTTTCAGTCCGTGGGCTTTGTTTGCGTAGTGAACAAATACGTAATGCGGATAAAGTGAACACAAACAAAGTAATGCCAAATGAATTTCACTTCTTTATTCATTAATAATTCATCAAATTCCTGAAATTGTCTAGACATAGGTTACATTTTGCCTGCCAAGATTGGCTACATGGTCACCTATTCTAACATGTGTATACTCATATATATACAAAATTAATGTGATTATTGGAATGTGTCTAGGTTCATCATAGGGTATCTAGATACATCCCAATCAATCCCACTAATTCATCAATCAAGCTTACCATCTCTTAAGGTATGATTTAATCATACCAAAAGAGAGAGGCTTGATTGGAATTGATTTGTCCCTTACCAAAAAGAGACAAGTCAACACATCAAGGCTATGTATGGCTAATTTTTACCCTTTCCAAAGTGGTAATTTTCGGCCATACCACATTAGGGAAGAAGTCCAACTTCTTCCTTTTCCAAAAGTGGAATTAACACACTTCTTGGGCCAAAATTTAACGGATCGGGTTTCACTGTAATCCAATTACAACGAACCAAAAATTAAATTCCATTTAATTCAAGGTCCACTTAAATAATTCCCATTGACCTTGTAATCCAATTAAAAGATCCAATCTTTCGATTCTCTACATTAACCGATAAATTCCATTTACCGATTGAACTAGGGCCCGATACAATATCAGCCCATCCATCCAATGGACATTCCCTAGTAATCAAATTACTTAATCATCCTCTGAAATTGACTCCAAGTCAATTTCTCCACCTTCTCGGTGATTTGTGTTTGACCCTTTAGGTTCACCCTCAGCTAGATTTGGGCCCGTGTCCAACAAGGGCCCGTTACTATGGGTGGTCGTCTAGCAATGGTTCATGGCACTAGAGACTAGGTGAATGTTGGGGTGAACATTTAGGCGGCCGATTCCGTACGGGTAGGGTCCTTCCGTCTACCATCTCCCGGCCTTAGTCTAGGGTATGGAATTAGGCGTCGGTTCCGATCCTTGACTAGGCAACTATGCTTAATACTCGAGACTACGCATGCTTCATTGCATCGACACAGGAAGTCAATTCCTGTTCAACCAACCACTGTGGCCATAGGTTTAAGAAGCATGAACGTGTCTCCGAGTGCATAGGAGATACCTCTGTCACATACTGACAGGGGATGGATCCTCTTCTTGAAACCCACCATCCATGCTACACATTCTGACTGCACTGGACAAGGCTTATAATGATCATCGTACAGAATGATCACCTCTCGCCAGATCCAAAATACAACCATCCTGTGTATGTGACTGCCATGGTTCCTCATGTCTGAGGACTACTACCGTACTATTGGAACCGGAGAAATCCAATCATAAAGACCAAGCCTCCAAGGCTTCCATATGATGATCCCCGCGAGTCAGTTCAGTCGGCTCGACCTCAGTCGACCAACCCACCAAGATCGTGTAGGCGTCCCACGCCTGTGGCCGATGAAACACAACACTCATCCAATGAACACTACTCTTGGTGCAAGTCTCTATAGCACTCTCGATGCCCTGTCTCGAGGTCCTCGACTTGGAACGTTTCAGACCCAACGTTTATCAGATGGTTTCATGACCACCATCTAATGCGTGGCCCAACTGCATGAGTTGTTAATTGTGGTATGTGGGCTTTGTTGCGATATAGGTAAAATACCATTTTAGCATATGGAAAATGAACACAATAAAGAAGGTACCAATGGTAACGAATACTCATTTTATTCATTACATAATATTACATTACATTAAGTTGTCAAATAGGTTACAAAACGCCAAACCTATTGGCTTTTTGGTCACATATTCTAACAAAAACGATGTCGTTTTTATTTTAAAAAATAGTGTCATCCTAGGGAGAAAACGACGTGGTTTTTTTCAATTAGGAACGGCCTCTGTATTACATTTTGAAATGGCGGCCGTTCTAAAATTTTAATATATATACGATACTTAGTAGATTTTTTTCCCACTCTTCCTCTCCCAACTCTCTCTTTCTCTGTAATCCCCCCCCCCCCCCCCAATTGCCCGCCATCGCCCCTTCCCCTCCTCCTGCCGCCGTCGCCTGTATCTTGTATGCCTCTCATACTTTCTCTCTCTCTCTCTCTCTCTTTGTAATTCCACCCCCTCCTCCCATCACCCGCCACTGCCATCGCCTGAAACCCACTTCACCTCCCCACTGTTCGTTGCCTGACGAGGACGAGGCATCCCCACCACCGAAGTTCTTTAGCAAGCCGTTCCCCTCCCCCAGACAGGTTGATGAAATTATTGGAAATATTGTTGCTGAATTTTCTTAAATTTTTGTAAATTATTGTTGCTGAAAATTCTGGACATTTTCCTGCTCTAGTTTATTTTTGTTTCTGCAAATTTTTTCTTAAATATTTGTTGTTCAACTTGTAGTAAATTTCTGTTTAAAGAATATCGAAATATTTGTGTGTAAGTTTATGAAATGTTGGAAAGTTTTGTTTAAATATTGTCTGTAAATTTTTCAGTGTAAGTTTGGAATTTTTATGAAATGTTGTAACTAGATATTAAATAATTTTTTTTGGTAAGTTTATTTTATTTTCCTGTTTCTTTTATCTATTTTTTCTGTTTCCTAATACGACTTTTTGTCTGTAAACTTTTGTAATTTCTGAAAAGAAATTGCACATTTTGAAATTTCTGAAAAATCTATTTTTGAAATTTCTGACAATCTATTTTTACTTTTTCAGAAATTTCAGAATTTTTCTTTCATTTTCTGTTTCATTTGTGAGTAAAAAAAATATTTTTTAATATTTTTTTTGTAACTAATAATAACCAGAAAATTATTAAAAACAGTTTGAGTTTTTTTTTCTTGTAATTATTTTGGTTTTTCTGCAATTATTTAGGTTTAAAATTGTTAATATGGATATTATCTATTGCTATTTTTTTTTTAATATTTTGATCATAAAAACTGTTTTCCATTATTTTTTCTGAAAATAATAATTTCTGAAAATATATATTCTATGAAAATTTGTATTTTTCTGAAAATAATTGTGTAATTTCAGAAATTATTTTGTAAATGTTGAAATTTCTGAAATTATGAATCAGTTCATATTATTGTTTAAATTATGTCAGGTTAGACAAATTAGGAAGATTTAGAAAAATTGTTGACTTTAGTACACATTTTAGAAAAATTGTTGGCTTCATCTCACATTTTAAGAATTTACACCACTTAATTAATGTAATATATTTTATAATAAATATTTATATTTGATCACACAAAATTTTATGGCTGCAAAAATAATTACGAGACAAGAAAAGATATGAACAAATATTTTATTGATTTAAAAAGAAAAGTAGATACAATCTCTAATTTAGATGTAATCCTCTGATTCTTCTCTCCGAATTTCAATCCAAGGGCTTGAAACTTGTTCTTAAATGTGGATATGTAATCTCCTTCGGATTTGTGGAGCAAACTACACGGCACCTTGAAATTTAGTATCAAGGCCTTGAAGGATTTGATGGCGAGTGATTGCAAAATTGCGTATATGCTACTAGCAAGTGCACTAGCTATCAAGTAGTATAAAATATATCGATCCCACGAGGATTAACAAAATAATTACCAAAACTATCACTAACTCCTAATTCTTTGGATGACCAAAAGTTTGTGATGATTTACGATTACTACGAGAAATTACTAAAAGCAATTACAGCAGATTGAGACGTTGGTGAAAATGCAGATATAGAAGAGATGCTAAGGCTATAGGTCCACCTAATCGATACAATGAATGCAACATTAACGATTAATCTAACAAACAAGTATTTTCACATACTGAGGTTTTTCCTAATTTAATCTAACATACTCTTCCGAGTTATACCAAATCTATTATTATCAAGGAATTAGTAGATTCCTCCTTTCTAAAACTCGTGACAATAATGCATTGGATCTGTGAAAATCCTATGTAATCAGATGGATCATGCCTATGTATGCCTACATATCATACAATCCATACAATAAATATCCACTATGCCGCATTCCCTCCTGATTCATCAACACAATTAATTAAATCTAAGAGGTGATCATGTCCTTAAATAATAACAACAAGCATAATAATTCATGGGCATGTGAAAATAACGAAGTAGATTAATCCGAAAAAAATACTCAAAACATTGTATCAATTGGGTTTTCCAAAATAAATTAGTTCATACTAACTAGAACTGAAACTAAAAAGAAAGGTGTAGAAAAACTCATGGAGTAGAAAATCGGGCTAGAACAGTTGTTATTCCGGTGCTTGATCAACTTTTCCACTTGCTCGCCGTCTTCTTCCTTTGCTCCCACACGTGAATCTCCGCGTTTTTCTGTTGAAAATTGAATGATCCCTTCTGTCTCTCTTCTCCTCCTTTTATAATAAATTCTAACTAAGGTAGAAACGGAAAAGGATTCTACCTACCATAAAACTCTTTTTTCTTCTCTATTTCGTTCCTTACCAAACCTTTAGGGCTAATTACAAAAGGAAAAAAATATCTTTTCATATTGCTGGAAATCAGAATTAAGATCAGCAAGTCACAATTTCTGCCGAGCACATGTATTGGTGTAAATTTCTACTTTGTAAATTGTAAATTGTTCAGGTTTTGTTGTAAATTTTTGTAATATTGCGAATATTGTTGTAAATTTCTACTTTGTAAATTGTAAATTGTTCCAATTTAGTATTTTGTAAATTATTGTAAATTTTGGGAATATTGTTGTAAATTTCTACTTTCTAAATTGTAAATTATTCCGATTTAGTGTTTGTAAATTGTTTTAAATATTGGTAATATTGTTGTACATTTCTAGTATGTAAATTGTAAATTGTTCTAATTTAGTGTTTAAAAATTATTCTAAATATTGAGAATATTTAGTGGTTAATGAAGGTTATTTTAATGTATTTACTTTCTTGTCCCTTCTGCCTACGAGCTACTGTAAGTTGCCAGTAAAGGAGGACTTTTTTCTACTTCCAAAAGGTCTGACTGAAGTCTATTGAAGGTTATTTAATGAAGATTATTAATATATTTGATGATGCCTCCTCAAGTCCACCAGGCTAGTCCAAAAGCTAGGAATAGGCCTCCAGGCCGGGCAGCCCAGCAGGCCAGTTCCACCAAGCTTAAACAGTAGATTTCTTATGCACCAAGCTCAATTGTAAACACTAATCTGGCAGGTCCACGGAAAAGGCTCGTTCAGCAAGCCTAGTCATCAAAGAGCTCGGATTCCATATCATATAGATAGCCAACACCTAGGGCCATGTCATACGAAAAATTCTCATCCAGATTCCCAGTAGATTGGCCAGAATTCAGATGTTTCTCAGCTAGTAACTACCTTCCCGAAAAATATGGCAGATGTGGCAAGGTCAACTTAAATGGATTTATCTTCACCAATTCAACTCAGATTCGTGCGTGGTTTGTTGGGATAAGAAGCCAACTCTTCAGGCTTTCTAATGTTCTGTCACACTCAACCAAAATCATCCAAAATCGCATTCAGCACTAGCTAAAAAAGCAGCACACTATGCAGTCATTCAGACAACTTGAACAACTTCACATCTTGCATTTTTGAAACTCTCAAGTTAGTCTCCTCTACAATTTTGGGACTTTCGTGAAGATCCATCGACATTTTGTGGTGCTGCTGGACCTCGCTACGCATCATTGGCGCCGTCTATGGGAAACACTTGAGCTCTAATGTGAGAAATGGCCGATTCTGACAATGTTGGATCTTTCTCGGGAGATGCTTCTCTCCGTTCTGCAGTAGGATTCGCCATCCTACCTTCTGAATAGATAAGGGGTGCCACCAGTGCCCCCACTCCAGCTAGTGACCTCGCTCCAGCGGGTGGTCTCCCAGTTCTAGTTGTCGATTGCCCAGCTCCAGCTGAACTTTCCCTGCTCCAGCCGGAGCCCTCCCCACACCAGCTGATACGACTGCTGCCCCGGGTGGGGACCCTCCAGCCCTAGTGTCTAACCCCATTGCTACCCCTGCCGTCTCGGATCACCTCCTATACGAGCACCTCCGTCAGTTCATATTGGAGACCATTCATTCGGCTTACCCTGGCTCCCAAGCAAGTGGTGCAGGACCCTCTTCCCAACGGGAGTGAGGAGGAACTCCAGGAAGTCAACTGATGGATGAACAGGCTCTTGCTGGACAACAGCAAGACAGGTCCCTCCCTACTGGCTCCGCCAACAAAGAGGCAGCTCCTTTTCAGCCTCCTGAAATTTGGCAGGCCCTCAGGAAGCAGATGGTCGAGCTTTGCCAGCAGGTAACCAAAGGCACTTTGCCGGCAGATCGTGACATTCCTTTCAATGAGGAAATCATGGCAGAGGAGCTTCCAGCTCACTTCCGAGCACCTTCCCATCTACCCGCCTATAATGGCACTACTGACCCGGCTGAGCACATGCCTAAGTTCAAAAATGTAGCCCTGCTGCACAGGTATACCGATGGTATTAAATGCCGTGTTTTTCTTACAACACTAACCGATTCTACTCAGCAATGGTTCGACCAGCTCCCAGCTGGATCAGTTAGATCTTTTGCAGAATTTAACTCCCTTTTCTTACATCAGTTTGCTAGCAGCACGAAGTATCAAAAATCGGCTATCAACCTCTTCGGAGTTAAGTAGGAGGAAAAGGAGACACTAAGAGCCTACGTGCAATGTTTCAACAATGCTGTCCTGGAAGTCCCTACTGCCCACCAGGAGGGGTAGATCAGTACACTCACTCAGGGACTCGGAATAGGACCACTCTTCGAGTCCCTGGCGAAGAAATTCGCAGCTAACTTCAACGAAGTACTAGCTCGTGCAGAGAAGTACATGAACCTTGAGGATGCCCGGCTGGCCAGGAAGGGAGACAGCAAGGACCAAAAGAAAGAAGGAGAACCCCCCTCCATCCGACGAAGCAGAGGGGAACCTCGGGGGTGATTTAACCCCCTCGCCCCGAGGAATGAGAACTATACCCCCACTGATCACCAGCCTAGCATGGATGTTGATGGCCATAGACCGCCATCCCGCCTTACAGTAGCCCAAAGGTGCTCAGAGGGTCAGCAGCCTAAATCCAAATACTTTTGCAGGTACCACAGGGAATATGGGCACGACACTAACAGGTGTCGACAGCTGAGACAGGAAATAGAGCGGCTCATCCAGGCCGACTACCTGAATGACTACGTCGACAAGGATCGACGTCGTGAATAGAAGGAGGAACGCTCCCGCTACCGCAGCTCCCACAGCTCCCACAGTAATGAGGAGCAAGTCGCTGATCCACCTAGAAGGGAGTATAGAAAGAGTAAGTTCCCGATTGAGGAACAAAGCCCGGAGAATACTCCTGCCAAGGGGGTCATTCATATGATTTCAGGAGGACCTACTGATGGGGACTCCAGCAGATCCCAACTTACCCATGCCCGGGCTGCCAGAGCAGTAATGGAACTTGACCACAAATCACCAATAGGGGATCCTATGATCCACTTCGGACCTGCTGACGTACAGGGAGTTTGTTTGCCTCATAATGACACACTTGTTATTTTTGCCACTCTTGCTAACTACACGTTCAACGTATTTTTGTGGATTCTTGCAGCTCTGTAGATATCCTCTTTTATAAGGTTTACCGACAGATGGAGCTTGGTCATATCCCGCTGGAGCCGGTAGACACTTTGTTGTATGGCTTTGCAGGGGAGGTTGTCCATCCCTTGGGTCAAATCCTGCTCCCCCTATCCTTAGGGGTAAAACCGAATCGGAAGACCAAAATGATCCTCTTCCTTATAGTAGACATGCCTTCAGCTTACAACGTCATCCTTGGACGTCCTGCTCTGGACGCCTTCCAAGCTGTTATCTACACGTATCACATGAAGCTGAAATTCCCAACTGGAGCTGGAGTAGGAGAAGTCGTTGGAGACCAATACACTGCCCGAAAATGTTATGTCGAATCCGTGAAAGGGGGTAGCAAGAAGGACATGGAGATAGATCCTCCCCGGCCCGATAGGGAGAAGGGAGGAAAATCTATGCAGCATGACGAGCAACGATATGAGGTCCCTGCTCGAGTTCAACCCGCCGAGTAGCTGTTGAGTATTTAGCTAATACCTGGAGAGCCCGACAAAACCACCCGGATTGGCTCCCAGCTGAGCCCCGATGTAGAAGAGTGACTAACCACCTTTTTGTAGGAAAACGTGGATGTCTCACATGGTCAGCCGGGAGCTAGTGGGCATTGACCCCAGCATTGCCGTTCATAACCTAAATTTAGACCCAACTTTCCCTCATGTGAAGCAGAAGAAAAGGTATTTTGGTCCTGAGAAGGACAAAGTCATCCAGGAGGAGGTAGGCAAGCTCCTTGATGCAGGGCACATCAAGGACATTCAATTCCCCCAGTGGTTATCCAATGTGGTACTTGTCCCAAAACCAAGTAACAAATGGTGCATGTGCGTTAATTACCGAGATGTGAATAAGGCATGTTCTAAGGATTTCTATCCTACCTCGTATACACTAACTAGTGGATTCCACCTCTGGCCATGAACTGTTAAGTCTAATGGATGCCTCGCAGGGTTACCACTAGATTATGCTTAACCTCAATGACCAGAAGCGAGTAAGCTTCATCACATCAGGGGGAACATATTGCTATATTGTCCTGCCCTTTGGGCTAAAAAATGTAGGTGCTACTCTAACAACGCTTTGTAGATCGCATGTTTCGAGAACAGCTCAAACGCAATATGGAGGTGTACGTCGACGACATGCTGGTGAAGAGCCGGTAGGCAGACCAGCACATCACAGACCTTGCTGAAACCTTCAGCATCCTCAAAAAATATCACATGAAACTGAACCCGGCCAAATGTGCATTCAGTGTGTGAAGTGGACGATTCCTCGGATACATGGTGACAGAGAAGACCATTGCGGTCAACCTAGTTAAAATACGATCAATCCAGGAGATGAGACCTCCTGCCAACCTCAATGAAGTACAAAAAATTGTTGGCCGCATTACTGCCCTCAGCAGGTTCATATTCCGCTCTGCTGAGCGCAGCCTTCCCTTCTTCAAAGCTCCGAGGAAAGCCAAAGACTTTACATGGGATGAAGCTTGCTAGCAAGCCTTCCTCGACCTCAGGGCCTACCTTGTTTGAGCTGCCTTTGCTCACCAAATCCTCGCCCGGAGAGACATTGTACTTATACCTTGCAGTACGCCAGCACGCTGTGAGCTCAGTACTCATAAAAGAGGAGGACGAGGTGCAGAAGCCCATATACTACGTCAGCACGGTATTACATGGCGCTAAATAGAGCTACCCGGAGGTAAAAAAATTGGCATTTGCCTTGGTAACAACTGCTAGAAAATTACGTCCCTACTTTTTATCGCATTCTATAACTATGCGCACTAACACCCCCTTGCGAACTACATTGGGGAAAGCTGAGACATCTGGCAGGATGATGAAATGGGATACTGAGCTCAGGGACTATGACATTGCCTACCAGCCTAGAATGGCTATAAAAGCCCAGGCCCTCGGTGATTTCATAACTGAAATCATACCTGCTGAAGAAGACGAAGGAACATGGTTACTCCACCTGGATGGTTCCTCCACCTATGTCGGCAATAGAGCAGGTATCGTGCTGACTAGCCCGGAGGGAGATGAGCTAGAATTCGCTTTGAGGTTTGAATTTAAGGCCTCGAACATTGAGGCTGAGTACGAAGCCGTCATAGTAGGCATTGTTGGATAGCTTGCACTAATATTCCATGTCCCATATGGAAAGTTTAAATAAGCTTTAAGTGCTTAATAAAGAATGATCCAATTTAAAGTTTAAAATTAAAATTGGAGGGAATAAATTAAGAAAGAGTGGGAATTTATATATATATATATATATATATATTGTTAGAATAGGTGACCATGTAAGCCAATTTTGGCGGGAATATGTAACCTATGTGTAGACAATTTCAGGTGTTTGATAAAACATTTATGAATAAAGAAGTGAAATTCATATGGCAACACTTTGTTTACGTTCACTTATATCTACTATTACATATCTGTTCACTACGCAAACAAAGCCCACGGACTGAGAATCGATTTCCGGGACTGGGACTACGCTTGGAGGTAGGTCTATGAAATCAGTCTTATCGAATCAATCCGGAAATCTCCAAGTCAAGGAATCTCGAAAATAGGTACCAAGATTCCCCTTGAGACTTGCGCTAAGCATCTGCTGTCGTATTTCATCGACGGGTGACGAAGGTCGTCTAAGTAGTGTTAGTGGGTTAGCATGCTAGGAAGCAGCTGACTGAGGTGACTCGGGGGAACCGTCTTACGGAGGACCTTAAGTATGGTCAGCAAGGTATGACGTGTATTCCCGGTTCCAACGGTACAGGTCAAGTCCTTTGACTTGAGGAACTGCTGAGTTTACCTGTACATCAGGTCTGTATCTTAGATATGGTGAGAGATTGTCAAAATACTCTTGAGTAGTCATAAGTCATGTCTAGTGCAGCTTTGGTGTACAGAGTGACAGTAGTTTCCAAGAAAGGATCTGTCTCCTGTCAAAAGGCATTGACAGTTGAGTCTCATATATGCTCTGTGTCTTGTCCCTAAAATCTGTGGCCACAGTAACTGAACAGAAGGGAAGGTTTCCCTTGCGGCGTTTAGTAAGGACAGACCGACACTTAGGTCCAAAATGGGTACCTGCATTTTCCGTGCCCTAGACCCTAAGTGATGAGACCGAAGACAGAAGGACAAGTGTACTGTTAGAGCCTAAATGTTCATCCCCGAATATTTCACCTAGTCTCTAGTGCCATGGACCGTTGCTAGATGGCCACCCATGGTAACGGACGGATTCTAGGAATCCGACCAAGTCTAGCTGAAAGGTGAACCTAAAGAGTCACACACTATCCGCACACACACTTAGTATTTAATTTGGAATTAAATATTGGAGTAAAGGAATGATTGAATTGGATTTAATCGGGTCCTATATTTTCTTGGAGAATTAATTCCTTCTATTTGATAAAAGGAATTAAATTAATAAATTGGATTTATTAAGGGAATTAATTTAATGGGCCTAGAATAAATATTAATATTTATTTATTATATTTATTTGGCCTTTTGGAATATTTAATAGGATTTAAATATTCCATTAAATTAAATTAATGGTAGAGATTTAATAAGAGAGATGAAAGGCTATGATTGAATTTGACAAGGTCAAATTCTACTTTGACTAGAACTATGACTAAGCTTCTAAAGAGTTGGAGTTTAAAGAGGATTAAACTCCTCCTCTATACAAACCCCTAGCCTTGCACTATTTGAGGGATTGATGAAATTCCAACACACACACAACACACACTATTTTCGGCCCTCACTCTCCCCTCTCTTGTCCGCCTCTCTCTCTTCTACTCTCCAAGAAACTCTTTTCTTGTTCTCTTATTCTTGGAACATTAGAACATTGATGAATCAATACCGTTAATTCATAACGTGTTGTTGATTCATCCACTCCAATAAATTTATACTTGTTCGTTGCTAGCACGACGTGCAAGATACGTGGGTCGATCGTGTGTCACGATTTGGAGGGTCTCAAGAACGAGATCTAGGTGCAAAATGGGGAACAACGCGTGTAGCCGTTGAAGATGAAAACGACAACGGGTAGGTCTCGGTTTACGTTTTCGCCTCTTTTATTTTTCAACCCTATGGCCTCCATGATTGCTTACATATTGTTAATTCATGAGATATACCGAACACCCAGGAAATTTCAAGGGCACACCCCTTGAAACGTGTTCTTTATTTTAAAAGCATGTTTTAAATTCCACAATTTTATTTTATACCGCGATTCCGCATTCGCGCAATTTTCCCGGGACGATCCACGCAATCTTTAATATATATATATATATATATATATTATTTAATATATAATTTCACTTGGCACTTGGCACTTGGCACTTGGACACATGGCACGTGCACGTTTATTCAGCGAAATAAAATAATCTTTTATTTTATTTTATTTTCAGAAATTATATTATACAATTATTTTATTCTCCGATAAAAGTTGCAAATAATTAAACAATATCTTGCTGAAAGAAGATGTCTTTTCTATTGCAACATTAGAGTTGTTTTTCAAAAGCATCTGTTCAGAAAAGTTTTTTTTCTGAAATGTTGCAATCTTTGAATCTAGAGGTATGATAAAGAGTTGTATCTGTTCAGAAAAGTTGTTTTTCTGAAATGTTGCAACCTTTGAATCTAGAGGTATGATAAAGAGTTGTGTCTTTTCCGAAAAGACACAAAACATCTATATAAAGATGTATCAAGTGCCAGATTTGGTATATAAAGGGGTGCCAGATTTCTGACCGTTCCAACATATAGTCCTACTGGAGGCCCTTTTACGCCATGGGAAAAAATGTGATGCAATTACCGTTCCAAATTATGAGTGTATAGTAAGTGAAGCTGTGTTACAAGTACCGGTCCAAAGTGTAGTCCAAGTAGGAACGGTCCGTTTTTGTTGTGCTGATACCGTTCCTAATATGCGCTAACGGCTATATTACAACAGTAACTTTACCGTTCCTGTTACCTCTCCTGAGACTGTTCCTAAAGCTGGAACAACGGCTATATTTTAACGGCTAGTTTTGTGTTCCAAATAGTATTCCAATGACCGTTCCAATGATTTCTATATATATGTCCCCCTTCTTTGTCATTGTTCTTATACTTAGTCTCCAACTCATTTTGTATTTGTAACTCCCCCCCTTGATTCTTTATACGAAAAATCGAACATATCAACTACCGAGTGCGAATTTTGGATTGATATTGATAGGTGTTTTGCTCAGGTAAGTATGCAAAATTCTATTATTTTTGCATATATATATAATTTACTCTCGTCATTTAATTGTTGTTGTGAATTATACGTAGGACCAATCATGTTAAGACAGTTGAGGACATGGATGTATGATCGAGACGTCCTGGGTGGGACGCCGGAGTTTGAGGATGGTGTTACAACATTTTTAGAATGGGCCTAGTCTCAGCGTGCATATATGGACGGGGACAAGATTAAGTGTCCCTACTGGAAGTGCGAAAACGAACGGTTCAAAACACCAGACGAGTTAAATTTTGATTTGTGTATGAAAGGGTTTATGCCAAAGTATTACAAGTGGACTTCGCATGGTGAGGAGAGGGTGCGGGAATACTTTGAAGCATTGACAGCGCCCCCTGTGCAGCATCAGCAAACGCCACCCGTTCAGGAGGAGGGTAATTCGCATTGGGGTGATGCGACTCAGATGGATTGGGCGTAGAGGATGGTATCGATGCCGCCGGGCCGTCATTCTGGTCTTCGTACAACCAGGAGGGACCGACTGATAATGGTACTCGGTATTGTCCATTTGATGTGGGTCCTAGTTCATATTACGATTCGGGGCCCTATCATCGATTTGTTGTAATTACCGCGATATGCTCATGAATTTGTAATCAATTATTTCAATTGCTATATATATCATTAATTACAGGCGAAACCCGAATTGAATCACACAAATGAGGATTTGTTGAAGTTGCATTATTGGGGGCCAAGAGCAGAACTCACGACATACCCATCTTACTTCGTCAATGGCTTCAATTTTCACACTGAACGTCACAATATCGGGAAGTCAACAATGAATTGTGGTATTTGTGTCAAAAGCTCATCATATACAGACACGGATTCTGACTTCTATGGAATTTTGGAAGAGATAATTCAGCTAGATGACCCACTAATTCCAAACATGCACATTGTACTGTTTAATTATCGTTGGGTCGATCTGATCAGAGGCATGAAGATACACCCTCGTTATCACGTCGTTGATGTCAACTTCAAAAAACTCTACCAAAAGAATGAACCATTCATACTGGCACAACAAGCAGTACAAGTATACTACGCGGATTACCCGAGCATGAAGAAGGACAAAGTCGACTGGAAAGTTGTTTACAAAATCAAGGCTCGAAGAGTTATCGATGACTCGCGATGGACCGAGGTCGCCTATCAGATGGATGAAGTCGTACCTAATCCAGATGTTGTAATAGATAACCGCACATTTGAACTGCATGACCCAACGGGAATACAATTGATCGTTGATCATGGAGTAGGGCCATCGCGCTCACTAGACAGTGAATCGGAAGATGAAGATGAAGATAGCTTTGATGAGGCTGAGTCCGATGAAGAGACTTTTTGATTTTTCCAATTCAAAAATTTCTATAATTTTTTATCACAGTTATTATTAAAATTGTATTTGATAGATGTATTTTGAATTAGGAACGGTCAAATTTATCAGGACCGTTCCTATTTGAGGTACAATATTTCAAATATGGCGACTAATTTAAAAAAAATTAGGGAAATTTGAATTAGGAACGGTACAAATATATAACTACCATTCCTATTTGAGGTACAATATTTCAAATATGGCGGCTAATTAAAAAAAATGAGGGAAATTTGAATTAGGAACGGTACAAATATATAACTACCGTTCCTATTTGAGGTACAATATTTCAAATATGGCGGCTAATTAAAAAAAATGAGGGAAATTTGAATTAGGAACGGTAGGTGAAAACCTACTACCGTTCCTAAATGTAGCCCAATATTTCGTTTTGGCGCCCAATAAAAAATTGGTGGAAAATTCAACTATTGGAACGGTAAGTCTACACATGATCGTTCCAGATTTTAATAGGAACGGTAAATATGTGAGTGCATTAAAACGACATCGTTCTTTATAATAGGAACGGTATTGGGAACACTTTGTCTATTAGGTAACCGTTCCTAGTTGTACAACTCCAACCAATTTGTCTGATATCTCAACATCCGTCATCCGGATCGACACCATTTTTTAACACGTACAAGGTTATGGATATGAATTGATGTCCAACGGTCGGATTTCCAATCAGTAACCTGGATTTAAGGATGCACCTGTTTTTGGTACGATGAATACTGACCGAATACGATAACTCGAGATCCGCACACCGAAATATTTCAAAACGACATATAATGTATTCTTTTGTGTGTTATATCATATCTAACGGTCTGATTGGAATTTTGACGGTCTGATTATGCCGTGCAGTACAAAAATATAGCATGCTAGTCACAAGGCTGAAATACTAACAAACATAAATATACAAAAATAGTTTATATTGTGAACGTGTGTCTATTTTTTGAAAATTATTACAGATTTTTTAAATCTTTAAACATCCAATTGTATACGTTTATTTAATAAAATAAGTGTTCGAAACGTATTTTTCTTAATTTATATTTATTATGTAAGAAAATAGCAAAAACATTGTAACACATATAGGAACGGTACGGTGTAGAAATAGGAATGATAACTATGTACAGGAAAAGAAACGACATCGTTTTCCAGTGTAGGAACCCTGTAACACTGGGCATATTACATGACCGTTCCTAGTAAGTTTATTATAAGTAATATGTCGTAAAACGTCGTCGTTTTAAAAACAAAACGACGTCGTTATCCAATTGTATACGTTTATTTAATAAAATAAGTGTTCGAAACGTATTTTTCTTAATTTATATTTATTATGTAAGAAAATAGCAAAAACATTGTAATACATATAGGAACGGTACGGTGTAGAGATAGGAACGGTAACTATGTATAGGAAAAGAAACGACGTCGTTTTCCAGTGTAGGAACGGTACCTGTAACACTGGGCATATTACATGACCGTTCCTAGTAAGTTTATTATAAGTAATATGTCGTAAAATGTCGTCGTTTTAAAAATAAAACGACGTCGTTATCCAATTGTATACGTTTATTTAATAAAATAAGTGTTCGAAACGTATTTTCTTAATTTATATTTATTATGTAAGAAAATAGCAAAAACATTGTAATACATATAGGAACGGTACGGTGTTGAAATAGGAATGGTAACTATGTACAGGAAAAGAAACGACGTCGTTTTCCAGTGTAGGAAGGGTACCGGTAACACTGGGCATATTACATGACCGTTCCTATTAAGTTTATTATAAGTAATATGTCATAAAACGTCGTCGTTTTAAAAACAAAACGACGTCGTTTTTCAATTTAGGGCTGGTCTTAGGAACGGTAAGTATAAAATATTACCGTTCCAAAATCCTAATATAAATTCACCCCTTGGCCGACTTTTACCATTTTCTGCCTCTCCCTCTTCCCCCTCCATCTCACTCTCCGCCTCACACTCTCCCCCTCAATCTGTGTTTCCCCCTCGGGCCGCCACCACCAGCGCCTCTCCTACCGACGCCGCCGGCCACCGCCACCGCCCCGACCCCACAGCCCCGTTGTCAGCGACCCCTGCCCCCACAGCCCCGTCGTCAGTCGCCGCTGCAAGCCGCCGCCATCCCTCCGCCATCGTCGCAACAAGTAGGGTTTCCAAAAACCCTACTTTTATTTTTCTTTTTTCTATTTTTATTTTCTGAAAATGCATGTAAGAATTATGTTATAATATTTGTAATTTCATGATGTAATTTCTGTAATTTTTGAATAGTTAGGGAATTTTCTGTAATTTCTGTTTAGTTAAGGGAGTAATCTGTAATTTTTGAATAGTTAGGGAATTTTCTGTAATTTTCTGGTATTATATTGTAATTTTGTGTAAATTTTCTGGGATTTCTGTAAATTTCTGTAAAATTTCTTGAAAATCTAGAATATATACTATTATTTCTGTAATTTGATGGAATATATATAAATATGATGGAATATAGAATATTATTTCTGTAATTTGGGTATATTTCTGTAAATCTAAAAATTCGGAAAATATGGAAATTTGAAAATTTTTAAAATTCTGGAATTTTGTAATTTTTTTAATAATCTGGAAATTTGAATTTTATAAAAAATCTGAATTTTTGAATTTTTTAATTTTCTGGAAATTTGAATTTTTTAAAAATCTGTCAATTTGAATTTTTTAAAATCTGGAAATTTGAATTTTTTTAAAATTTTGGAAATTTGAATTTTTCAAATCTGGAATTTTTAATTTTTTAAAAATCTGAAAATTTTTAATTTTTCGAAAATCTGGAATTTTTAATATTTTAAAAATCTGAAAATTTAAAATATTTAAAATCTGGAATTTTTAATTTTTTCAAAATCTAGAATTTTTAATAATTTCAAAATCTGGAATTTTTAATTTTTTCAAAATCTTGAATTTTTAATTTTTTCAAAATCTGGAATTTTTAATTTTTTAAAAATCTGGAGGTAAGAGCAATTAATTTTTGTTTTTAAATATTTTAACAATCTAAGTTAAAAAATATTTATATATTTTTTTAAATACAGATGACGTACTGGTGGGACACCGACGATGAGTCTATGTTCAAGATCTTCCATGTCTGGGTAGGGAAGTTCTTGAGGAAGAAGTTCGTACTCGCCAGACAGTCGCTGTAGAAGCCTCTATGGCTGCCGAACGAGGTGTGGCGACAGCTCCTCCTGTATTGGGATTCCCCGGAGTTCCAGAAGGAGTGCGAGAAGAATAAGGCAAACAGGAACGCCAACCTAGCCGCATCTACTACTGTGTACCGCGGGGGATTTGTCTCCGTCGGTATGCACAAGCGAAAAATGGTAAGATATCTAATGTTATTTCAATTATTTATTACTATTAAATTAAAATTGTAGTAACTGTTTCCCATTTATTTTTACAGGAGGAGTAGCTCGGCCGGCCAGTGAAGCTGATGGAGTTATTCTCCAGATGCTACAAGAAGAAGGTCGACGGTGGCTGGAGCGGGGCGAGGGCAGCGGAGGTGGCGGTATGTTGTAATTAAAACATTCTAATTTATTTTTTTAAATATTTAAAATTTTTCTAATTTATTGTAATTATTTTTGTAGGAGATATTCCAGAAGATGATGGAGGATCATCAGTCTCAGGCCCTTGAGGATCCTGCTTTCGAATCAGAGGGCTCGGTGGCGTAGACCGAGCAGCAGATGTGGCTCACTTGCGTCGGGGGCAAGAACAATGGTCGGGTATTTGGTCTTGGTTCTGAGGCCCTGGGGCTCAGCCAGACCGTTACCTCGCCATCGCCACCGCCACCGCCACCGCCCGCGCCAGAGCCAGCCCCTTCGTCAAACATGGAGGGTCGGTTGGGCCATCTCGAGGAGATGATGGCGGACCTGATGGGCATGGTGAAGGACATGCAGACCAGTCGCTCCGGCGCCGGCCCGTCACGGCCTCCTAGAGACCACACCCGTCCAGACATTGACGAGATGGACGAGGCCGATGGGGACGAACAGTGAATTATGTATTTTTTTATTTTTTATAATCAAATCGGATAATATTCGTATTTAATATAATTTTTATTTCTAAATTATGCATTTTTTCATATTTAAATATTAATTATATAATCAAAATATTATTATTAATTTAATTTATATTTAAATGATAAAAACTATTAATATAAAAAAAATAATTCATTATTTAGGAACGGTACTGTGGACGGGTACGTCTTCGCAACTTACCGTTCCTATATTTGACTTTTTCAAAAGACTTACCGTTCCCAATGCCGATGAAACAACCATTCCAACTGTACACGACAACCGTTCCTAAAGACGGAATCTCCGGTGCCTAATTGTATTCCAAAATCAAACCTTTCGTGGTTAGGCTTTTGTTCTAAAGACAATACCAAAAACCGGTCCAAAATTTTATTCCAAAGTTAGAGTGCAAACACCATTCCTAATCTCTACAACACACTGTTCCTATATGTATTCCAGACATCATGCTAAATTTTATCTACAACATAATTGGACTGTTCCAAACAAAGTTCTAAAGACCGTTCCTAATCGCGCGATTTGGTTTCGATGCTACCGTTCCTAATGTTTATAAAGTGTTCCAAATGCAAAAAAAATCAAAATTATACGATCAAAGGTAATTAAGAACGGTAGAACATAATGGTGCCAAACACCGTTCCCCAATAGGAACGGTAGTCTCGGTACCGTTCCTAATAATTAGGATCGCCTCTTATTGCCACGGATAGACTCCCGTTCCTAATTGCAGTCCAAAAGGTTCAAATGAATTATTTACCGTTCCAAATAATTAAAAAACCATTCCTGTTACCGTCCCAATCAGCGCTTTTTTTTTGTAGTGTTAATTTTTCATAAGATTCTTTCACTTCACAGTTTACTTTTCGAGTTGTTCTTGAATGGAGATTTTTGGAATTGCTGTCCGGCAAGTCTCGGTTGGTTTTGTCATATCCTAGAAGTGAATTTGCTTAACCTGACAGCAACCATATAGTGGGGGCAAATTTCACTTTAAGAACAGTGAAATCAAGCTTTAAAACCTCTTCAGAATTCATAGTTCACCAACAATCTTAAAGTGAAATTTATTGCTCTGTTGTTGAGATGGAGCCTGGTTCGAGTAGCAGTATCAAGATAATGAATCAAGAGTTTGTGAAGCTGAATTGTTTTGATGGAACAAACTATCCGCGGTGGAAGGACAAGATGATGTTCCTGCTAACTTTCCTGAAGATTGCTTATGTACTAGATATTAATCAACCTGTTGCAGAGCCAAAAGAAGGTAATTCCGATCAAGTCAAGGCAGACCATGTCAAACGAGAAGAAGATGAATTACTATCTCACAGCCATATTCTGAATTCTCTATCTGATCGTCTGTTTTACTTGTATTCATCAATCAAGTCACCATTGGAGATTTGGAATGCTCTAGAGCATAAATATAATAACGAAAAGCAAGCACAGATAAGTTTCTTACTATGAAGTACTTTGACTCAACTATGCGTGATGGTTCTTCTATTATGGATCAAGTACATGAGAAGCAAATTTATGTTTCTAAACTTAAAGATTTAAAGATTGAAATTCCAGAAGCAATACAAGTAGGGGCAATTATTGCCAAACTTCCTCTAAGTTGGAACAACTATAGAAAGAAGTTGTTGCATTCTACAGAAGATTTTTCTATTGATCAATTACTGATACATCTACGAATTGAAGAGGAAACTCGAATTCGTGATAAGATGCATCAAGTGCAACCAAGTTCCAAAGTGAACTATGTTTCAGAGAAGAACAAGAATACCAATCCAAATGGAGTGGGAAAGAAAAGAAAGTCTTTTGATGGTGATTCCAACAAAAAGCATATCACATGTTATAATTGTGGAAAGAAAGGGCATATCAAGAAAGATTTTCGTTTCAGAAAGAAGCAAAAGAAGGAAGGAATGCGTAATGTTCAAGTGGCTAAAACCAATGTTGAAGAAATTATGTTCAAGAAATTATTGCAATGGTTTCAAACTTGCACATTGGTATGGTCACTGAATTGAATATGGCGACAACAATTAAGTCATTTGACTGGTGGTATGATTCTGGAGCTACTGTTCATGTTTGTAATGATAAGAATCAATTCAAGTGCTATGAAGAAGTTGCAGAAGGACAACAAGTTCTGATGGGAAATGCTAATACAACAACAGTTCTCGGCAAAGGAAATGTTGAAATGTAGTTTACTTCTGGAAAGAAGCTGTTGTTGGCCAACGTTCTTCACGTTCCAGAAATTCGCAAGAATTTGGTGTCTGCTGCTATCTTGTCCAAGAAAGGCTTGAAGACTGTGATCGAGGCTGATAAGGTAATCGTGACTAAAAATGGAGAGTTTGTTGGAAAGGGATACTATTGTGATAGAATGTTCAAACTATGTACTACTATGAATGTTATCGATAAGATTAATAATTCTGCTTATTTTCTTGATGTTCTTTATCTTCTTTATGGCATAGAAGATTAGGTCATGTGAATTTTCGTTACTTAATTTTTATGAATAAGCATGGTTTAATTACCTATGATAAACAAGAAAATGAAAAATGTGAAATATGTGTTCAAGCAAAAATGTGTAAGAATCCATTTCCAACGGCTGAAAGAAATACTACTTTGCTAGAACTTGTGCATAATGATATTTGTGAATTAAATGGCATCCTTACTCGTGGAGAAAATATATATTTTATAACATTTATTGATGATTGTTCTCGTTTTACATATGTTTATCTAATAAAACATAAAGATGAGGCTTTTGATAAATTTAAAAATTACAAGTCAATCGTTGAAAATCAAAAGGGAAAGAAAATAAAAATTCTTCGAAGTGATCGAGGAGGAGAATATTTTCCTAATGATTTTACCTCTTATTGTGAAGATAATGGGATCATACATCAAAGTAGTGCCCCATATACTCCACAACAAAAGGGGTTGCCAGAAAGAAAAAATAGAACATTAGTTGATATGACTAATGCCATCCTCTTAAATGCAAATCTGCCTAAGAATTTGCGGGGTGAAGCCTTATCAACGGCTTGTCATGTGCACAATAGAATACCTTCTAAGAAATTCAAGATTTCTCCATACAAAATATGGAACGGTCGGAAACCAAATCTGGATTATCTTAAGGTTTGGGGTTGCTTGGCTTTTTATAGAGTTTCTGATCCTAAGAGAACAAAATTAGGAACAAGAGCTATAAAAAGTGTGTTTGTGGGTTATGCTGAGAATTCAAAAGCGTATAGACTTTTGGACTTCGATTCAAACATAATTATAGAATCAAGAGATGTAGAATTCTTTGAAAATAAATTCACTGGAGATTCTATTGTTCAACCTACTCAAGCACCAATAATAGATCCTACTTCTGAAACTGACAATAAAAGGACATCGGTTGATACTCCTACTGAACTTAGAAGGAGCCAAGGACCAAGAAAAACAAAGAAACTAGATCCTGATTTCTTATACTTAATCGTTGAAGGTGATAGAAATATTGTACTTAATAGGATACCGGTTCTACTAACTGTAGAAGGTGATCCTAAGACATTTACTGAAGCAATGACTTCAAGAGACGTTGCTTTCTGGAAAGAGGCAATCAATGATGAAATGGACTCGCTATTAGCAAATAATACTTGGGTCCTTATAGACTTACCTCTTGGTTCAAAAGCTATAGGTTGTAAATGGGTGTTCAGAAGAAAGTACAATACTGATGGATCTATTCAAACGTTTAAGGCAAGATTAGTCGCTAAAGGCTTTAAACAAAAGGAAGGTGTGGATTACTTCGACACTTATGCACCAGTAGCTCGAATAGCGTCTATTAGAGTACTTTTAGCTCTAGCGTCAATTTATAAAATGAGTGTACATCAAATGGATGTAAAGACGGCTTTCTTAAATGGTGAGTTAAGTGAAGAAAAATACATGGAACAACCTGAAGGATTCATTCTACCCGGAAATGAAACTAAAGTTTGTAGATTAGTTAAACCTTGTACGGGTTAAAACAAGCCCCAAAACAGTGGCTCGAAAAATTTGATGCTGTAATATTATCTTTTGGATTTAGGCATAATACAACTGACAAATGCATTTATTCCAAATTTAATGATGATTATGGTGTTATTATTTGCTTGTATGTGGATGATATGTGAATCATTGGGACTAATATGCATGGTGTAAATGAAACCAAAAAGTATCTTTGTTCTCAATTTAAAATAAAGGACTTAGGTAAAATAGATACTATTTTGGGTATAAAAGTGAAAACATATAGTGGAGGTTTTGCTTTAAGCCAGTCTCATTATATAGAGAAAATATTAAATAAGATTAATCATTTGAATATTAAAGCAGTTAACACCCCTTATGATGTTTCGTGTCCACTCGTGGAAAATACTGGTAGAACAATTGCACAATTAGAATATGCTAGTGCAGTTGGAAGTCTGATGTACGCCATGCATTGTACTAAACCAGATATTGCTTTTGTTGTTTGTAAATTATCAAGGTTTACAAACAATCCTAGTGTTGAACATTGGAAAGGAACTAGAAGAGTTCTTGGATATCTCAAGGGAACTGTGAATTTGGGACTCTTCTATAATAGATTTCCAGCGGTACTAGAGGGCTATTCTGATGCTAGTTGGATAACCAGTATTGAAAATAATAAATCCACATCTGGATGGATTTTTACTCTTGCTGGAGGAGCAGTTTCGTGGGCTTCCAAGAAACAAACTTGTTCAACTCATTTGACAATAGAAGCAGAATTTGTTGCATTGGCAACAACAAGCAAAGAGGCTGAATGACTGAGAAATTTGTTATTAGATATTAAGTTGTGGCCACAACCAATGGCAGCCATCTCTTTGCTTTGTGATAGTAAGGCAGCTATGTCTAGAGCCCTCAATAAACTATAAAGGAAAAAATAGACACATTAACCTAAGACATAGTTATATAAGGGATTTAATCTCGGAAGGTGTAATTACCATAACGTTTGTGAGATCACAAAGAAATTTAGCGGATCCGTTGACAAAAGGCCTGTCAAGAGAATTGGTAAAAAAACACCAGTACTACAATGGGTTTAAGACCTTTTATCATAAATCACCTGAAGTAGGAACCCAACATTTTCTCTTAGTAATACCTCTATTTGAAAGGTTTAAAGGGTAACAACAAACTATTGATAAGTGATTAAAGTTAACTCGAGATATACATTTAATATTTCTACGAGTTGCGACTAAGGAGGCTGAGTTGAAAACTCTTAATGAAGTAAGTATTGATACCATTAGGTATGAAAAGACTTCACCTAAGTGAATACAAGAAGTGGTGCCGCTTCTATTAAAAGTTATGATAACTTTTATAAGTGTTCATGACTCTAGGATGGAGAGCAGGGCCATGTATGTGCTTAAACATTTTCTGTGAACTGCTCGAAAAAGTAATAAGATTATGTGTATAATATTTCCAGTATAGACTCAAGAAATATTGGTTTAAAGCTTATGCTACCACTAATTTCATCTAAACTCTGAAATATTTACACTAATTGAAAGTTTAATTCAAAAGAAACTTTCTCATAGGCATACATCTGAGTTTTAAGTGAAAGTGATATGTACAAGCTAAGTGGGGGATTGTTAGATTGCTTGCACATAATATTCCATGTCCCACATGGAAAGTTTAAATAAGCTTTAAGTGCTTAATAAAGAATTATCCAATTTAAAGTTTAAAATTGAAATTGGAGGGACTAAATTATGAAAGAGAGGGAATTTATATGTATATATATATATATATATTATTTAATATATAAATTCACTTGGCACTTGGAACTTGCACGTTTATTCAGTGAAATAAAATAATCTTTTTAATTTTATTTTATTTTTTGGAAATTATATTATACAATTATTTTATTCTCTGATAAAAGTTGCAAATAACTAAATAATATCTTGCTGAAAGAAGATATCTTTTCTGTTGCAACTGTAGAGTTGTTTTTCAGAAACATCTGTTCAGAAAAGTTGTTTTTCTGAAATGTTGCAATCTTTTGAATCTAGAGGTATGATAAAGAGTTGTATCTGTTCAAAATAGTTGTTTTTTTTGAAATGTTGCAATCTTTGAATCTAGAGATATGATAAAGAGTTGTATCTTTTCCAAAAAGACACAAAACATCTATATAAAGATGTATTAAGTGCCAGATTTAAATACTTAATTTTTCATAAGATTCTTTCACTTCTCAGTTTACTTTTCGAGTAGTTCTTGAGGAGATTTTCGGAATTGCTGTCCGGCAAGTCTCGGTTGTTTTTTGTCGTATCCTAGAAGTAAATTTTCTTAACCCGACAGCAACCATATAGTGGGGGAAAAATTCACTTTAAGGACAGTGAAATCACGCTTCAAAACCTCTTCAGAATTTATAGTTCGCCAATAGGCATCAAGATGGCACTGGATGCATGAGCAAGGAACGTAATCGCCTACTCCGATTCCCAGCTAGTAACCAACCAAGTAGAAGGCACCTAAGATGTCAAGAAGGACCGGATGAAGGGATACCTCCAAGAAGTATGCGATCTCAAGGGCAAGCTAAAAAGCTTCCAACTCCACCAAATTCCCCATACTGAGAACACCAAGGCAAATTACCTTGTCCGACTGGCTAGCTCCTTAGCCGACTGCAACACTTGTACTATTTTAGTAAGGACCCTTACCAAGGTTACCCCTGATACTAACATGAATATCTTTCAGATTAGCACAGATTGGAGGAAACCCCCTCCTTGATTACCTACAGGAAGGAATCCTTCCTGCTGATGAAAATGAAGCAGCTCGCTTGAGAAGCTAGACAACTAGGTTTACCTTGCTAGGAGAAATCCTCTAAAAACGAAGCTTCTCCCAGCCCTATCTCCGATGTCTATTGGCTGATGAGGGCAGAACCGTGCTCCAAGAGATCCATGAAGGAGCTTGCAGGGCCTATATAGGTGGCATGGCCCTTGTAGGTAAGGTCATAAGAGTCGGATATTTTGGCCCACGCTCAGAAAAGACGCAGCCAACTACGTAAGGAGGTGTGAGCAGTGCCAGAAGCACGTCCTACTAATCCACGTACTAGCTGAGCCCTTCAAATCACTTGCACCACATTGCCCGTTCTCCCAGTGGGGGATGGACATAGTAGGTCCTTTCCCAGTCGCATAAGGACAACACAAGTTCCTACTAGTAGTAGTGGATTATTTCAGCAAGTGGGTCGAGGCAGAGCCCCTGACAAAAAATACAGAGGATGAAGTGATTAAATTCCTATGGAAAAACATTATATCCAGGTATGGCTTACCTCGCGTTCTTATTTCTGACAATGGTTGCCGGTTTCAGGGCTGGAGGATTCAGGACTGGTGTGTCAACCTGGGCATCCAGCAGCGCTTCGCTTCAATAGCCTACCCAAAGCTAACGGGCAGGTAGAAGTTACAAACAGGGTCTTGGTGCAAGTTATCAAAACCAGGCTGGTGAAGGACAAGCAGATCCGCCCGGGAGCGCGAGCGGAAGCGAGAAAGCGAGGAAATAGCTTAAATTTAAATCTAATTTAAATAAACTACGAAGCCCAAGGGTTGTGCCCTTGGGTGCTCAACCGGGCGTTCGATGTAGGATGTGTAAATATTGGAAATGAATATTAAACACATAGGGCATAGATAAATATATATAATCAATCAAAGTGTAATAAACCGTTACCTTTGATTGTTTAGCGTATGATCCCGACTACTTGTGTTGTTCCTTCTCCGAAATGCTCACAAAATCCAAACGTATGGATTCTCCAAAGATGATCCACACCACACCGGAAGAAACACACGTTCTTCTTGCTAGAAAAGAACGGGTTTAAGAAGGAATCGGTTTAAGAGAAGAACACTATGAATTAGTGCTCTCTTAAACTTACTTTGTTCTTCTTCTTGATTCAAAATCAAGTGAACACAAGTGTAAGAGAGGGAGAGAGGGAGAGAGGGCCGAGAGTTGAGAGAGAGGAGAGGGATTTTGTCTTCTCTTTTTCCTAGAAAAAGATGAATAATAAATCACTTATGCTTGGTGTTGTATATTCTCATATATATATATATATATACACATAATTAATGTGATTATTGGAATGTGTCTAGGTTCATCCAAGGATGTCTAGATTCATTCCAATCAATCACCATCAATTCTTCAATCAAGCCTACCAAAATTTATGGTATGATCAAATCATACCAAAAGGGAAGAGCTTGATTGGAGTTGATTTGTCTCTTTCCAAAAGAGATAAGTCAACATACCACCTAGCATGAAACATGGCTGATTTTGCTTCCTCCAAGGGAGCATGTCGGCCATGTTTAATTACGGGAAGAAGTCCAACTTTTTCCTATTCCAAAATAGGAATTATTTCTCCTCTCGCGTATATAATTTAACGGACCGGGTTTTATCGTAATCCAATTGCGACGAACCCAACATTAAATTCAATTTAATGTCCATTTAAATTATTCCCGTTGATCTTTTAATCCAATTAAAAGATCCAACGTCTCAACGTCTCAACTTTCCATATTTAATCGAAAATCCAATTTACCGATTAAATGAAAGCCCGATACAATATCGGCCCGTCCATCCAATGGACTTTCCCTTAAGTAATCCAATTACTTATTTATCCTTCGAGATTGACTCCAAGTCGATCTCTCAACCTCCTCGGTGATTTGTGTGTGACCCTTTAGGTTCACCCTCAGCTAAACTTGGGCCCGTGTCCCACAAGGGCCCGTTACCATGGGTAGCCGTCTAGCAACGGCCCATGGCACTAGAGACTAGGTGAATTGGCGTGAACATTTAGGCGCCGATTCCGTACGGGTACGATCCTTCCGTCTACCGTCTACCGTCTCTCGGCCTTAGTCTAGGGTATGGAATTGGGCGTCGGTTCCTATCCTTGACTAGGCATCTATGCTTAATACTCGAGACCATGTATGCTTCATTGCGTCAACACAGGAAACCATTCCCCGTTCGACCAACCACTGTGGCCACAACTTTAAATAGCATGAACGTGTCTCCGAGTGCATAGCAGATACCTCTATCACATACTGACAGGGGACGGATCCTCTTCTTGGAATCCATCGTCCTGGCTACACATTCCGACTGCACTGGACAAGGCTTATGATAATCATCTTACAGAATGATTACCTCTCGCCAAATCCAAGATACAGCCGTCATGTGCACGCGACTGCCATGATCCCTCAAGTCTGAGGATTACTCCAGTACTATCGGAATCGGGAAAAACCAATCATACCGACCAAGCCTCCAAGGCTTCGATATGATCCCCGCGAGTCAGTCCAGTCGGCTTGACCCCAGTCGACCAACCCATCAAGATCGTGTAGGCTTCCCACGCCTGTCGCCGATGAAACACGGCACTCATCTAATGAACACGACTCTTGACGCAAGTCTCAATAGGACTCTCGATGCCCTGTCTCGAGGTCCTCAACTTGGAACGTTTCAGACCCAACTCTTAATCAGTTGGTTTCATGACCACCATCCAATGCGTGGCCCAACTGCACGAGTTGTTATCCAAGGTCTGTGGGCTTTGTTGCGATATAAGTTAAACACCATTTTAACAAATGTGAAATGAGCGCAACAAAGTAAGCACCAGAAGTGATAAATACTCATTTTATTCATCACATAATAATATTACATTTACATCGAGTTGTATAATAGGTTACAAATCGCCAAACCTATTGGCTTTCTGGTCCAACCGAACGTCACTCCTGCTACCCATCTCTCTAAGCAGATGGTAGCGGCTAAGAATATGCTTGGATCGTGATGAGATCTCGGTTCCTTTGCTAGCGCTATCGCCCCGTTGTTATCATGAAAGATAATTACAGGTTTAGCAATGCTAGGTACTACATCCAACCCTTGGATGTAGCTCATCAACCAAACCACTCCTTAGCAGCTTCCGAAGCTGCTATATATTCAGAGTCTGTGGTGGAGTCCGCCGTGGTAGCCTGCTTGGAATTCTTCCAAGCGACCACGCCACCATTAATTCTGAACAAATAACCAGACTGAGACTTGGCATCATCGTCATCCGACTGGATGCTAGCGTCGCTATAGCCTTCCAGTATCAACTCTCCACCGCCGTAGATCAAGAACATGTCCTTAGTCCTTTTCATGTACTTTAGGATAGTCTTGACTGCACTCCAGTGTGCCTGCCCGGCATACGACTGATATCGGCTAGTTACGCTCAAAGCGAAACCGACATCAGGTCTAGTGCACTGAACATCATACTGTATGCTGCCTACGGCTGAAGCATAGGGGATGTCCCACATCCTTTTAAGCTCCTCATCAGTCTTAGGAGACTGCTTCTTGGATAACTTAATTTCATGTCTCATAGGAAGGAATCCTCGTTTTGAGTTCTCCATCTTGAATCTCTTCAAGACTTTCTCAATGTACGAGGACTGGGCCATTCCTAACATCCTTCTAGATCTATCCCTGTAAATCTTGATGCTAAGGATGTAGGATGCCTCGCCCATATCCTTCATGGAGAATTGCGTTGACAACCAAGCTTTAGTGGTACCCAACATCTTAGCATCATTCCCAATGAGCAAGATGTCATCCACGTAAAGCACTAGAAACGCAACTGAGCTCCCACTGATCTTCTTGTATACACAAGGATCGGACTCGTTCTTGATGAAATCATATCCCCGTATGACTTCATCAAAACGTATGTTCCAGCTTCGGGAAGCTTGTTTGAGGCCATAGATGGACCTTTGGAGACTGCAGACCTTCTGCTCTTCTCCAAGAGTTGTGAAACCTTTCGGCTGATCCATATAGATCTCTTCCTCTACGAAACCGTTGAGGAAGGCCGTTTTCACGTCCATCTGCCATATTTCATAGTCATACCATGTTGCTATGGCAAGTAGTATCTGAATGGACTTGGCCATTGCTACGGGCGAGTAGGTTTCCTCAAAATCGACCCCGGGTCGCTGAGTGTAACCTTTAGCCACAAGCCTAGCTTTGAAGGTTGTAACCTCCCCGTCAGCTCCAAGCTTACGTTTGTAGACCCATTTACACCCTACGGGTTTAACCCCTTTGGGTGGATCTACTAGGGTCCAACCTTGTTTGTACCCATCGAGTCCATCTCGGATTTCATGGCCTCAAGCCACTTGTCCGAATCGATGTCCGACATCGCTTCTCCGTATGTCTTTGGATCATTATCCAACTGACAGGTCAAGCCCAGAAATCCATACCTATCAGGTGCATGGGATACTCTAGCCGACCTACGGAGGACTGGAACAATATCAGTGGGAACCACTGGCTCAGATGTCACTGCCGCCTCATGGGGTACCTCACTTGATTCCTCAAGGAGTACCTCATCGCGTCGACTATCCGATGGAAAACCTTTTTCCAAGAACACTGCGTTTCGTGAGACAAAAACCTTTTGCTCGGAGGGATCATAGAAATAATACCCGCAGTTTCTTTTGGATAGCCGATGAACCTGCATAAACTAGACCTCGAGTCCAGTTTATCTCCCACTAATCTCTTGACATATGCGGGGCAACCCCACACTTTCAAGTATTTGTAGGAGGCAGGCTTGCCATGCCATATCTCATATGGCGACTGGGATATCTTTTTAGATGGCGCCAAGTTCAAAACTTTGGCCGCCGTCTCAAGAGCGTATCCCCAGAAGGAAAGGGGGAGTTCGGTAAAACTCATCATGGATCGGACCATGTCCAACAAGGTCCGATTCCTCCTTTCAGACACACCATTAAGCTGCGGTGTTCCCGGAGGGGTCCACTGAGAGAGAATCCCATTCTCTTTTAGATTTAGATAATCAGTAAACTCACCACTCAAATACTCTCCACCTCGGTCCGACCGAAGGGCTTTGATCTTTCGACCGGTTTGGTTCTCTACTTCAAGTCTGTATTCCTTAAACCTTCCAAAGGCTTCAGACTTGTACCTCATCAGGTAAACATTGAAAGGAATTGTGGATCGTCCCGGGAAAAGCGCGAATGCGGAAGCGCGGTATAATTAAAAAAATAAATGCGGAATTTAAACATGCTTTTAAATTAAAACACGTTTCAAAGGGTGTGCCTTTGAAATTTCCCGGGTGTTCGGTGTATCTCATGAATAAATCACATAAAAGAATCATGGAGGCCATAGGGTAGAAAATAAAAGAGGACGAAAATCTAAAACGAGACCTACCCGTTGTCGTTTTCGTCTTCAACGGCTACACGCGTTGTTCCCCGTTTTGCACCAAGATCTCGTTCTTGAGACCCTCCAAATTGTGACACACGATCCACCCACGTATCTTGCACGTCGTGCTAGCAACGAACAAGTTAATATGTTGGAGTGGATGAATCAACAACACGTTATGAATTAACGGTATTGATTCATCAAGTTCTAATGTTCCAAGAACAAGAGAACTAGTGGAATGTGTTTCTTGGAGAGAGAGAGGTGGACGAGAGATGAGAGGGAGAGATCCGAGTGTGTGTGTGTTGTGTGTGTGTTGGAGATTCATCATCCTTCAACTTGTAGGATGCTAGGGGTTTATATAGAAGAGGAGTTTAATCCTCTTTAAACTCCTTCTTTTAAGAACTCTAATTTGATTAGGATTTTGACCTAGTCAAAGTCCTAGTCAAAGTAGTGTTTTGACCTAGTCAAAACAATCCTAGCCATCCATCTCTCCCATTGATCTCAACCGTTGATTTAATTTAATTTAATGGAATATTTAAAACCTATTTAAATATTTCCAAGAGGCTAAAATAAATACAAATATTATTTAAGCCCATTAAATAAATCCCTTTGATAAATCTAATTTATCAATTTAATTCCTTATATCTAATAGAAGGAATTATTTCTCCAAGAAAAATAAAGGACCCGATTAAATCCAATTTAATCATTCCTTCACTCCAATATTTAATTCTTAATTAAATATCTAAATGTGTGTGGATAGTGTGTGACTCTTTAGGTTCACCTTTCAGCTAGACTTGGTCGGATTCCTAGAATCCTTCCGTTACCATGGGTGGCCATCTAGCAACGGTCCATGGCACTAGAGACTAGGTGAAATATTCAGGGATGAACATTTAGGCTCTAACAGTACACTTGTCCTTCTGTCTTCGGTCTCATCACTTAGAGTCTAGGGCACGGAAAATGCAGGTACCCATTTTTGGACCTAAGTGTCGGTCTGTCCTCACTAAACGCCGCAAGGGAATCCTTCCCTTCTGTTCAGTCACTGTGGCCACAGTTTTAGGGACAAGACCTAGAGTATATATGAGACTCAACTGCCAAAACCTATTGACAGGAGACAGATCCTTTCTTGGAAACTACTGTCACTTTGCACACCAGAACTGCACTAGACATGGCTTATGACTACCAAAGAGAATTCTGGCAATCTCTCACCATACCTAAGATACAGCCCTGATGTACAGGTAAACTCAGCAATTCCTCAAGTCAAAGGACTTGACCTGTACCGTTGGAACCGGGAATACACGTCATACCTTGCTGACCATACTCAAGGTCCTCCGTAAGACGGTTCCCGCGAGTCACCTCAGTCAGCTGCGTCCTCGCATGCTAAGCCACTAATACTGCTTAGACGACCCTCGTCACCCGTCGATGAAACACGACAGCAGGTGCTTAGTGCAAGTCTCAAATGGAATCCCGGTACCCATTTTCGGGATTCCTTGACTTGGAGATTTCCGGACTGATTCGGGAAGACTGATTCCATGGACCTACCTCCAAGCGTAGTCCCAGTCCCCGAAATTGATTCTCAGTCCGTGGGCTTTGTTTGCGTAGTGAACAGATATAGAAAAGTGAACACAAACAAAGTAATGCCAAATGAAATTCACTTCTTTATTCATTAATGATTTATCAAACACCTATAATTGTCTAGACATAGGTTACATATACCCGCCAAAATTGGCTTACATGGTCACCTATTCTAACAAACATAACCATACCGTGAGTGATTATCGGTAAAGGTTATGAAGTACGAGTACCCACCTCTAGCTTGAGTATTTAGTGGACCACAGACATCTGTATGGATCAAATCCAATAGACCACTGGCGAACGTACTTTGTCCAACAAAGGGTTTCTTGGTCATCTTTCCCTTTAGACAGGATTCGCAGGTCGGTAGGTTGTCCAAATCGTCTATTTCTAGACTCTTTGAGTCCACCAACCTTCTTATCCTATCTTTAGAGATATGACCTAACCTCGCATGCCATATCTGTGCGTTATTATGATCATCACATTTTCGTTTGTGTTCTGCAGTCATAATCCAATTAGACTGTTGAAGTATGTACAGACCATTGACCAATGTACCAAGCAGATGAGAAATACCATCTTTGATAATGAAAAAATCATTTTTATTGATGGTAAATTCATATCCCTCCTTATCTAGGACTGGGATGGAAACAATGTTTTTAATCATGCTAGGTACATAGAAACAGTCGTTCAGTATAATCCTAACATGACTACTAATGGCTAAATCTAGTGATCCTACGGCCTCAGCAGCAACGGCCTTGCCATCGCCTAGCCTCAGGATCATCTCATCCTTGGATAGCCTTCTGCTTCTTTGCAGTGCCTGCAAATCATTGCAGATGTGAGCACCACACCCGGTATCCAATACCCATGAAGCAGAATTACTAATCATATTTACTTCAACCACAAACATACCTAGGTTGGAGAGGAGTTGTGGGCACTCCTTCTTCTAATACCCTTTCCCTTGGCAATGCATGCAGACATCATTTGCCTTGGATCGCTTAGAACCACGGGCCTTCCCTTTCCCTTTGCTCGGTCCAACCAGAGCAACAGGGACGCCCGGAGCGCGAGCAGGGGCCGCAACCGTCTTCCCTTTGCCCTTCTTCCTCTTCCAGCGTCCGGCCCTCTTGCCATTCGCCTTGGAGGTTGAAGCCTCTCCTATCAATACCGCCGGCGCCGACTTGTGGGTCGTTGTCTCGTATTGGACCAGCATGTTGATCAACTCATGAATAGACTTCTCAAGTCCGTTCATGTTGTAGTTTACAACAAACGGGTCATAGGATGGAGGAAGGGACTGGAGGATCACGTTAATGTACGTGTCATTGTTAAGCCCAACTTTACGGTCCTCGAGTTTCTCCACTAGGGAGAGCATCTTGACCCCATGACTTTGTACAGACACTCCTTCAGCGAGCTTGGTGCCAAAGAATGCTTTTGTGGGGGCATATCTAATATGCCTATCCGGAACCGCATAAACCTCGTTCATGCGGAGCATTATGGCGGAGACGTTGTCCAGTCTCTCATACTGCTTCTGGATGTCGTTAGACATCGAAGCCAGTATGATACTGCGTACTTTCCGGTTGTCCTCATGCCATTTCTCGAACATCAAACGTTCTTCAGGCGTTGACCCCTCCGGTAAGTCGCTCGGTGGCGGCTCGTCCAAGACGTAGCCTTGGTTCTCGAAACCGAGGACAATCCTCAGGTTTCTCAGCCAGTCCGAGTAGTTCGTTCCGTTGAATTTGTTAGTCTCGAGAATCATGGTTAATGGGTTCTTAGACATATCTACATTAATGTAAAGCAGAAATTAGCAGATGATGGTAATATTATTGTTCAAGTTGAAGACTTGGTCTTTTAGTCTTTAACCCTCCCACTATTTATACGAAAGTCTGCCACTCTCAAGCGGAGTTTCGGGAAACCATTTCCTAGTGGGCTTGGGATCCACAAGTGTAATCTCCATGCCCCGCTTTTACGATTCACATGAAGAAGACCTCGTGGGAGATATCCAATATCATTCTCATCCAATGAGATTCTCAAGATATTTTGCCTCACTCATTCGCATGGTTTCGAGGACTCCAAGCGAACCATGTTACTCAGTGTTAGGCCCGACCCATCAACCAAATCATACCTCAAACTGTCGCCCCCCACGACTCGTGAGACAGGGAAACAGCGAGCGCAGTCTTTTTGTTCACAACAATGGTGCAGCTTTCCCCTAGTCCAAGTGTGCCAAGACTCGTGAGACCACACTTGGGTAGTGGTAGCTTCCTCACCACATTGCTGTGGATGGAAGGCTCGGACAGACCAAAATACCATTTTGATCCAAGTCCGTTTTGGGCCTAATATTTAATTTGGTCCAACCAAATGAGAGTTTGTGTATGACCGAGACCTCATCACATTATTGTGTTTTAGCATGCATAAATATCCAATATTTAAAGCGATAAATAAATACGCCGCATGCATAAAACATAGCATACCCCTGTTAGGATGATCACAAGCCCAACCTATGCGACCCACTGAGCCCGCAGTAAGTCTATGGTCTGTCTAGGGTGGTCCTAAATTATTACAATAATAATATACCCATTGCCATTCCAATGGGCCTTGAAGTGCTTCTTGTTTCACGCCTTGATGCTTCTCCTTGGGGTCTCCGACTCCAATTGCTTGTTAAATTAAAACCTCACAAATCCTATCTACTCTCATTACAACTGAAAGTAATATATTGGTAATAAAGAAAACAAGCCTTAACATCATGAGGCTGATAATACGGGAGATGATAGTCCCAAAAACAAGAGGCACGCAGGCCCCACCCAACAGAAAATAAATGATCATATATTCATCCATACATAAGGTCTAGGGCTCTTGTGATCATCCCATGTTGATTCCATCAACTCACATAACACAATTATTCCAAATAATCATGCATAAATAACCAATGGATATTCAAATACCCAAGTGATGTCCAACATCACAAAAGCATAAACATACAAATAATATGCAAAATTTAAATTTCAAATTTAATGAACATTTTAAACAATGCATCCAATGCATGTATTAATCCCAAATTAATTAAACAAATTTAATTCAAGGAATAATCCAATTATTCCAAGATAAAAAATGCAAAATTAATATATTTTCAGAATATTGTATAGAAAATACAGAAAATCAAATTTTTCGGAAAAAGTCGAAAAACGGCACAAAACGGCCCAGCTGTTGTGCTGGCCGACCGGCTGCACACAGCGCGCGCAGGCGCCCGCCTGCGCGCGGCCACTGCCGGTCCGATCAATTTTTTTTTTTTTTTGTTTTTCAAAACTGTTTCAGCACAATAACAGTAATATTATTCTGAAAATAAGCATGTAATTTTAGATCCAATCTAACAAAATAAAGCATGCCAAAAGTCCATTAAATCCAAACAATTGAATTATCATATTACTCATATATTTAAATAATCTAACATGCCAATAAAGCCATTAAAAGCAAGTAGATCATGCCAAACACATAGATCTATGCCCCTTACATCGAACCGGGCTCTGATACCACTTGAAGGACAAGCGGATCCGCCCGGGAGCGCGAGCAGAAGTGAGAAAACGAGGAAATAACTTCAATTTAAATCTAATTTAAATAAACTACGAATCCCAAGGGTTGTGCCCTTGGGTGCTCAACCGGGCGTTCGATGTAGAATGTATAAATATTGGAAATGAATATTAAACACATAGGGCATAGATAAATATATACAATCAATCAAAGCCTAATAAACCGTTACCTTTGATTGTTTAGCGTATGCTCCCGGCTGCTTGCGTTGTTCCTTCTCCGAAATGCTCACGAAATCCAAAAGTATGGATTCTCCAAAGGTGATCCACACCACACCGGAAGAAACACACGTTCTTCTTGCTAGAAAAGAACGGGTTTAAGAAGGAATCAGTTTAAGAGAAGAACACTATGAATTAGTGCTCTCTTAAACTTACTTTGTTCTTCTTCTTGATTCAAAATCAAGTGAAAAACACAAGTATAAGAGAGGGAGAGAGGGCCAAGAGTTGAGAGAGAGGAGAGGGATTTTGTCTTCTCTTTTTCCTAGAAAAAGATGAATAATAAATCACTTATGCTTGGTGTTGTATATTCTCATATATATATATATATATATATACATAATTAATGTGATTATTGAAATGTGTCTAGATTCATCCAAGGATGTCTAGATTCATTCCATTCAATCACCATCAATTCTTCAATCAAGCCTACCAAAATTTATGGTATGATCAAATCATACCAAAACGGAAGAGCTTGATTGGAGTTGATTTGTCTCTTTCCAAAAGAGATAAGTCAACATACCACCTAGCATGAAACATGGTTGATTTTGCTTCCTCCAAGGGAGCATGTCGGCCATGTTTAATTAAGGGAAGAAGTCCAACTTTTTCCTATTCCAAAATAGGAATTATTTCTCCTCTCGCGTATAATTTAACGGACCGGATTTTATCGTAATCCAATTGCGACGAACCCAACATTAAATCTAATTTAATGTCCATTTAAATTATTCCCGTTGATCTTTTTATCCAATTAAAAGATCCAACGTCTCAATGTCTCAACTTTCCATATTTAATCGAAAATCCAATTTACCGATTAAATGAAAGCCCGATACAATATCGGCCCATCCATCCAATGGACTTTCCCTTAAGTAATCCAATTACTTATTTATCCTTCGAGATTGACTCCAAGTCGATGTCTCAACCTCCTCGGTGATTTGTGTGTGACCCTTTAGGTTCACCCTCAGCTAGACTTGGGCCCGTGTCCCACAAGGGCCCGTTACCATGGGTGGCTGTCTAGCAACGGTCCATGGCACTAGGACTAGGTGAATTGGCGTGAACATTTAGGCGTCGATTCCGTACGGGTACGATCCTTCCCTCTACCATCTCCCGGCCTTAGTCTAGGGTATGGAATTGGGCGTCGGTTCCCATCTTTGACTAGGCATCTATGCTTAATACTCGAGACCACGTATGTTTCATTGCATCGACACAGGAAACCATTCCCCGTTTGACTAACCACTGTGGCCACAGCTTTAAATAGCATGAACGTGTCTCCGAGTGCATAGGAGATACCTCTGTCACATACTGACAGGGGACGGATCCTCTTGTTGGAATCCATCATCCTCGCTACACATTCCGACTGCACTGGACAAGGCTTATGATAATCATCTTACAGAATGATTACCTCTCGCCAGATCCAAGATACAGCCGTCATGTGCACGCGACTGCCATGATCCCTCAAATCTGAGGATTACTCCCGTACTATCGGAACCGGGGAAAACCAATCATACCGACCAATCCTCCAAGGCTTCCATAGGATGATCCCCGCGAGTCAGTCCAGTCGTCTCGACCCCAGTCGACCAACCCATCAAGATCGTGTAGGCGTCCCACGCCTGTCGCCGATGAAACACGACACTCATCTAATGAACATGGCACTCATCTAATGAACACGACTCTTGACGCAAGTCTCAATAGGACTCTCGATGCCCTGTCTCGAGGTCCTCGACTTGGAACGTTTCAGACCCATCTCTTAATCAGTTGGTTTCATGACCACCATCCAATGCGTGGCCCAACTGCACGAGTTGTTATCCATGGTCTGTGGGCTTTGTTGCGATATAAGTTAAACACCATTTTAACAAATGTGAAATGAGGGCAACAAAGTAAGCACCAGAAATGATAAATACTCATTTTATTCATCACATAATAATATTACATTTACATTGAGTTGTATAATAGGTTACAAATCGCCAAACCTATTGGCTTTCTGGTCACCTATTCTAACAGCTGGAGCAAGCAGAAGGGCAACGGATAGACACCTTGCCCGACGTGCTATGGTCTTACAGAGCTACTCCCAAATCTACTACAGGAGAGACTCCTTTCAACTTGGCGTACGACTCGGAGACCATGATCCCTGCTGAAGTAGGATTGGAATCCTTTTGGATACAACACTATGAGTAGGAGAACAATGACACCCTACTACGCACCAACCTGGACCTCATTGACGAAATTCGAGAGGATGCTCAAACCCGCATGGAAAGATACGTATAGAAGGTACTTAACGCCTACAACAGAAGGGTCAAGAGGAGAGAATTCCAGGTGGGAGACCTCGTGCTAAGATGAGCCACTGCCTTAAAACTAGTAGGAAAACTGGCTCCCAACTAGGAGGGCCCCTACAAAGTGAGCCGGATTATCAAATTTGGAGCCTACGAGTTGCAAGATGTAGATGGAAAAAAGCTCTCCCGACCTTGGAATGCCTACAACCTCAGGAAGTTCTACTCCTGAACACCCCACTTTATGCTTATTGTTTTACTACCTGCTTAGTCAGCTCTTACTTCTTAATAAAAGAGCAATCCTTGCTCCTTTGCTATACTTTGCTTCACTGACAGGTTGATCACCCTTAGTGGACGCGAGCCCTAATAAGCCACCCTGTTGGCGCACTCTTACTGGCTTCGAGCCCCAAATAAGCCTCCCTACTAGCGCACTCTTACTGGCTACGAGCCCTAGTAAGCTGCCATGTTGGCGCACTCTTACTGGCTTCGAGCCCTAAATAAGTCGCCCTGCTGGCGCACTCTTACTAGCTGCAATCCCTAATAAGCCGCCCTGCTGATGCACCAGTAAGCCTTAATAAGCCGCCCTGCTGTGCACTCTTAATGGCTTCGAGCCCTAATAAGCCGCCCTGTTGGTGCACTCTTGCTGGCCTCGAGCCCTAATAAGCCGCCCTTCTGGCGCATTCTTGCTGGCTGCAGAAGCCCTAATAAAGTGCTCCCAACGGGCACATCCTTGCTCATTTTATAAACTGAAACTCAATAATTTGCCTTCAGCAGGCATACTTATCTAGCTGTGATAGCTCATACATAATAGAACTCTTACTACTCGGATTATCCCTCTACTTGCTATTTCTAGCACTTGTTTACTGCCCCTTGCAGGAGCTTTTATTCTGCTCCTGCTGGACAAAGCTACCAAGCCAGATCAACACCCGCCCTACTAACAACAAAAGGTTGTTAGCAACCTGCTCCATCAGCAGGGGGATCACACGTAGAAAAGGACATTAGCCAACATTCAGGCCTGCTACCCTTCTACAACAGGTGCCTTACTACCTATATTTGGAATTTCCTAACAAGTTATATCACTTTTGCATTTATGTGTATTTCTGATGTGAATCATCTCTTTTTGATAATTTGATTTATGTCAAAACCTTGTGTTTACAACAAATAGTATGAATAAATCTCATTCTTTACTGTAAGGCTTGGAAAGCCTCCTCGTTTCATTACTTACATGCAGGAGGACACTTTATTGTTTGGGCACACTAAGCCTATCCCAGCTAATAAGCCAAGACATTCCTTGCAAGTCGTTACACTAACATGCAGAAAACCAGAAACATGGCAGTAAGCACGGATCAAGCAAAAAACTTCTGCCGGAAAGCAAAAAAATTTATAAAAGCAAGGAGGGGGAGAGCAGAATTCTTGGCATCAAAGTGCCAGCAAAAGAAAGCAAAAAAAATATATCAAAGCCCACACCCGGGCATTTGCAAAAATCTCACGCAGGAGGTACCAAATATCCAGCAGAAAAAGTTTAAATTGTTCTTCTAACAAAGGGGGGAACAGAGTCAGCTACCAGGAGGGGGAGGCACACTTCCTTCGCCATCTGCAATAAGAGGCTCCGATCTCAAGGGTGTTGCATCCTCCACCACCTTCCCAATTAGGTCCAAAGACATGGGGTCATCCTCGGCTGCAGGGACCTCAGGCACTGGGGCAGGTCCATCATCATCCGGGTCTGGGGCTATGGCCAAGCCTGCATTCTGATCCAGGAAGGAGGCATCAACATTGGCTGGGGGATAACCTGCTACAACAAATTGTTGAGTGCAGGTCTGGAATCCGTGGTAATAATACTTCAGAGCCTTGTCCGTCAGCAGGCCCTGAAACCCCAGAGTCTTGGTATATTCAGCTAAGCGACTCCGCCAGATATCCTCCAGCATATCTCGCCCTTCCTCAGTTTTAGAGTATCAGCGAATCAGCTCCTTCCTTTCTTTCTCATCCTGCAGTACCGTCTGCCCTAAACGGACGTTCAGCAAAGTGACCTCCTCCCGCAGATGACGCAAGCTGGCTGCATCCTCTTGGCGAGCCTCGTCCCTCTTCTAAACAGCCTCCCTCAGCGTGCGGTTAGCCTCCTCTAGCTCTTCCACCCGCTTAAGGGAGCCCTCGAACAAGGGACCTTCCTTCTCGAGCCGGCTGAACAAGCTGCCTCCCAACACACAGGCCTACACGGCAAAAATACAACAATTAGGTTGCATCACTCTTTTCAATTTACTATCCAGCACTAACTTGTTGTGAATAGGCACTTACCCTACTAAGGTGAGTAGCGAAGAGGCCCAAGGCCTGAGCTCGTGGTAGGTTGTCCGCATATATATTGTCCTGGTGAGGCCTGCTTCAGAAATTCACCAGCCCGGTTGGGTTCCCCCTCATCCAACAGCAGGGAATAGTCCTCCTGCATAGTCCATTTAGGGGAGAGCTTCCTTCGTGTCGTCTTCTCCTCAGCAGGGCAGGGAGTTCTCTCTCGTGTAACCAGGCGAGCAGCAGGGATGGAAGGAGGACTTTTGATCAAGGTTCGCCTTGCTGAGGAACCAACACCAGGAGTCGCCTCCACCTTATCTTGCAGCAGCTTTTGAAACATTCTTCCTGCACCCAGCAAGTAAACACAGAACATATATATATATATCAGTATGCATCTCTCTAATCCTTTCTTGCATCAAACAAGCAACAAAATGTATATATATATGGGCCGCAAAAGGCATAATACCAGCAGCAGGATCCATGCTTGCCACCTTAGGGCTCAGGCCAAACTGGTGAAGAATAGCAGGGTGTACAATCTTGCGAGGATCAAAGGGAGAGGCATTCAAGCGTTCAAGGAAGGCCTGGAAGGCACCAGGCCGCCTATTGCGGACAGAATATTTCAATTGGTCAGGGGGATTCACAACCCACACCTGAGGGAAACTTCAGGGCTGAGAAGAGGAGATAAGAAAAGTAGTCTCTTTTCCACTCCTTCACTGAGGACTCAGTAGACAACCGAGCTTCCCCTCGGGAGGTGAAGTAAAACACACCAGGACCAACTCTCTTCAGCATAAAGAACGAATAGAATTGGACCTCTCCTAAGTTTCTCACCAAATGTAGAAGCTAGATAACAGGCTAAAGGATTTTGGTACTAACTGATTCAAGGGAATGTTAAAAAGAGTGGCCACCTCGCAGAAAAAAAGGGGAATTGGAAATCGAAGGCCTGCTTCCAACTGGGCCAAATAGAAACACAGAAAGCCAGCCGGAGGGAAGTGGGGACGAGTTTCAGGAGTAGGGGCCTAGATCACGTAATCACTAGGTATCCCATACTTATCCCGGACCCCTACTAAATCCATTTCAGTCAGCCTAGACCTATAGATACGAAAGGCGGGGACGCCGGTCGAAACCAGGAGGTCCTCTATCCAATTCCTATTCCCCTCCTCCTTACTGTTCCCTCCTCCTCGCTCTCACCCCCATGGTGGGAGACAGAGTCAAAAGGCGTGGGATTGTCATCACCTTCATCCCCAAAAGTTTCTATCAGATCGATTAATACATACTCTATGGCATCTCTATCTATGCTACCCCTAGACATGGCTATAAACAAATAGAGGGGAGCATGAGGGTGTACCTAGTTTCGAGTAAGAGGAAGCAAGACATTATAGAGGAAGGCCCTAAGAAATCACGAGACCTGCAAAATAGAATTTACCTTCAGGAAATCTCTTGCAGGAAAGTGTAAGGAAAATTCACACAAAAGGAAAAAGAAAGACTTACTCAGTTCGATTTGAAGTGGTGAAGAAGGTAAATTCCCTAAAGAGGGTTTTTATACCCCGGCAGGCGAAGAGTCCCATCAACGCAGGGCTCGGCCTCTCTCTTCCTCGGTTGGCGGCCACGCCCCAATCGCAAAGCGCGTATGTGGACATGCGTGGTAAAATCCCTCATTCTTTTCCTACTTTATTGCTATGATTACTCTGCTAACTCTGTTGTAGATAAGTTCAAATCTTTCTCAAAAAGTCTGCGTGCTATCATGCAAAACGGCCCAGCAGGAAACTCGCGGCACAACAGGAAGCACGTAGCACAACAAGGAGGAAATAGCACAACAGAGTATTTCTTATTGATGTAGTCAGGTATATAGCTCTTATGCTAACCTTTGCAGGGCTACTTATTTCTACTCCACCAGCCCGACAGTAAGCCTCGAACTACTGGAGTAGAGGGGAGTGATGATGCCCCCTCAAGTACACCAAGCCAGCCCAAGAGCTAGGAATAGGCCTCCAGGCCAGGGCTACCAAGCCCAAACAGTAAGATTTCTTATGCACCAAGCCCAGTTGTAAACACTAATCTGGCAGGCCCATAGAAAAGACTCGTACAACAAGCCTAGTCATCAAACAACTCGGATTCCATGTCATACAGATACCAAACACCTAGGAACACGTCATAATAAAAATTCTCATCCAGATTCCCAGTAGATTGGGCAGAATCCGGATGTTTCTCAGCTAGTAACTGCTTCCCAAAAAATCTAGCAGATAGGGCAAAGTCAACTTAAACGGATGTATCTTCACCAATTCAACTCAGATTCGTGCGTGGTTTGTTGGGATAAGAAGCCAACTCTTTAGGCTTTCTAATGGTATATGACACTCAAAAAAAATACTCCAAAATTGGGTTCAACACTGGCTATAAAAGCAGCACACTATGCAGTCATTTGAGACAACTTGAACAACTTCACATCTTGCATTTTTGCAACTCTCAAGTTAGTCTTCCCTACAATCTTGGGACTTTCGTGAAAATCTCTCGATATTTTGTGGTGCTGCTAAACCCCGGTACGCATCAATATTACTTGAAGGTTATTTAATGAATGTTATTAATTGAAGGTATTTAATTGAAGGTTACTTAATGATGTTGTAGTTAATGTGTAATTGTGTATATTTAATGAAGGTTATTAATTGAAGGCTATTTAATTGTATTGTAGTTAATGTGTAATTGTATATATTTAATGAAGGTTATTAATTGAAGGCTATTTAATTGTATTGTAGTTAATGTGTAATTGTATATATTTAATGAAGGTTATTCATTGAAGGTATTTAATTGAAGGTTATTTAGTGGTGTATAGTTAATGTATAATTGTGTATATTTAATGAATGTTATCAATTGAAGGTATTTAATTGAAGCTTATGTAATGGTTATTTAATGGTGTTGTAGTGAAATAATAGAATTGTATGTGTTTATTTGTAGTGTTCTATAAATGGATTTGCTCGAGGGGAGTGAAGGAGAAGAAATAAGGTTGGAGAATGAAGGGATTTCAGACACACCACCTCCACCTCCACAACCATAAGAAACACAAACATAGAGGCCTAAAAAGGAGGAGACATATAAAAGACTTAAGGTTTGCGATCACGTTATTACCTACAATGATAACGAGGGAAAGCCTAGAAGTCGATGTAAGTATTGCGATCGAACTTATGCTGCTGATCCTTCTAATAATGACACATCTAGTATGAACAATCATACGAGACAATGCAAAAAACATCCTGATAATCTAGCTTCTGTTGCTGAGAATCGCACAATTACTAGCTTATGTCCGAGTGTAACCAGGGATTTAAGAGAAATTTCAACTCTGAAATTTGATCAAGAAACTGTTAGAACTGCCTTAGCTCGCATGATCATTATAGATGAATTGCCTTTTAAGTTTGTTCAAAATGAAGGATTTAGGCAATTTATCTCTGTTGCATGACCACAGTTTAGTGTCCCTTCAAGAACCCACTATAACTAGGGATTCTTATAAATTGTTCTTTGATGAAAAGAATAAGTTAAAAACTTATTTCAAGAATTTGGGACAAAGAATCTCAGTGACATAGACTTCTAATGAGAAACTCACTTATATTTGTTTGACTGCGCATTACATTGATTCTTATTGGAAAATGCATAAGGTTATCCTTAATTTTATCCCATGTCTTACTCATAAATGTGATGATGTTGGATTGTTGAATGAGAAATGTTTATTGGATTAGGGGATTGATAAAGTGTTTGTTATAACTATTGACAATGCTTCTTCAAATGATACAACTCTTGCTTAATTGAGAAGAAGATTTGTTAATTGGGGAACTGTTGTATGTGAAGGAAAATATTTGCAAATGAGATGTGTGGATCATATTATCAATTTAATTGTCAAGGATGGATTGAAGGAATTGAATGATTTCATTGAGTGTGTCTGAACAGTTGTTAGATATGTTCGTCAATCACCTGCTAGGACCAGAAAACTAACGATTATGTTGTTAACGAGAAGGTTCAAAGAAAAAAATCATTGTGTTTAGATGTCCCTACAAGATGGAATTCAGTTTATAATGTTAGAGACTGCACTTATATTTCAAGGCATGTTTGAAAGATATGAAATATACGATGCTGAGTTTCATGGTGATTTCATGTCTGATGGTCCTAATGGTAGAATTGGGTTGCCTACAAAATTTGAGTGGATTATGGTTGAAAAATTTGTGAAGGTGTTGCAACACTTTTATGAGCTAACCAATCGAGTCTTTGGATCTTTGTATGTGACATCTAATAGTTTTTTGGATGAAATAAGTGATATTGGCGACTTATTGAAGGATTGGATTAGGAGTGATGATGATTGTTTGGTAGATATAGCTCGACAAATGATGGTAAAATTTGATAAGTATTGGGGTAGTATTGATAAGATGAACATGATGTTATATGTTGTTGTTATGCTTGATCCTCGAAAAAAGTTCTCTTATCTTCAGTATATCCTCAACAATATGTATGAGCCACAAACAACAGCGATGATGACAAGTATGACCAAAGATGTTTTATATGTTGTATTTAAAGATTACAACAAATCATATTCTTCGACAGCATCACGTTCTTCTACCACTTCGTCTGGTGAATTAGGACAGGATCATGGTGATGTTGGTGAAATAAGGGAGGTTAGAGATAACACACTACAGAAGTGGAAACAAATGTTATCTGAGATTGGATAGGAAAAAATCAGAGCTGGACTCATATCTAAATGAAGAAATTGTGGAAGATGAATCTCCAAGTTTTGATATCAAGGAATGGTGGAAAGTGCATGCTCCGAGATTTACCATCTTAGCACGAGTGGCACGGGATGTGTTAGCCATGCCTATATCTATCGTTGCGTCGAAGTCTGCTTTCAGTACTGGAGGTCGCATCATTGATGATTTCAGAGCATCATTAACTCAGAAGATGGCACAAGATTTAATTTGTTGCCAAGATTGGCTACGTCACGCTCCAGTGAAACCAGTTGAAGAGGACTGTGACGTAATCGAGAAAATTGTAAAAGGTACGTTAATTTAATATTTATTCATTTATTGTGAATATTAGTTTATTGACATCTTTTATTTAATAAATTAAAACTTTGTTATACTTGTAGGTTCCATATCAAGTGTTGGCTTAGAATCAACAATCATCAGATTATGATCTTGTATGTTACGTATGTATGAATTTTTTTCATACACTTTTATAGTTTTATTTATAGTTTGTCGTATAATTTCTTTCGTATTTTGGTTTTATTTTAATAGTAAGTTGATGGAGCTCCAGTCTCGAATCAATGGATTCTCAAGATTCTCAAAACTGAAAAGTGAAGTCTCATGATAGATGTTATATTGTTGTTCACTACTTTGGTGTTAAACTTTTTGTTAGAATATTGAACTGTTATTTTGAAATGGAATGCAAATATTTGAGTGAATGGAATGATATTCGTATCGTATTGTGTGAATATGTTGTTTTGAGAAGGGTATCCGTATGGTATTATGTGAATATGTTGTTTTGATATGGATTGTATTCATATCGTTAACTTTGGTTATACATTTGGTTTCTTATTTTTCTATATTTTTTGACAGTTATTTTTTATAAAACTTGAAATTTATACTAAAACAGGAATTTTTTAAAGAAATTATTTTCGGTTTTTTCGATTAAAAATCGAAAACTGAATTTTTTTTGGGTCAAAACCCGAACTGAACTGTCTCGGTTGTGGTTCGATAAATGAGACGAACCAAAAATTTGGTTAATCAATTTTTTGGTTTGGTTCGGTTTGGTTCAGTTACTGAAACCCAACTGAACAGGGTTAGGCTTTTGTCCACGAAAGCTCCTAAAATTTCACAAATGCAACCAAGAACAAGCACTATATAATATGGATACAAACAATGAAATATGTCATATAATTTTCTTTAATCAAATACCCCCACACTTAAATGATGCTTGTCCTCAAACATATAGCAGTATAATTTAGTCACCTCTCATTCAAAAGAAACCCCCTGCAATGCATTCCATCCCACTTTAACTCATGCCAACACTTCAAAACGAACTCACCACCAATGTGCGATTAATAATAGACTTCACAGTACAAATTCACACAAGCTGCACAATGTTTAACCATCTCAACAATCTATTCGAAACCAAAATGCAGAAGTGAGTTAACACCCGGGCTCAAGATTCACTCAGTACACTCGAAGTATTTTAGGGTGAACAACAACTCTCAAGTTATGCTCTAACAACGTTTTGTCATAAGCTTGCTCTTATATTATATCTCCACTACTTAGAGTGAGTTAGAAGTGAGAATCATAGGGCCTTTTCCGGGTCGTAATGGGGCTTTATGTAAAGGTGGAAGCAAATAAGAATAAAAGGAGAGTTCTTTGGGGTTAAAGGAATTAGGTGATGTTACTTACATATTTTTCCATACTACGGATTCTCCTAGTTCAAGTGTATCTCTCCTCCTTTTCCTCCGTTTTTCTTCTTTTCTTGCTCTTTCCTTGCTTTTCTTTCAATTTCCATGATTGCATCTTTTTTGTTGCATTGCCTCAATGATTTTCTTGATTCTTTTCTCTTCTTTTTTTTTTTCGGGATTTTCTTATTTTTCTCCCTTTTTTTCTTTCTTTTTTTTCATTTTTCTCTACTTCAACAATTTCGTTTCTTCAAACATATCTTCACGGGATAATTGGGACATGCACTAGAATTATGCATTAATGGAAAAAGCATACCACTAGCAGTCCTTCCAATCCTTTAACATTGGGATACAAAGGTTGAGAACAAAGGAATGGGTGTTCAAAGCTTTTATCGTGGTTATTGTGACAACGAAATCAGGCTCAGGCTCGATTGAGCTACTAAGGGTGGATATTTATACATGCTTAACAACATAAAATTTTGGTCTAATCCTAATGCCCTTGTCACTTTCACCACACCTAACTCAACAATGTAGACTCAACATGTATAATTGAGCAAGTTCTAAAAAACCAAACCAGAGATGATAATTATAAAGCCAATAAAACAATGGAGCAATAAGACATGTGCTCACAATAAGACATGTGCTCATAAGCTCAAAAGCTTACCAAACAAAGGCTTATGTGTTACTCATAAGCATTTATCATAAAAAAGGATCATCAAGGCAATCATAACTAGTATAGAAAGTTTGAATTTCCTATGCATGTCAATTATCCCTTGCAATTTTAATAGTGCATTCATTACTCATGTCAACATGAATCAAATGGAGGGGTACAACATATCAAAATTCAACACCTCATACCACCCAACAAAAATCATAACAAATGCATGAAACCATGAACCCCCCTCCCCCCCACACACACACACACTTAAGATCGACATTATCCTCAATGTCCAAGACCATAGGGAAAAGATGAAAGGTAACAAATAGAGTGCTTCCCTGAGCGTGTGGATCGTCGAAATCCTAGCGAGGGGGAGAGAAGTGTGACACCCCCTCCATAATCACATTCCATCTTATAAAGAAATCACATTTAATCTAATAAGATAACCCATGTTTTAATCCATATATTAGGTAGACATCACAAAAGCACATACGCCATCAAAACCTTGTAATTAATCCTCAACCTTAGATCATTGATCATATTATCATAAGTCATTGCAGTATGCCCCCCAGTCAGGTAAGCCATCTCTTTATCTCAATTCGCAACATTCTATCCATAATCTCACCATTTAATTTCAATCCACAATAAAATAGCACGACATCACATGATCATTCATTCGTCTTTCTCACACCACAACTACATATACAAATATAACGACAAACTCCACGGAATAACAATATAACCAGATAAATAGCATCGCAATCACGTATATAATACAAGAATATATATCCAATTAACTATACTTACCTCAAATTCTTAAATGATTACATTAGTATATAGAGTTGATTAACCATCTACTTTATCCCCGTGCTATATAATAAGTTATAATATGTATAATCAATATATCGAAAATATCGTAAATTCTGAATAAAATTACTAAATAATATTCGTGCTTTTTCCACCAATATCTTAATATTTCATCTATATTTAAATTCAAACCTCCTTTCGCTCCTCGTCTAAATAATTAGACATTATAAGGTTCCCCGGTATATATTTAATTTATCAATTAACTCATAAGAGCTTATTTCATCAAACCCCTCATATTTTTATAACTATCGTTCTCTATAACATCCCTAAATGAAATTATTACAAAAATCTCATATCCTTTCTAATAAATACTATATTTTGCAATATAATTTCCTAATATTTCTCAAACATGATTTTCTACTATTCCTATTAATTTCTGTCAATTCTTCACTATTATAATTATTTACACAATAATATATACAATTATGTATTTAGTTAACAAACCCCCGTTAATTTTGAATAATCCATTATAATAATGGCTGAATCTAATAGATTAAATAAATTCTAATTTATTGGCTATAATATTCCCGGTCCAATTAAATTTTTACTCGATCACTAATTTGTATAAATGCTCAAATTCAATAAATTTTCCGGTTAAATAGTAAATTGAATAGTACAAATCATATTTAATAAATGCACTAATTAAATAATATTAATATAAATATTAAATTATAATTTACAATAAAAATATACTAACCTGTGCGAATCACCGAAGGAAGAACCTAATACAATCTAAACATTATTTTCAATGACTTGATCTATAGAAATATATATTAAAGTAATGACATTTTTGTTTTGGCCTTGGAATGAGGAGTGCCACGTGCCACCCTCAATTTTCTCTTTTTTTTTTTGTTTTAACTTTTAAGAAATTTTAATTTAATCCTTTAACTTTTAAAATTATATAATTTAACCCCAAATATTTTATAAAGCTCTAATTTACTCCGTTCAAAGTTTAATATATTATAGTTTCAACCTATAACTTATAATTAAATTAGATTTTCTTAATAATTACTAATTAGTCCATCGATTATGAATAAAATTCTATGGACGTCACAATTCTCCCCTCCTAATAAAAATTTCGTCCCCGAAATTTAACTAACTTACCCGTTTAATGGAATAAATAAAGGTACCTTTCTCTCATATGCTACTCAACCTCCCAAGTGGCCTCTCTTGGAGAATGATGACTCCATCTCACTTTTACCTTTAGAATCTCTTTATTCTCAATTTTCTTACGCTTTTGGCCAAAATTTTCTTTAATACCTCTACGTACGTTAATCCTTTTGATATTTTCATCTCCGATTCACGCAAAACATGACTAGGATCATATTTATATTGTCATGGCTTAAAAATATGGAATACATCATATGTCCATGATGATTCTACTAATAATACTATTCCTCATACGCTACTGGCCCAATTCTATCCGTAATTTCATATGGGTCTATATACCTTATATTCAACTATTCTTACCTTTATGAAACTCACATTTACTCTTAAGTGCATAATACATATTTTAAGTATTCAATAATATTATTCTTCACAAATTATCCACATAAAATCTAAAACTTGGCTCTAATACCACTCAATGTTACACCCCCTCCATAATCACATTCCATCTTATAAAGAAATCACATTTAATCACATTCCATCTTATAAAGAAATCACATTTAATCCAATAAGATAACCCATGTTTTAATCCATATATTATGTAGACATCACAAAAGGACATACGCCATCAAAACCTTGTAATTAATCCTCGACCTTAGATCATTGATCATATTATCATAAGCCATTGCAGTATGTCGTCCAGTCAGGTAAGCCATCTCTTTATCTCAATTCGCAACATTCTATCCATAATCTCACCATTTAATTTCAATCCACAATAAAATAGCATGACATCGCATGATCATTCATTCGTCTTTCTCACACCACAACTACATATACACATATAACGACAACTCCACGAAATAACAATATAACCAGATAAATAGCCATCACAATAACGTATATAATACAAGAATATATATCATATACATAAGATATATATATATATATATCCAATTAACTATACTTACCTCAAATTCCTAAATGATTACATTAGTATATAGAGTTGATTAACCCTCTACCTTATCCCCGTGGTATATAATAAGTTATAATATATATAATCAATATATCGAAAATATCGTAAATTCTGAATAAAATTACTAAATAATATTCGTGCTTTTTCCACCAATATCTTAATATTTCATCTATATTTAAATTCAAACCTCCTTTCGCTCCTCGTCTAAACAATTAGACATTATAAGGTTCCCCGGTATATATTTAATTTATCAATTAACTCATAAGAGCTTATTTCATCAAACCCCTCATATTTTTATAACTATCGTTCTCTATAACATCCCTAAATGAAATTATTACAAAAATCTCATATCCTTTCTAATAAATACTATATTTTGCAATATAATTTCCTAATATTTCTCAAACATGATTTTCTACTATTCCTATTAATTTCTGTCAATTCTTCACTATTATAATTATTTACACAATAATATATACAATTATGTATTTAGTTAACAAACCCCGTTAATTTTGAATAATCCATTATAATAATGGCTGAATCTAATAGATTAAATAAATTCTAATTTATTGGCTATAATATTCCCGGTCCAATTAAATTTTTACCCGATCACTAATTTGTATAAATGCTCAAATTCAATAAATTTTCCGGTTAAATAGTAAATCGAATAGTACAAATCATATTTAATAAATGCACTAATTAAATAATATTAATATAATAATTAAATTATAATTTACAATAAAAATATACTAACCTGTGCGAATTACCTAAGGAAGAACCTAATACAATCTAAACATTATGTTCAATGACTTGATCTATAGAAATATATATTAAAGCAATGAAATTTTTGTTTTGGCCTTGGAATGAGGAGTGCCACGTGCACCACCCTCAGTTTTCTCTTTTTTTTTTTGTTTTAACTTTTAAGAAATTTTAATTTAATCCTTTAACTTTTAAAATTATATAATTTAACCCCAAATATTTTATAAAGCTCTAATTTACTCACAAAAACATGAAAATAGATGAAAATATATATATCTATATATATAAATATTTATATAGAAAAGAAAAAATAGAAACGATGGTATGGTGGTGTCCGGTAAGATGGAGGGGCCCTGATCAAATCTGAGCGCGGCGGAGGTTGTGGTCGGGCTCAGCCAACTGCGGTGCGATGGAGTTGGTGGTTCGTGGAGGTCTGCAGCTCGGCAGCAAGCAGGCTGGTGTCATGACAAACAGAGTGGCGGGGCAAGGTAAACGGCAACGGGCATCATGGCTAAGTCCCAACGGTGTTGGTATTGGGCGGTGGTGCACGTGGAAGAGCAAAGGCGCGGTATGTTGGAGCTACAAAGTGAAAATGCAAAGGTAAGAGAGATAGAGCTACAATGTCCTTTGAAAGGTACAAGGAGCCCTAATTTAACCCTAACATTCAATTTGGGAATTTGTGATATTTTTGGAATTTTTCTTTTTCTTCTTTTATTTTTTTTGGTAAATAGTAAGAAAACAAAAATCCAAAATAATCAGAAAAAGAGAGTGAGAGAGAGAGAGAGAGGAATTAGCATAAGACAGAAATTCTCTATCAATAGCCTGTGGGCATGAGCTATCAAAAGTTCGCTCGTCTGAAATGCTCCCTACATAGCCCGTGGGTCACGGGTTATTAGAAGTTTGTTCTTCCGCACCGAATGAAAAGAAATACAAAAAATAATAGAAAAATGCATGTCTTGCCTCCCATGTAGCGCTCGTTTAACGTCACTAGCTTGACGTTTGGATATTTCTCATGTTGTTGCAAACCGAAGAGGGGCTCGGAATGAATCTTTTGTGCCTCTTCGATATAGCCTTTTAGTCTTTGCCAATCCACTTTAACACCGGTCTTGTCTTTGATGCCACTCTTCACCATGCTTGAATTTTTTCTTTCTTACGTGAGATTCATGACATGCCTTGGTGCGTTCTTTGTACATTTGGGCATTCTCGTAGGCCTTTTTCATCCACTCTTCTTTTTTTTGGTTGAAGCCTATTGTTCTCGCTTGCATATGTCCGATTGGGTGATGCTTTATTTGGTGGTTTTGCTTTTTTATTGGAAGTGGATCCTTTTCAAAAACAAAACCTATCGTAGTTTGGACTTTGATTCTTGACCAGTGTCTGCAAAATTTGCAACCTCCAGATTTTCTTCTTTCATGTCCTGCGAATTATTCCCATTAAATTTTTTATGCAATTTTGTTTGGCATCTGTACATAGCATCGCAAGTTCTAGGGGTATTAATCCTATCAATGGAAAATATGTTGAAGACAAGAGGATCTGCCTGGGAGTGCGAGTGGAAACGAGAAGCATTGAAAATACGTAAATTTAAACAAATAAACAAACATAGTCCCAAGGGGTGTACCCTTGGATGCTCAACCGGGCGTTCGATGTAGGATGTAACAATATAAAAGCACATATTATACATAGGGCATAGATGAAATGAAAACAATGAAAGCGTAATAAAAAGTTACCTTTGTAGTTTTCACGTGTGCACAGCTACTTGATTTGTTCCTTCTTTGAATCTTCACCAAGTTCAAATGTATGAACTCTCCACAGGTGATTCACACCACACCGGAAGAAACTCACGTTCTCATTGCTAGAAGAAAACGCGTTTAGAAGAAATCGGTTTAAGAAGACAAATACTATGGATTAGTGTTCTTCTTAAACCTACTTTGTTCTTCCCTTTTGATCCAAGATTAAATGAAGAACACTAGTGAAAGAGGGAGAGAGGGAAAAGAGTATAGAGAGAGGAGAGTGGCCGATTTTATGTTCTTCTTTTCCTAGAAAAGATGAATTATGAATCTCTTACATAAGGTGTTAGTATATACTCATATATATACATAATTAATGTGATTATTGGAATGTATCTAGATTCATCCTAGGATGTCTAGATACATCTCATCAATCACCATTAATTCTTCAATCAAGCCTACCAACAATTAAGATATGATCAAATCATACCAAAAGGGACGGGCTTGATTGGAGTTGATTTGTCTCTTACCAAAAGAGACAAGTCAACCACCACCTAGCATGCAACAATGGCTGAATTTTGCTTCCTCCAAGGGAGCATTTTCGGCCATGCTCATTAGGGAAGAAGTTGAACTTCTTCCTATTCCAAAATAGGAATTAATTCTCCTCTCGGGTCAAAATTTAACGGACCGGGTTTTACCGTAATCAATTACGACGAACCAAAAATCAAAATCCAATTTAATGTCCACTTAAATAATTTCCGTTGATCTCTCAATCCAATCAAAAAAGATCCAACGTCTCGACTTTCTATATTTAATCGATAAATCCCATTTATCGATCAAAATGAGGGCCCGATACAATATCGGTCCTTCCATCCAATGGACAATCCCTTAAGTAATCCAGTTACTTGTTTATCCTTCGAGATTGACTCCAAGTCAATCTCTTAACATTCTCAGTGATTTTTGTGTGACCCTTTAGGTTCACCCTCAGCTAAATTTGGGCTCGTGTCCCACAAGGGCCCGTTACCATGGGTGGCCGTCTAGTAACGGTCCATAGCACTAGAGACTAAGTGAATGTTGGCGTGAACATTTAGGCGCCGATTCCGTACAGGTATGTGTTAGAATAGGTGACCATGTAAAGCCAATTATTGGCGGGTATATGTAACCTATGTCTAGACAATTATGGGTGTTTGATAAATCATTGATGAATAAAGAAGTGAATTTCATTTGGCATTACTTTGTTTTGTGTTCACTTTTCTATATCTGTTCACTACGCAAACAAAGCCCACGGACTGAGAATCAATTTCGGGGACTGGGAACTACGCTTGGAGGTAGGTCCATGGAATCAGTCTTCCCGAATCAGTCCGGAAATCTCCAAGTCAAGGAATCCCGAAAATGGGTACCGGGATTCCATTTGAGACTTGCACTAAGCACACTGCTGTCGTGTTTCATCGACGGGTGACGAGGGTCGTCTAAGCAGTGTTAGTGGGTTAGCATGCGAGGACGCAGCTGACTGAGGTGACTCGCGGGAACCGTCTTACGGAGGACCTTGAGTATGGTCAGCAAGGTATGAACGTGTATTCCCGGTTCCAACGGTACAGGTCAAGTCCTTTGACTTGAGGAATTGCTGAGTTTACCTGTACATCAGGGCTGTATCTTAGATATGGTGAGAGATTGCCAGAATTCTCTTGGTAGTCATAAGCCATGTCTAGTGCAGTTCTGGTGTGTGCAAAGTGACAGTAGTTTCCAAGAAAGGATCTGTCTCCTGTCAATAGGTTTTGGCAGTTGAGTCTCATGTATACTCTAGGTCTTGTCCCTAAAACTGTGGCACAGTGACTGAACAGAAGGGAAGGATTCCCTTGCGGCGTTTAGTGAGGACAGACCGACACTTAGGTCCAAAATGGGTACCTGCATTTTCCGTGCCCTAGAACTCTAAATGATGAGACCGAAGACAGAAGGACAAGTGTACTGTTAGAGCCTAAATGTTCATCCCTGAATATTTCACCTAGTCTCTAGTGCCATGGACCGTTGCTAGAATGGCCACCCATGGTAACGGAAGGATTCTAGGAATCCGACCAAGTCTAGCTGAAAGGTGAACCTAAAGAATCACACACTATCCACACACATTTAGATATTTAATTAAGAATTAAAATTGGAGTGAAGGAATGATTAAATTGGATTTAATCGGGTCCTTTTATTTTCTTGGGAGAAATAAATTCCTTCTATTAGATATAAGGAATTAAATTGATAATTAGAATTTATCAAAGGGATTTATTTCAATGGGCTTAAATAATATTTATATTAGCCTCTTGGAAATATTTAAATAGGTTTTAAAATATTCCATTAAATTTAAATTAAAATCAACGGTTTGAGATCAATGGGAGAGATGGATGGCTAGGATTGTTTTGACTAGGTCAAAACACTACTTTGACTAGGACTTTGACTAGGTCAAAATCCTAATCAAATTAGAGTTCTTAAAAGAAGGAGTTTAAAAGAGGATTAAACTCCTCTTCTATATAAACCCCTAGCATCCTACAAGTTGAAGGATGATGAAAACTCCAACACACACACACTACAACACACACACACGGATCTCTCCCTCTCATCTCTCGTCCGCCTCTCTCTCTCCAAGAAACACATTCACTAGTTCCTTTTTGTTCTTGGAACATTAAGAAAACTTGATGAATCAATACCATTAATCCATAATGTGTTATTGATTCATCCACTCCAAAAACATAAACTTGTTCGTTGCTAGCACGACGTGCAAGATACGTGGGTGGATCGTGTGTCACGATTTAGAGGGTCTCAAAGACGAGATTTGGTGCAAACGGGAACAACGCGTGTAGCCGTTGAAGACGAAAACGACAACGGGTAAGGTCTCGTTTATGATTTTCGTCTCTCTTTTATTTTCAACCCGTATGGCCTCCATGATTTATTTTATGTTATTCGTTCATGAGATACCCGAACGCCCGAGGAAAATTTCAAAGGCACACCCTTTGAAACGTGTTTTACTTTAAAAGCATGTTTAAAATTCCGCATTTATTTCTTTAAATTATACCGCGCTTCCGCATTCGCGCTTTTCCCGGGACGATCCACAATTCCTTTCAGTATGGTCCTTCCGTCTACCGTCTCCCGACCTTTAGTCTAGGGTATGGAATTGGGCGTCGGTTCCCATCCTTGACTAGGCATCTATGCTTAATACTCGAGACTACGCATGCTTTATTGCGTCAACACAGGAACCATTCCTGTTCGACCAACCACTAAGGCCACAGCTTTAAAACAACATGAACATGTCTCCGAGTGCATCGGAGATACCTCTGTCACATACTGACAGGGGACGGATCCTCTTCTTGGAAATCCACCGTCCTCGCTACACATTCTGACTGCACTGGACAAGGCTTATAATGATCATCTTACAGAATGATCACCTCTCGCTAGATCCAAGATACAGCCGTCCTGTGCACGTGACTGCCATGGTTCCTCAAGTCTGAGGACTACTCCCGTACTATCAGAACCGGGAAAATCCAATCATACCGACCAAGCCTCCATGGCTTCCATATGATGATCCCCGTGAGTCAGTCTAGTCGGCTCGACCCCAGTCGACCAACCCATCAAAATCGTGTAAGCGTTCCCACGCCTGTCGCCGATGAAACACGGCACTCATCCAATGAACACGACTCTTGATGCAAGTCTCCATAGGACTCTCAATGCCCTATCTTGAGGTCCTCGACTTGGAACGTTTCAGACCCAACTCTCAAATCAGTTGGTTTCATGAACCACCATTCAATGCGTACCTAACTGCAATACAGAGTTGTTGTTAACCGTGGGTCTGTGGGCTTGGTTGCGATATAAGTAAAAACACCATTTTAATATATGAAAAATGAGCGGCAAAAAAGTATTTAACCATTGGTGATGAACACTTATTTTATTCATCACATAAATAATACATTACATCAAGTTGTCAAAATAGGTTACAAAACGCCAAACTTATTGGCTTTCCTGGTCACCTATTTCTAACATATGTCACGCTCATTCTTGTGCAGATATTTCATAGGCTTAAACACATAAAAAGACTATAAGTTCATCATTAAATCTAAGGGTGAGTTTACCTATTTCTGCACATCAATTAACGCTTCTACTCGTGGCAAGAAAAAGGTCTACCTAGAATCAATGACATATACTTATCCTCTTCCATATCTAACATAACGAAATGAACGCTAGATGATTAAATTTTGTTGACTTTGACTAACAACCTGTTCCACTATTTCCCTAGGATACTTAATGCTTCTATCTGGCAAAATTTTTTTTTTTTGTTTCTGTTGCAAGGTGATTATTATGGGAATAAGTCTCATGCATTCTGAGTTTCTCAAAATAGAATATGGCATCAAATTTCACACTAGCCCCTAGATCACATAAAGTTTTATCAAAATTGATACTCCCCTATAGTGCAAGGGGATAGAAAAATTTCCTAGATCTTTAGCTTAGCTTGTGGTGGTAGCTTGTTTTGGAGAATCGCCGAACATTCTTCATTAAGCTTCACCGTTTCTCCTCCTTTCCG